>CM036559.1:83793754-84393754 GCA_020745775.1 Theristicus caerulescens
CTATTCCATACCATCTGACGTCATGCTTAGTATAGAAGCTGGGGGAAGAAGAAGGAAGGGAGGGACGTTTGGAGTGATGGCATTTGTCTTCCCAAGTAACCGTTACATGTGATGGAGCCCTGCTTTCCTGGAGATGGCTGAACACCTGCCTGCCAATGGGAAGTAGTGAATGAATTCCTTGCTTTGCTTTGCTTGTGTGCATGGCTTTTGTTTTACCTATTAAACTGTCTTTATCTCAACCCATGATTTTTGTCGCTTTTACTCTTCTGATTCTCTCCCCCATCCCACTGAGGGGGGAGTGAGTGAGCGGCTGCATGGTGCTTAGTTGCCGACTGGGGTGAAACCACGACACTGCTGAAGGAACTGGCCCATATCATTGCACGGCTTATCTCTATCACCTTTGACAGTTTGTGATGATTAGAGGAAGTCCCTGATGACTTAGAGAAAGCAAGCATCACATCTCCACATTCTGAGGAGAACCTTGGGAACCAGAGACCAGTTAGCCTTGCCCCAGGTTATGGAGCCAGTCCTTCTGGAAATTGTTTCTAGGCACGTGAAAGATTTAAAGGTAACTGGGAAGAGACGAAGTTTTTTACAAGCAGCTGGCTGAAGTCTCAGAGTCTCTAACCCTTGTTCTTGTGGGAGACTTCAACTTACCAGATATCTGCTGGAAATACAACACAGCAGAAAGAAAGCAGTCTAGGAGGTTCCTGGAGTGCGTGGAGGATAACTTCCTGATGCAGCTGGTAAGCGAGCCAACCAGGGGAGGTGCCCCGCTGGACCTGCTGTTCACGAACAGAGAAGGCCTGGTGGGTGATGTGGTGGTCGGAGGCTGTCTTGAGCACAGCGACCATGAAATGGTAGAGTTTTCGATTTTTGGAGAAGTAAGGAGGGGGGCCAGCAAAACAGCAACCCTAAACTTCAGAAGGGCAGACTTTGGCCTGTTTAGCAGTTTGGTTAACAGAGTCCCTTGGGAGGCAGTCCTGAAGGGCAAGGGAGTCCAGGAAGGCTGGATGTTATTCAAGAGGGAAGTCTTAAAGGCACAGGAGCAGGCTGTCCCCATGTGCCGCAAGTCGAGCAGGTCGGGGAGAAGACCGGCCTGGCTGAAAAGAGAGCTCTGTCTGGAACTCAGGAAGAAAAGGAGAACCTACCACCTTTGGAAGAAGGGGCAGGTGACTCAGGGGGACTACAAGGATGTGGTGAGATTATGCAGGGAAAAGATTCGAAAGGCAAAGGCCCAGCTAGAACTTAAACTGGCCACTGCTGTCAAGGACAAAAAAAATGTTTCTACAAGTATATCAGGGCTAAGGAGAATCTGCCTTCTTTGTTGGATGCAGAGGGCAACTTGGCCACAAAGGATGAGGAGAAGGCTGAGGTACTTAATGCCTTCTTTGCCTCAGTCTTTAATAGTCGGACTGATCATCCTCAAGATTTTCATGCCCCTGAGCTGGGAGATGGAGATAGGACACAGAATGAAGTCCCAGTTGTCGAAGAGGTGGCAGTCACCAATCTGCTCCTCCACCTGGATGCCCACAAGTCTATGGGGCCAGACGGGATCCACCCGAGGATACTGAGGGAACTGGCGGAGGAGCTTGCCAAGCCACTCTCCATCATTTATCAGCAGTCCTGGTCAACCGGGGAGGTCCCAGATGACTGGAAGTTAGCTAATGTGACACCCATCTACAAGAAGGGTCGGAAGGAAGATCCGGGGAACTACAGGCCTGTCAGCCTGACCTCGGTGCCAGGGAAGGTCATGGAACAGATCATCCTGAGTGCCATTATGCGGCATGTGCGGGACAACCGGGGGATCAGGCTCAGCCAGCATGGGTTTATGAAAGGCAGGTCCTGCTTCACTAACCTGGTCTCCTTCTATGACAAGGTGACCCGCTTAGTGGATGAGGGGAAGGCTGTGGATGTTGTCTACTTGGACTTGAGTAAGGCCTTTGTCACCGTCTCCCACAGCATTCTCCTGCAGAAGCTGGCTGCTCACGGCTTGGACAAGTGCACTCTGAGCTGGGTTAAAAACTGGCTGGATGGCCGAGCCCAGAGAGTGGTGGTGAATGGAGCCAAATCCAGTTGGCGACCGGTCACGAGTGGTGTTCCCCAAGGCTCAGTGTTGGGACCGGTCCTGTCGAATATCTTTATCGACGATCTGGATGAGGGGATTGAGTGCACCCTCAGTAAGTTTGCCGATGACACCAAGTTAGGTGGGAGTGTCGATCTGCTGGAGGGTAGGAAGGCCCTGCAGAGGGACCTGGACAGGCTGGATTGTTGGGCTGGGGCCAACTGTATGAGGTTCAACAAGGCCAAGTGCCGGGTCCTGCACTTGGGTCACAACAACCCCATGGAATGCTACCGGCTTGGGGAGGAGTAGCTGGAAAGCAGCCTGGCTGAAAAGGACCTGGGGGTGATGGTTGACAGCCACCTAAACATGAGCCAGCAGTGTGCCCAGGTGGCCAAGAGGGCCAATGGCATCCTGGCTTGTATCAGGAATAGTGTGGCCAGCAGGACCAGGGAGGTGATAGTGCCCCTATATTCGGCACTGGTGAGGCCGCACCTCGAATACTGTGGCCACTTTTGGGCCCCTCACTTCAAGAAGGACATTGAGGTGCTGGAGCGTGTCCAGAGAAGGGCAACTAGGTTGGTGAAGGGTCTAGAGCACAAGTCTTACGAGGAGCGGCTGAGGGAGCTGGGCTTGTTTAGTTTGGAGAAGAGGAGGCTGAGGGGAGACCTTAATGCTCCCTACAACTACCTGAAAGGAGGTTGTAGTGAGGTGGGGGTTGGTCTCTTCACCCCAGTAACAAGCGATAGGACAAGAGGAAATGGCCTCAAGCTGCGCCAGGGTAAGTTTAGGTTAGATATTAGGAAAAACTTCTTTACTGAAAGAGTAGTCAGGCACTGGAACAGGTTGCCCAGGGAAGTGGTTGAGTCCCCATCCCTGGAGGTATTTAAAAGACGGGTAGATGCAGTGCTTGAGGACATGGTTTAGTGTTGGACTTGGCGGTGGTAGGTTAATGGTTGGACCTGATGATCTTAAGGGTCTTTTCCAACCTTAACAATTCTATGATTCTATGATTCTATGAAGAGCTGGCAGGGATTTACCAACCTGATTGCTTGACTAACCTGATCACCCTCTATGATGAAGTGACCGGCTGTCGGGATAAGGGCAGCTCAGTGGAAGTCATATACCTTGATTTTAGCAACTCCTTTGATGTGGTCTCACATAGTATTTTTATACACAAACTGTTGAGATATAGACTGGAGAAATGCATTATAAAGTGAGTGGAAAATTGCCTGGACCATCAGTTTCAAACATCTCTGACCTGTGAGACAAAATGACACAGATAGCCAGCTACTTGTGGCACCCATCAGTGGTTTAAACTAGGCAAGCCTTAGGGCAAGATTTTCTATCTTTATCAGTGACCTGGACAATGAGACAGACTATGTTCTCAACAAGCTCACAGATGAAAAAAAATACTGGGGACAGTTAAAATGCTGAAGGGCTGAGCCGGTCTTCAGAGGGACCTAGACAGGCTGCAGAAAAAAGTCAACAGGAACCTCATCATGATGTTCAACAAATGTAAATGCAAAGTCCTTCAAATAGGATTGCATAATCCCACACAACAGCACAGGCTGGGCACCAACTGGTTAGAAAGCAACTTTGCAGAAATGGGCCTGGGACTCCTAGCAGACATGATGAACATGTTAGCAATGAGTTGGTAATGTGCCCTGATGCAAAGATGGACAGCCATGTCAAGGAACTTGACTGGATATAGCTGTGAGCAGCCTGATCTATTTGGTCTAGCTTTGAGGTGCCTTTGCTCTTCGTGAAAATCTTTGGTAATGGTGATTCTACTGTGTCTTTAAAGTACACTACAGTATTTCACTATTGCTATCATCAGATGCTCAGCCCTAATCATTCTTCTTGGAATTTAAGTTCATTGTTTCTTGTCCTATCTACCATCATGGTTTGTAAAGGCAGATGGAGACATCAGGCCTCCCTTCTGCCTCATATTGGATTGGTAACTTAATCTTAAAATGGTGGTTTTACAGTTTCATTTTCATCACTATTATAGTAATTCTCCTAGCCTAAAGTCTTTATTGTATATTGAAAAGGCTTTCAGTTACAACATCTATAAAAAATAAGTAAGTTATATACACTTCCTCAAAATTTCAGCACCCTAGAGCCACCACATCATGAAAAAACCATTAATTATACAACTTATCTACCAAGATCATATTTTATGGTATTAATATACAGGGTTTGGTGTGGATATTTTACATAATACTAATCAAAGAACTGTAAGAACTCTTTCTGTGACAGAAAGGCTGTCCCTCCAGTTTTGATTTGGTTTCATATGCTTCAGATTCATAGACCCTAACAACTGTGTAAGGTGATTATCTGAGGTGATGACTACCTTCTTCTGAGTTCTTTTCTTCCCTTCTCTGTTCATTGATAGTAATGGGAGACAAGAAAACTAACTTAAACCAAATGAATTTTAGGAGGTAAAAGTTGACAAACCCCAGACAGCCATGAAAAAAGGAAAAGAAAAAAATAAAGAAATGAAAATAAAGAAATTTAAATCTCATGCTAGGCTTTTAGGTAAGATTTTAAATTATTCCAGTACTTAAGATGCAGAAAGATGTTTTACAAAATTTAAAAAAAATATTCGTGTACATATAGCATGAGCGTCATCTAGATATGAGACTCCATTTTTAAGCATGTGAATGAGTGATATGTTTTTTGTTGGCACTGAATACCTTTTATTTCCTTGTTCTAAATCTCAGACATCTATTTTTATATTTTACTCAGTTCTCACCACTAAGATATTTCAGAGAATTTCTAATAACATTGTAAACCATGAGAGCAATGTTAGAAATATACTTGTACTTAATAGTCACTATTAAAATGGTAGCAACCTGAAATACTACTTTAATAGGGTTTCTGAGTGACTCATGAATTGTGCCAGGAGACTATACACGAAATTAATCAAATGGAAATGTAGGCTATAGAATATTTAATCTCTATAAAAAAAGGTGCTAAACCAAGAGATTTCCAGACCTTGTTTTCAGGGATATAATGCTGTTGAACATTAAATAACATCCTCCTTGCCGAGAACAGAATTTGCTGTATTTCATATTGTTCAATTTCTTTGGATACTGAAGTCCCAAAGGGAAATTTTGAGAAAAATAACAAATGTATCTCAGCTTCGCAGTCTCTGAAAAACTAGTAGAATGGCAATTCTCAGTTGGCTAAATGACACTTTCCACTTCCAGTGCAGAATAAGCAATTCAAAGCATAATACCAATATCAGTATCAGTGAGAACAGAAAGCTGACCAATACTTTATATTTTCCATAAACTTCTTGATCAATTTGTGTAAATTGTTGTTTCTAAAAATACCTGACAGGTTCTGTCTAAATCAGAAGGGAAATGTCCTTGACTAGTGTGACCACTACTTAGCAACAACTAAAACATCAGTGTGTTGTCAACATTATTCTCATCCTACATCCAAAACACAGCACTATACCAGCTACTGGGAAGAAAATTAGCTCTATCCCAGCCAAAACCAGGACAGTAACAACCCCTTATTCTACACCATCTGCGTCATGCCCACATCCCACACTTTCCAGTACATCCCAATTAATCACCACTTTTCCTGTCTTTTGATGTATACACAGAAATATCATTCCTGTAGTCTATGGGCCATCCCTCTAAAATGTCCCATTGAGTTCATTTAGTCCATGACTTTGGGCTTCATCTGTCATAACAGTCATTCAGGGCAGGAAAGATGGTATGTGGTGTTGGATTGTTGAATGTTGAAACCAGTTCTGGTTCCATTATCGCTGCGCTTGTCTGGTTCTATCACCACTGCACTTTGCTCGCTTTCTTCAAAGTTCATTCTTCATTAATCTAGGTGATTGTTACTGTAATAGCGTTGCTATGGCACATAGCCACCACAGAAGCGATGGTATACAGTATTATATAACAATTAACATCATACAATTTAGTTCATTGGCTATTTTCACCCAAAATCAAATCCCCTTGAGGTACACATCAGACTTCCCCATCCTCCCGCAACACCCACCAAGTGCACCCAGGCCCTTGAGCAAAAGCAATCCCACAAATGGGTTTGCCTTTGCCCTAAGCAGAAATCACCCAGACTGTCTTCCCTAGCATATTTTTTACATGCACTACAGGGACTTTATCCCCTTCTACAGTACATAAATGTTTTGACTGGGCAGGGCCAGCTCGCTTGGCAGATCTCTGAGTGTTGAATAACCAGGTGGCCTTTGCTAAAAGTGTATCCCAATGTTTGAATGTCCCACCACCCATTGCTCTCACTGTAGTCTTTAACAGTCCATTGTATCCTTTGATTTTCCTGGAGGCTGAGGCACAACAGGGGATGTGATATACTCACTCAATGCCATGCTCTTTGGCCCAGGTGTCTATGAGGTTGTTTCAGAAATGAGTCCTGTTGTCTGACTCAGTTCTTTCTGGGGTGCCATGTCGCCACAGGACTTGCTTTTCAAGGCCCAGGATAGTGTTCCGGGCACGAGTGGCATGGAGCATGGGATATGTTTCCGGCCATCTGGTGGTTGCTTCCTCCATTGTAAGCACATAGCGCTTGCCTTGGCGGGTTTGTGGGAGTGTGATATAATTAACCTGCCAGGCCTGCCCGGATTTATATTTCAGCCATCGTCCTCCATACCAGAGAAGCTTGAACCGCTTGGCTTGCTTGATTGCAGCACGTTTCACATTCATGGGTAAACTGTGCAATAGTGTCCATGGTCAGGTCCACCCCTTGATTACGAGCCCATCTATGTGTTGCATCTCTTCCCTGATGGCCTGACGTGTCATGGGCCCATTGAGCTAGAAATAATTCACCCTTATGTTGCCAGTCCAGATCCACCTCAGCCACTTCAGTCTTAGCAGCCTGATCCACCTGCTGATTGTTTTGATGTTCTTCAGTGGCCCAGCTCTTGGGTACATGAGCATGTACGGGATGTACTTTTACAAACAGGTTCTCCATCTGGGCAGCAGTATCTTGCCACAATGCAGCAGCCCAGATGGATTTACCTCTGTGCTGCCAGTAGCTCTGTTCCCATTGCTGTAACCACCCCCAGAGGCATTTGCCACCATCTATCAGTCAGTATAGAGATAAAGTACTGGCCGCTTTTCTCATTCAGCAGTATCTCTTTTTCAGTTGGAATATAGCAGGTCTCAGATCCCACAGTGCCCAAGAAAGCTTGTGTTTTCTTTTTGCTGGCTGGTGGAGACATGGCTGTTATTTTGTTGATCATATCCATTGGGTTCTGACGACGTCCATCTTGCCATTTTATTCCTAAGAACTGGATCTCCTGTGCAGGTCCCTTGACCTTACTTTGGTTTATGGCAAAACTGGCTTTCAGGAGGATTTGCACTATTTTCTTCCCTTTCTCAAAAACCTCTTCTGCTGTGTTGCCCCACACAATGATGTCATCAATGCATTGCAGGTGTTCTGGAGCTTCACCCTGTCCCAGTGCAGTCTGGATCAGTCCACGGCAAATGATGGGGCTGTGTTTCCACCCCTGGGGCAGTCGATTCCAGGTGTACTGGATGTCCCTCCAAGTGAAAGCAAATCCTGGCCTGCACTCTGCTGCCAAAGGGATTGAGAAAAACATATTAGCGATATCAATTGTGGCATACCACTTGGCTGCCTTTCACTCCAGTTCACATTGAAATTCTACCATGTCCGGTATGGCAGCACTCAGCAGCGGCATGACTTCATTCAGGCTACGAGAGTCTACTGTTAGTTTCCACTCTCCTTTAGACTTTCACATTGGCCATATGGGACTGTTAAAGGGTGAGTAACTCTTGCTCATCAATCCTTGTCTCTCCAGTCGATGAATCAGCTTATGGATGTGATCAGGGAGTGTCAGCTGGTGTGATATTGCCACCGTCGTACCATTGTGGTAGCAATTGGCACCTGTTGCTCTTCGACCTTCAGCAACCCCACAATAGAAGGGTCCTTTGAGAGACTGCGCAAGGTAGATAGCTGTTTAATTTCCTCTGTCTCCAAGGCCCACCAGTACCCTTTTTGGGTCCTTGAAATACTTTCTCCTGAGGTAGTCTACGCTAAGGATGCATGGAGCCTCTGGGCCAGTCACAATGGGATGCTTTTGCCACTCATTCCCAGTTAACCTCACTTCAGCCTCCAATACAGTTAGCTGTTGGGATCCCCCTGTCACTCCAGAAATACAGATGGCTTCTGCCCCTTTATAGTTTGATGGCATTAGAGTACACTGTGCACCAGTGTCTACTAAAGCCTTGTACTCCTGTGGGTCTGATGTGCCAGGCCATCGAATCCACACAGTCCAGTAAACCCAGTTGTCCCTTTCCTCCACCTGGCTGGAGCAGGGCCCCTCTAGTCCTGGTCATAGCATTTGTTACTCACTTGTTGTAAAAGCGAATCAAAAGTCCCTTTATTAAGATCGGAAGTAAAATCAGCCCTTATACACTGGGGAACTGCCCACTAGAAACTGGAGCAGCAATTTTCCTGAAAGAACCCCCTTGTGTGATTGTTTTTCCTTGCAACTCACATACCCATGCCTCTAGGATTGAGGTAGATTTTCCACCCCACTTCCACATGTCCTCTCCATGGTCACAAAGGTAAAACAACAGGGTGGCCTGTGGTGTGTACCCACTATATCCTCTCTTTTGAGCAGAGGGATGCTTACTCCTAATGGATGAGATACTGCTCCATACAGGTGGGTATCAGGACCTATCCTCTTTGAGTTGCTGGAACTCCCAGGACAGTTTTTTGGACAGTTTTTCCACAGCCGAGATGCAGGCCTGTAGGGAGGAAGAGAGACTTTCTTTGTATTGCCAGAGTTGGCCAGCCAATTCATCCACCATTTGTCCCTCTCCCTCTTTCCAAGTCATTACTGCCAGTCAGTTTGTATGCGATGATGATGGGCTCCATACAAACTTCCGCCACATGGGTCATGTGCACCTGACTTCATCTGGATCTTTGGGTAACTGCTTGTTGTTCAGGTCATCATAAATCACCTCCAGCATGGCTAATTCCCTCAGGTACTAGATAACTCTTTCCATGGTGGTCCACTTGCCTGGGTGACACATAACATCTTCCTTGAAGGGATACCTTTCTTTCACGTGTGACAGGAGTCGCCTCCAGAGGCTGAGGACTTGTGCTCCTTTTCCAATTGTTTTGTCAATGGCCCCTTTGCTAGGAAGGGATCCCAGCTGTTTGGCTTACCTACCCTCTATTCTAGGCTATTGGCTCCATTATCCCAGCATTGGAGCAGCCAGGTGACAATGTGCTCAGCTGGATGATGACTGAAATCCTTTCCCATATCTTGCAGCTCACTCAGGGATAGGGATCAGGTGGTTACCATCTCATTTATGGGTTCTTCCCCTTCCTCCTCCTGTTCTCGTGATGGCCCTGGTTCATCTTCAATCCTTACTAAATGAGCTGATTTTCTTGTGTATTTCTTCTTGTGTATAGGGGCGACTGGTACTGGCACGTGGTGGTTCTCTGGTTCCACTGCAGTGCCTGTTATCATAGAATCATAGAATCACAGAATTGTTAAGGTTGGAAAAGACCCTTAAGATCATCAGGTCCAACCGTTAACCTACCACCACCAAGTCCGCCACTAAATCATGTCCTCAGACATGTTGCGGGGGTTGGAGTAGCTGCAGTGCCTGTCTCCGAGGTTGGAGTAGCCACAGTGCCTGTTGCTGGTGTTTGAGTAGCTGCAGTATTCTTAAATAGCTGTTTAACCCTAAACAAGACCTGAACCACATTCAGGAGACATAGCAATAGGACCATGCTGGTTTGAACATCCCAACGATATTCAAAATTCTCAAGAGCTGTTGTAATTAGCCTGAATGAGAAGGGGAAGATGGAGGAAGGTATCTCCCCCATAGGTTGACTCTCCAAGGAGAAAAAGGAAAAAAGTGCAATTATTAATAATTTCTGATAGATGCCTCCCAAAGTACAAAGGTGATGGCAATGCTGAGTACAAATGCCAGATTGTTTCCATGACCAATAATTTTATCATACCATAAGCCAGTGTTACCCAGTACAGCAAAGCAATAACCTTAATCCAACTCCCAGAGGTGATAAACACCACATAAATACTGATAAACAGTATATACAGCAAGTAAAGGTGCTACATAACACAACTCCGAGAACAAATACAACAACTTTGAGAGCAAATAAATCAACATTGTGACCAGCGACTACTAAAGTACTATAATGAATGCTTATAACAAATTTACTTTAACATCTGGTCAGATCTGTCATTATCTCAACCCTTCATGCTCCATGTTGGGCTCCAAAAAGACTGTTGTGGTTTAACCCAGCATGCAGCTAAACACCACACAGCTGTTCACTCACTCCTCCCCACAGTGGGATGGGGGAGAGAATCATAAAAAAAAATAAAATTCATGTGTTGAGATAAAGACAGTTTAATAGGACAGAAAGGAATGGAAAATTAATAATAATAATAATAATAATAATAATAATAATAATAATAATAATAAAAAAATATACAAAATAAGTGATGCACAATGCAATAGCTCACCACCCACTGACCAATGCCCAGCCAGTTCCTGAGCAGCAGTCGCTGACCCCCAGCCAACTTCCCCCAGTTTATAGACTGAGCATGATGTCATATGGTATGGAATAGCCCTTTGGCCAGTTTGGGTCAGCTGTCCTGGCTGTGCCCCCTCCCAGCTTCTTGCTGACAGGGCATGAGAAGCTGAAAAGTCCTTGACTAGTGTGACCATTACTTAGCAACAACTAAAACATCATCCTAAATCTAAAACACAGCACTATACCAGCTACTAGGAAGAACACTATTCCAGCCAAAACCAGGACATTAAATTTATTAATGACTTGGAAAGTTAGTCACAGCTTGCCTGATGCATAAAATTAAATGTCTACATATTTGGATTTTTCTCTCTGTGAAGTGAAATGTACCGCAGTAAGATGGAGTGATTGGAATGACAAAAAATAAAACAGATTTTGAGAGCTAGAAAAGAAGGCAATGCACTGAATAAGCAAACTCTATCTTTTTTTTTTTTTTGATAGATTTTTTTCTCTTTTAAACCAGGTACTCTGCTGTATCTGACACTTCACCCACCTAATGATTACTTTCTTTCAGAACTTAAGTTTCCCTGTTCTCTCACCTAGTACCTTAGCTGTCATAGCAATTAACCTGAACTATCCCTCTTGCTAAAGTGTGGGGTTTTTTTCCCTTCTGGCTAGAGTCACAATTTGCTAGTAATTCTTTTTACTGATTCTGTTTGACAGCTCTCGGAATAAGTGATTTTAAAAAGAAAAAAAGGAAAAAGAAAATTACAAACTTTGCAGCTTTGCATCTATTTTTCTCTGAAGACATGAAATTAGCTGTGCTGACCATTTACCTAATCAGTAATATCTCCTTGACACTTTCCAAAACATATTAATATCCAATCTAAGGTCTGTCAGATCTAATATATTTTGCAGTGAAGGAGTTAGTCATCATTGACCTATCCTATTCTGGGACAAATAGTTTCATTTGTTCAAATTACTTGGTGTCACTTTGTTGCTTCACTCATTATCAGGCCACAAAGTATATCTCTGGATTTTCCATTTATCTTTCTATGGTCAAATTGCAACATGGGTTTCTTGGGTTCTTTGGCAGTCTGAAATCACAACCAATGTAAGCGCATATTCTCAGACATAGTAATTCTACATTAATGTAGGGATTCATACACATAGTGAGATCTAAGTGGTTTTTACTCATCCCGCCCATTTTTCTCTGAATGTGGAGCACAGGCAGCATTGTCATCCAACACATCATCTTTAGCTTTAAAACAAGCAAACAAACAAACAAGCAAACAAACAAACCAAATAACCAACAAACCTACCAACCATCTATTTTTCCACGTTTGTCATAGAAGCAGAAGAAACATTTGGAATTTTTTTGCTGATATATTACTCATGTTGAGATGTTGTCTTCCTTTTGTAACTTTTTGTTCTTTAATATCACTATTTGTTCTATTAAAATACAGTCAGGGATTTTTTTTGTTGTTATTGTTAATTTTGTTTTTCTGAACTTGAAACACTGCAATCACAATGTATTGTGATTGGCAGGCAATTAGTCATTTCACATGACTGGGTCATTTCACATTGCTTTTAACTTCCCAGGCCATGAAAGAAAGGAGGAAAAAAGGTATTTCCCAGATAATTTGTGTCTGAAACAGGTCTGCAGTTAATGTTCCAAGATGAGGGTAGTTTCTTTTCAGAAATGTTATAAGAACAAATTTCTGGTCTCTTAATTTCAGTGTCAAATGCACAGATTTCTGAATTGCCAAATTATAGTCAGCTAGTAAGATTTTTTTTTTAAGTGAAAGATAATTCTGTAAGTAATATTCAAGTGTATTACAATATATTTTTTTACCTGTATTGTGTGATTCATTCATTTTGTACTGTCCACATCAGGATAGAAGGTTAAAATAGAGTGGCAAGACCAGTGAAAAGTTTATTTCAAGTAGTTGCAGATGGACCTTTCTGAGTGATTAGTTGACCCTATAAAACAAAAGGACAAACTCCAAAATAAGACAAATTTCTTATTTTATTATTTGGTAAGGAGCTGGGAATAAAACAGTAATCAAAATATTACAAAATATTTTATTACATAATGAAAGCATATTTTATGTGTACTGCAGGCTTCCTCTATGGACAAAGCCTGACAATTTTTAGACTGCAAAAATGTAATTTCATTTTGTGCAGAAATGCTCTTCTTTTGCATTGATGTATTGTAACACTGATAGAAGATAACATCTAAATTATAGCCAGTTGCAAATTAGTGCATTCAGATGTAAAATAATTTTCATTTAAGGAAAAAGTGCATGCCTTTTAAATGTTAAGAAAGACATTTAATGCCTTTGGGTACACATACTTTGTGCTGATGCTTCACAGAGTAATAGTCATTACTTGCTTGTTTTCTATTTCAGAAGGCAAGAGACTGGAAATATATTAAAGCATGTACTTTTCTTCCTTAAAGGACACTTGAAGTCATTCTCTCTTCCTCGGCAATTAAAGAGATGGAGGGGGAAGAAAAAGAAAAAAAAAAGGCTGAAATAATTATTTGTTAAGACAGCACTTTTGACAGTCTCTTCTTGACACATATGGTTACCTAAGCAGTGTGGAGAAGTTATAAACTTATAGTGTATTCCAATTTATTGAAGTGAGGTGTTAAGGACAGATAATGCTTTAGTATTAGAAGACCAGTCACTACTGAAGGCTGAGAGAAAGCAGAAACAATTTAAGATACAATTCAGTTTCAGGAGAGCTCTGGAAGTGTAGCTTTGAGGGACATTTATATTCAAAGTTATGCAGGAAGGAAGGGTGCACATCCTAGAGGTTTGGAAAAACCACAGCATGAGTTTATGAGTTCTTATAACCAACGGTCATAGGCTTCAAATCTGTCTTTGACCAGAGCACCAGAAGAAAAGCCAGCTTCAAGCAAAAGCAAAGTATGATAACATTAGGCAAACTCAAGGCCATGTAGCACAATTTGGATCAATTCTGAGAGCAGGGTTCTGTATAATTACATTGTTCATGCTTGTTTATAGCTACACCCAAGCAGGTCAGTGATCCTTAGGCGGAACAGTTGGGAATAATGAGTTGCAATTTAAATATGTGCATATATGTTTATATATGCAACGGTTTAAAACTAGACTAAGATATAGCTGCTTTCTCTCTTTCCTCAAGGTCTGGTTAAACATTCATATTCACAAAAGTAATGTTCTTACTCTTCACCTTGGCATCAAAGAAATACGTAGAAACATTTTTTCACTAACATTTGATTCTTGCTTTGTTTTAATCCTGGTTACATCCTTTAACCGAGGGTTTTCAAAACCACTCATCATATTGCTTCACATTGCACGGCTTTTAACTTGTTTGTCTTAAACATAAAAGATCCATAGCTGTTAATATTCCTGGCACATTTCCTTGCCTCTCTGTGGAAGGATGGCTAAGTGAGAAGGGACATGATCTTTTCAGTGTGAGCAATCCTGCTTTTAGTGTATTTTAGTGTATGTGACACCCATCTACAAGAAGGGTCGGAAGGAGGATCCGGGGAACTACAGGCCTGTCAGCCTGACCTCGGTGCCAGGGAAGGTCATGGAACAGATCATCCTGAGTGCCATTATGCGGCATGTGCGGGACAACCGGGGGATCAGGCTCAGCCAGCATGGGTTTATGAAAGGCAGGTCCTGCTTCACTAACCTGGTCTCCTTCTATGACAAGGTGACCCACTTTGTGGATGAGGGGAAGGCTGTGGATGTTGTCTACTTGGACTTGAGTAAGGCCTTTGACACCGTCTCCCACAGCATTCTCCTGCAGAAGCTGGCTGCTCACGGCTTGGACAAGTGCACTCTGAGCTGGGTTAAAAACTGGCTGGATGGCTGAGCCCAGAGAGTGGTGGTGAATGGAGCCAAATCCTGTTGGCGACTGGTCACGAGTGGTGTTCCCCAGGGCTCAGTGTTGGGGCCGGTCCTGTTGAATATCTTTATCGACGATCTGGATGAGGGGATTGAGTGCACCCTCAGTAAGTTTGCCGATGACACCAAGTTAGGTGGGAATGTCGATCTGCTGGAGGGTAGGAAGGCCCTGCAGAGGGACCTGGACAGGCTGGATTGTTGGGCTGGGGCCAACTGTATGAGGTTCAACAAGGCCAAGTGCCGGGTCCTGCACTTGGGTCACAACAACCCCAGGCAACGCTACAGGCTTGGGGAGGAGTGGCTGGAAAGCAGCCTGGCTGAAAAGGACCTGGGGGTGATGGTTGACAGCCACCTAAACATGAGCCAGCAGTGTGCCCAGGTGGCCAAGAGGGCCAATGGCATCCTGGCTTGTATCAGGAATAGTGTGGCCAGCAGGACCAGGGAGGTGATAGTGCCCCTGTATTCGGCACTGGTGAGGCCGCACCTCGAATACTGTGGCCACTTTTGGGCCCCTCACTTCAAGAAGGACATTGAGGTGCTGGAGCGTGTCCAGAGAAGGGCAACTAGGTTGGTGAAGGGTCTAGAGAATAAGTCTTATGAGGAGCGGCTGAGGGAGCTGGGCTTGTTTAGTTTGGAGAAGAGGAGGCTGAGGGGAGACCTTATTGCCCTCTACAATTATCTGAAAGGAGGTTGTAGTGAGGTGGGGGTCAGTCTCTTCACCCCAGTAACAAGCGATAGGATGAGAGGAAATGGCCTCAAGCTGCGCCAGGGTAAGTTTAGGTTAGATATTAGGAAAAACTTCTTTACTGAAAGAGTAGTCAGGCACTGGAACAGGCTGCCCAGGGAAGTGGTTGAGTGTCCATCCCTGGAGGTATTTAAAAGACGGGTAGATGCAGTACTTGAGGACATGGTTTAGTGTTGGACTTGGCGGTGGTAGGTTAATGGTTGGACCTGATGATCCTAAGGGTCTTTTCCAACCTTAACAATTCTATGATTCTATGATTCTATGATTCTATGATTCTAAGAAGCACAGAGGGTACTATAAACTGACCTTGAACAGCAACGGACTACTTGGCAAACAACATAAGAGACAACAACTAAGTCCGGAATGTGCTAATGAACCTCTTCGCATGAACATCAACCCTGTACCAATCATATAACTGTCTTAAGCGCGTGAACACATGTAATGAACCAATCATATAGATATTGCTACCGCATGCTCTGCTGATTGTCTATATAAGCCTTGTAATTGTCTGAAATAAAGGAGAACGATCATACTCTCATCGAGGTTACATCGTTACTCCGGGTCCGAACTGTCCCACTCCGACATCTGGTAGCAGAGGATGGTTACTTCGCCTGCGATTTCCGAGACTGCGGTGAACAGCAGAGAAGGTAACGTTGCTCGCGTTCTCCGTGACTGCGGTAAGCAGCTAGAGGAGAGGAGTGGGAAGTTTCGGCTGAGAGAAGCGCTGCTCGGGTCAAGAAGGCAGAGTAGACGCCGGCGTGAGGTCGCTCCTCACCTCTCAGGATAACGGGCGCTGTTCGGGTCAAAAGGGCAGAGCAGATGCTGGTGTGAGGTCGTTCCTCACTAGGTGCAGCAATGGAAACAGAGGCTGCAGCCACACTGCTAGCTGGAATACTCTCTAAGAGAGGGATAGAGGCACCAGCGAAGCAATTGTGTAAATTAATTACACTTGGACAGCATTGGGGTCATTTTACTGACACTCATCTGTTATTTTCCGTATCGGAATGGCGGGACTTTGGAGGGACAATGTGGCAACAAACGATTGAGGGAGATGAAAAAGGTGAAAAAGAAATAAAGGCGGTTCGTATACTTTGGAACACTGTGTTAGAGACTTTAAAAGCGATGAAAGCAGAAAGAGAAGTGGTATGCGCTGCTGCTCAAATGCTGGGTCCAGGAAAAGTTATTGAAAAACCCCAAAGTAAACCAGGACCTATCGCGCGCTTCTTCGGACTGCCTGCCTTAAGAGGAATGTCTGGGACTATTTGTAAAAACGTGGGTGAACTGCGGGAAAAGGAAAGTCTTAATTCACCGGGCGAAGTGGAGGGTGTGCCGCCGACCCCAGTGCGGGCACCCGGGGGAGCGGAAGTTTCTCTTAGCAGAGCCGGAATAGGATCTGAGGCAGAGGCGGAAGTGTCTCCACCAGAAACTCCAAAAGGGGCGGGAGCAACGTCAGTTGTTGACCTCATCGACTTAGGCAGAGTGCCCTGCCGACCTTCCCCTGCAGCGGGAAGAAGGGAGGTGCCGTCAGCACCTCCAGCGCCTTCATCTCCGCTTTATCCACCGCTGCCTTCCTCGGGGGAGTCATCAGGGACCGTAACCCAACCTTCTAAGAAAGAACTGCAGCAACCCCCAGATGTTACTACAGAGATGTTACAAATGGTTCTAAAACGATTTGAGAAATTGGAAACACAAACAACTATGAAAGAAGAAAGCGTACCTTCATGTTTAATGAAACCATCAGCACATCCTAGAATCACGCGCTGGAGTGGTAGACACATCCTAGAATCACACGCTGGAGTGGTATTATTAGGGATGCGATTTTAGAAGGACAATGGAAACCTGTTGGGAAAAAAAAAAGAAGAAAAAAGAAAAAAAGAAAAAAGAAAAAAGAAAAAAAGAAAAAAGAAAAAAGAAAAAAGAAAAAAGAAAAAAGAAAAAAGAAAAAAGAAAAGAAAAAAAGAAGAAAAAAGAAACAAGAAAAAAAAAGAAAAAAAAAAGAAAAAAGAAAAAGAAAAAAAAAAACGGGGAGTCCTGCAACATTGACATTCCCGGTCATACAAGAGAACAATCAAGGAAAATGGGAACCTCACGACTGGAAAATTTTCATCATGGTCTTTCCGCCAAATTTTGCAATTACCAATCTCCTTAATCATATGTAACGGGAAAGACTCACCATATGCTGTCATTTGTCAGTGGCAAAACAAGAAAGGGGAGTGTACCTCTCCTCTCTCATTGGATGCCACTGCCAAATCCACTGTCAAGAACAAAAGTCCAGAAGATATGTTTAATGTACTAGAATGGGTGTTTTTAAGCGTGCAGCCAAAAACGAGTATTCAAATGCGAACTGAGGCAATAGGAGAATTAATATGTAAAGGAAGGTGGCGAATTATAGAAATCAGTGGTCAGGAGCCAGAGAATATCAGTATACCTGTTAACGCCATAGATATAGAATGGTGGCTCCGTAATGCTGTTGCCATACAGAACACCTTATTAGGCTATAATGGCAGAATACACTTGCAGCAGCCTCAAGGAAAATTATGACAAGTATTAAAATGGAATCAATGGATAGAAAAATCCAAAGTAAGTGAAAAACCATTACCAGATGGGGTAACCATCTATACTGATGCAGGCAAGCGCCTACGGCGCGCAGCTTGCGTCTGGAAAGAAGGTGATCAATGGAAACAACACATTATAGAGGGACAACCTCAAGATTCCCTTCAAACTTTAGAATTAACTGCAGTAGTTTGGGCCTTGACTAATTGGCTAAACACTCCTTTAAATGTAGTAACAGATTCAATGTTATAATGCCACGGTTAGAGGATGCCTTACTAAGGGAAATGACCAACCCTAGATTAGGAAGTCTATTTACCAAGTTACGATCCGTATTAAGTCAACGAACAGCAACCTGTTGTATTATCCATATTTGCAGTCATCAGTTAGATCTTGGACTTGGCCATGGTAATCAACTAGCTGACAGCCTAGTTAGTCCTGCATGCCATGCGCCTCCTATGGATAAATTTCAACAGGCCAGACAAAGTCACGAAAATTTTCACCAAAACGCAAAAGGTTTAAAAAGGCAATTTAATTTAACAGAAAATGAAGCCTGAAGCATCGTTCAGGCCTGCCCAAAATGCGGAAATCATGGGCCAGGTACAGGAGTAGGAGTAAATCCAAAAGAACTAAAAGCATTAGAATTATGGCAAATGGATGTTACCCATGTTCCAGAATTTGGTAGGTTAAAGTATGTACATGTAACAATTGACACCTTTTCGAAAATGATATGGGCAACTGCGTTGCCTGGAGAAAAGGCACATCATGTATGTAAACATTTGCTTGCTTGCTTCGCTGTATTAGGCGTACCAGAGCGCATTAAGACTGATAATGGTCCTGCCTATGTTAGTCAAAAGGTGAGAGCATTCTTATCGCGATGGGCGGTCTGATGTGATTTAGGGGGTAGCTAGAAGAACAGTTATAAAATAAGGGGGGCTCTGGGATAATTTCTTTACAGACAACTCGGCCCTGGGAGAACAGATGCACGGAACTAGGAAGATAGGAAGAAACAGAAGAATGGCAACAATAGTCTTGAAGGACAACATCTACGTGATCCTAGGACTGAGTTTGCGCAGAAGCAAAGGTCAATCAGTGAACACAGTGAGGAAGACTACGAGCCTTCATCTGAAGACCCCCAAAGACCACCACAAGAGATGACTGCGCATGCAAATCAGATATTTACATATGTTAATACGTTCCTGGAAATCCTATGAATATGCATGATTGTATAGTATATATTCTCTAAAAGTTCAGTAATTCGTTGGAGCACTTATGGTGGAGAATCCCCAGTGCTGCCCAGCGCTGCAATAAAGAATACTTGCTTAATAGTAACTTCGTTGCTATTGAGTTTCATTTCAGGGACTCTCTGAGTACTCCGTTTGTCCCTTGGGGAGATTCGGACTGTGAGGAGAAGCATCCGTGGATTTTTTGTATCAGTTTTGGCACCCCAGATGGGACCCTCTCTGTTCGGCTGCAGGACCCGTTGAGAACAGGACTCCCTAGGGTACCCCCGGAAAATTTCCGGAGGGACTCCTTGCCTCAATCGGATCACTGCGGGAGCAGACAAGGACCATCTTCGGAAAAAGGTATTCTTTCTCAGGAATGTGGTTAGGACCTGTCCCGGTTATATTTAATGGTCGAGGATATATGTGTGTTTCCACAGATCGTGGTCCAGTGTGGGTGCCGAGCAAGAGCGTAAAGCCTGTTTTGGCTCATCATGACTCACCCCACGAGCAAAATGGTCAAGCTCCTGATTCTAGAGATGCTATTCCCAATGGTAATGACTCTCCACAAGATTGAGCCCAGAGAAAATATGTGGGTTACATGGGCAAACAAGACAGGACAACAAGCTTTTGTCTGTCACTTGCTTCTGCGACAGAGCCTTTTCGAACATGTTTAATAGGGATACCTGGCTTCAACGTAGGGGAATTTCATAGCTTTGCCACGCAAAATTGTAGTTTGTCTATTTCTGTTAGTAATTATAGTGCCACGCTTATTAATAGCCTGAATGTTACCTGATAAGTTTGCTTACCGAAGGAATTTGAATTTTAATCACTCTTTCTATTTTAGGATTATGTTTTTGTGTAGCATTTAGCTGTGTTAAACGAGCTTTGTTAAAAGTGGTAAATCACGCCTGGATTGCTCAAAAACAAAAAGGGGGAATTGTGGAAGGATGGCTAAGTGAGAAGGGACGTGATCTTTTCAGTGTGAGCAATCCTGCTTTTAGTGTATCAAGAAGCACAGAGGATACTATAAACTGACCTTGAACAGCAGCGGACTACTTGGCAAACAACATAAGAGACAACAACTAAGTCCGGAATGTGCTAATGAACCTCTTCGCGTGAACAGCAACCCTGTACCAATCATATAACTGCCTTAAGCGCGTGAACACATGTAATGAACCAATCATATAGATATTGCTACCGCGTGCTCTGCTGATTGTCTATATAAGCCTTGTAATTGTCTGAAATAAAGGAGAACGATCATACTCGCATCGAGGTTACATCGTTACTCCGGGTCCGAACTCTCCCACTCCGACACCTCTCAGCACGAAGTTCATTATCCTATGTAAGACAAATTAACATAAAGACAGCCAATTTTAACTGGGCATCAGCCTGAAAAATCTGAGGTACTGAACTATCAGTTTCACACATGGGGCTGTGTCATGACATCAGTCAGATAAGCTTTAGATGAGGATCAGCAGACCCTCACTGATATTGTTCTTCTTGCCAGTTCAGCAGCCAGGTTGAGTGACTTTTGAAAGATTAGATCCTCACAAACAGCTTTTCAGCATAGCATCTTACAAGAATGCTGGACAGAGCTTCTTGTTTTGTTTTGTCCTAGGTTATATCTTATTTCTTTCAAATTTAACAGCTGAATGAATGGAAAAAAAATCATTAATGAGGGTATTAATAATGAAAAGAAAAAAAGTTGCTTTTATTTCATTGAATTTAATTCCTTACCAACAGCAAATGGATGCATTAGACAAGAAATTAATCTGCTTAGTTAAAGGCTTGAATATGAGAAAAAAATAACTCATTTTATTTGCTGAAAAAAAAAGTTCTAGATATTTGAAAAGGTCTATATATGAAACCATAAGAACTGTAGTGTTATAACAGTCCTCCAAAAGCATACATTCTTTTTCTCCATGGAAATCCCTCCTGTCTCCATCTGAGAGGGAAGGAACAGCTGGCGAAATCAAAGCCAGCATTATCCCTTCAAAACCAAGAACAATACATTGTGCACAATCAGCTTTCCTGGAAAGAAAAATGTTTGTTTGCTCAAAAGCTAATGAAGTACACATGCCTCAAAAACCAACTGAGAAGTCAGAAAGTGCCCTAAACTCTTCCAGCTAGGCAGTGCCATGACACAGGACTCTCCCTTGTCAGTAACTGGGAATGCTAGATGGACTGAACTATTAAAATCAGAGATGACTGATGCTTATGCAGAATCCTTACAAAAGGATGGCCGTGACATGAACAGGCAGCTTAAGGTATTCAGCTAATAAACTCACAGTGCCTATGGCATCAGTTTAGCAAGCTGAGAGCCAGAAGATGCTCCCCAAATAGCTAAAGATTATAACTGAACTTTGGCAAGCCATTTACATAAAGCGAATAACCTCCCAGTGGTCCACCCACAGTGTTATCTGATGGTATCTTGTGTATTGACAACTGTCCAGCAAGCTGGAATTACTGAAATTTTGGCAAAACAATTTCAAGCTTCATGTTCAAACTTATGGTAGATGAGCAAATTAGAGCTGCTGAGCCAACAACCCCTCCGCAGTTTGATTTCTGTTGGGTGTTGGCATAACAACAACATAGACAATTTGCTTTTCATAATATCCTTTGAAAGTTAGGATCATCTCTTCTATTCTCCTTTTCATTTCTATTTAAAGTACAAGCAGCTAGAATGATTCACAGCAAAAAATCCATAAACTGACACAAAAGGGGAATTTCTAATAGATTGTATAACTTATCCTTGTGTGCACAGGTTTCCACATCTGCAGAAAAGCTTGTCTAGAAAGACAGTACATTTAGAACTGAGAAGCTAGTTTAGGTTTGGCTATTTCAATGATGGGTTTGGACAAATGCCTAATATTAAATTTTCCATCTTCTTGGGATTATCTTATGAGCAATAGTTCAACTCTTCCCTTACTGGGAAAATGGTAAGTGAAATAGGGAAAGGGGCTGGAGAAAGGGAGGAGAGTTTCAAGACATTTAATCCTTCAAGTTCTCACCACAATCATGATGAGATTCAGGGATTCATGGAATTATAGAACTCTGGAACCACAGAATCACTCAGGTGGGAAGGGACCTTGGGAGGTCTCTAGTCCAAGGTCCTACTCAAAGTGGGAGCAGCTCTGAGGTCAGGAATGGTTGCTCAGGTCTGCATTCAGTCAGATCTTGAAAACTTCCAAGGACAGAGATGGAACAATCTCCATGGGTAACCTGCTCCAACTGTAGTTTTCATGTAAACAGCGGCAAGGGATTGAAGGAAGAGGTGAGAGACAGAAAAGGTAAATGTTAAAGAAAGATAATTTATGATTTATTTCAGTCATTTCCAAGACAGCCCATCTTGTATTGTCCGATTAAGGGGTTTTGGTTGGTTTGGTTGGCACCTATTAAAGAACTTCAATTTTTTATATGATGTAATAAACACTATACTGCCATAAACACTGTGTTGATACAACAATACAATCCGAGAAGCTTAAGTCTGTAAATCTAGACTGTTTCACATTGTCAAGCATGTCTGTAAACATTTTGTGCACTTTAACTTTTACAGTCTGTATTTTACAGATTATTGAAAACAAACCAAGGTTGTATTGAGGCAGCTGAGAACCTAGTGTGTGGTTTTACAAGATTTTTTAGAGTTAAATAAGCAATACAAATCAATGTAATGTAAGGAAACATTATGCACTGTTGAAAACAGCTGAATTCATAGCAAACAAAACTAAATTTAACATTACATTCCATGTTTTTATTCTGTAGAATATGAATTGAATATGGAACTATATCACTGATATACAATATTCAAATTTTAAGTTAATTAGGTCAAATATTAGACCTTGAAACAAATGAGAGAGTTCTGTATTTCATGCAGTGTATGACATACAGATTTGTCTAGTTGGAAGACTTGATTTAGGACCACAGTTGCATGTGACTGTAAGTTTCTTTCACTGTTTTTAACCCATTACTCTACGATGTTGTCATCCAAAACAGTGATACTGCATTTTGTGTCCTTTTTACATTTTTTGTATGTAATTACATTGGTTGACAAACCTCACTGAAACCATTGTTTCACTGGTGGTGAGCTTTTTGAAGACTTACATTTTATGTTCCTTCTGCCCATATATGGAGCTATCATATAAATAATGGAGGTCTGTGAAAGGTTTACCAGTGACTTACACATCTCACATGCTGAGGTCCCACAGTAGTCTTTAGTAGCCATAGTAATTTCTTGGTTTGTAAATTATATTCTAATATTATATCTAAAAGTTGATACAGTGTTGAACTGAAACTAAAATTTATCATTCATTCAATGTGAAATTCTTGCAATATAAAGATGATGAAATAATTATTCTTGCAATATTAACATGATGGGCAAGAATGCCTGTTTAAAAGATTTTTGCATTATCAGCTAAACTACCTTTAAAATGGGTAGTATAGCAGTGGTAGTAATAAAAGAGAGAGCTCAAACTGAAAGTTTCAAAAAGATACTATAAATTGAATGGAAAAAGATACAGAAGGAAGCAGCAGAAGAAGATAAAGGTTTACCAAAATGTAATTTTTCGAAACAATAATGCATTCTAGTTTGTTCAGAAAATGTCCCCAAAATAGACACTTAAATAAAGTGTGCTGGTAGCTTACTCACTTTCAGAAGATAATGGACAATTTCTTAGAAGGCAGTTTTGCAAAAATAGGGTTCCCCTCTTCCCCCGGCAAAAAAATATTTTGGTTCTATTCTAAATGTACAATTTATTTACATATAAATACATAATAATATACATATAAACACACAATGAACATATTTAAAACATAAATATATTTACAATATATTAAAATATATTTAAATAATATTATTTATTAAAGTTTATTAAGTTAACTTCCAAAATGTCGGAAGTCAAGCAGGCGAGGTAGAAGGCCGGCTTGGCTGAGTAGGGATCTTGTTCTAGAACTAAGACGAAAAAAGAAAATGTATGACCAGTGGAAGCAAGGTCAGGTGACATGGGAAGACTTACAGGGATGCCGTTCGCCACTGTAGGGAGGAAATACGCATGGCCAAAGCTCAACTGGACCTGAAGCTGGCCAGTACTGTGCCGGACAATAAAAAGGGCTTTTTAAAATATATAGATAGCAAAAGGCAGGCAAGAAATAACATTGGCCCATTACTTGACAAGCACAGTCACCTCACAAACAGGGATGTAGACAAAGCAGAGACATTTAATGCTATCTTCGTCTCGGTCTTCAACACTGATGATGGGCTCTGGGACCCCCAGAGCCCTGGGTTAGAGAACCACGACTGCAAGAATGACAAACTGCCAACCAACCCCGAACTTGTGCAGGATTTGCTGCTCCAGCTGGATGCCTATAAGTCAATGGGGCCCGATGGCATTCATCCCAGGGTACTGAAAGAGCTGGCTGATGTCATAGCGAGAACTCTCTCAATGATTTTTCAATGCTCTTGGGAATCTGGGGAGGTCCCTGTTGACTGTAAGCTGACAAACATTGACAAGATTACCCACCTAGTTGACCAAGGGAAGCCAGTTGATGTAATCTTTTTGGACTTCAGTAAAGCCTTTGATACTGTCTCTCACAGTATCCTCCTGGACAAAATGTCCAGCATGCAGCTGGATAAACACATAATGCAATGGGTGGGCAATTGGCTGATGGTTTGGGCTCAAAGGGTTATAGTAAATGGGGTTACATCAGGCTGGCGACCAGTCACTTGCGGTGCTCTGCAGGGATCCATCTTGGGGCCAGTGCTCTTCAATATCTTCATAAATGACTTGGATGCAGGACTGGATGGTTTGTTATCAAAGTTTGCCAATGACAAAACTGGGAGGAGCCGTTGACACTCTCGAGGGCAGAGAGGCCCTGCAGAGAGATCTAGACAAATTAGAGAGCTGGGCAAACACTAACTGTATCAAGTTTAACAAGGGCAAGTGCCGGATTTTGCACTTGGGACATGGCAACCCTGGATGTACGTACAGACTGGGGAATGAGAGCCTGGAGAGCAGCCCCACAGAGAGGGATCTGGGGGTTCTTGTTGACAGCAAGTTGAACATGAGCCAACAGTGTACCCTGACAGCCAGGAGGGCCAACCGTGTCCTGGGGTGCATCAAACACTGTATTGCTAGCTGGTCGAGGGAGGTGATTGTCCCGCTCTATTCTGCACTGGTGCGGCCTCATCTTGAGTGCTGTGTGCAGTTTTGGGCACCACAGTACAAAAGGGATATGAAGCTACTAGAGAGTGTCCAGAGGAGAGCCACGAAGATGGTGAAGGGTTTAGAGGGGAAGCCGTATGAGGAGTGGCCGAAGTCACTTGGTCTGTTCAGCCTGGAGAAGAGGAGACTGAGGGGAGACCTCATCACGGTCAACAGCTTCCTCACAAGGGGAAGAGGAGGGGCAGGCACTGATCTCTTCTCCCTGATGACCAATGATAGGACCCAAGAGAATGGCAGGAAGATATGCCAGGGAAGGTTTAGGTTGGACATTAGGAGAAGGTTCTTCACCCAGAGGGTAGTGGAGCATTGGAACAAGCTCCCCCAGGAGGTAGTCATGGTGCCAAGCCTGGCAATATTCAAGAAGCATTTGGACAACACCCTCAGACATATGGTATGATTTTTGGGGTTGTCCTATGCATGGGTAGGAGTTGGACTCGATGATCTTTGTGGGTCCCTTCCAACTCAGGATATTCTATGATTCTATGATTCTAGCAAGGACTTCTATACATACCTCTGTGTTAAGAACTGACTTGACTTAAGTTGGTACGTCTATTAGCTACTAGGTTGTGACTACATTGTCTTTTGGCTTCCCTAGAATGGACTCAAAATATTTTCCAGCTCTACTCTGCTTATTATGAACACTGTTATATTCTAACATGATAGGAGATTTACTACCTTACATGCTTTTGATAGTCTAGTCTATAAGCAGTTACTATATGAGAATAAATAGGTAATTGAGTAAATTATCCAGTAGTGGACTAAAAAATAATTGAATACATTATCTAGTAGTTGAGTAAATAGATAATTCTTAGGGAAGCAGAAAAAATGTGGCTCCTTCTGCAGACTCTTCTGATCCTTGGAATATTTTTTGTGAATTAAAAAATGCATGTGATGTTGTTCCAATGATCTCTGAAGACAGATATTTTTGCTTTCCCATTGCATACCACGATGAAAGTCAAACACAACATTGCCTTTAGTTTAATAATACACTACAAGTTATTAATTCAGATATCCTCTCATCTTCACACAGGCACCTTTTTTCTGAGATTATTGTCAGTAACTGAATATGATACAAGTAAATAAAACTGCTTTTTTCTGACAGGATGATTGTCTTCAAAAATGAACAACCATTCAATGTGTTATGGTGAAATTTTGTCTAGGACAAAGTGCTCTCCTAATGCAATAATTTTAAAGCAATACTTCTTCCATCTGGCAAATGGAATTCATACTCTTTGGATTCAAACTGTTTTAATGAAAGAGCAATTGTCTAGGCAAATGCACTCATAAAAAGTTCCATTTTCACTGAAAGTAGGCTAGTTGAGATTTTGCACTTGAACAGAATCCACTTATCTGAAATTAGTTCAGTTATTTGCATGCATACTAGCCACAGATGGAAAGGAGATTCAAAAGTAAAAACACCATCTGCATTTGTCTTTAATGACAAGTTATATGGAAGTCTGAGAATGTCATTTTCAACAATTACATTGCAAAATGGTTGACAAGATTTTCCTAGTCCTCATTTATTTTGACCCTGCAAAATTATTACTATAAAACCCGTCTATGTCTAAGATAATCAGAAGTAGTTATATATCTCCTGTAATTAGGGATGTAATGAAGTTTTCGTCCATACACCGTTTGGAATATGCTAGCATATCAACTCTGTAATGTATCTACAGTATATATTCCTATCAGTGTTGATACTCCCAGATATGAATTACATAAAATTTTCTGAAATTGCAATCATCGGTTGTGATGATCAGAGATACATGGAACCAAAACTTTGCCTGGAACAAAATATAAGAGGCAATAGTAACATTTGTGTTTTATAACACAGTCATTGTGAACTGAAGGAATGCAGCATTTTTCAGGCACTTCTTAGGTTTAGGAAAGATACACGTATGCTTTACTGCATGAACATTTTGATCAGCTTTACCCAGTATCACATGAAAGTATATCAGAACATGGAAGGGAAAAGTAAGGGGATGCCAGAACTTTTATCTGGATGGTTACTAATGCTCAATATTTGATTTACAGAATTCAAATACTGAATAAGAAAGATCCTTGGGAAACCATAATTGAATCTTGAACTGGCAGGATTTTAACTTCAGACTTCCTCTTTTGTCAACCAAAAGATTTAAATTTATTCAGAGAAATCTTTGTGCTTAGTGTTGGGAAGGTTAAGTACCATTTACTCTAGGATTTAATTTAACTGACGAATGTAAAGCACACAGTGAACACACCTAACTGTACAACAGAGCATGGTACAGAGAAGACCATGTTTCCCAGTCTTTCACATAATACTGTAATTATTTTATTTCCTCCATGTTACAATATAATTTCCAAAAAATGCAATTTTAACAGGTTTTAGGTCTACCCATTAAGTCCATTTAGATCATTCTTTTGCCAGGTGTCAGCAGAATTTTTCCCACCCACCCATGCCTTTTTGGAATTCTTTGGTTTTGAATTACGTGACATTCTCTTTAAACTTCAGGCATCAGCTGTATATTCTTGATGCATATCCAGACCTCCTTGTTTCTTTTTTTTTTTTCTTTTTTTCCTGTGTGCTACGGTCTTCTTTTCTCTTTCTTTCTTCTTTCTTTCTTCCTTTCTCTTTCTTTCTTTTCCTTTCTTCCTTCCTTTCTTCCTTTCTTCCTTTCTTCCTGTCTTCCTTCCTTTCTTCCTTTCTTCCTTTCTTCCTGTCTTCCTTCCTTTCTTCCTTCCTTTCTTCCTTTCTTCCTTTCTTCCTTTCTTTCTTCCTTTCTTCCTTTCTTCCTCTCTCTCTCTCCCCCCCCTTCCTTCTTTACTTCCTTCCCTTCTTCCTTTCTTCTGTTCTTCCTCTTTTCTTCAGCTTTGTAGGCTTTTTAATGTTAAAATAATACTCTCCCTTCACATAGTTACTGGTAGACAAGAGTTCTTTGAACTGGATCATAAAGAGCACCTCGAAGAATTAGGGTTGTTGTCTAACCAGTCTGACATGGTGTGCTGATAACTTTTCTCATTAGGAAGACTATTTGTATCAACTGGGTCATGTAGTCTGATATGAAAGTGATGTGTCTTTCTACTTGTGCTGAACAGTCACATTAAATGGAATAGCTGAAACAAAGAAAGCTGAAAATCAGTGGCATAAAAGGTTGTTGCTGTGGTGTCATACTTAAAAATGGCAGATATTTTTGGCACTGATTTTTTTACTTCTTTTCATGTTTTTACTGTTATGTAAGGAGAAACAACCTTGTTCCACTGCTAATAACTAAAGGTCATAATGGAGGCTGTAGAAATGAATTCTGAGATACTACCTGGTGAGTTATCTATGATCTGTTCATACTCCTGCCATCTACTCTTTCCTGTTTCAGTCAGCTGATCTCAGATAAATGTTTTTAGTGTCAAGTGAATTTTAAAAACTCATTAAGAAATCTGGCTCTCTATTGTGGCTTAACTCCAGCTAAGATCCACACAGCCACTCGCCCACTCTCCCCTGGTGGGATAGGGGAGAGAATTGGAAGGGCAAAAGTGACAAAACTTGTGAGCTGAGATAAAGACAGTTTAATAGATAAAGCAAAAGCTGGGCACACATGTCGCAGTGAGGGAACACTTGGACACTCAATGTGAGCAAATCAGCAAGCTTCGTTTATTGCGCAGCATGTTAAGACTTTTATACAGCTCATAATTAGCTAATGCATATTACAAAAACTAAGCCCATTATTGGATAGCTCCTTAAAGTTAGCTCTGTCCATACTACAACATTCCTTTCTTATTACACTCTCTTTTCTCACGCTTAATTAACCACAAAGGTCCTTGACGGTGAGCAATCCGCAACTCATATCAGCTGAGTCCGATGTTTATTCAGCTCCTGCTCAAGCAGCTGTGCCATGTCTACGTGACCCTTGTCAGCTAACCATCCTTCCACACACACAAGCAAAGCAAAATAAGTAATTCATTCACTACTTCACATCAGCAGGCAGGTATTCAGCCATCTCCAGGAAAGCAGGGCTTCATCACACATAACGGTTGCTTGGGAAGACAAATGCCATAACTCTGAACGTCACCCCCACACACCCCCTCCCGCTTTCCTTCCCGGCTTTTATTGCTGAGCATGATGTCGTATGGTACGGGATATCCCTTTGGTCATTTGGGGTCAGCTGTCCTGGCTGCATCACTTCCCAACTTCTTGGCACCCCCAGACTACTCACTGGTAGGGTAGGCAGTGTGAGAAGCAGAAAAGGCCTTGACTCCGTGTAAGCACTGCTCAGCAACAGCTAAAACATCCCTGTGTTAGCACTATTTTTGTCACAAATATGAAATAGCACCGTATAAGATACTATGAAGAAAAGTAATCCTATCCCACCCAAAACCAGTACAACATCCCAATATAATTTTATATTATGCTCTTTCTCTTTCTCACTCTAAATTATTCTGCAACAGTGAACAAACTTTTTCATTTTTAAGGGTTATGAAGCTTTATATTATGAAAATATGGAATGAAGCATTTTATTTTTCCCCTTGGCCTTTGTTTTACTTAAGTTTATGTTCAAAAGGCCCTACTTTCTGTTGCTTGCAATTTTAATAATTTTTTTTTACTCTGTATGCTTGCCAAGGTTAAAAAAAAAAGGAGTTTTATACCATCCTGATATATGTGCATGCATGCGCACACAGACACAGGCACTCACGCGCACGTAGTCACACATCATCTGCATACCTGTTGTTTCTTTTAGAGGAATGTAAGAGCACTACCTTTCAGACAATGGAGCCATAGTTTAATTCATCTTTTTGCAGTGATGTCTGCACCCTTAGGTAATGAAAAGAACATTCTTGAAACAGAATAAAGAGCACAGATGGCAAGTAAAAGGATACAAACATTCTTTCTGCCCATTTGCTAATATGCTGCCTCTATCCTGCTTTGTTTTCTTATGTATGTGTGCTATATTCTTTTATCTTTTGTGTAGAAAAAAATATTTATTACTTTTATATCAGTGTTTTTAGAAATAATAAACTTAATTTTGCTCATCTTTTGCTAATTGCACTCTTTTAAAATTTTTGTTGTTGTTATAGTATGAATGAAGAGAGCAATAAATTTCTACTTGGTGTATATAGATGCATAATTTGCTGTTCTCAATACCAAGCAATAATTACCAAGTGATAATTTTCATGGAGATAATTCTGTAAAAGAAAACGCATTTCAACCCTTAAGCATTATCTAACAGTGACTGTTCCCAGTGCTGCATGCTGTGATTTGAACCTAAAATTAAAACATAATGCACTTTTCCTCAAAATGAGTTTACATTGGCAATTTTATTTGGGAAATAGAGTTTTAGTAAACAGAAGATGTTAGTAAAAAGTCTTAAAGAATCCAGAATTAAGTTACTTTAGATATAAAAGTTGAAAACCAGATATAAAAGTTAAAAACTAGATATAAAAGTTAAAAAACAGAAGGATATTTAGATGTATTATATTCCTAAAGAAGGTGCATAATTACTAGAAATAATTTAATAATAATTTAATAATTTAATAATTATAATTCTTACTGTTTTCTACATTTTCTTTCTTAAAGCAAATTTCTGGAGCAGTTAGATGACTTGATGTACGAGGTATGTAGGAACAGGTATTCATGATCTTCTTGTAAGTGTTAAATAAAATTATATTTTATACTAAGGTGTTCACTCATCCACTGGAAAGTTTTCTGGAGTTTATAAACTTAAAAGGAATGAAAACTGCAGATATCATAAAGCTATTATACTGGAAACAGTATGGTAGTTTTCATATTCCAATGAGTTATTTAGCATCCTTTTCCTGGAATTTATTACAAACACTTGTATTTTCTCATTAAAAAGAACTAGTTACTCAGAGTACTCTTTTTTGTTTAAAACTCTACTACACCATTTCTAGTACTAATATCTTAATCTCTCTGCATTCTGGTTTTCTTCTCATTGTTCCACTATCATGTTTTTCTTAAATTTTGTGTATTTGTTACCTTAAAATTATGTATGTAATTGTAATATGTTTGCATTTATTAATAGTATATGTGTACAGTGTTGCATTACTGTTCCTCAGGGTTCAATTCTAGGGCTGATTCTGTTCAATATTTTTATGAATGATCTGGATGCAAGAGTTGAATTCACCATTAGCAAGTTTGCTGATGATACCAAACTGGGAGGTGCTGTTGACTCTCTTGAGGGATGAGAGGCCTTGCAGAGGGATCTTGATAGATTGGAGCACTGGGCAATCATCAATGGCATGAAATTTAACAAGTCCAAATGCTGGATCCTGTACCTGAGATGGAGTAATGCTGAGCACAAGTATAAATTGGGAGAGGAGTGGCTGGAGAGCAGCCCTGCAGAAAGGGATCTGGGGGTGCTGGTCGATACCATGAGTCAGCAGTTTGCCCTGGCAGCCAAGAGGCCAAACCACATTCTGGGGTGCATCAAACACAGCATAACCAGCCAATCAGAAGAGGTGATTATCCCACTGTATTTAGCATTGGTGAGGCCTCACCTTGAGTACTGTGTGCACTTCTGGGCCCCACAATTTAAGAAGGATGTGAAGGTCCTTGAATGCATCCAGAGGAGGGCAACAAAGCTGGTGAAAGGGCTGGAAGGAATGTCCTACGAGGAGCGGCCAAGGACTTTGGATTTGCCTAGTTTGGAGAAAAGGAGGCTGAGGGGTGACCTCATTGCACTCTGCAGCTTCCTAAGGAGGGGAAGTGGAGATGGAGGTGCTGATCTCTTCTCACTGGTATCCAGTGATAGGATGCATAGGAATGGTTCAAAGCTGTGTCAGGGAAGGTTTAGACTGGACATTAAGAAGCATTTCTTTACCAAGAGAGTGGTCAATGCCTGGAACAGGCTTCCTAGAGAGGTGGTCGATGCCCCAAGGCTGTCAGTGTTTAAGAGGCATTAGACAATGTCCTTAATAATTTGCTTTATCTTTCAGTCAGCCCTGGAGCGATCAAGCAGTTAGACTAGATGATCGTTGTATGTCCCTTCCAACTGAACTATTCTATTCTGTTCTGTTCTCTTCTGTTCTATTCTGTTCTGTTCTGTTCTATTCTATAATCAATAATAATGAAATCATGAAGTTTCTTGGAACAGAAATCTTAATATGGTTATATTCATGTTTCAACGCTTTACAGCCAGCACATCAGTCTGTCTTGGTCAGCAGTTAAAAAACATCTGCAGCATGCCTGTTCTCTTTTCTTCATTTTGTAAACTCACCCTTTTTGAATTCTTTGACATTTACGATTGGCCAGGCAGAACCACACTACATTGGACATGAGAGGTAAATTTTTCACAATGAGAATAGTCAATCATTGGAATAATCTCCCCAGGGAAGTGGTTGACTCTACTATGCTGAACACGTTTAAGACTCAGCTGGACATGGTACTGGGCCATCTTGTCTAGATTGTGCTAGAAAGGTTGGACCAGATGATCCTTGAGGTCCCTTCCAACCTGATATTCTATGATTCTATGAAAACCTCTTCTAATGAATGTTTTAGCTGAAGTTGCAGTACACAGGAATAAGGATAACAGACATCTTGCCTAGTATAAATCAGGGCTATATCTATCCTAATGTGTAGTTGAGAATGAATATTTTTACCAGAAATTTTGTCAGTTATGCTTGTTTACTTTTAAATGTTTTGTGATTTAGATAAAGATAAAATATCCTTATATGCAAGACAGGTTTTTTTTCCTTTAACAACCTACACATTAAAAGTAGGGTTCTTGGATGATGGAGCATTACCAACAAAATGATTAAAAACACTTTTTATAAAAATAATGTTATAAATCAAAGTTTTATGCAAAACATGCAATCTACACGTTACTTTTTTTTTAATGTGTTCTCAAAGGTTTGTGATTTTGATGTTTTGATATTTTGATGTTTTTGATGTTTTGTTGTTGTTGATGATTATCATATTTGTAGAGAGTATTTCACCAGAAAATTACTGAAATACTTTTTATACTCTATTTATAAGATAATTTCACTTACTGATCAAGCAGAACTTGGCAGATGTTTACCAAGCATGTAATGCCAATATTATGGCTATATAGTTCAGACAAGAACAGTAGTGAACATAACTGACACAATCAGAGGGAATTTCAAAAGGGAAAATAAATTAATCCAAATGAAGTTTCACCAGATTTTATTAGCTAATGTAGAACACATTGTAAGTGCAATAAAATTTCTATTACTAGATTTGCATCACTAGATTTGCACCACCTACTTTCATGTGGTGAATAACAAAGGGAAAAGTTAGGTCAAAAAACTCTCAAAAAAATAAACAAAAAAAGACACACGTGAGGAAAAGCAACTGAAGAAATCTGTGAGGGAATATAAACGTTACTCTTTCAGTTAGAGAAACCCATTTTTATAGTTTTCACTTTAACTATAATCCCAGGGAAATCACTGAAGTTTACATAGAGATGCATGTCCAATGGACTCCTATACACACTGGGCAACGGCTACAATGATTTCAAACACTAATGAATTCATTTATTAAAGTAAACAGGTATTAGCCAAATCATGCAGCATGATTGGCAGGTAGCATATCTAAAAACCTGAATACCATAGTATTGAACCAGATCAAAGGAAGCAGCTGTTTCTGTAAGATATGCAGTTAAACTGTCTATATGAGCAACAGAATTAACACAGTATGTGAAACCCTGACTGTTGAAGAAAGAAACAGAAATGTTGATTTGGGCGATACAGCTCAGCCAATAAAGCACACCCAAATTAAATTAACAAATTATACAGCTACACCTGGAAAATGCACACTGACAAGACTTGTAAAGCATATAACATTACCAACAAAGCAACATAAAATAGTCATCTGAATGTCTAGTACATTTAAAGAAAACAGTCCATGAGAGTCCATGAGTTCAATAGAGTCATATTATATAGTATCTTTCAGCCCTCATCTTTCTATTATTTGAACTGATTCACTTACTTAGTATTGAAAAATAATAATGATTTATAAAACTGATTACTTAGTTCTTGCTCAGGCAAGACTTAACTGATTTTCATGTTCATTTCAACAAGTAATGTCTGCAAGATCATATTTACAGTAGGTTTATAAGTCATAGACAGGCAGAATTATTATTACATATACATATTCCAAGTCCTTAAATCTGCATTTAGGACAGATTTTATATTTCAAGTTTTGGTCCCCACTATAAAGCATCAAAACTCAGACAAACAAACAAAAGTCTATACTTTTCCTGCAAAAGAATTTGAATATTCTACTGATAACTGTACACCTTTGCCTCACAAGTACACGGATACCAAACTATACACACAGAACACTTGAAACGAGGGAATATTGCTTTCTTGCTTTGTAATTTTATGGGTTTTTTTAGTTTAGTATCTTTATAATATAAGAAGCTTTCCATCATTTGAAATTAACAGATATAAAATTATTATGGACATGAATAACTGTCACTAAGATAAATAAGATATTCTGCAGTAAGACTCATTGAAATGTTTATCAAAATTTCATAATGAGAATTCGTTATTACAGTGTGCTTAAATGTGTATTAGAATGCACGTTCAAATGCATTCACCTCAAGTTTCATAAATGAACCTTGTTCTCAGCATTTAATCTTTGTTAGACTGAAAGTTATGACATGGAATAATCCTGTTCAAAAAGCTTCTAGAGAATGAGGTCAGAGGTTATTAAAACCTCAAAAAATTACTTCAGATAGAAGTGTTGTCGTCTTCTGTTATTTAGGCAAGGTGAAGATGGTAACAATTTTTATGGGAATCGGTCCACTTGTGATCTGAATTGCTTTTTGATAATGTCTGTCTTTTATCCCTGTTCTGTACAGAGTGATCATCACTGGAGCAGAGATTTCCCTGCAGCCCCTGGTGAAGACCATGCTGGAGCAGGCTGTCCCCCTGCAGCCCATGGAGGTTAACAATGGAGCAGATATCCACCTGCAGCCTGTGGAGGACCCCACGCTGGAGCAGATGGATGTCCAAAGGAAGCTGTGACCCCATGGGAAGCCCACGCTGGAGCAGGCTCCTGGCAGGACCCGTGGTCTTGTGGAGAGAGGAGCTCATGCTCCAGCAGGTTTTTCTGGCAGGACTTGTAACCCCGTGGGGTACCCATGCTGGAGCAGTGTGTCCTGAAGGACTGCACCCCATGGATGGGGCCCACGCTGGAGCAGTTCATGAAGAACTGCAGCCCATGGGAAGGACTCATGATGGAGAAGTTCATGGAGGACTGTCTCCTGTGGGAGGGACCCCACGCTGGAGCAGGGGAAGAGTGTGAGGAGTCCTCCCCCTGAGGAGGAAGGAGCAGCAGAGAAAACGTGTGATGAACTGACCGTAACCCCCATCCCCCTCTGCCGCTTGGGGGGAGGAGGCAGAGAAAATCGGGAGTAAAGTTGATTCGGGAAGAAGGGAGGGGTGGGGGGAAGGTGTTTTAAGATTTGGTTTTATTTCTCATTATCCTACTCTGATTTGATTGGCAATAAATTGAGCTAATTTCCCCAAGCTGAGTCTGTTTTGCCTGTGATAGTAATCGGTGAATGATCTCAACCACAAGCTTTTTGTTATATTTTCTCTCCCCTGTCCAGTTGAGGAGGGGGAGTGACAGAGCAGCTTTGGTGGGCACCTGGCATCCAGCCAGGGTCAACCCACCACAAAGATGGATGATTATTGCTGGAGAATCTATACCAAGAAGAATGGAAACTGTGTTCAGGAAGTGCTAATCTGACACCTACATTGTTTACTGTCCTTTTGTACCAGAGAGACAAAATGTAACTATAATTTTTGAGAGGCTTGTAAAGACAGCTGATACTGATCCACTATTGATGATCCATATTTGTCCAAATACGTTAATGCCATCTGAAAATATGGCCTTAATAGGATCCAAGGGAGAAACCAGCAACAGGAAAAGACAGCAACAAAGCAGGAGGACATAGTTTTCAGCTCAAAGAACATTTATATTTATTTTCAATGTGCCTAAATAAAATAAGTATAGAAACTGAGGTTAAAAATAAATTATAAATCCTTCATCTTTTTTTTCCATAGCATAAATACTTGTACATAGGCAGATGAAAGAAAAAAAAAATCTATTTATACACATTTGATGCTCTGGTGTCATAAGTGAAGACACATGGACCACTTGACTCCACAAATAAGAGAACTTGTTTGTGCAGGAACTTCAGAAGATAAACTGTTCTTCACATGTGCATGTATCACTCTGAATTAACAGCACACTGTTAATCAGCATGAAGACTGTAAACAGTACAAGGTGCTAATAAACAGACAAAGGGGAGCAACCACTTCAGAAGAGGTACTAATAATCAGTTCTATCTGAACTTGGGCATGTTCAACACATTTAGAAGATGTGAACACATGCTGGATACAGAGGAAGAATCACTACTCTCAGCCTTCTGGCTAAAGTCTTGACAATACAGCCCAGCTTTCCGAAGGTACAAACAGAAGCTACCTGCCAATTGTGCTTTTGTAAATGCCCTTAAAAAAAGCAGAGAAAGCATCACAGGTATGCCACATAATAATTATGCCTACCAAGGAGATATTGAGGATGTAATTTAAACTTATATTTCATGAATATAAATTTAAAAAGTGTGCTAAAGAATGCTGTAATTTACTAGTATTATATTAACCTTTAGTTACTGACTTTAGAACATCTGTTCTATGGCAAGTAACCTGTCTACAAACCAAGATCTCCAGAGAGATCAACAGCTGAGGGCACTGAGGGGATTTTATGCTTAATCGTTCACAGGATCAAAAATGCAAAGCAAAGTATTAAAAATCTCCAAAATATATTCACTGATCCATTCACTTTTAATTGCAAATTCACATTTGTTCTGTAATCAATAAGGTCTGTAACCAATAAAATCAATTAACTGACATTTTATTACATTTAGTCAACCAGATCTTTTGTTAATTTCTGTAAGAGATCTAGAAAAGGATGTATTTTCAATGAAAATTTTCCCTACAGCATTGCCTCAGTAGCTTAACTTGGCAGAAAATGCATGAAATCAGCAAAAGTAAAAAGAACATAGTAGCATTTGGGAATGTAGAAAATGCAGCTTAACCAGCATCATTGCTGTGGCTGCCTGCAGGCTAGTTTAATTAGGCTACAATTCATATGCAAGAAAGTAGTTTTGTAATTACTGTCAAATGACCAAATCTATGTATAAAACCTAAGGAGGATTATGTATTCCCAGTAATGAACCATACAGAAATTGACTGGGATTTGTTAGCCGAGACACTTATTTGACAAAAATTAACTGTAAAATGTATAATAAAATAAATATATGTATACACAGATACTAGACAATTTTAAAGAATACATCTCAGTTTGCTGGATGTTACTATGAATTTTTTATCAGATGTATATACTGATTTTTCTACTAAATCATGCAGCCATATTTGTATGGATGGGAAAGCATAGTTAGCCATTTCAATTTTAAAAAGCATATGCTCTTTTAGCAGAAAAATTATCTGAAGAAGTTTAATATTAAGGATTGGGTATAGAGAGGCCAGAAATATGTTTCTTTTATTTTTCCCTTCTATTTTCTATTTTTTAAAAACTTTAATGATGGAATTTTTGGTTTTCTGCTTTAGTAGCATCACTAGATATTTTTAAGCCACTCAAGTTTATTCCAATTCTTATTTGATTGACCATAATCTGTAAAGAAAAGAAGTTTAGTTAAATAGATATATATCTGGGGAACAGAGACGATTTTTTTTTTCTTTTTTTAAATCAGCATATTATTGAAATTAAAACTGTTGAATTAAAATATGCTTATTAAACAAAGAAAGACCAGAGGATATAATTAATTTTCTGAATGTATATTTTTAGGCTTATTGCCACAGTGTCTGCATTTGAAATATTTGCCTAATACTTCTGATCACCATATATTTAAGTGCTCAGAAAAAATTACCAAATTGGGGAATAGTTCCAGAATAATTACTAAGCCATTTTCATGTTTCAGAAGCAACATCTCAAATAAGAAGTATTTCTCAAGAGCTATAATTTAAGATAAGAAATGCATGAGCAAGTAAGCCATTAAAACAAACCAGAGATGTTTTTGTTGGTGTTGGTGGGTTTTGTTTTTGTTTTTGTTTTTGTTTACTATGTGGAACAATAGGCACTGAGAAACACTTAAGTTTGCCAGAATACTAATAGCTGATGGTTATTTACGTTAATATTTCAGGACTTCAAGAGAGCAATTTTCTCAGAAAACTGTCTCAATTCATATTCTGAAATAATTTTACCGAATGAGGATTATTACCAATTTTCTGCTTCACTTTGCATAAATAATAATCAGTGCTGATATTCCATATTGTAAAGCAATAAAAGTGAAATATGAATCCAGTCATCAGCTAAAACCCATGGTATATATATATATAAGTATATTAAATTCCATAAGCAATCTTCCATTGATGCTGTTTTAAAGAAGAAAATAAATCCTGCTTCATCTTTCAAAACTTGACATGAAGTGCTTAGCCTGAAGAAGTGGATGAAAATAAAGCTCTGAGGAGGGCACCTACATTTCTCTAAAGCAGTTACATTTCTTGAGCTCTAGGCTATTCTTCACTCAGCATGTTTTTTTCTTGTATCCCTGTTCTCAGACATCTGACTTGTGAATAATTAGATAAATAATTAGTATGTAATTTAGAATCTATGTTATTTATGACTATATGTAGAATAAATATGCTGTTTATGACTATATGTAGAATTTTCCAGGGATTTCAACAGTAGGGTATGGTAGAACAGGAATTTGGACATACATCAGTTAATTTGCTTCTAGTTCAAACGAAAGATTATCTTTCATTCTGTGAGATTCAAGAGCAAAATTAGTAATGCCAAATAGTGTATGTAAACAGATATAGTAGTAATAAATCTAACACATATATATATGCATGTATAGTGTTATACTAAAAAAATTAAACATTCCCGATACAAAGTTAGAGATGCTGTAAAACTTGAAACACAGGGGATTTAATTTACTTATCTTCTAATTAATGGCACCTATGATTAGCTTCTGTTACTGACATGAGCCTTAGTCACAATTACTGTCTTCGTTCACCAACTCTGACAGGGTTCTGTTTGTTCGTTTGTTTGGGGGTTTTGTTTGTTTTCTTTGTTTTTTTTTTTTCCCAGTTAGTACATAAGGTACATTTCTAAACTTTCATTCCTTCTGCTTCTACTCAAACAAAAATGAATTTATATGCATAAAAATACATGTCAGATTTTGAAATTTGAGGTGTAATAAGTGGAGGGGGAAAAAAAAAGACAGAAAGGACAACTGATTATATAAGGTTGAAATCCTCAAATAGAAATCAAAATATTTCCTGATGAAGTAAAAATTAAACTTTCAAAATTGTTAGCCACACAGACAGCCAAATTCCAAGGTGAATCATCCACCTTTTAATCCATTAGCAATGTCTTCACATTCCTTTTACTACTAAAAATTAAATTATTTCCCAATTTTAATCTACCTTTAATCTTCAGAAATTTCTAAACTGCTTCTCAGACTAGTTGTATACTAAAATCACCCACATTTGAAATGTTTTTCTTCAGTGGAATTAAATAGATTACTGTGCTATGAACATTATATATAACAGAATGTTTTTAAGGATGTAAACCATAACAATTGTGCTAAGCTGTGGAGAAAACACAAGGTTTTTCGCTCCTAACAGAATCGGCAGCTGTATGGGAAAAGACTAGCATATTTGGCCAAAGAGACTTTGTATTCTACTTAGTCTTCAGCCTGAGGATAGTAGTCAAACAAAATGTTTTGGCAAGCAAATGTTTTGCTTTCTAGCCAGATTTCTCACCAAAGAACTTCCCAGGGCCTTTGTAATAGCAGTTTCTTCATTCTTACTGACAAATAATTGGCAGATACCTTGAGGTGTCTCTCTCCCATGGAGTAAATTTTAATAATGTAAAGTTATTCCAATTACTGTGATGCATTTTCTCCTGATTTGTACCAATAAATTAGGCTCTGTTATTTTAAATAGTGCTATGGCAACTTTCCCAGAGCAGATGTCTGTCAGCAGGAGTAAAATCTGCCTTGGAAATTCGGGGGGGGGGGGGGGGGGGGGAAGAAAGAAAAAAGAATTAGAGCAGCTAGCTAAAGCCAATTAACAGTTAGCAGTCTATGACTATTCTGAAAAAAAGTAAAAAAAAAAAAGGATCAAACCTGGCATTTACTTAATCTTCTTTTATAACTTTCTGTCTCTCATATTCCTTCAGAAAATCTATCATAGTGTTTGAAATGCTGTTTTCTAGCCTATTAATAATTTTGGTGTACATTTGAAAAGAACCTGGGTGTATCAAAAAGCTTGAAGAAATAAACCATATGCAAATGAAATATTAAAATACTTTGAAAAATTTTCAGTTATTTATGAACTTTTTCCATAGTGTTTCTACCTACAACTACAGGAAAAAACAATCTGCATAAGCAGTGGGATTTTAATAATGTTACTGAAGCCTGAAACAGTACATCAAAAGAAGCCTATACTCTTACATTTGTGGCTAAATCAAACCATTATTGACCAAATAATGTAAACCCTTTTTTTTCTACATCAGTGTTGGTTAGTGAATTTTCACACTGACTACAACTTGTTGACATATCTTCAGTGAATAAAAAGATCTTCAAAAGTACAGTGGTATAAATGAAAAAAAAAAGGAAAGAAAAAGTGAAGAAGGAAAAACTATGGCTGCTGTAGTTGGAAAAGTAGAGGCCTGGAAATATTAAAATTGGTGAAATGTTTTGCTTAGAAATGAAATATCATGGTTAAATAACATTAAAAGTACAAAAATATGTTTCAATAGTTTCAAAAATACATTTTTTAAAAAATGAAAGCATTTCAGGAAAGAAAAATGAAATATTATTGACTTTATAATATATGAATTTTTTTTTTACTTTTTCCCAGAGCAAAGCATTTTCTTCAATCAAAAATGAAAATGTTTCCTGTATTCTCCTCCAAACATGAAAAATACCATTTCTGTTAAAACCTAATCATCTTGTTTTATTGTTTTACATCAATTCAGCAATTGAATCAAGAAAGAAAAAGAAAATAGTCACAACGGTTTACTGATAATTCCACAGTATTTTAATAAGTAGTTTCATGTTTAAAGTAGAGTCAGGCAAATAGATGAATTAATTGATAGGAATATTACATATCACTTGATATCTCAGCATGTTGATTGTGGGACAAGTATGCTACCACATGCACCATTCAGATATTGCCTCCCACGTGTTCAAAAGAGGTCCTCTATTGAAACATGCCATCACTCCTTTCTTGACTATCCTATAAAACTTTTCCAAAGGAAGCCACAGTCCATATCCATAGCCAAGAAGTGAGTTCGCATCTCTTTCTATCAGTAGGGATATTTAACTGTAGGGAATAGTGTGCACTGTCTCCATCTGAGCCTATCCAATAATCAGTCTTTGCTACACCACCATTTGCTTTTTTAGACTGTCGTTTATCACTTCGCTGACTGTAACTAATCTTTTTTCTTTTTCTCCTTCATTTGTATTGCATTACATCATATTTTTAAATATTTTTATTGCAGAGCATTTCTGAGACTTGGTATTAGTTCAATAATACACTGGTTGTAGGACAATGAGATAAGAACCTCTCTACAAGAAATTCCTGAATCAATTTTGAGTACAATGTCAGCACAGCTGTGAAAACACTACATTTTCAAGAAATTGAGTTTTTTAGTAATAGTATTGACATACATAGTCTGTGTACATAAAAACCAAAACCAAAGCACCCTTGAAAATGTATATAAGGCACCCAACTAAACATTTTGCGTAACAACAACATTATCATTGAGAACAATTCATTAATATGAATGAATAGGTAACACAGAAAAATACTATAGCATGTCTGGCAAGAACTTTTACAAAAGGAACAGAAACAATTGTCTTCTACTGCATACTAAGACTGTTCTTATATACTTGATGGAATTTCTGTCTCTGAAGTAAGCTTGTAACACCTCATTGCTTGGAATAGGAACTATACTTTCTCCTTTAATGAAAGGTTATACTAAATTGCAGTTTGAGAGAAAAAGCAAGAAAACATTTTCTTCAATAAACCCTGAAGATATGGGATAAACATTAACAGATTTGTACATCTTAAGGTGAGTAGAAGCCACAAAATCATTCAATTCAAGTATTTTCTCTGTAACCAGACCTTACAGTTTCCTCAGAAGATAATTTACAGGATGTACTTCAGGACTTATTTTAGTCTTCAGGTCATGATGATCCCACAATCTCAGCTGGAAAGCTCTTCTGTCTTTAATCCTTTCACAGTTACAGCCAGGAAGTTGCATCTCATTTCTGAATTAAATTTCTGTGTTCCAGTTACAGCTTTTGGAACTTGTTTTAACTTTGTCAGAGATCTGTAGAACTTTTTGCAATGCAACTTTACTGAATCTCATTTAAAGAAGTCAAGTTATCCCTCTAACAAGCTTCTGAAGCTCAGCCGATGTAACTTCATACTGTAATGCATTCATGCTGTTTTTTATGTCCTTTGTTTGGATACTCTGTGGCATTTCAACTTGAAGTATAGAAACAACATCCTGTAATATCATTTTAACCTTTGATAAAACTTCGAATGACACTGGATCGAGAATTCAGAAGTCGTTTCTAGTGAAAGTCTATTCTATGAACTACTACAATTTGAGATTGGTTGAAATATTATTTGTTTTTAAGACCGTGGCAAGAAACAAAACCAAACTCGTTGGAGAAGCCGAAACTATATCAACAAAGGCTTTTTAAATCTACGTTTCGCACAATGGAGTAAATGAAAATGGTTTAATTTGATCTAGTTTCTACAGAACAATTTAACCAACTTATTTTTATAAACAGATTTCTGGTTGTCATTCTGGCTTAACCACCCTAATATTTTGTCCAAGACAGGAAAAAATGTAGTCCCAAGTGGTACACTTTCTTGCTCTTAAAAATATCAGAATTGTGTTGGAAGTCCTTGAATCTTTATAAACTGCGTGATTTTTCAAGATTTGTTGCTAAGAAATTGCTAGCTAAGTACATAAGAACTCCCCATCTATCACTGTTTTAAAACAGAGTAAAATTCAAAATTTGTTTTCTAAGCTTTTATCTGTTTTACACGCTCTGTCTCTCAATGATTCTCATTATGGTCTGTGGTTTGCGAGAGCACATTATTTCTGCTCTAGTCAAGATGATGGGCCCTTCCCAGCTATTATTCAGGTTAGTCTATGAAATTATTGTTTCTAAAAGAAATTCCATTCCATCATTGTATGACATTATGGGGACAACTACTTGGAAGCAAACCTCTTTTTTTTTACCCATTCCAAATACAAGAAAAAAGCATGCAAAGTTTGTATTCTTTCCAAAATACAAATAGACAGGATGATGCATTTTAAGGCCTACATTTTAATCTGGTTTAAGTTGTAGTCTTTTATGTAATATCCTCCATAAAATGGAGCCCAGAAACATAGTATGCTTAGTTTAAAAGTTCAACTGGGATTACGTAGCTTTTGGTTTAAATAAATAAATAAATGGAAGTAGCAGCTTTCTGATGAGTATATGTGCAGGCCACGTGACAAGTAGTTCAGTCTCATTCAGTTCTGTCCTTGTTATTCCTGTAGATTTCAACCTCATAGGAAAAAGTCTGGTGACCAGCACCTACTTCTGACAATGGTCTGTGAACTGGGTGGATGGGAGCATAAAATACTTTTCTTGGACCACTGAACCTGTTCAACAACTCAATTTTTATCTTTCATAACCATTTTATTACCTCCCCTTTCATTCCATCTTTTCCCCTCATTTTCTTACAAGTACTAATCACAATCCCACACTTTCCCTTCTTTCTCCAAAAAGCACGAGAGACTTGTATCCTGTTGTAAATTCCCTTTTCTCTGTTAAGGGGATCAAATCAGGGGAGACACAGATTACAACCAATATTTACTAGAAGGCCTTTCCTTAATTAAGCTGTTGTTATTAAGAGCAGATAACTGTTTCTAAAACACATTCACATATCCCTTCCCATAGTACACATAGATGCATACACACAATTACTAATTGTTATTTGGTTGGAGCAACAGCTGGCAGGCCAGCCCTCGCTGTTTATGCAGAAGCAGAGGGTCACAGTGTGTTTGCTAGGTTGTTTTTTCAGAAAGTCCTTCAAGGTCCTTCTTTCATCAGGTGTTCCTATAATCCTGAAGTACTTGTCTGCATACAGCAGCCATCACCTTCTTGGATGTAGTCTGAATTATACAAACCTCTTGCTGATGTTGATTTTTACTGGTGGCCTTGAATAGAGGCAACAAACTATTGATTTGAGTTCACCTGTTCTTGTGGACTCAGCTGGACTGCTAGTCTCCGGAGCTCATCAGGTATTAGAGACTTTCGCATGCTACCTCTCAGCATCTATTTTTCCACTCTTCGGCTTACTGTTTTCTGGTAGGTATTTTTCCATCCACACCTATTGGCACTTCTAGAACCCATTCACAAAAACTCATACAGAAGGGACTTTTATGATGTCCGCCCACAGCCCACCAATAGAGTCATAGAATCATAGAATGCTTTGGAATGGAAGGGACCTTTAGAGGTCATCTAGTCCAACCGCCCTGTAATGGGCAGGGACATCTTCAACTAGATCAGGTTGCTCAGAGCCCCATCTAACCTGTCCTTGAATGTTTCCAAGGATGGGGCATCTACCACCTCTCTGGGCAACCTGTTCCAGTGTTTCATCGCCCTCAGCGTGAAAAATACTAATGTTTTGGACAAGTTTCCAGATGCTAAACCTAAGTATTTTTCTTACACTGAGCATTGTCATGTGAGAAATATCTCCTTTATCCCCCAGCGCTACATAAGCTCCATTCATAATGACTCATAATTCTATGTATGTTTACCACACCATCAGCCTTTATCTACCATATTTTAACTGACTCTTGCCCTTGGCAACTGTTTTTCATAAAGCTGTGGACTTCAATTAATTTTTGGACCTCCTATTAGCAAAACAGAAAAGAAAAAGACTTTCCCTATCTTTTGGCAAAAGCTGTGAGAGGCTGCTCTTCTCCCTGGCAGAGAAGGCAGGGAGAGAGAAAAACCTTCAGTCCCAGCAGGACATAGGATTTCTTACTTTGCCACCAAACATTTTTACTTCATTGCTGCTTAACTATAGTACCAGTAAAAACCACATTCATTTACTTGTGAAAATTAATGACTACGGGACAATGTTCCAGGCACTAGTGTTGAACTTGGCTAACTATATGTGACAGTAATTCCTAACTACTAGTGATGAACTGTCTGTAGTTTTGGCTTCTGTAGCAGCTTTTAAAATCTCAGCCTATCATTGCGGAAGACCTGTTTTGGAGGTTTTATTATAAATCCAGGTTTCCTAGGGATCATGTGAGTACAAAAAACTTGGAGACAATCTTTAGAGTATACATTAATATATACTTATTTGGTCCCATATATTTACAGCTGGAAAATATCTTTTATATCTGTGTTTATTTGCCTCATGCCCCCAGTTACCACGTATAGAGCAGGATCCCCAGCTATATCTCATTATTTTCACTCCCATAATTTGCCACTAATATCAATGAATGAAAAAGACTGTGACTACCATCTAAAACCAGATTCAATATTGTTATACATCTGGGACAGCATTATCATGTAGAGAATGCACTGCATCAGAAACTGAAGGTTTGCTTTGAAGGTACATATCCCTGACAACTTAGTAAGTCCCCTGGGTGGTGTTAAGAATTATTCCTTAGGGAGGTGTTCAGTTTATTGTAGGGATTCTCAATTAGTTTTTAATGTTGATTTTGCCTTTAATTTTAAAAAATTAAAAATAATAATTAAAAAAAAAGTTGTTTTCATGACTTCCAGAATTTTGTCCGGATTACATGGACCACTTCGTCTTCCACTTGAACACTGGGTGCATAATTTACTTCTCCTAGCAACTTTATAAATCTGTTGAAGATAAAGGAAGACACCTTTATTCTCTTCTAGGTTTGCACCACACAGATATTTGTCTGTTGTTATAATGTAAAATACAAAGAGGAAATGCACTATCTGTTCTAGAAACACACTAATATTTCATGTTTCTAGTATTTCTCACAGCCACCCCTATTTTTCTACACAGTCACAGAAATACTTTGAACATATATTCTGGTTTATGACAAAGTATTTTTGATTGCTGTTTCCAAGGTTTCTATATAAATGGGAGGAAAAATCTGTTGCTCGCTTTGTTCCATCTGCTAAGCAGACTGACTTTTAATTTACAATTAAAATTTTGGGGGGGTATGTATTTTTTAAATAGTCTGAAAATTAGTGTAAATTTGACAGAGTACAGCTTTTAGCCCATTGTATTCTGCAGTTAAGAGGGACATATGGAAAATGTCAACACAGAAATTCTGCATGCCATAAATCTTTCATTTGTATTATTGTTTGGCTATTGAAGAAGCAAACCACAATTTTTACATGACACAAGCTGCACAGATTTTATCTATCTCCAAGACAAAGCTTTCTCCTAGATAAATTCAGTTTTTCTTCAGTCATCAGCATTATTTATCTCTGAAATAGACAACTTTCTTAATTCAGCACTCAGCAGTACTGTGGAAATATTGATCTGCAATCAACTGCTGACACAGTTATTTCACTTAAGCTGCATGTTTACTGAACTGCGAACACAGCAGTATTAAAGGCATATATAAGAATTGTTTCTATCACACCAAAAAAATAATAGAAAACACTTCATCTAAATGGCCTTGCCAGTGTTTTATTCTAACTTTGATTTTAACCAAAGGCAGTTATGAAGTAAATTGTTTATTTTTTCCCTTTTTTTCTCCTTCTTTTTTTTTTAATAGCGATATAATGCTATGAGAAATTTTCCTCCATTAATCTCATTTTAATTTTCTGTTAATCAGGATAACCTGATTAATGAAATTGAAATTTCTCTGAAGAGTTATTCCCATTGTCTTGGAGGGATACTTCACAGGCACACTTTTTGTTAAGAATCCCAATTCGCACAACTTTTTAACTACTTTTGATAATTAAGGTTAGGGGAACCTGCCAAGTCCCTTGTCATCAATAAGGTCTACCGGACTTTATTTGACATATTACACTGTTAAAGATCATACTTAGATTTAATAGGTACATCTCCATAGAAAGTTAGTAGAAGGTGTTACTGTTTATTCTGGAGATGAATTAAATTTGATCACAGGTGGAGGTGCATAAAATGTGGAAAAGTTCTCTATAACTTGGAAGGAATTAAAACCAAAAAGTTCTCTAGAAATGGTGCTGAAATGTACAGTCTTTATAGAGAAAATAATACAATCCTATTAAACAAACACACAAATAAAAAGTGTTAATTTTTGAATAGCAAGACATTTAGTATCAGTGGCAGTGAATGTCAAATGCACTTCAAAGTTTGTCATCAAAGCAGATAACCCTACTTTGTAATTTAACTGGGAATAACACAATATGAATAGCCAAAGACACAGTAAAAGGGCTGACTTTCATAGATGTGACTAATAATTGAATATCTTATTCCCCAAAGTCAAGTTTGCAAATGACTTATTATCATTCTCATGAAGGATCTCTGCACAAAGAATGATTCTGTTAATTGTTTCTACGCATACAGATCATCCCAAATTGTTTGCTGCATACAAAACTAACTTGAGTTACAATCCAAATTTTTTTCTCACATGCAGAGGTAAATCTTGCTATATATTAAGCTGATTTTTTGTCAAGCTGCTTGGTCAGTAACTAGATATTAAGAGTAACTATACATAAGAACATCATTTCAGCACACACAGAAGCACAAATGACACGTTACTTGGTGATTTTGCTAATTCAAGTAGAGAGTATTAAAATTAATATTGCAGTGACAGAATATGTAAAGGGAGAACACCTTCCCTGTACTTTTAGGCTCTGCAGGGAGGACAGTGCAGAGGCAACACACTGTACTCCCACAAGAGGGAGAGCAATCAGCCTGCACCTCTGTCCAGCCTAGAAACATCTGCTTCCCAAGGGCTGTGCACCTCTATCACTTCACTATCCAATACAAGCCATATATGAAAGATGAAATTATGTCCATAATAACTACTGAATGACATAAACAGTCACTGAATGTTACACTGAATGTAATTACTCTTTTTTCTTCTGGGTTAAAGTTCAGTAGATTTGTCTAAATACAGTTGTGTTGGGTGTAGGTGTCAAGGTGTTGGTAGCAAGGGGTGCAGGGGTGGTAGCAAGTGGGGGAGGGGGCAGAGCTGCCCCGTGCCAGGCACAGATGGTTCCAGCTGGCTCTAATGGGCCCACTGCAAGGTATGGCTGAGCATATTTAAGAAAGGGCATAGCAACTGAGAGAGAGGACAAAAAAAAAAAAAGTGAGAGAACCAGCCCTGTACACCCCAAGGTCAGACAAGAAGGAGGGGGAAGATATCCTCCAGGCACTGGAGTAGATATCAACACTGCAGCCTGTGGAGAGACCACAGTGCAGCAGATATCCACACTACAGCCCATGCTGGAGGAGACGGATATGCCCTGAAGGAACCTGCAGCCCACAGAGAGGTCAATAAATTAACTTTCACCAAGGTGAATCTGTTTTGCCTGTGATGGTAATTAGTAAGTGATATCTCTGTCTTTATCTTGACCCATGAGCTTTTCATCTTATTCTCTCACCCTGTCCTGTTGAGAAGGGGGAATGAGAGAGTGGCTTGGTGGGTGTCTGGCATCTGGCCAAGGTCAACCCACCACAATGGCTCTAATTGGTGACAGAGTATTTGCAAGGTAAGACAGACACAGCACAGTTCATGGGAAACATGTACCAGCAGATGAAAGTAAAGCAGGATATCCTAGGACATCTCTAAAGGCACAAGGAGCCAATCTTTATGTATGCATACATTTTGCTTCTAGTTACTAGAAAAGAGATTCAGTCTGAGATTAAGCTGCCTACACATGATCTAAATGCAGACACTGGCTTTATTGCCAATACCATCAGTAAAAACAGGAGAGTCCTGTTCACTTCCACAGGGAACTGATTTAGTTTACCACACACAGACACCTAACATGACTTACTAGTGCCTTGGGTGTCCCTCTTGAGCTCTCAGCTGCTGCTCTAGAAACACACAGGTTTCATTAGTCCTGCCTTATATGTGCAAGTCCTAGGTGAATGCCTTCTATAATGTCTAATACCATCTGAAGCCTATGTATGTGAAACTGTGGCAACCTTGTCTGTCTTTTTACACCAAATACTAGAAGCTTGCAACCTTATTTAACATAGCTATACCTTATCTTGGCATTACAGATGTCAATTTCATTCAATTATTCATAACTTCAGGAATTCACACTTTCATCTGCTGGCACTGAAAGTTCAATTTTATTACTGAAGGTATTTAAGTCTGTAGGACAGCTGACTATTCTAATTAAAACTGTAATTAGCTGGGAAGGGTTTAATATATATGTGTGTTTGTGAATTTGCAATGAAGAATTAACCACTGTAATGAATGCAACTGACTTTAAAATAATGAATATTGCAAAAATCTCATTAAGAAATATTTATACTCTAGAATATTAATACAAATTGAACACCATAAATACATGATTGTTCAACATGTCTGCATAAAGGTTCTACTTTTTCTAGTCATCTTAGTTATATTACCATTAATATTGTAAAAGTGACAGTAGTCAGTAACACCAGTTCCAACAAATGGAAATACAGGCGTCATATCAAACAAATAAAAGTGTACCCTAATATTTCCTAAAGTGAAGAGGCCTTAGTTTTTTTTAAATTAAAACCAACCAACCAAACAACAAAACCTAAAACAGTGACGCATACTGTTGGATTTGGTACAGGGACATTACTATTGTAATCTCAGAGAAACTAACATGCACATTTTTATTCATTTTCTTTAACAATATTCCTTAGCTTCCATCTCATAGTCACTGAACATAAAATATAATTGCATAATTTTCTATTTCATGAAATATTTTCAACACCTGTGGTTATCAGCGAATACAAACCAGGAATCTTAAACCCCTAAAAGACCTTTGCATCATGGAGCAGAAGTAATTTGATGACTCTCTTAAGCAGTGCCCCCCCCAAAAAAAACAAATAAACCTTACTGTGTAAAGTGCAGATTAAACAGAATTTCAGTAGCTAAATCCAAAACTCCAATTCCAGAAAATGCTTAAGAATGTACGTGTCCACTGTAGATAATTTTATTAAATTTTGTACTCTAGTTTTTGTAGTTTTTCATGACTAGCAATATCACAAAGTTGACATCTAAACTTTAAAGCCTTTTCACAAACCTCAGGCTGTTTGAGCATTCACAAATCAGGCGCACACTGCACTGACAGGCCCAAGCCGATCTGATTTTTCAAAAACATCTGACATGCACATATCATCCATATAAGAAAAACGCAGCAACCCCAAGGCTACTCTCATGCAAAATGAGAGCCAGAGAGGGAGGTGGTTCACATTAAATAACAGCCTAATGCCTAGAGTAGAATGGAAACTGAGGATCAATTCTAACCTTGGCCAGAAAAGTTCAAATTTGCCATCTTCTGAGGGAAGGCTCTATCCCTCAGGCTGGAATAAAAAAGCTACAGAGCCAAGGAGGAAGCTTGAAAACAAGAAGAGACTATAACTGTATGAGGTCTTGAAGTTTTAAACCTTTACCAGCCAGTGGGATTCATAGTCCAAGGTACCTAATTGTCACCATGCATTTTGTTAATGAACAATGATAACTAGTTCATGCTAATATATTCCTCTTTGAGAAACCCTTTAAAACTCAGACTTTATTCGAATTAATATTTCCTTCTTTATACAGAATGGAGCAGCAGCATCAGGACTGATCTAATTAAAAAAAAAAAAAAAAAGAAAAAGAAAAAAAAAGGCCTACACCAGAAAATTTTTTTCTGAGATATGAGATTTGTATTCATCTTCAGGTGTATATGAGCTCAGATCATCTGCTTCACAGAGGACTAGTCTAGTAGCATGCAATTGAATATAGGGCATATGGTGAAAACACAATATGAACTTGTTGTTTATTCAGAGCATAGCAAAAAAAAGCCCAAAACAGCAAGGTGAAGAGATACTTCAGCTATCAGTCGAAGCACATTCTTACAAAGAAAAGCACTCATTGTGCTTCAATACCAGGTCTATCGATTTTACACAGGCAAATCTCTGACAGAACCACATTCTGTGCTCTCATGAAATTACAGTGCATACACATTTATTTGTTTTAAATTAAAAGAAACAAAATGGCCAATCTTGGAAAGTGGCTACTGTGATTGATACTAACTTAGCCAGGGTATATAAAACTGCCAGTATTCTTAATAATGTCCCAGGAATAGGAGACAAAATACTTGTTCTGAAGATACACATAAATATTGTATATCGGTATTATGACTAGACATGCATAAAAATGAACGGAGGGTATTTTAAATGTTCTTAAATCATCCAGTTGTCTTCACATTAAACCCCTGTATTTTAATCATAATGCAAATTAAATTAGACATAGTAAATCTCAAGATGGTGGAAGGCAGTACTTTTAAATACATCCAGTTTCCTGGTAGCACATCTACACTATCATTTTGTAACATGCAACAGGAACTAATGTACATCAGATCAAATGCAATGAAGGGATACCCACATAACAAATTAAAACCAAGTTGTTCAGTTACTAGATTTTTCGAGAAAAAGTATTAATTTCTCTTGAAAATGAATCTTCATTAAAAAAATTGTTCTGCACACTCATGAATTAGTAGTCATGAGTAAGCAATAAAGATGCCTTTGTTCAAATGTTGATAAGATTCTTCCCTTCTTATGACTTATATGCTCTTGCACTTCACTCTAGATGATATGACTCTAGAAGTATAACTAGTACAATTTCTACAGCACATTAATATTTCTTTTTAGAAAAACAAGAGCTTAATGTAAATCTTAACATAAGCATTATTTGCTTTAAAAATGTTCATTTAACCACATACTGATAAAAAAAAGATCAGTCAACCTGAAGACTCTATAACTCTTCCAAAAATGTAACTGGTAAACTGTTCCAGACTATCATTTCAGACATCCATACTGCTGTGAGCTTTTTCCTTAAACTGGAGGTATTTTCTGTGCAATAATTCATTTCCACAGAGTATTTTATTATTTATTTATTTATTTATTTATTAGTTTGTTTATGTTCCTGATTTGAAAGAGAATAATGTTTACCTTAGAAAGGAAAAATTATGTATATACACTTTCTGAACATCCCCAATAAGATCTAGCACTACTTGTCTCTAGTAGTCTAGCTTTTTAGTATTTCCTCCTGTTTAAAAGATTTATACAAAAACAAACTAGGAATAAAAATAGTACCTGTGATTTTTGTCACTATAACTAATTAATACAACTCAGAAGTCACATACTAAAAATCAAATACTTGTGAACTTTTTTTGTGATGATTACTTAAAAAGGAAAAGGTAGCAATATATATTTAAGTAATAAAATTACTCTCAACATTCTATATTCTTTCTGTGGCCTTCTGACAAGTCCTGGTCTAGCAAAACACTTATTCATATGCTTCATTTACACTCCTGAACAATACTATTAGATATGTTGTACATAAATTTAGCCTGTGCTTAAGTAATTCATTATACAAAATACTCTGTCGCCACCAAAGCAGACATAATACATTAAATACACCGCATGTTCTGAATTATTACCTCAGGTGTCACTTTTTACCTTTTTAAGACTAATTTCTATTAGGCATTAATCATCTCTTCTGTTTAGCACATCTAATTTTTTATTTCTCAACAGTGGGCTAATGCATTGCCAGCCAAAAAAATCAGACCAGGCTAAAATTATTTTCACTCTAGGTAGCATTATTCTGTCAATATTGTGGCATACAATATACATTGCTGTATATTGCTTTTATAATCTCTTTTAGAATTCTGAACACACAGGAGTGGTTATAATCTTTTCAGGTACGTGAACGCAAATAGCAGCAGAATTTGTTACAGCATAGTAACTCTGACAAAACAAACAAACAAACAAACAAACAAAACCCGCTGCTGTTAAGAAAGTCCTATTTATGCATTTATGTAAAGAACTGTTGAAGCTCAGTAGGGGTTCAAACTGCATCCATGTTCATTAATCATTAAAAAAAAGAAACACCACACAAAGATCTGTACATAACTACTCAAGGGAGCTTGGCAGCAGATTTTAACAGCTTCACTGTGCAACAGAGAGGCTAGGCTGTCTATGCTTTCTCAGCAAACAGCATTCTTTTTTCTGACAGTAGGATGTCTTGTAAGAAAATAGCCAGATTTATACTGATGTGCTAATCTTAGCAAGGGTTGATTTCCTTCTTCTCTGTATCTTCCTGTCAATATATAATCTCTTTTGTAACATGATGTGGGTGATTATGTTATCCTAAAGAGAAGATTCACTGCCATTACATGGATAACAAAATGATGCAGATTCTCATTTTTCATTTCCAGAGGGAATTTTTTTTTTATTCATCCAAGTTTGCAATTTCCTATAAAAATGGTAGCATGTTGTGTTAAAAGGACACTAACATAATTAACTGGATATGTTCCAATATAACTCAAGTCTTCATTTATGCCACAGTGCTGGAGGAATTCATTAAAGCCTATGCTGGAGGACACTATCTTACAAAGTAGTAGCAGAAGTGAGGTAAGAGCGGTATCAAATGAATGCCTAAAAGAGCAGCAAAGACAGCAAGAGATCCAAGGGGTGCCTAGCACTCCTTCCTTAGTATAAAAGAGCAGGCTTTGTTTCCAGTGGTTAACCCATTCTGGACCTGTAGTGAAGAGACTGTGCAAAGCTGACAAGCTGTCCTGGTCACCACAGTGTCTTCATACCACCCAGCGAACACAGATATTTTCTAAAAAAATATATGTGTGTGTTTTTACATTGTATTTGGATTCCACAGTCTATAGTTGCCTCTTTGAACTTGTTTGAACTTAATTTGAACAAAGGTTATCGGAGTTAATAATTTTCACAGTTTGTTATGACACTTTCACAGCAAACTCACTTCATCTCAGCTCCACAATCAAGTCAAGAAATAATGCACCCAGAAACATGACCATGTAGACTAGAAATGCAGATTTTAAATGGATTAAAAGGTCAGGTCCATATCAAGAGAAATTCACTGTCAAGCCAAAGACAAATAAACTTTACTATTGGAGCAGTTGAAAATTATTAAGCATTCTTCAAGTTAAAGTAATGCTAGGATTTCAGATACTGGAAGGAAACAAAAAGAGATCATTACAAATGAAGACAGCTTTAGATGGCTGGTAACAACTGGCTGGTATGAACAACAACTTAAAAGAAACACAGAACAAATGGCAGAAAATCCAAATTAAACCTGAAACATCAAATGTCTTCAATTAGGTGCAGAGAATGGTAATAAAGTTGAAAGCATTTAGTGAATAATGAGATGACAAACAATATATACACACTTGAAGTGAACACTGTAACCCAGATGAAAAATATCATTATCAAGATAAGAAGATACTGCAACATGATCAGAATAACAACAAACGCAGGTAGGATAAAAGCTGTACTATATGTGTAGTTCTCAACAGTTTGAGGCTCACTGTGTTCTAGCTCAGTCCTAGAAATATCTAACATGCTGTATAGTTTTTTGAATAAGCTACAAACCTTGATCAATAGCTCAAATCCAAGAGTATCCAGATTTTTCCCAAGACCTCCATCTTCAAAACTCTTTTTACAGTGGAAGATCTTGATTTTATTGCATGCTTCCATGTATTAAATGTAAGTCCCACAAAAACCTTTCTTTAGCTCTATTTGCATCAAGACTTCATTCTTCATCACAAAACTTGAACACTGGATGAGAAGAAATCAACTATGATAGCTAGATTTTGTCATACATTCCACTGGGATAACAGAAAAAGTAGATGCTAAGAGTTCTGGACACAGAAGCCAGAGTCCTATACCTATTCTTTCTCTAGATTTGTGAGGATTGTTAACAAGTCTTGCTCAGTTTGCTGCTTGATTTTGAGCTGATCAAGAGACAAAGCTTACAGCTGGCTAAGGGAAAAACTGAACTGATATCAGAAATTATGTACTTTAACTAACTTACTAGATCCTGACTATTGTCCTCTGTTACAAACAAAGCCAAGACCTTAGGCTACAGCAAACTGTTTCATAGTACAAAGACCAGCTGGCCTAAAATGGCCTGTATCCAAACTATTCAACTCTCTCACCTTTCCAAAATGGTGGTCTCCATCAAACAACTCCTTGAAGATGGTCATTGCCTCATGCTAGCTCCTGAATTGTGCTTAAAAATTGTTTGGGAGCTGTTATTTTATCTGGGCGAAAATGTGTAGGAACCCTTCTAATCATATAAAAATATAGATCTTTGAGTTTTAAGCACCTTAAGAATGAAATTTTGGCACAATTTCCTGTCCTGTTGCAAGTAAAGAAGTTTCTGGTCCTTGCTACAGATTATAGAGGAGTGTTAGTTCATATTCACGTGCATACTCTTGAAAATTTAGTTATAACACTGCTTTTTATACCCTTATGATGGTGGTGTGGAAGGCATGCCTTAAGAATTCCTTCATTTCTGAAAAAAAGAATACTAAAGTACTTGTCAAAGCACTTGCTTGAGGACCTGTTACTCTGAAAATTATACTTGAAGCAAATCCATTTTAGGATAAAAATAAGTAACTGTGTCTACAAAGTCCAAGTGAAAGCACAATGAAAAACAATTTAGAAAAAAGTGTACAGAAATAAAAATAGAATCATCCGTCCATCCATCCATCCATCTACACACACACGAAAATATATACATTCAGATTAGCAGGTGTCCTATACTAGTTCATTTAGCTTTGAAGCTGTCAAAGGTCTCATGCAAGCACTGGGCTGAGCATCCAGTTTTTTTAACATCACTTCTACAGCACAAGAGGATAATTTGGGTATATTCTTCCACATGTACCACATGCAAAAGTTTTCCTTTCATTCTATTCATATCAAGTTTTCATTCTACCTCCAAAAATTCCCTGATCTACAGCTTAAATACGGACACAGGTTTATGTGAAGTATTTGTTGCCCTTTCTATACTTTAGAATCAGTAATTTTTGTGTGAAAGCCTTGGCTAACAGCCAAACACCCACCCATCCAATCAGTGCATTTCCCCTCCCCTCAGTGAGATGGGGAAGAAAATAAGAAGAGTCAATGAGAAAACCTAGGGGAAATAAAAAGGCAAATATTTAAACAATGTCTTTCCTCCTCCCTTTCCCAGATTTAAATTCACTCCTTCACTTCAGACTCATCTACCCCTGCCCTGAGTGGCACAAGGACAACGGGAAGTGTGGGTTATGGTCAGTACATAATGATTTCTCTCTGTTGTTCCTTACATCTCTCTCTTTTGCTCTGCTCCAGCATGGGCATTCTACAGGCCACAGTTCCTTCAGGAACAGCCATCTGCTGTGGCCTGTGGTCCTTCATGGACTGCAGGGGATATCTTTTCTGTTATGGAGTACCTCCTCCTCCTCTAACCTTGGTTTTCCTCTCCTGTTTCTCTCCCTCTTTTTTTGGGGGGTGGGGGGTGGGGGGGAAGAGTGTTCTTTCTTTTTTCCTTCCTCCTCTGCCTGTCCATCATTTTTTGCCCTTTGTTGAATATATTTCCAGAGAGGCGCTACCATCTTGGCTGAGCAGCTCAGCTCAGCTGTGCGCTTGCATGGGTCCATTGGAGCCAGCTGGAACCAACTGTCCCTGGCATAGAGAAGCCCCGGTCTCTCCTCACAGAGGCCACGTCTGCAGCCCCCCGCTGCCATCACCTAGGCACCTGCCCCCCATACAGTAATGTCCTTTGGACACAGGTATTTGGAATCCTCTCATGATAATAAATAGATTAATGAACTATTATCCTAATTTTGTGTCATTAGTGTTGGGGGTTTTTTACATCCGTCAGGGTGAGGTTGAAGTTTCAGACTTTATATAAGGTTATAATTTTTATAAATTCAGCTATACAACCTAAATGTCTGTGCATTTGTATGTGTGGGTGTATAATACATGCAACTTCTGATTAACTGTTGTTTGTATCCATATGATAATCCTTGTCTTTTGTGTGACCTTGTTGATTGGTCCTCAGCCCTGATTATGAAGAATTAGTCACTACTCTCTATCATTCACTCATTAAGATTGTCCCTGTGAATCACTTTTCTCAAAATAATTATAATGACAGATGATAAACATGCCCTTTTCTGTCTGTGGCTTGCCACGTGAAATTGTGCAAATGACTTGATTTCACTTAAAGTCCCATGAATTGCCCTTTCAACAACAGGCACATCAAGTCAATGTGCCTGCCCCCAATTCAGTTCAAGTATTCATTTTAATGCTTACAGTCTTCCACATGACTAAAGAAAACTCTCTGAAGAATAGTTTGCCTTTTCAGACTACAGGTCCCAAGACTGCAATATTCCTCTATGACACTGCACAACAAGATTTGTGCTCTTTATGGTGATCGTACATTAGCAGATGCTGCTAAACTATGCAAATTATTTTGTATATTTTTTAAAAAAGGGCTTTCTGTATTTTTTTTAATATATACTATTGACTTTCACAGACTGAACTTATTTTTGTGCAAGTTATATTTTTTATGAGTTTTGCAGAGAGAGAAGGAAGTTTGAGGTACAAAAGACTTTTTTTAAATATCTGATAAAGGATGCAAACATTGTGGTCTCTCTCCAACAGATGTTGATGTTTGCATTGAAATAGCTTGGATGCAGGGATTTCCTTGTAAGACTGGCAGGAGTTTTAGATATTACCTTTTTGATATTTTTCCCTTCTTCAAAAACACCTTTCTGTTGTGAAGTCAGAATCATCTTTGCAATGATCACAGGTGCTTGCCATGGGAGGTTATAATGAGAGTAGGCAAAAGTAGGTAATGCAGTTTGGGAAATAAAACACTGCAACTAGAGGGTGAGAAAGCAGAGGAGGTGAGTTAAAGCTAAAGAACAGTCATTTGTTAAGTTGTCAAAATGAAATGCAAGTCTTACAATTTGATGATTTCTGCTAATGCTTATAAAAATTGTAATTGCCTCAAACGACTGCAGCAAAACTTTTCTAGTCTGTGAAGTTTCAGAATATTATCTCAGGAACTCAGTATTGTTTTAGATTGAAAATAATGTAAGTTGGATCAAAATTCAGTATATCCTGTCTCCTTCATCTACAGGTTCTCTTATAGAGATTATTCTACAAAAATAGGTCAAAATAGTTCCAATATCATAACGCTATCACGGGTCACAGGACTACAAAGTGGTGTTATTTTTTTTCTTTTAGAAATAATATTCTATGAAGTACAACTCTCAAATGAAATCAGAAATCAGTTCAACCTGTATTTATTGACTATAAGTCTGTGCTAGACATCTACCCCCAGAATTTAGAAAGCATGGCTAAAAACTGATATCTGCTCTGTGATGAAGATATATTATGCACTATAAAAACTGCTGCTGTTAAACCATCTGTAAATGCAAAAGAAGAAGAATGATAAGACATATCTTTGGATATAAACTATGTTTCTTTTTTGGGGTGGGAAACATTACTTTGGGAATGATCATTCTAAAATCGAATGGATTGTTGAAACACATGTCATATGTAATATATTTTAGTTTGTTCTCTTGCATGAAATTGTGTTTAAAGATTTCTTATTGAGTAAACTCAATAATATTATATTGAGCTGGCTATATAGAAGGGCTACATAGAAGGTTAGCTATATAGAAGCTAGCTATATAGAAGATTAAAGAACCATCCCTTCATATACACTACTTTCCACATCTTCATTCAGTTAAATGAATATGTGGTATGTTCAAGAACAAATAGAAACGTGTTAACCTTTGTTAAGAAATCTCAAATATGACTTCCATTTCAGTTTTCCACCTCTGACAATAAAGAGGGAAATATTGGGACAATTACAAGTATTGAGAAAAAACACAATTAAGAAAAAAAACCCCCAAACCTATGCTGATATAAAATGGTTATCTTAATAGAAAAATAAATTAGTAATGCCATTAGAGAATCAAAGGTTTATTCAAATTTTAAGGGACCTTTGAAAGTCATCCACTCCAAAGTCCTACTCAGAGCATGGACATTGAATTCAGACTACCTTTCTCAGTGCTTTTGTCCAGTCAAGTCTTGGCAAAAATTCCCTAGGCTTAGTTATCCTCATGGTGATTTTTTTCCCCCCTTACATGCAGCCCCAGCTGCCCTTGTTCTTTTTAAAAAGAATTTTCTTCAAACAGTATTCCAAGTTCCTCTTCAGTTTGAGTAGTCTGGATGCATATAATGACTATGTAAAATCCTAGAGTCTCATGACATCATAAAGGCCAAACAATGAAACAGTATTACTCAAATTGTTTCTTAGACAAAACTTTGCTTATTTATGTAAATAAATAAATTTAAAAAAATTAGAACTTACTTGCATGGGTCAAACAATTCAGGCAAGGAAAATTCAGCCCCAGCATTGCCTCCACATATTCCCTCCAAATATTTTCACTCTAATCAAAGCCATCACATCAGGAGCTAATAATTTTAAAGTATAAAGTAATACATTCAATAAGATTGAGTGAGATTTTTGAAGTCATCAAGTTTTGATCTTCTGCATAACAGCTTCTAAGAATTAATTCTTGTTTCAAATACATCCAAGTATTCAGTCTCTGTCTAAAGCTGTCGAAGATGGCAAGTCCCTTACAAGGTCTTGTAAAGTGTTTCAGTGTTTTAAGCTGTCTGAAAATTCTGCACAGCATTTTCTGTTGAATGATACAAACATCCTTTTTAGACCATTTTCAGCCTTTTAGCTGTCTCACTTTGCACTTTTACTCCTCAGGCAAATTTATTATTGTCTGAAATTAAATAATCTCATACTCATTAAAAAGATTGAACTCCTACAGTCTTTCTCACAAACCTGTGATATTTTTGAACTTTTAGTTGAATACATTTCCCATCCTTATTTCCTTGTGAAATATAGAAGTGAATTCAGAGATGATTACACCAGGGATAAATGTATAAGTTAAAGAACATCCTAATTATGTCTGATATGTTTGTTTGTTTGTGAGTTTCTCTTTTTGTGTATTCAAAAATCACATTGACTCTCCCCTCAAAAATTTTTTGTCATAACTCATATTGACCTATTATCTATTACAATGTCTTAGCCAAGAAGGTCTCTGTTCTTCCATTCTTGATGTACAACTTTATTTTGATACATTGCAATCTACAGTGGAAAACTTTCCAAGCTTTCCAGATTACTCTGAATATCTTTCTCATAATTACTCATTCCTCTAATTTTTGTATGTTTTGTCTACTTGTGCATTGCTTACTGTAATACACTCTTAGCATTCTCCAGATAAACTATATTAAAATAGGATATAGTTAGATACAGAATTTGCTTAAACATCTAGAAATCCCATTGATGTCAATGTCTTAGCCTCTCCTTGAGATAATAATTTATTATCTAAAAGGTAAGTTTAAAACACTCCCATTAATTTAATGGATAATAAGACAGTAATGATGCACTATACTTTAGGTGCCTTAGCTTTATATTGTCAAGGGCCTTTTATACGCAACTCTGGATGCTGTTTTCCCCTCCCAACTCAGAAAGCTGCTATGGCTGTGTTTCCCAGTATGTGGCAGTATTTTTCTCTTGATGTTCACATGTTGGTGCCCTTATGTGGCTTTTTTTCGTGGCCTTGCATCCCCAGGTCCCAATACTGCTTCTTATGGTGGGTTCTTGTGGGAAGTGACTGCCACCAGCATGAGAATCAACCCTTCCCTCTTTCCTTTTCCTACCCTTTGGTTGTAACTATTTGTTAATATTGGAGGACCCAATAACAACATAATAAGCAGGAACAACCATAGCAAGTATGAGCAGGTTCTAATGAAAACTGCATATACTATGTGAAATGTGTTATGAGGGAAGAGCTGCTGCACTGGAGAGGGTGTCCAATAGGGGATACTTGTCTGGGGACAAGTATTGGATTGGCCAAGGGGGAATGTTTTCGTTTCCTCTTTCCTGTCTCTCTCTCCTCTTTTATTCATTTTTTTTCCACAAAAGTAACTTTCATCATTAGAGTGGATGTATGCCATCAGCTACAGACTCTGTTTATAAATCTTTGCGCATGTGAACTTGTCTCAACATCCACTGTGCAACAGAAAAACTTTCCAAAATAAAGAATAAGCAAATGATCCTAGCAAACTAGAAACGGAAAGTATGGCAAATATGATGAAACTAAAGCAATCTGTTTCAATTGAGTTGCCATGCAAATAAACATGAAAAGAAATCACTGAGGGCAAAAAAAGAAAACAAGTAACTTCTGCTGTGGCACAAGTGAGCAACTTGGACAACAATTTTTTATTGTGCTGAGATACCAAAGACCATGGAAAAAGAACAGTGACACTGTCCCTCATGCTCTGTGCAAAGAAGTATTTGTAAACAAAGATAGATATTTCATTAATTTCATTACTGCTTGTCCCACATTTGAATACAATGCAAAATTAATACTCTTCTAAGTCTCATGGGATACACACATTCAAATTCTGAATGCATTTATTACAGGGAGGGCATCACCAACCTCAAGAGCATGAGGTCATGGACTTCCTTGTGCCCACGCTGCTAGCGACATGCTAGCACACAACATAGTACTTGACCTTGTGTCTCCTCTAGGATTACACATTTCCCTATTGTTACTAAGACAAAAATACTATTTTTCAATATGTATTTAATTAGGTAAAAACATCTGAAAACATGTTTTATAAAGCACCAAAGTGGCGCGTTTTTTAATCGTAATGCTGAGAGTATATATCCCAGATTCTGAAGCGTGACAGCATACAAGTGGTTTTCACGTTTCAAAGGTTTTGTGGGAATAATCAATTAAAACGTAACTGTTTCATTCATTCCACATTTTGGCAGTAGTTCATGAAGTAAGATATCCCCTGGACTATGCACGCAAGATCATGGGGAGACCTGTTTGGACCAGCTCATGCAAAATCAGGTGGGAAGCTAGTAATGAGACGCAGGAAAAGACAGACTTCTAATGCCTGAGCTCTCACCATGACAAATGTTTTTCAGCAGTACAGACAGTCCTGTAAATTCTAATCTAGAAAGTCACAGGAAAGTAAAATAGATCACACAAAACAAACATGGGAAAGAAAGATGCTAATAGCAGAAATGATTTTCCAGAATATAAAAGAGAAGATGATAGAAATAAAAGGTAGGGAAGGAATAATGTGTCAGAATTAGAAGAGAGCTCTGCAAATCCACATTGCATGATATGGGAGAGAGCACTGCTATTGCCAATGTTAATGGAAAAGGAAAGAGAGTACTCTGCCTTCTTCATTGTATTGGGAACCTTGTGGAAGCCATTGTATTTGAAGAGTTAGTGATCTTGAGCAAGGCCTGACAGCCATTTTGGGCCCAGTGCTAAGGCCTGAGATACCCATATGTTAGCATGAGTGACCACTATATAACCCGAGGTACATAACAATAAAGGGAAACTTGCTGGAAGGGTCTGGATATGTACCATTCCTGGCTACGTTTCCAAGATATGTGTAGCTAGATCTGCTCTGGTGGGCATTAAGAAGAAGACGGCACTCCTACCTTTCAAAAAAGATGGATAGTTTTGTTTGGTACAGTAGATATAAAGAGCCACAGTACTGCAGGGGGCAGGGAGGGTGAACCTTTCCATGAATGGGATCTGCACAGTGTGCAGTGGATGTTCATCAGGGGTCCATCCAATGTTGCATGAAAGTGGAGTTCCCAGCACCTGAAGGGGTGTAAGATTTATTCGCTATCTGTATTTGTCTTCTTATTTCTACTGCATTATTTTTAAAGCAGTTATGTTACACCTTTCACCTCTTTGCCTTTCTTACTGAGATCTGGAAAGAACTCTGCACCCCTTCCAGTGCAGAACATCTGCTAGGGAACAAAATACAAGTTTTCTGTCAGAAGACCAAATTGCGTTGCCTTCTGTATTTCTTCAAACACCATTGATGAACACCTTTTAGCAGTTCATACAATTTAAATACAATTTGGAAAAGCAACTTGCCATTGATAACAGAAAGATATTGAACTTGACTCACTGCTTCTTTGCAGCTATGTTGTTATTTACACTTATGTAAATGATAATAGAAATCACAAGTGTTTAAAGATACAGTCCAAAGTTCAAGGTGGTAGACAAGTAAACTAGATGAGTCCTGAATTACAAAGAAATTGCAAATTCAGTTGTGACAGACTTGAGGCTCTAGCTCTTAGCAGATTGGAACATTTCCTGGAAAGTTATAAAGAGAAAAACAGACTAATGACATAATCAGTACAATACAATCAATTAATAGAATGTGTGAGAAAGAGTCATTCCTTATACAATAGTTTAGATTCTCTAATAGTTATTTATGTTGCTGTAAACTTTTGAGTCCACAGAACTTTGGTAACCTCAGTTACGATAGAAAAAATGTGTTATTTGGAGCTGTATGTATAAACTTTGTAAGATTATAGTATCTACTTGTAACATAACGTATTGGGTTTGCATGGCAAGGTTTTGGTACCTGGGGGGCTACAGGCTTCTGTGAGAAGCTGTTGGAAGTTTCCCCTATGTCTGATAGAGCCAATGCCAGATGGCTCCAAGATGGACCTGCTGCTGGTCAAGGCCAAGCCAATCAGCAACAATGGTAGCACCTCTGTGATAACATATTTAAGAAAGGGAAAAAAACTGAGCAACTGCAGCCAAAATAGAGGAGTGAGAATATGTGAGAGGAACAGCCCTGCAGATACCAAGGTTAGTGAAGAAGGATGGGGAGGAGGTGCTCCAGGCGCTAGAGCAGAAATTCCCCTGCAGCCCATGATGAAGATCATGGTGAGGCAGGCTGTCCCCCTGCAGCCCATGAAGGTCCACAGATATCCACCTGAAACCCATGGAGGACCCCACACCAGAGTAGGTGGATGTCCAAAGGAGGCTGTGACACTGTAGGAAGCCCGCACTAGAGCAGGCTCCTGGCAGGACCTGTGGACCCAGGGAGAGAGAGGAGCCCATGCATCAGCAGGTTTTTCTGGCAGGACTTGTAACCCCGTGGGGGACCCATGCTGGAGCAGTCTGTTCTTGAAGGACTGCACCCCATGGAAAGGACTCATGCTGGAGCACTTCATGGAGAACTGCAGCCTGTGGGAAGGGCTCATGTTGGAGAATTTCATGGAGAACTGTCTCCTGTGGGAGGGACCCCACGCTGGAGCAGGGGAAGAGTGTGAGGAGTCCTCCCCCTGAGGAGGAAGGGGCAGCAGAAACATGAACTGACCGCAACCCCCATTCCCCATTTCCCTGTGCCACTGGGGGAGGAAGGAGGTAGAGAACTCGGGAGTAAAGTTAAGCCTGGGAAGAAGGGAGGGGTGGGGGGAAGGTGTTTTAAGATTTGGTTTTATTTCTCATTATCCTGCTCTGATTTGATTGGCATTAAATTAAACTAATTTCCCCAAGTTGAGTCTGTTTTGCCTGTGACAGTAATTGGTGAACGATCTCTCCCTGTCCTTATCTCAACCCATAAGCCTTTTGTTACATTTTCTCTCCCCTGTCCAGTTGAGGAGGGGGAGTGATAGAGCAGCTTTGGTGGGCACCTGGCGTCCAGCCAAGGTCAACCCACCACACATAAAAGATGTTGTCCCTTCTGACCTGATGACTGCTTTAGACTTTCTTTTAAAATTCAAGCATTTTTTCTAAAATCAATTATCTGTGCTCTTAAATTTTGAGCTTAGAACATCCATTAAGAGCGCATAACGGCCATAATGATTGACATGAAATGTGAATGCTATTCTTGTAGGACATTGATGCATTTTCATAGGGTTTTTTTAGCTTTTCATTTACTGTCATGATATTGACTTTTCTAGGCAATGGTGTATATCATTGCAGAAAATAATAGTACTCTTAATTATGTAAGATATATTGTATACTGCTGTTTCTTACTATCCTCTAATATTTTTATAATTGCAATTATATATGAAAAGAGATAAAGATAAAGAAAATGTAAGAAATTAATCTGAAAAAAAAAGATAGATTTATAGCTGCAAAAGCTGCAATATTCAATACATTGTAAAACTTGTGTCTATAGTATACTTCCACTACCCAAAGGAATATGTTAATAATTGAGGCATCCAGTGAAACCTGTTGTGGGGCCATTCAAATTATGAATAAGATGCTCTCATATCATATGCTTGGACATGCATTTGTGATGTGCCAAGGCACTACCCATCATATAAGGCAAAACATATATGATTTCATCATGATTAAACGTATGTACTCACATTCATGGAGCCTTCAGGAAGAAGGATAGGAATGTGCCTGTTTTGGTAGTTTCTTCTCTGTCCATAATTTATAATTTGTTCTCCATTAGTTTCAGGTGCTGAACTGGGATATAGTAGGAGAAGCCTAGTCTCAGATTGCCTTTTACTGTTTGTATAACATTCAGTGAATTCTTAATCTATTTGTATGCTAACTCATTCACCTATAAAATGTGTTCAGTAGTGACCTACACTCATAAGAGAGTTGAAAAAATATAGAAAATTTTTAGGTAATCACAGTCTTTGGGGACTGAATGATGTCATTTCCACCATCATGGAGTTCCAATAGTAATTCTATAAAATGGAAATGTCCTCTGCTAATACAGCATTACTGTTACTTAACAGTCTTTCAGCAAGTGTGAATCTTAAGGTGGAAGGAAATGCATACAGCATCTCCTCCAAAATTATCATTAATATAAAAATAAATAAAATCATGCTTTCAAAAAAGGATAAAGGAAAAGTCACTTTGACTGATATATACAATTGAAGTGTCTCTGTGTTTAAACTGGAAGGGATATTTTACTTACCACAGGACCACAACAGACAGCTAGAGAGAATACAGTTCATTTAGTTACTAAGAATTCATCTTATTAAAAGACTGAGACAGAATGTCCCAGAGATCTTTGAGTTACACTGCAAAAAAGGCAATGTAAGAGCTGAGAGTGATGTCCTTGCACAAATTTAGAAAATTGCACTACACCCTTTCTTTCACTGAAATAAATATACACAATGGGCTGGTAAATAAAATAAAGAAGTTATTGGATTTCTTTCTTGGTTTGTTTGGTTTGTTTTCCCTATTTGCAAAAAAAAAAGAAAGATAAAAGAACAAATCTCCTGGACAACATTCTGAAAATACACACTATTTCAACGTTTTTTACAACTTCTAGTTACTTAAAAAAAGATAAACTAAATGGGATCTTCATTTTAAAATGAACACTATGGGCAAAGTTCTCTACATTTTTCATTTATCATTCATACATGTAAAAAATTAAATTTAATTTCTTCTATAAGGAATTTCATATCCTGAAGGAAGTATTTCAGTGTATTACAATAACATCCTGAAGACATGACAATTTTTTCCTTGTCAATAAGGAAAAGGTCGGTGAATACTTAATGCTTTAATATATTCATTGTTGCCCTAGGTCTAGTAGGGTTTTTTCCTCTAATATACCATAAAGTGTTCCTTTAATCTTCTTTGAATTACAAGACACTGGGAAATTTTCCTTTTGGAAAATATTTTCCTGCAGAATAGAATTCAGTAGCAGTCACCACCACTAGGAAATGCTGACCTTGTATCTTAGATTGTTTTTTAAATTGCAAGTACTTGACAAGGTTTCAAAAACATAGCTATTAAATTTAACATAAAGCTTAGTAATGTAAAATTTGAAAATTGGCAATTTTTTTCTACATCTTGATGCTAATTTATTATTAGTAGTATTATTGAGTCAAAGTGGTTTGCGTTTTTTTGTTTGGTTGGGTTTTTTTCATCAAAGATTAACTATACTTTTGAAATATATTGACTTCAAAAATACTTAAAAGAGAAAATTTGAAGCAACCATTAAGAAAGAGTCTAATTCCTTGATCTTCTTGCTGTAACCTCTATGGCAATGTCTCATGTTCAAAAGGCTATTGATAAAGCTGAAGTGGATGATAGGAATCGAAAATTCAATATAAGAGGGTTTTAATATATATATATTTTGCAGATGTTAGCAAGTTTTCTAGTCAAGACTGTTTATTATTCTGTGTATTACAGTAGAGCTGCTATGGCATCTTCTGTCAACCTATAGAGGTATTTAGTTAAGATCCCAGATCAGATTCTGACAAGATAAAGCTCCTGACTGGACAGAAGATATGAGTGCTGCATAGGATTTAGGAACTTCTGATGAGTGACTGGTGTGGGTAACAGGGAAAAACAGAAAAAAGGTTCTGACCTAATACCATCAAGGAACAGTACCAGGATCAAAACCCAATATCAAACCACAAACTGCCTTTATTATGCTCAAAAGATTATTTATGGGATAGAGAAGCACACCTTATATACAGGAAAAGCCAAAATATACATGTAATTTATAAAACAAAATCAAATTTTATAATAAAAGTATAATTGAAATACTAAGAGTCTAATTATTATTAGTCACAGAATCACAGAATAGTTGAGGTTGGAAGGGACTTCTGGAGGGTCATCTGATCCAACACCCCTTGCTCAAGCAGGGCCACCTAGAGCCACTTGCTCAGAACTGTGTCCAGATGGCTTTTGAATATCTCCAGCGATGCAGACTCCACAATCACCGTGGGCAACCTGTTCCAATGCTCAGTCACCCTCATAGTAAAAATATGTTTCCTGGTGTTCTGACAGAACTTGCTATATTTCAGGTTGTGCTAATTGTCTCTTTTCCTGTCACTGGGAACAACTGAAAAGAGCTTGGCTCCATCTTCTTTGTACCCTCCCCTCAGGTATTTATATACATTGATGATATTGCCTTTGAGCTTTCTCTTCTCTGGGCTGAACAGTCCCAGCTCTCTCAGCCTTTCCTCATAAGAAAACAGAAAGACCAGTAAAGCAACAAATAGTGAGAACAAGTTACTGCTAAGGAGTGATTTGAGTTGCCTAATTAGAAAGTTGTTATTCAATGAACTGTATTTTAATACAATCAAGTGAAAGCTCTGTCCAAGAAAACAATGACAACTATCCTATATAAAACAAAGGGAACCTAAAACTTTGATGGTAGCCATAGGTTATCTCCTCAAGAAAACCTCTGAGTTATGGTTACTGTATGTAGAGAACTGCTAGTGTAAAACAATCAGATGTCTCAAACAGCCTGGGTGCTAAAACCACAATACAGAGCGATGGTCACTAGGACCCAGGACTGGACGGTACCCTGGAGTGAGGGTGAGGGAGGGAGTCCTGTGGAGACAGGGCGGCCTTGCCTCGGCCCCATTCCCCGTGGTCTGCGAAGCGTTTCATTCCCCCCACACACCTACTGCCTGGGGAACAGTCCTGGTATCACTCCTCTTGGTTTGACTGGTTGCTGATGTAATTCTCCAATTAGCAAACTACTAACCACTTGTGCCTTGGGAAAGGAATTTGGGAGGGAGCTAAAAGGTAACAAACTGTGGAAAACTAACAGCTCTAACCTTGAAGAAGAGCTAACAAGCCGATAAAAGTGATCATCTTGGCACCAAAGACTGGACTGTGGCCAGAGAAGATAAAACTGCAGAAAGTAGGTGAAAGGTAAATGTGGCGAGGGGAGATCACGACCACCGACTCAATTCAGGACCGAAAAGACTTGCCCCCCCACACCTGAAAGGAGCATGCGTGCTAATTTACATAGCAAGCGAGGCTAATTTAAATACAGTAAACCAATAGTGTATGAAATGTTAATCACTAACCAATAAGTGTAAATTTAGGCGGGTTTATACTAATCATGTAGCCTGATAAATGTGAGTGTGCTCGTGCTCATGTGGGGGTTGGTTTTTTGTGTGTTCGTGTTCATGCTTGTGCACGCATGATTTGTGGAATTATCATCACCGAGCACCCTGCGCAGAATCAACATCTTTAGAAGAACCTTCACTTCTCCTCACTCTTCTCCTCTTTTTTCCTCACCGAATACTCTTGTTGGCAGGACCAACGCTGGATCCAGGACTGGTGATTCTCTTTTCTCTCTTTCTCTTTCTCTCTCTTTTTTACTTTTTCTAAGGTGATTAAGTTGTTAAAAGTTGTTAAATTGTAGTCAAGTATTGTATGGCCTACCTTGACTTTCCGTAAAATCGCGTAGCTGGAGTGGATATAACCGTGAGAGTGTTGGCGGGTATCGGATATTTGTACTCAGTATTTGTCTCTATAGAAGCTTTCTATTAAAGCTGGTGTTTGTGTACGGACCTTGAGTGTTGGCCCACCTTAATCCACACCGAGAGGATTTGCGAATCTTTGTCACTCCTCCCCCCTCCTCCCCAGGTGGGACGTGACACTGTATCTAAGGTTATGTCTATAAACTCCTGAATAGATACAATAGATATTGTACCTTTATATACAGTATTAATGTGAACCACTATTTGTTAACTAGGAATCTTCCATTTTTAGTCCATCAGTTTCTGCATACAAGCAATGTATTTTCAATCAAATCTATTTAAAATTGAGTGTAATTCAAAGATGGATTTGCAAATTATATGTTCTAGTTCTCCCAGTAACAGCTAAATTTGCAATTGCAAGACTATAATGAAGTGGCCAATAGAAGAGGTTATCTTCTTATTAAAAAGAAATCAAAATATATTTTGTAGGAGCAAATCATCTTGTGGTTTGTTTTGACACAATGTTTAACTGAGTTGGGTTGACAAATCAGATATCAGTTGCCTTTCTGGCCAAAATAACAGCATTTGAACAATCTGATTGTAACTTACAGATTTCAAATCAAATAGCGTCTAGCAGCAGATGCAGCTGATGAATTTGCCGGCCTGGAATTTGCAACAAGCATGTTCTGGCTGCTTAGAAATCAAACTGTTGTTTGAAGACAAGGATGAACCAACAGAAATTCCCCTCTCTTCTGCATTCATCATTTACCTTCCTTAAGAGCATCAACAAATGGAGACCTACCTTCAAGACATTCTCAGAATTTTGCTTTTCCTTGATCTTGTAGTGATCCTGACCAGAAGACCACTGTATGTCAAGGAGTTAGTGATGCACAATACGGTTAACCTAAGCAGGCCCAGGCCTGTGCTGTGCTGCATGTACAGCATGGCCTTCAAGTCTGTGCTGTGTTGCACAAATCCCTTTGCTGCATGATAACCTCAGCCAGTTCATTTTAACAGAGGAACCTGCAGGCAGCTCCCAATTGGTACCGGTGATTAAGCCACCTGCATGGCCTTGCCTTTATCTAATGGTGCAGCAAGAAGTTCTCATAAGAACATCATTTCTTTTTTGGCTGTAGAGATGATAAAAGAGTTGTTTACTTGTAAGAAAATCCTACCATAGCTTGAATGACTGAGAAGGGAGAATCTCTGCTATGGATGGGATGTGCTGCACAAGGAGTCCTGTTTGATGCTACACCGCTCAGGGCTTCCAGCATCTAAAGGGACATAAGACTATCTGTACTACTGCAGTGTTAGCTCGAATAAATATCATTTTAAATTATACCTTACAGAATCTAAGTGCCTTTCTACTGGGAACATAACAAACCAGCACCTCCTGGTGCAAAACAGATTCTAAGCCCTTTTCCTAAGACAATGTTTAACATAGCTAGTATTAATGAGGCATAACTACCTCTGCAGTGCAAGTCTGACATTTTCCTGTGAACTTGTATATCCACAAATGTAAAACTAAGTTCATGTAACAGCACAGGTACTAGGTCTTAGCCCATAAGAAACACCAGATAATTAAACGTTGCTTATACATCTTCCTTTGAGACTTTTCTTTTGTTCTTGCCTGTATGTTGCTCACTTCATTCCTTTTATCTTTTCCTCTGAAGCACCTAATTATTCTTGATTTAATCTTACCTATGTAGGCATCAACCTTATGCCTTTTTCATAAACCTTGTTGCACAGACAGAATACGTGTTTATAATGATGCTCAGGCTGGCTTGATGTCAACTCTGATTCTATTGCTCAGAAGGCAGATTGGGGCCATGCAATCCCTTCCTTTTGAAAGCAGTGTGCTTGTAAGTATCATGTCTCCTCTGTAAATATGAGGTGGTATTTATGTGAGATACTGGTTATCAAATGGTTAGGCTGAGGTAGCCCTGGAACCAAGGGCAAGAAGGTGAACAACCTAAAAGCCTACAGTCAGGACAAAGACATCAGAACTGGAGAAGTGAGATGTCCGAACTTTGTATTTGGCTACTGAGGTTGGTCCCAACTAACGTATATCTGTGTAGTGGAATAATAGAATAAAGGCAGTGGGCATGCACATGGCAAGTGTTAAACACACACTGTTGAAGATGCTGTAAAGGCAGTAGGATAGATACTATCAGCTAGAACACTCTGTGTCACATCATGCACGTGTAAAGAAGACAATACAGTGCTTGGAGTGTTTTCCTGGGCAAAATGGTATAAAACACATAGCCATTAGGATTTAGGCTGCTAACAAAAGAAAAAATCTTGATAACAACCAGTATAATGCAAAATGGATAAAGTTCTGAGGCTGACAACATATGCATCTCAGAATTTTCTTTACATAGCAGACATTACTCTATCAGTGTTAAACTCTTCTGTTTTCTCCCTATGAAGAGCCTTTTTAGCAAAATAGATTTTGCAGACAGGCATCAAAGACCTGGAAGAACAAGGGAAAATGAGTTATTTAAATAGATGGAGCCAGATCCTGTGACTGTTTTTTTTTTTCCTGGGGATTTGTGATGAACTTAAAGTAAAGGGGAAAGCGTGATTTGGGAGATTAATTTCAAACCCCAGCTCTTGCAATTTCTTATTCCATTAACAGAATGTATATCCCCAGGCTTAACTATAACTTAAATTTTTGTTTTTCTAACATTCATTTTATTTCCTTCATATATGTACTTACCAGGTCTTTTGCTTTGCCAAAACCACACTGAATTTAGCTGGTTCTAAAAAAAAAAAAAAAAAAGGAGAATTATGGAAAACAGATACTAGAGTAACACTTTAGAAGTAATGATTTTGGATAATAAATCAGAAGAAACACTGGCGTGTGATTTGGTTGAGAAGTACAGTTTTTTGTTAATTTGTACACATCATAATAGCATGCTAAGCTCATTTCATTTTCACCCTGAGGCTGTCTTCCACACTAGAGTTCAAACACAAGGCAAGTCCCTTTCAAATGAAAACAATTTTATATCTCACAGGTTTTTTTTTTTTCAAATAAAGCTTTTAAAGAAGAACAGGCACCTTTAAGATCTATAATTTTTCTCCTTCTGCAGTTACTTGTGAAATTTACAGCAGCTAGGTTTTCAAGAGGATATCAGTATCTTTTTGTAGCTAACAAAACCAAAATATAACTAAATGAAACAAAACAGTTATTGTAGAATTTTTATTCATTATTTCTATTTTGCTTCCCTCTTACCCTTACAACCCATTGGCTTAGGAATTCTGTCTTCACTATGTCCCACATAAGATGTTAAACACATAGGTCACAAAAGAGCCTGAGAGAAACAGTGCCAAAAAAATAAGGTATGTATTTGGAGTTTGGGGAATAGTGATTTCGTCATATCTGTATTCTTCACCTCTGGACCAGCACATTGTTTTCCTCCACTGTATATTTCTACAGCTAATCAGGCAATCTGTTTGTGTATTTTTCCTCAAGCTTTCTTTCTTTTCAAGCAAACATAAAAATAACCACAATGCTGAGAAAAGGGCATAAATGTTCAAAAGATTAGTTTCAAAGTTGCTGACTTCTGAATATTATTTCTTCAATGTACAGTCTAGTATAGAATTTTAAAAGTTTTCCCCTAGACTGTACTACTTGCTCACATAATAATAATTGTCTTTCATGTGTATTTACATAATTATTCTCAATGTGGGTTAGAAAACTGTGAAACTATTGTCATTAGTAAAGCCCCAAGTATCTAATTTTTATTCGTTTTACTTGTTGGGGTTTTTTTTATTTCTTTAAGTCTGCCTGTACGATAAGTGCTAGCATTTTTCAAAATCCAACCTTATGTACAAGACTGAAGGACCAGCAGCATATTTTCCTTTTTCCATTTCAGTTCACATATCCACTTATCAGTGTTGAGCTCAATAGTCCATACGTTACCTTCTACCTGAGCTCCAAGAGGTACTGGTAGCCATTATTTTGACTTTTATTCAGACTGGCAATCTTTGGTGACGTACTGTCTGTAGCTGCCCAGGCGCTGGCAGGGGAGGCTGCAGGGGTGGCCTCTGTGAGGAGTGGCCAGGGCTGCCCCGTGCTGGACACAGCCGGTTCCAGCTGGCTCCAACCGACCCACCGCAGGGCACAGCTGAGCCCTCAGCCAAGGTGGTGGTGCCCTGGGGAATTGTGTTTAAGAAAGGGGAAAAAAAATGTCAGACAGTGAGAGGATAAGGGGAAAAAAAAGTGCAAAACAGCAGAAGGAGGACCAAGGTCAGAACAGGAGGAGGAGGTGCTCCACAGTGGAGCATATATCCACACTGCAGCCCCCCATGCCTGAGCAGATGGATATTTCTGAAGGAACTGCGACCTGCAGAGAGCCCTTGCTGGAGCAGAGGATAAGCGTGAAAAGAAAAGAGCAGCAGAGAAAAAACACTACGTACTAACCATACCCTCCCTAACACACACACACACTGCGCCACTAGTTGCCTCACCAAAGGGACTGAGTGTAACCTGAGGAGGTAACAAAGCAGGGGGAAGAAAGGAGTCTGGAGTGATAGAGCAAACTGTTGACAAGCCCTGGTTCTCATGGGAGACTTTGATCACCACAGCATTTACTGGAAAGGAATATAAGCAATCCTGGAGATTTCTGGAGAATGACAAAGACAATTGTTTGACACTGATGATTAACAAGTTGATTAAATGAGAACTTTGTCACTCTTGAATAAGAAAAGAAAATGTTTGGGATATTAAGGTTGATGACAGACTTGACTAGAGCAACCAATAGATGGTGGTGTTTTAGCTACTGAGAGAAGTCAGATAAACGAAAAACAGAATTGCAAACCTGGGCTTGAAGAATGCAGGTTTCATTTTGTTCATCATTCTGGTTGACATTTCCTATGAGAAGCTACCCTGAAGAGTAAAGAGGTCAAGGAGAGATCCTGGACAACATTCTTCAGGCACAAGAATGGTCCATACCACTGGGCAGAAGGTCAAGCTGGTGCAGGTTGGCTGAATAAGGAAGACCTGACTGAGCACAAATGCAAAAAATGAAGTGTACAGGAGGTGTAAATGAAGATGGGATATCCAGAAGGAATACTAAAACATTGCCTGAGTATGCAGGGATGGAAATAGGAAAAGCAAAGCTCAACTGGAGTTGAAAGTAACAAGGGAAGCATGAAGAGCTCTTTCTGCTATATCAGCAACAAAAAGAGGACTAAGAAAAATTGTGGCCTGCTATGAATTAGTCAGATTCAGTTGAAAGAACAATTTGGAAGTCCTTTGTGATTGTTAGATCTTCACTTACACATTTGAAAAAATAAAAAAAGATAATATTTTATAAATTCAAATATTCAGAATCTCTGAGGAGTCTGGAGATAGATTAATAGTTTATGATATGACTTACAGAATTGGAAATAATATTCAGCGGTTGATTTATGTTTTAAATTTGCTGATATACTTCATTGTCTGCAAGTCTGTTAATTTGTACTTCTGCTACCTGTAAATACTGATCTAATACAGAAATCCCAAAGCTATTAGTTAGATTGAATGATTTTTAAAAATAATTAAATAAAAAAATCTATTGATTCAGTTATTTTGAGAATTTAATTATGAACATAAACCCTGAGATAAATTTTAAAATTCCATTTCCTAGAACTTCACATAACTAGGTCTTTTACTATCAAATTTTGTTTCTTTAGTCTCTGAGGTTTAAAATATTTTCCAAAAAGTATCACTATGCTTACAAAAATAGTCTTAGAGCCAATAGTCATTATAATAATGGATGTAAATTGGACCAATCTTTCTTGAATTATTTCTCAAATAATACATACTCTTTCCAAAAAGGTACTGAAGTATTTCAGTCCCCTGCTTTATACTGTGAATTAATTTCCAGTTCATTCAAGTTCCATTCATTTGCTGTGCTCATGAACAAGTTCTATGCCCTATGCTGCATGCTTTTTCCTGGCTTGTTCACTCTTTCTCTCATTTTGGCTGCCTGCAATAGATCTATTGTTTTAGGCTTGTTCTGACACTTGGCTTTATCTAGCAGCAAGAATACTGTCTCCAGAGGTAGATTCTCTGTCTCTTTCACAGAGTCTCTTATTACTTGAAATTTAACAGTCAAGAACATCTTCCAAGAATACAGGTGCTATTTCTCTTTACCCCACAGTTTGTCTTGGGAATCTTGATTTGGGGGATTTTTGCAGACTACTGTCAATATAGTCTTGAAAGGTCTTCACAGGGAAAGTTTTTATCTTGAAACTATTGGGTGCTGTTCTGTTGCCTTCTAAAATATGTTCCTACCTCCTGTAATAATAGCTGTGATCTAAATGTTGCCAAAGGATGCTTAAGAATTCATTCCTTATACTGTATTTCCCTGCTTCAGGGTGTCTTCTGATATGTGCTTCCTCTTTTCTTTGCCATTTCTCCTCTCTTTCTACTGATGGGACACTGTTTCACAAATAATCTCATAAAGGGAAAATAGGTAGCTACAGCTGGGTAATTATAAACAAGCAATTTTGTACTACTCTAAAGTTCTTTTACTGGTGAAAAACAATAAATAGATCAAAAAACTTTCCTACCCAGAGGACAAGTGTTATAGTGAGATGAAAAAGGCAATCAGTAAAAGGAGGGAAAGTAGACTGACAGAAGTTTAAAGCATGAATTACGGTTAAATTGCATACTTAGTCTCCAAAATTATTGGCTCTTAAAAGACACAGCTGCCCTAACGAACTAATAAATAGTTAATACATGCACTCTGCAAAATGCTTCAAAGCCTCTTTCAATGCCTTTTCTCACAATCTAGGCTATTCCACCAACATTCAGAGAAAAATACAGGGTTTGTGGAATTAAATAGTGAGAATGTGGCCCAAACCATTTTATAATCCAGTCTGAAATGAAATTGAATGATAATATATCTGAACACTTTGGTAGGGGCAAGGAACCTCTCTCCCAAAATAAATCTTCCAAGTTTTTGAAGTTTGAACTTCACTTCTTTTTCAGCACTGTTGCAACAGAACATGCGTATAAATATTTATATATGTGTGCATACACACACACACACATATGTATATATAAGTTAGGGAATTAGAGATAATTGTGATGGGAGAGTTTAGAAGACTGATAAATAGAGCCAGTTTTAACTCTTTTTACAGTGCTGAACAATTACCTTCAGCGTCTCTGTGTTCACCTTCAGTATCTAACCACAACCTTACAAATGTCCTGAACCTGCATGCAGAATCTCTTAATTTTTGCTGTTGCCCAGATTTTTCCTCTTGCCTGCACAGAGATCCTACAGAAAAAATAACAGCCTTTTTTTTTTTTTTTTTTTTAATCCTTCTACTTACAGCCCAGCTCTGCAACTCATTTGCTATATCTAGGTAATGGGTATCCCCTGGGAAGAAAATAAAAAGTTCTACTCATAGTACAGATGGAATTACCATGAACCATCTCTCCATTTAATCCTGGACCAGTACTGTATGGGGAAGTCAGGGGCAGGAGAAAAAATTGTAGGAGGAACAACTTCTCTTCTGCTAGTATCCTGAGGTGTCACTCCCAACCAAGTTTCAGCTCCTTGGTGACTTGTACTCCCTTTTTATCTTTCAAAGTAACATTTTGTTTTTCTGTCATGGATGACGCAGAGAAGTTCACAACCTATAGTGGATTTTGGACACTTTATATTTAACAACCAATAAGATTAAAGCTTTTAACCTAACTGATTTTTTTACACACTCACTCACTCCTCCACAGTCACCTTCACTCAGTCTCAACTTCCCTTGTGATCAGGGACATTGCTAGTCTGTGAAAGTTGGGCAAAAAAATCATGTTTGTTTTGTGCTGTGCAGCTGATCACAGTTACAAGTCTTGGGTATATCCATCCTGGTCCCTAAGGGTCCCCATGCATTTGTAGATACATTTCCAAGGATCTTTGTCTCAATTCAGTAGCTCTCTTTTTCCAGAGCAGAACTCATTTTTCTGTTTAAAGAGTTTATAAGCAGAAGCACAATATGGAGTTGGTTTCCCCATTGGTTGTCTAGGTCCCCCTCCAAATAGGTTGTACCACTCCATGCATGGTGTATGATTATCTTCCTAATAGGTTGTTCCTCCCAGCCCAGTTCATCCCATTGGAAGCAGCACCCCATGTAAAGGTCAAACTCCAGACATCTGCCATCTGTATTGTTTCCAAAACTCGCTCTTGGATTGGAACTGTCCACACAGTGTATATAGAGACAGTTATCATCTCATGGTGCAGCATGAAACTACCCTGAAAAAATTAGGACTCTTCCACTTCAGCTGAATTCTCATGCTTACTTGCAGTATAGATTATTTGTCTGTTTGTACAGAAGATACCTGGGAAAGCTGGCTTCAACCTGTTTTGTCAAACAGGTCTTCAGTTCTGCTCCAGCAGTCTCCAAAGCTCATGTCTCACAACTAAAACTGGTTTTATTTTGTTCTATTCTAACATTCACCATTCTAACTCTTATCCTTCCTAGATAATCTTCATAACTTTTACTTCTTTTATGCATCAATGAAGAGAAGATGTTTGTTAATGTAACAGACTCCCTATGGCATCAAATTTCTACTAAGTGGAACAAAAGCAAATACATAATTTAAGTGATTCTATCTAGAGGCCACAGAACACACATCCAGTGAGGATCCTTTTCATGTCACCCAAAACTATACAGGGGGTAGGCATGAGAGAGGCTTTGATTTAGCTACACTAGAAGTTTTAGTTTATGTTAGCAAACGTGTCACATTCTCATATGCTTCATAGCTCATCTTAAACAATTTTTAAAAGGAAGTTTATTAAGTTTCCAAATTTCCATGGTAAAGTGCTATTCTCCTCAATTTTCAAGTGATAATCAGCTGAACTGTGTAATACTGATTCCAGAGTCAAGCTGGAAGTGATAAAGGAGGGAACAAGGCACTTAAAAGTTGGTTTGTTTTATCCACCTCTTCTTTTTTAATTTAACTGTTCACATTATAATACCAAAAATAGTAATAAGGAGAGATAACGAGGGGTGGTACTATGAAATAGAGCTATGACGAAATCTTCCACATTATAACAAAATCTGTCATTTTATTTTACTTCACATTTTTATGATCTTGATGGAACTGAAAAATCTAACTGAAGACATGATATAACCATGGAAAAGGAGTCTAGATTATCTTAATCATAGATGCAGAACTATTACATCACAGTGCTGCTTCAGTGAACAATTTGACTGAGGCATTCTAGAAGCCATAACCAAGAAACTGGTTAATTTAACCTAATTTGCTAATCATTATCATAGAAAGTACATATCCACAGACCATAATAAGGCAAAAATACAGTTTAAAAAAGAGGTAGTTTATAATGGCATCATCAAATTTACATACAAGTAAAATATGGACTATACAACTGAAGAATGCTTATTTATAACCCAGCACATTGTTACAGCCCTGCATGTGAATGAGTGAAGAAATAAACCACAGGCTGGGAAGTGTAAGGAAACGAAAACTTGTATCACGTTTCTCATTAAGTAAATGAACATTCAGATCAGATTAATAACTCTTTCCTTAGGTCAAAAATGGAAATTATAATACTCAGATACTTCTGCTGCCACTTTTACTACTCTGACAATATGAGATAAAAAATAGCTTTGTCATATATGATATCTTAATTTTGATTATATTTCAGAAAGACAAATTTTATTTTTATGGATCTTAGATATGGATCTTCATCAACAAGATATATACAATAATATATCTAAGATCCATTAAAATAGAACTTTAAACTGAACATACATACTACCCATATATTCATTAAGGATTACCTTAAGAATGACTCTCCACTGCTTGTGCTCTCTGCTTATGTGGTTTGTAACATCTAACTGGTATAAATATAGAACAATATCACAGTACAGTTTTTCTAGGTTTGCATCAATTCAAAGGATGTGGAATGAATAAGAAGACTTATCATGACTAAAAAGACTTATTATGACTTAGAGTCAAAATTGTGTATTTCTAGAACTTTGTATGCAACCATTCAGATTTGGCTTCACACTAGAATTTATATTCTGAAACAGTAGAACAGTACAGATTACGCAATAACAGACCCTCATTTCTGCAAGTGACTGAACATGAGGAAATGGTTAACCAATTTTTATAGGCAAAAAGAAGTTCTAATACTGACAATTCCCATCTCATTTCATCCCATACAAAATATATCTAGCCTTTGAAAACAGCTCAGGCAAAGCAGACAACACTCTGGATAGAGGAAGTGACATACAGAGGACAGAGGAGTTATATCCCTATCTGCCTCCTCAATATTTCAAGTGCTTACCTGAAAATATAGAATTTCTTTGTTCTCAGTATTTTCAAGAGGAACGTGCTAGTGGTATTTTATTGAGTGTTTGAGTTCTCTGTTACCAGAATTTACTCTGTTTTTCCCCTCAAGTGTTAGTGGAAGGCACTTTTTGGACTGATGTGAACTATAAGAAAAAAGCAAACAACTTTTGTTTTTTGAAACTTCTATTGTAGTTTGCATTTAAAAGTTGATAACCAGCTAAACTGATATACAGACTAGATTAACGCGTGAACCTGGATTGTCTATGCTTTGACACTAATTTCTTGGTAGGATCAATTGAAGGAAAAAATGTGCACTGCTGTGGTTTTGTCTTGGTTTCTGAACAAGAGCCTGTGGAGCACAGACCCAGCAAAGACCCAGAGGTCATCTTCAGGTTCCTCCTGGGGATTGTGGATGTGGTGACTTAAAATGTCTTTGTTTGAAAGGCCTTCATGAGTGATCAGAATGACCTTGATGATTCTACAGTCATATCATCCGGTATAGACTACAATAACTTTGGTCCTTCACTTGGTAATGAGTACACAGTATTTTTGGAGTTTGGAGACTAACTTCATCTATTCTTTAACATTGCCTACTATGTCAATCTTGTTAATGGCAAAACAACTTATTCCAAGAAGACAAAAACCTACCAGGAAAACCTGTCAGGAAAGGCTCTGAGTAACAGACGGTTGTCACTCATTGTTCTGCAACAGGAGAGATGTAGGGTTCTTTCTGGATCTCAGTAAGAAAGGCACAGCAGCAAATGGTCTAACAAAACTTCTTTAATAACAATAGTAATAACATGATAGAAAATAGGAAGAGAAATACAGATAGCAAGTAAATCTTCTATTCCTTCAGATGCTGGTAATCCCACTCTCATGCAGCATCAGATGTACCCCAGATGAATAACCATAGCACTCTGTGCAGATCCCATCTGTGGAGAGGTTCACTCCCACACATAGTACTGTGGCTCTTTATACCTAGTATGACAAATAGAACTATACATCTTCTTTGACAGGTCTTTTTCTTAATGCCCACCAGAGCAGATCTAGCTACATGTATCTAGGATCTCTATCCAGGAATGGTATGAATCCAGAGCCTTCCAGCAAGGTCCCTTTTATTGTTATGTGCCTGGGGTTATATAGTGGTCACTCATGCTAACATATGGGTATCTCAGGCCTTAGCACAAGGTCCAAAATGGGAGTCAGGCCTTGCTCAAGATCACTAACTCTTCAAATACAATGTTTTCCACAAGACTCCCGATACACTCATGCTCTACAAGTAATATTCTTCATAAATATTTATTTCTGTGGGAGTTAGAAATTATTTTAGAGAAGCTCTCATAGAAGTCTGTTTTCAACACATTTGTATTGACAAATCAGTAACACAAAGCTGATGGTGGGGATTCACCTGAATATTCATTAAGCAGTATATGAATTGTGCTAGGAATCACAAGTTTTGTACTATTAGGGAAAAAAAAAGAGAAAAAAAGAGAAGAAAAAGAAAAAAAAGAAGAAATAGAAAAGACCAAAGTGGGATTTACACAGAGGAGCTTAATACATAGTCCAGGCAGTCCAAGCTCTGTCATGTAGCAGAAAATCATTAGCTATTGCTACAGGTTTGAGGCCATGGATTGCAGCCCAGATATTTAGCCTCCTGCAAGTAATAAAAAAGGCATTAGGCTAGCATATTTTAACAAAGCTAACTTTGGTCCAAGAAATTTTGAATACTTTTACAGTATAGGGCACTTGAAAGTTAATGTTTCCATCTCTTTTGTTACAGTAGTGTGCTTAAGGTGGGCATAAGTTACATTAAGTTTATTTGCGTTTGCAGAATGCAGCCTGTACAAGGCTGAATGAGAATTCCATCTAGGTCTGCAATGAAGAGTAGTGACATTGCTATACTGACTGTAGCTGAAGTTCAAAACTAAAGCTGTCTGCATTCAGTGTTTTGTAAGTGAAAAAGCATGTAATAATAATTTACAGAATTGCACACACAAGCACCAAGAAACATGCTAGGGATTTGCATCACTAGAAAAGTTCTTAGTGCTCTCCCAGAGTAAGCTGGAGTGACTGGGTCTGGAAGAATGTCGACAATAAGCAAACATGCTCTGGCACAATGTGGAATTGACATGTTTGTGAAGTGAACATGACATGTATGGTTAGACAAGCTCACACAGAAATCACATAGAAAAAGAAGTGGTAAGTCAGTATCTGTAGAGGGGCTGTTAGGCTCTCATAACACTTCAAAGGAAGGCCTATTAAAAATTGCTTCAGTGTTTTAGGAATGTTTATTGGTACATGTCAAACACAGGACACAACATAAGTTTCATAAAGCTTAAGGCTGTTTTAAGGAACAAATGGGTACCACATAGAGCTCAGGTTTCCAAAATGCATGGAATCAGAGAAAAAGGGCACTTGGAGTGTAAGGGGTGGCAAACCTGCAGAAAAGTGACCTCACAGAATATATCTTTTGCTGCTTTCTGCTCCTTTACAGCACTGGGAGGACAGACTGATTCAAAGACTGAGCTGAATTCTCTATGCTGCAAAAAATAAATCTCCACTCATCTAAGCTGGAAGTTTCTGGGTATTACATTGCATCATTGTAAAAATGCACTCAATATCTTACCATTATGAAGTTAAACTTAATCCTATTAACATAGCAGACTTGGGTATGAACAATTCCTTTGCCTGTTCAGGATTACTTGAGCATACTGAACACTGTTTAAAAAAATAATTACAACAATAATGATGATGATGATGGTGATGATGATGATGAAGAAGAAATAGGAACTGTCCTCTGCAAAACTTTGCAGTCATCTATGTGGCAACTAGTCTTGATAGTCCCCTTTTATTTGTTTGTCCCACCTATATTTCACATAAATATTCATTTACATCATAAAATAGAAAGGCTTTCTTACAAATCATATTTCTAAGAGTTTCTACATATTTTCTGGTGTGTTTTTTTTTCTTCTTCATCATGTATTTGAGTAATGTAATGTTGCCCTCAGAAGACAGCCATATGGAAATTAAAATTATGAAATGCGTATATAACAAATTATATTTAACGCTTTCCTAATAATTGTCTGTCAAACAGTATATGTTTTGAAATTCCCATAAATCTGACAAAGTAAAAGCTCAGAGTATATACCGGATTTGTAACCATTTGGTAATCAGTCTCAGATACAGTAATAGACTGGAAGTATTGGAAAACTGATACTTCTGTTTACCTGAAGGAGAACTTTTTTTGTTCTTTTTTTTTTTTAAAAAAAAGTAATTTTGAATTAGTTCAAGCTTGGATTTCCTTCTTTGTTCTTACTGGTTTTGTCACTCATTTTGAAGTACTTTTGTGATTCTCTGTTTTATCCGATCTTATAAAGCATCCCGCAGACCAGTTATGTGAAGAATGCTATACAAATGAGCAGTTGTTGCACAAAAGAACAACAATTCATGCCTATTTATAACAGAAATTCTTGCTAAGTCGTTCATTTCTCCCACAATAAACCTCTTCAAAAGTACAGTAATGTTTTCTGAAAAGGTGCTGTTTAGTGTTATTCAACAAATATACAGCTAGAAAAGAAATTAATTCTGTAAAGTGATGTATTGATGTTTCTTTTTGTGGAATTATAATTCTATATACTTATTCTTAGTATATCATAGAATCTTCCTAAATAGCTATGATGATTAAAGTATAACAACTGACAATACTTGCGATATGTTTTTTAATGAAGATATGTAAAAGTATTATAGAATCATATAATCATACAATCATAGAATTGTTAAGGTTGGAAAAGACCCTTAGGATCATCAGGTCCAACCGTTAACCTACCACTGCCAAGTCCAACACTAAACCATGTCCTCAAGTACTGCATCTACCCGTCTTTTAAATACCTCCAGGGATGGACACTCAACCACTTCCCTGGGCAGCCTGTTCCAGTGCCTGACTACTCTTTCAGTAAAGAAGTTTTTCCTGATATCCAACCTAAACTTACCCTGGTGCAGCTTGAGGCCATTTCCTCTCGTCCGATCACTTGTTACTGGGGTGAAGAGACCGACCCCCACCTCGCTACAACCTCTTTTCAGGTAGTTGTAGAGGGCAACAAGGTCTCCCCTCAGCCTCCTCTTCTCCAAACTAAACAACCCTAGCTCCCTCAGGCGCTCCTCCTAAGACTTATTCTCTAGACCCTTCACCAACCTCGTTGCCCTTCTCTGGACACGCTCCAGCACCTTGATGTCCTTCTTGAAGTGAGGGGCCCAAAACTGAACACAGTATTCGAGGTGCGGCCTCACCAGTGCCGAATACAGGGGCACTATCACCTCCCTGGTCCTGCTGGCCACACTATTCCTGATACAAACCAGGATGCCATTGGCCCTCTTGGCCACCTGGGCACACTGCTGGCTCATGTTTAGGTGGCTGTCAACCATCACCCCCAGGTCCTTTTCAGCCAGGCTGCTTTCCAGCCACTCCTCCCCAAGCCGGTAGCGTTGCCTGGGGTTGTTATGACCGAAGTGCAGGACCCGGCACTTGGCCTTGTTGAACCTCATACAGTTGGCCCCAGCCCAACAATCCAGCCTGTCCAGGTCCCTCTGCAGGGCCTTCCTACCCTCCAGCAGATCGACACTCCCACCCAACTTGGTGTCATCTGCAAACTTACTGAGGGTGCACTCAATCCCCTCATCCAGATCGTCGATAAAGATATTGAACAGGACCGGCCCCAACACTGAGCCTTGGGGAACACCACTCGTGACCAGTCGCCAGCTGCATTTGGCTCCATTCACCACAACTCTCTGGGCTCGGCTGTCCAGCCAGTTTTTAACCCAGCGCAGAGTGCACTTGTCCAAGCCGTGAGCAGCCAGCTTCTGCAGGAGAATGCTGTGGGAGATGGTGTCAAAGGCCTTACTCAAGTCCAAGTAGGCAACATCCACAGCCTTCCCCTCATCCACTAAGCGGGTCACCTTGTCATAGAAGGAGACCAGGTTAGTGAAGCAGGACCTGCCTTTCATAAACCCATGCTGGCTGAGCCTGATCCCCCGGTTGTCCCGCACATGCCGCATAATGGCACTCAGGATGATCTGTTCCATGACCTTCCCCGGCACCGAGGTCAGGCTGACAGGCCTGTAGTTCCCCGGATCTTCCTTCCGACCCTTCTTGTAGATGGGTGTCACATTAGCTAACTTCCAGTCATCTGGGACCTCCCCGGTTGACCAGGACTGCTGATAAATGATGGAGAGTGGCTTGGCAAGCTCCTCCGCCAGTTCCCTCAGCATCCTCAGGTGGATCCCATCTGGCCCCCTGGGCATCCAGGTGGAGGAGCAGATTGGTGACTGCCACCTCTTCGACAACTGGGACTTCATTCTGTGTCCTATCTCCATCTCTCAGCTCAGGGGCATGAAAACCTTGAGGATGATCAGTCCGACTATTAAAGACTGAGGCAAAGAAGGCATTAAGTACCTCAGCCTTCTCCTCATCCTTCGTGGCGATGTTTCCCTCTGCATCCAACAAAGGAGGGAGATTCTCCTTAGCCCTCCTTTTGTCGCTGATATACTTGTAGAAACATTTTTTGTTGTCCTTGACAGCAGTGGCCAGTTTAAGTTCTAGCTGGGCCTTTGCCTTTCGAATCTTTTCCCTGCATAATCTCACCACATCCTTGTAGTCCCCCTGAGTCACCTGCCCCTTCTTCCAAAGGTGGTAGGTTCTCCTTTTCTTCCTGAGTTCCAGACAGAGCTCTCTGTTCAGCCAGGCCGGTCTTCTCCCCCGCCTGCTCGACTTGCGGCACATGGGGACAGCCTGCTCCTGTGCCTTTAAGACTTCCCTCTTGAATAACATCCAGCCTTCCTGGACTCCTTTGCCCTTCAGGACTGCCTCCCAAGGGACTCTGTTAACCAAACTCCTAAACAGGCCAAAATCTGCCCTTCTGAAGTTTAGGGTTGCGGTTTTGCTGGCCCCCCTCCTTACTTCTCCACGAATCAAAAACTCTACCATTTCATGGTTGCTGTGCTCAAGACAGCCTCCGACCACCACATCACCCACTAGGCCTTCTCTGTTTGTGAACAGCAGGTCCAGCGGGGCACCTCCCTGGTTGGCTCACTTACCAGCTGCATCAGGAAGTTATCCTCCATGCACTCCAGGAACCTCCTAGACTGCTTTCTTTCTGCTGTGTTGTATTTCCAGCAGATATCTGGTAAGTTGAAGTCTCCCACAAGAACAAGGGTTGGAGACTCTGAGACTTCAGCCAGCCGCTTGTAAAAAACTTCATCTGCTTCCTCATCCTGGTTGGGTGGTCTATAACAGACTCCCACCACGATATCTGCCTTGTTGGCCTTTCCCCTGATCTTTACCCATAAGCACTCAACCTCGTCGTTACTTTTGTCGAGCTCAAGACAGTCAAAACACTCTCTGATGTACAAGGCTACCCCGCCACCTCGCCTTCCTTGCCTGTCCCTTCTAAAGAGCTTGTAGCCATCCATTGCAGCACTCCAGTTGTGCAAGTCATCCCACCATGTTTCCGTAATGGCAACCATGTCATAGTTTCCCTGCCGCGCAATGGCTTCCAGCTCCTCCTGCTTATTGCCCAAGCTGCATGCATTGGTGTAAATGCACTTGAGTTGGGCTATCGATCTCTTCTCCGACACAGGCGTGCCACCCCTGGGCTCATCCCTAGCAGGACTGGTTTTATCCCCTTCCCCCTTCGAGTCTAGTTTAAAGCTCTCTCAATGAGGCCTGCTAACTCCTGAGCCATAATCCTTTTCCCCTTTGGCGACAGGTGAACCCCATCTGCCTCCAGTAGGCCCGGTGCCATGTAAACTTGCCCATGGTTGAAAAACCCAAAGTTCCACCTCTGGCACCAGCCTCTAAGCCATGTGTTGATGAGGTGGGTCTTCCTGTTCCTTTCCATATGTTTCCCAGCTACTGACGGGATGGAGGAGAACACCACCTGTGCTCCTGATCCTTCAAGTAACTGCCCCAGTTCTCTAAAATCTCTTTTGATTGACTTTACACCTCTATCAGCTACCTCGTCACTGCCAACCTGTACAACCAGTAACGGATAATGATCAGATGATTTGACCAGCTTAGGGAGCTCCCTATTAGAGCTAAATGAGTTGAAAAAGATATTATATATATTCTTAAGAACATTAAAGGGATATTCATCTAAACAAAAAAAATACAGAACATTTTATTTTACAGTACGAACTTGGTACACTAGATGGACAAGACAATTAGGAGAGTATAATTTGCGTTACAAATAGCTGAGAAACTTCCTTTAGCTGAAAAGAAAATCAAAATTTATATGACACATGAACATTTAGAAAAGAAAATAATAGGAGCACCATAGGAAATAAAAAGCTAATAAAGGTAAAAATATTACAACCTTTTATCTTAACGGTTGGCCAGTATTTGAAGGCATACAACATGTTTCTGAGGAGGAAGGTGTCTTCTTCAGGCCTCTGCTTCACTGAGGGTGGTAAGAGAAAGGACAGGAGGGAACTTTGTAGGTGCTACCTTCTGCCCAGCCTCCAGTGTGCTCAGGAACATCTCCTTCACATGACTTTCTCACAGCCTTTCCTTTAACACCACATCATATACTGCTCCCTTCCTGCCCGTCCTTGACTGAAACGCAAAACAAACTGCCAGAGTTTGCTGTCAGACTTTGAGGAAATTCCCCAGTCTTCCTCCTATGACAGCACTACCATAAATAGGAACAATCTGGGAAGTATTTGTTATTACTAGACAGATGGACATTTTAGTCATCCTTCGCTCATCCTTTATTTTAATAGCCTTGATCTTTTACAGTTATGCATAACTTATGTATCATTACAAGCTCTACTCAACCTGAGTATTGTCAAAGTTGAAGATTTTATGATTGGTCTTCTAAATGAAGCTGTCTGCTTTGATTTGATCTGATACATACATTCTTTCACCCCCAGTTCCAGTCATAAAAATGGAAGTTTTAAGCATTCTCATCTTTACCTGAAAATGTTTAAAGCTTAGATGTGAATACTGTGTCTCAGATCACTAATAGCAAGAAAGGCAATCAGATGTATCAGATGTACAACTGTAAATAACTATTTTGTACCAATGAATTTTTGCTTTAAATAATATTTCCCATTTTTAATCTTTTTAGTTTAGACCTGAGTTGTAAAGTTTATCTCTAGTGTTTACAATTTATACATAATATCAACTCAGAGAGTAATACTTTGTTTTCTCTTTAATTCAGTTTTATCACTAAGCATGGGTAGGGCAGATTAGGAAAAAAAAAAAAGAAAAAAAAAGTGCCAGTCCTCACCTCTCAGCACTTATACAAATATTATACAGCTCAAGCTACAATACACACAAAATTATAAAATCTCTAAACTGACCCCAAAAGCCATAAGCTCTTCTACCATTGACACCCAACTATTTAACCTTCTTTCCCTACTTGTCTTCAACCTCTTCTTCAGAATAATGGTTCTTCCAGGAACATGATTGCAAATACTCTCTGCACTTCTTGCTGCACACAAATTAGGATGTGACAACCAGTGTGTCTCTCCTCAATGAGCTGCATTCTGGCCTTTTGACCTCACACAGCTTCCAGCTAGCTACTCAGTCTACTGGCACACCTCGTTACATTGACATGCTCCACATTCACATGCTATTTTTTCAGGTGCACTTCAGTCCTGAACTCACCTTTAACTGACTTTCAGATTGTTATTTTCTACCTACTGCTTAACTGCTTAACCCTTAGTTTTCCACACAGTTAAATTCAGGTGCAATTTTGCTCCAGAAATCTATTCCCATATAAATAGATATTGTACAAAGGGAAGTCTAACCTTATTTAGTGTGTTCCCTTTGACGTGTCATTTTGTCCTCAGCTGTCAGTCTTCCTGAACACAGTGAACCAGCAGTGAAACATTTTATCTTCTGAGGAGAAAAATATTCATTATATTCAGAAACAGAAGTCTGCAGCACATATTGAAAATTAATTCACGGAGTCAATCTTGGAATATTTCTTTTTTTTTTTTCCTTTAACATTTTATGTGAAATTATGCAGTGTAGAAGGAAATGGGAAATCTAAAGAAGAAAACACTTTGAAATACAATGAGGATTAAATCTGCACTGGAAGTTTCCTATGCATGAATGTGAAGCATAGAAGTAAAACTGTCCAGCCACAGATTCACTAGGTAATATATCCATTCTCAAACGACAATATAATAGTATGCAAAGTACTTTCAGACAGTTCATGAAAACAAATCCTGTCAGCCAGCATGGAGACTTTATTTCAGTCAAGTAACATTTAGTCAGTTGCTGCATGCAGCTTCTAGTCAGAGGAATTGGCATCTGGGAATATAAGCTTCAGGTCCCTGAAGGAAGACACAGTGAGACATAACAGCAGATATCAGAGTGCCTGGTTTCTGATTTGGGGTGGAAAGTGAAGGTGTGCTATTAGGAGTGATACAGACTGATGTTAGCCCAGGTAGTAACAGCCAAAGGAGCATGTGGTGGCGTCAAAGCTTGGCAAAGGATGTCAGAATCCATACAAAGCCTTGGAACCTTTTTAACCGTCTCCCCCACCCACCCTCCAAGAGGTCTGAAGCTTGAAATGCATTTGTCTCTGTAATATTAGTATCAGAAGTGAAGGAAAAAGGATTCAGAACAGCACTGATCCATTTGCCAGCCATTGATCACTCCTTATTATTTCAATAAAATGAAACAACATAAAATGAAAAGCATTAGAATTGGCACACAAAATTGTCTAAAGCTTATAAAGCATCTCCCCACAAATGTTACATTAAATGTTTTCTTGTTTACATTAACTACATGCCTTAGAGTGTTCTGCTAAAGTTATTTTTTCAAAGACTCTAGACCAAAATGTTCAAATTATTTTGAACAGAGAGTAGGTAACTGTTACTTGTATAAAAGGTACTGTAAGCCTTTCATCTTCCTTCCTCACAGCATGCTGAAAAAACTGGCATCAAAACACAACTACTGCCAAAATAAATTGAGAACAAATACATACACGCTACTGCAGTCTCATTAAAAGTTCCTGAAAGTATCTGTGTCTACAGAGAGGAGCTGCCTTTATCCTGAAGACAAAATAGTTCCTACATTTTCTTGACTTTGCCTCTTCCAACTTCATTTGTAAATCCACTTACCTAGAATACAAAAGAAAAAAAAGTTATCTTAATCTGGGATAAAAAAAAAAAAAGAAGTGTGAGTCTGTAGTAAGTAAGCACAAAAAATAAGATAAAGAAGATGGAGGTAAAACAGTTGAAAAAGTAATTTTATTATTAAATTTTCAAATAATTAATAAGTGAGTGACTTCTACTTCAATAATTAAAGTAATTAAATGATAAATCAGTAATATTTAATTATTGGTGTACCAAATAAAAAACATTATACTACTGAACAGGCCTCTGTTTGAATCTGCAAGGAAGATCAACAGAGTATAACCTCATAGTGGAAAAAGAAGGGCTCTGGCACCTGTTGCACCACACTTAAGGTGCTTTAAACTTGGCAGTGTTAAGGGCCTTCCACCTGCAACTCTGTAGCCTGCCCTTCATTTGCAACCTTGTGGTCTCTCACCTGACACCCTGAGGCTGCTGTACAGTGCCATTACCCTGGCATCCCAAGTACGCTTACCCTCATGGCCTGGCACTGGCAGAGTGTGAATAATTATCATGCTGGATTTCTTACAGAAAACTATTGCCACTGATGTTAAATCACCCTGTTGTTTCCCTATCTCTTCATACTTTTGCTAGCAGCTTTAATCTATAACTCTGTGCTAAGATCCCTTCAGCATACACCTTTTAGACTATTGTATTGGAGGTACATGGCAAGGTTTTGGTAATGGAAAAGCTGCAGGGGTGGCACAAGCTGAGTCTGTTTTGGCCATGATGGCAACTCGTGACAGTCTCCCTATCTTTATCTTGACCCACAAGTTTTTCACCCTATTTTCTTCCCCTGTCCTGTTGAGGAGGGGGAGTGAGTGAGCAGCTGGATGGCAACTGGCTGCTGCTAAAGTTAACCCACCACACCCATAAAATTATATTGCAAGAAGGCCTAGAGATAACAATAAATTAATAGTCTTTTTAATATCTGTTGTTACCCAGTAATGTACCTACACAGAATTTAATGACCAGTTAGTGTGCAGCATCCAGCCCTAATTAAGTATGCTCCAACCAATGCCAACAGAATCGTAAACAGAAACTACCAATGAGGAGCTTGAATGGGCCTCAATGAAAAGTGTAATTGTACTAGAGAGATAGCATCATCACATACATGCTGTGCTGGACAGGATGCCCAGAGAAGGAGATTTGTCTGAGGTGTCCATTGTTCTTCATTGCTGGCCACTGAAGAGATTTTTTCCTTTTTCTTTCTGGAAGAGTGTTAACAGATTAAAAAAAAACCAACAAAATAAACAAAAACAACAACAAAACCAACAAAAACCACTCACTCCATATTTTAATCTTTCACAGAATATTTGAGTCACTGCTTTAATCAACAACTATATTAAAAATATATGCTGTTTGTAAGAATACCCGTGGGAAATAAAAGTACAGCTAAAAGGAGAAAACATTTAATAATGGAAAGAATTAATGTCTTGAAAAATACACAAGCCACTATGATGAATAGCTAAAAAATCCACAGAGGAATACTGTGCAGAGGTAATCACATATCACAATGTAATAAGGATACTTTTTGATGATCATAAAAATAAGTTTGAAAAATGCATTATAGAGATATTAATTAAGCAAGAATGTGGTCTATAGGCATGTTTTTTACCAATGAAGTAAAAATTGGAGGTGTTTTGCGATCTGATTCATAAAAGAAAATCTGACTATGAAATGATAGGTCTAATCCAAGAACCTGGCAGTGTTCATAAATATTAAATTATAAGAAACAAAATTTTCAGCCTTATCTGATAATCATTTTTGCATCTGGAGTAGAAAACAATAACTTGTACAATAAAGATTCTTTTCACAGTAAGGCAAATTAAGCAAGGTACCAATCCAAGAATCCTTAACTAAAAATTCCAATTACAAGCTTTTATGTCTTTTTGCAATTATCCTTTTCATGTGCCTACATGAGTGTTATTGGTCAAGGTGGATTTATTGGCACCTAAGGGAAATATAATATGCTTTCCCATTGTTAGAACTAGTCAATGAAGAATGCAAAGTCTTTGTCATGTAGCAATAGAAATGTTATGTTACTTTAACACCTGCCATGCACACCCACATGGATCATGTTTGCCTCCAGTCCAGATCATATTAAAGGTGATCTGATGCAGAAAATAAGATCAGTGTTTCATGGTTCCATGTTAGCTCTTTTTTTTTTCATAATTAATTATACAATCAAATAAAGTAGTTAGCTACTAATAAATTAAACTAATGCTATTAATTATTATAATTTAGCTGGATATAATTGTGTGGTATAACCATAATTTTATACAGATAGTAGTTAGCAGTAATAATCAAGTAGTTATTCTATGTGGAATGAAATATATATGACCTTGGCATAATTATATAGTGTAGAGTAAGACAGAATTCTCAAAAGTAGGGGTACTGGATGCAGGTATAGTATAATAAGAACAGGGGCACATGGTGATACAGGAGGCCTAAGACTATTAAAAAAATCATCAAATATCAATTACTGATTTTCAAAGAAATGCAGACTTTTGCAGTTTATGTAAGTCATTGAATATATGATTAATTCAATGTGGTATGAGCCATAGAAGACAAAAGCAAGGCATAGAATGTGTTAGCAAACATAAAAAGTGACCACAAGCAGATCCTAGATTAAGGAGAAAGAAACCATAACTGTAAATGTCATACTCCTCTCTTGGCAAAGAAAAAGACACCCCGTAATCAACATTATACTTCTCCCAGAAAAGAACTTGAGACACCAGCAACACACTCTAAATCCCTTCCTCAACTGAACCCAATGAACTTTGGACATGAAAACCGTAGGAAAGCATAACACCAAAGAAAGGGATAGATAGTAGAAAGCTTGTATCTGTTTAACCTGTATATAATTTGAACAATTGTTACTATCATTGTAATTAAACTAATAATATGTGTTTGATTAGACTGTTAAGATTTAATTCTAATTAAGATTTTAGTTAGATTAACTGTAAATTCCTGGCTTTGCAAGTAAGGTGTGGTCCTCATGCCCCACAGGCGGATTTTGAGTGTAACAGCTGACAGATATGACACAGGATCTATGGGATCTCCTCCTCTTTCAGCACCAGTTGTACCACAGGTTGAATATGCTTGTGTGTCTTGCATGCTACTAAACATCTGTGCGTAAGTAATTGGAACACTTTCTTGTCAATAAATCCCTATGTTGTCCACCATTACTCTTCAGACTCACAATTACTAGGAGCTGTTGGCTTAATTTGAATTTTCAGTGTAATTTCTTCAGTGTTAAATTAATTTATAACTGTCATTTGCCACTTTTTACACAATTCTGGTTCTCGTTTATTTTTTATCCTCATAGCTGACTCTATGCCACAGAATTACGCCTGTCAACAAACTTTTGTTTTCTATTTCCCACTTTGAAGATGCTATGTGCCTTTGAAGGTTTTTTTGAAATGGCTCTTTTGCACAGACAAATTAGCATGTGATTTTTGTTACCTAACTTTAGACATCTAAAATTAGCTTAGATATAGACATTAACACTAAGCTTCCTTTACAGCCAGGAAAGTGAAATTAGGATATAATTGATTCACTGACCCATCTTAACAATCTATATTAAGATGAAATGTTCTAGAAGTCCCTGTTTCTCTAAGTTGATTGTAAAGGCAGCGTAGGTGACTAGCTGATGTCTACTTTTAATCAAACAAATCCCACACTTACCAGATATCCTTAGGTTTGCCTGTAATCTTAATATATTTTAACTCACTTTGTAAAAGAAATGACATGATTTCAACAATTTCGGCTCCCTTCCCCCGAACTTGGAAATGTTCACATTCCTATTTTAACATGCATATACTCTATTTTACATACACAGCTTTCTATTTTTATGTTATATGGCTGCATACTTCTACTAATGTTTGCATATCACTACCTGTGTTCACCCCTGGCATGATAGTTAAGAAAAATTATGTATTAATAGGCTAGAAGAATTTCTTTCACTCTGAGGAACACAGATATACAATACCTTAATTTTCTCATTGTATTGTTTGTCACTAGGCTGTAATCTCTTCAGGAATCCAAGATCCCCATTCCTTTCAGAAAGCCTCTGTTCTAAATCATTCAGTCTGTCCATCTGTTTTGCAGATACCTTTCCTTCTCTTAGCTTCCTCTTTGTGCATTTAAGAAAGACATCCCTAGGACAGAAGTATTTCTGTTTTTCCTTAATATTTAATCTCTCTCTTCTTCTGGCTTCTCTGATGCTCATTCAACACCTTCTTTCTTTGTTCTGAGAAACCTGCAGTTTGCTAGGTCACAAGAACATGCAGAGAATTTAGAGGAAATTTTTTTTTCCCATAGTCTTCAGATATACCACTGTACCAGCCTGGTCCTTACTGAATAGAAATCATCTAGATACACTGTCAGTCTGGAGCTTTTAGCAGAAGTGTCCTGGTATGGGAGCTAAAGACCAGGTAAGTGTACCCCACAGAATCAAAAATAGTATTATCTGTCTATGTGTAGGCAACTGAATGAGTCCAAGGGGTTCACTTTAAGGAGAGCTGAACTTCTCCCTAGATTTCATTGCTGTATTCTCCAGGCATTCAATTCAGTTTCCCAGACATGGGTGTCTAGTATCACTTCAGGTGCACAAGGGTATCTCTCCTGGTCTCCAGCTGTTGTTCCAGAAAGGCATGGATCTCCCGTAAGTCCTGTATCATACCTCTAAGCACCATGTGGGTGCCCTGAATAACTTCGGGTATTTTAACACAAGATTAATAGGTAGGCAACTTGATTTAGGGATTCAAACTAGACCCAAGTCTCATCCTCAGTGTCCAGAACAGTAGCATCAACAAAAGTATAATACATTTACATATTCTTAGGTTATGCATTATAATAATTATTCGGGGAAAGTGCAGTTCACTAGCAAACAGGTGATTAATTGAGAACAAGGTTTTGAACCATTTTTTTTCTTTTTTAATATCTCCTATGAAAATATTTTCAGATCCCTTTATGTTGCAATTCTTTTATTTGTCATGAAGTAGGAAATTAAACTAAATCTTTCATCCACATCTAATACCACTTTTGAACCCTTGAAATCAGTAAAAGCTTTTCTCTGCCACACATATTTTCATATAAAAGTTTAAACATTAAATGCTACATTATCTTCATTTTGAACCTCTGTTGTACAGTAAGAAGGACAGATATTGAAGGAAGCTGTTCAAAGTAAGTATTCATTTATGAAACAAGAAGCTAAAGACCTTGCAAGATTTCCTTCCTGAGGAAAACTTTGCTATCAAAAGTGGCTAGTACTTTCAAGTGGCCACTATAAAAGCAAAATAAAAGCATTTCAAAATAAGGCAGGAACTGGAATTTCTGAAATGGCAACAAAGAGATTAAAAGCAGAAGGATTAAAAAAGTCTATTTGACTAATATTCTAAACATGTTCATTTAAAAATAATACGAAAAATAAATCTCATTTCAAGGAAACTGAAAAAAATATCCTAAGTGCTTCTGTCTTTCACTTTTTTAGCAGCAATGATGCAGAATAAAATCAATACTGTTACCAGGACAGTAGCTGAAGGACATGGAAAGCTGATAGTTAAAGAAGATAGTGGGAGTCAACTTCTAGGTATTATTTCTGTTTCTAGGATGGATTGGCTATAATGTTAAGCAAATACATTAGGGCCAGACTGCAGCCTTATTGACAAAGCTGCTGTACAGCTCTGAATAAGCATCCAAATTAACAAAGATATATGTGAAAAGGAATGGACAAGAAAATGTCTCAGAGGCTTTGAAGGAGCAATCATCAGTAGTATGTGTTCTTGCTGGAACAGGAAAGCTAAACAGTATTTACTTCCTCCTACATTTTTTCTTTTAAATACATGTTCCCCACACAATCAGGCTAACCATTCATTGTTTATTTGTCTTCAGGTTTAAAAAGATCTGTAAGTGCCTGAAGTACATTTTAGACAAGCACAAGTTAAGAACTGGGATGTTGTCAGGTCATTTTTGTTGGCACAAACTATGTAAGCACTCATATCTCATTTGTATTTTTTTTTACATTAAAATATAGATGCAATTCCGTCCCACAATACATATAAGCAGAAGAGGCTTTTTCTTGCTTAGACTTTCCACCATTTCTCTCAAAACAGTATATACAAAGAATTATCTTTCTTTCTACCAGTAAATATAATTGCTTGTTCTGCTTTCAAGTGTTTAATTTCTTTTCCCAGTTCACTATCTCTGTCACAAACAGATATCCCTTCATTCACAATTGGTCTCAAGAAAACTGTTTTGGCCAAATCTTTGCTTGGTAATTACCCGAGGGCCTAATACATTGGAAGAATATTTCCTTTTTTCCCATTTTGCAATTCATGAAAATATTCCTTCCATTCATCCTCAAAACTACCTCTTAACTGACCCATAACCTTGATCCACTTGTGTGACTTATGGTAGCCATTAACACTTTCCATTAGGCATTCCATTGCAGCTGATCATAACGAAATGAAAAAGAGAGTATTCAGACAAAATATTTAGATAAAATATCTGGAAAAAAAAATGGTACATGTCAGTGATTAGATGTACAATTTATTTTTTCTTAATAGCAACTGATTTAATTTTCTACGCCACTTAAGCTCTGTTTTCTAAGTAGCTAACTAGAAGCACTGAAATGAGATATCCTGTCTGTGGATTTTTTTAAAATATCTTTTCTTCATCAGTGATCAAAGTGCTCCTGCTGCCCATCCTGTCACTGCTCAATGCATATATAGCAGCAACTGCTTTGTTAAATAATCTTACATAGATCTCTAGGCAAAATGATGCCTGAATTTGCTGTCTTTTGGTTATTCTCTGGAGCACGCTCTAAATGTTTTTACTATTTCACTCTGTACTTATAGGATCTCTAGCAATGTTCTTTTCAGAACTGCCAGCTTTCATAATGCCTGTATGTTTCAGCAGCTGTGTAAAAAAAACCTTTTAAGTGCTCCAGGAAGTAACTTTGCTAATTCAGTATTTGGCAATTTGTTCTGAGTCGATACTCAAATATTTCTTAGTGTGATATTCCAGCTTTTTAGCATTGTGATCATTGTAAGTGACATGTAAAACCAAGCTGCAGGCAAGTAACATCCATTAATGTTCCAATAACACATTTTTGTTATGAGTTAGCCCTTTTTACTTAATAGATATAAATTAAATAGTTTTGGTTGTTGTTTTTATTTTTTTTTTAATGCAACACTTCAGTATAGTTTCACATTTGTATAGTCATCATTCCTACCATACTTACATGATGAACTATACATAATTGTGAAATCATAGCATCTGAGTTTTTCCAACCACCTGGAAAGCTGTTCAAGAATTCTGAAGTTAAATATACATTTATGGAAAACATGGTGTATAATAACAATTTTTCCCCCATTCAAACAGGCAACTAAAGGCTCAGTTAGCAAGCATCATAACCTAAGCATCTGTGCTCATGTCCCAAAATAACTTGTGACCAGATGCACAGAAGAACTTGGTCCTGGTGAAGCTCAGAATCATCACAGTTACCTTTTACATGCCTATCTATGGATCTGAAATTCATATATCTAAACTGGGAACTAAACTGAACCTAGATCAAATGAGAAGAGCTAGTTTATTCACAATATGGTTCACAACATCCAGTAGCTGTTGTGAGGAAACATCTAGAACGTCAATAATTTTTTCCTCATTCCCTGATTATTGGGAATAATCCATGATTATCTTCCTATTTACCTCTAAATAGCAAGTATAAAACTTCTCTTTGTCATAATCTGTGTTTCAAGTCCAGTTGTCACAACCAATATGAGTTTAGTACAGCATAACATAGGAGTCATTTCAGTCAGAAGAAGAGAATAGAACAGATGTTTTATATGACCTAAAATAGTTATCTGTCTGAAAGCTGGTTCTGCTTCTTTAATTTTAAACCAGAGTCCTAGATGAAGTAAACAATCTGAATAGTTTTGATACCATTTCCTACTAACACATTTTAAAGTAGCTTTTCGTGATTTGTTTTCCCTCATGTGCTGACTTGTGAAATACAAACTGTCTCTTCTTCCTTGATCAAAAGAAAACTGCTTCTTGATCCTTAGCCAGAAGGTTTCTCTTCAAAACATGGCTTTCTTTTCAAAACATGCCTTTATGGTTTATATGGATTTATTTCAGTGTGCACCTCATGTTCCTAGCACACAGAGTAGACCCCTTGAGGAAAAAGACAGAAAAAAAGAAAGAAATGGATTTTTAAAAAGAGATTATCAGGCTTGTGGTCCCTGATTGCTATAATGTTGATCCTTGAACATTTCTGTAATTGTAATACAGCCACATATTTGCATGCATATTGAGTGAAGCTTCACATAAGCAATGAAGAATGTTTCAGGAAGGTATAAAAAATTCTCTAGAAAGGAAAAGCCTAATTAAGTTAGCTTGCTATCCAGTAGATAACCATCAGATACCTTAACCAGGAGATGGCATCACATAATATTAAGTCCCATTTTGAGACTGGCCAAAAGTATAACTCTGTCCATCTACAAAAATAAAAGGTAAAAGAGACCGGAAGATCTTTTAACACTGAAGCTTATTGTCCATGACTGGAATTACCTATCCTGGAATCGTGTTTCCACTGTGATATTCTCCTCGTACCTCCCAGGTTGATTCATTCAGAACATGCTTTCCATAGATGACAAACATTCACCTAAAGGTTACTGTTTTCAAGGATGTTAATAAACAGATCACCCACTAAAATAATTGTTGAAAACTATTTGAAGACACTATAAACCAAGGTGAGGAAATGGTGAAAAAATTATGAGATATTGACTTAGACCTAATTGACAACATTTTTTCCCCATTCTTCCATTTACTTCCTAGCTATCATATCAGTTTTTGGTATATTCTTTCTGCAGTTGCTCTTTCAACAATTTCCATTTATTTAGTCAAATATCAGTTTTTAGACTGTGATTCTTGCAATTTCAAAAAAATATTTCTATATCTTTTCTCCATAGAGTTTAAGAACAAAATGATTTTGAATATTAAGGTTTTTTTTTTTAAAAAAGCCCCAGTTATGAATGAATTCACTCCATTGCCTCATCGGCTTTCCATTTCTGTATCACATCATTGTTAATTTCTTGACAGGAGCTCTCTCCATCTTTCCTACGTAGCTTGAAAAATACTGAAAACCTCAAATCATAGTGCAGTACTGTTGTTTACATTTGGCACAGAGTAATTTGAAAGACTCCTCAGCTTTTTAAATGTCACATGGAAATAGAAAAGACCAGCATAAGGCTGATAGCCTTAGGAACCAGTTTCAAAAGTAAATCAGTCTTCTCTGTATCCCTCTCTTTGTTTGTTTAAGTGTTGGCAGCACAGTTGCATTCTTGGCAAATTCACATACCTCTCATTGTCTTCTATTTCCGAGAACGAGAAAACTGTAAAACTGGTTATAGATTTGTTTTTTTCCCTTTCAGCATGAGCAGTAGAACTTAAAGATGTGTGAGATTTGGCTGCCCTCACTCCTCGTTTCTCATATTTTATAAATAGTAAATTAGCAAATAGGAAGAAAAAGAAAAGGAAACATTTTCAGGTAAAGAAAAACAGAAAGAAGTATGTCTAGCTGGTACAAGCTGTGGTTCTACATGACTGAGCTAAGGAAAAGTGAGAAAATGAGAACAATACAGCCTAAATTTTTATCCACTATTAAGTGGAGTACATCTGCAGAAACCAATTGAACAATAATGTCAAAATAGGTCAAAAGCCAAAAACTATAACTAATAATTGTGTCCAGAATAAATTCTAGACTGGAATAGATTCAAAGAAGAATCTGAAACAGAAAATGAAGGTTCAAACAGCAATATCCTGTAATTCTGGATTTTATACTCTGGGTGCTCACTTAACATTTAATAGGACATCAGCATTCCTACATGCTGTGCAGCCCAATTTTACATCTGTCAAGTCCCTGCATGTAGTCATGAACTATTTGAGATTAGTGAGTTAAGGTATGAAAATGCAAATTTTGTAAGCAATGTTTTCTGGAGGGCAGAAGGAACCCTGGCAAAGAATGTTTTGGAAATGAGTTCAGTATTACAAGCCCAAGACCTCTTATCACCAGTCGGGTGGGAAAAAAGTAAAACTGGAGCTAAAATAAATATGCCTGATAGAAAAATTGTAAAGGGCTAGATCAAGTTCCCTTTGAAGTCAAGATTTAAAAGACCAAATGGAACTGGGGCTTTAGGGGCAGATTGAAAGCATCCTTCCAGCATCTCTCATGATACAATTATTAAATTTAATTTATTTTTTCTAAAATTGCAGATAATATCCAATAGAACCCGCAAAACTTAGGGTGATATTCATTTTTATGCATTGTATGTTGAATGCTCATTCCTGCTAATTTTATTTTGTTCATCTTTATAAGTGAAATAAAAAAAAGAACAAACCTCCCACCAAACCCCCCAGGTATTTCCTGCACAGACTGAGGGACATACTCCATGGTGCTCAGTTTATGACTCAAGATGTTTTGAGCTACCTGTGAGGAGCAGCAGGCATGGGCTGCTCCATGAGGGCAAGGGACGTGGGAGCTGAGGGTGGTGTGAGGCTGACAGGGCAGCAACTCATCAACAGTCACAGAGCCTCAGTACCAGGGCAGGGATGGTAATAGTGACTGGGGTCAGCTGAATGCCCAGTGATCACCAGGTAAATCCATAGTGACCAGGCAGGTCTGAGGCCAAGTTGGGAGCTCAAGTCACCATGGCAAAGCTGAGATCAGCAAGAAATAAGGCCCAGCACAGCATACCTCTGAGGTAGATCAGCCAATGACTGAGGGCCTGAGCCTAAATGCAACACGTAGGTCAATACGCAGAAGTTGCACAGATAGAGGCCCAAGGGAGGCATCTGATAGCTCTCTTGTAGTATATAACTTTATACTTCTTACTGGTCTTTCTGGAAATTTATCTGTATTTATAGAGGTCTGATCCAAGGTCACACAGCTGTACTATATCATAGCTAGCTTTCAACATAAGCAGCCAAACCCTGGGGAAGAGGTTGCAAAGAATTATGGAAAAAGACAGTTGTAGGCTGGTCAGGTCACCTAGAGCCTCTTGGTGCACTCAGGACTCTGACAGATAACTTTATTACCAAAAAAACAGGGGGTTATGTATTTTTCCTCAATGTTGCTTCAAATAGATCCTTAGACAAACATAAGAGAAAATATACTGAAGTTTTGATTTAATCAGTTGCTTCAGAAAATTTTAGCCTCAAGAAACTAATTCAGATTTGATTCTAGGATTTCTTGCATACCTAATTTCCCTACAGTTGCCATTATTTTGGTAGCAGAATATTTCAGCACAAATACATTTCTCCAGGAAGAGGATTTTCTTCATATCTTTCACCTGATTCTCAGGTTACCTCATTATTCCCATCTTTATCCATATGTCAGATGTCTGCATCATTATCAAGTCTCAGAGGTACACTCTGTGCTTGTCTTGAGTCTGTCATTCACTGCACAACCAATACACAATATGCTTATCTAGAACATTTCACTCCTAGGGTACTAAGGAAATCTCACTTGCTCTTCAGCAAAAGTCTTGTGGAGAAGTCCTATTTAGCTTTAGGATTTCTGGAGAAAATTATGTGCAAGTCTTGTCTAAAACCAGAATTAGTCACATTTTAGTTTTCTAAACTAAGATACTGCCAATGCAATCATTTGCTTAGTCTCAGTGGTTGAAACTGTGTTCCATACACAGCAAACGAGAACAAGCTTGTATTTTAATGTGACTGATCAATCTCTATAAACAGAAAACCCCAAACAATAAACTATGTAAACAAGTTGATTGCATAATGTTAAGTAACAGATTTAAAGACTGGTAATGTTTGCATATATGTAACTTGCGTTTGAAAAAACAAATTGTTGATCTGTGAAAGAGCTCCACTGCAATTATATTAAGCTGAGCTCTGCATGTATCTAAATAGTAAGAACAGACAATGAAAGTCATAATCTGTGTGGAGTATCCATAGATCAAAGAGGACAGTAAGACTCATTTCCCTGAAGAAATCAAGCCAAACTATCACTAGCGGTAATTCTTGCTGTATTACATAGCCCTAGAGGGTTACATAATTTTACTACATAACTGTTAGCAATAATTCACTGAAAAATATTTTCAATAAAGCTGTTCATGTGGTCTGCTCCACAACTTCTCAAAGTCCTTGACCCACAAGCCTGCAACTGAAAATAACAAGTTATAACCCTACTCTAGAAGTCCCTCTGATAGGAAATACAAGATTCAAAACATTGTAGGATACATATACCATTAATTTTAGAAGGACAAGAGTCAATTTAAATGGAAGCTTTTAATTCATCTCAAAGTATATAACTTTGTTTCTGTTAAGAACAGATGAAAATGCCCAGGGACAATAAATTCTTCCAGATAAATAACTTTCTCAAGCCCAGATCTAATAAACATTTGAAACCATGATACATTTATTTAAATGATGAAAACACAGACTGTGAAGAAGACAGGTTGCCACTGCCTTCAGTGTTGAGCTTTCAGTGAAAGGCAGAGGTCCATATTTATCAACCACTACATGGCTATTACATTCCTAAAAGGGCTTTGTTGTTGCTATAAAGACACACAGCAAATACATATATATGTTTAACTCTCTTTTTTTTCCTAACTCAGCTTTTTTATTTAATTATGTCTGAAATGTTTTGGTGGCAATACATCTAATTTATCAGGATTCTCTCTGAAAAGGAAAAGTTCCATGAAATGTCCATTTACAGTACTCTGTGGTCCTATCAAAGACTTTTTCAAGCACTGATCTTTCCAAAGGGTGTACATATAGACAAACATTTTCCCTACATCTATAATACTCTCTGTCTTGTAATAGCATGACACTCACACTACATACTGCATGCAAGGAGAGGGGGGGGGGAAAAAAGGAAAAAATGTTCTGTTTAAAGAACAGTCTCAGAAATGTGTGAATTAGATGTGACTGAATAAATGAAGTCTGAGTGATTCAAATGACTATTGACCATGGGTATTTAATATATTTACAATGTGCTAATAACACCAAGTAAATGAACCATATGTTAAAAGAAGCTGTCTGTGTTGGTAAATATACCAACATAAGATGTTAAGCATAATTAAAAATTTATCCTGCGTCTGTAATTAGCAAAGGAAATTTGGGGAAGAAAAAGATGGTATTTGGAAATTTAAAAGTCAAATATTGGAAATACAGCTGGTAGGCTTTAATGAAGGAATGAAAAAAATTCTCCATTCCTGTCTACAGCTGTTAAAAAATCAGGAGATTTGTTATGCAGAGAGTTTAATCTGCTGGGGCTTACATCTCCCTAAATTTTACTTTGAGATTCAGATGTGAACAGAAATCTCAAAATAAAATTTATTCAAGACCAGTGAGCTTGAATGAATGAATTTTTGCATAGAAAAAACAGGTAAAACTGTTTAAAACTTAGAAGTCACAAAGCACTCCTGAGTTGTTCAATAGTTCTGTGAAAGTAGATAAATAAAGACAGACCTTAGAGCTGTGTTGGATCTTAATGTGCCCCGAATACAGCAAAGACATTGATACACACCGGGGCAAGTTCAGCAGAGGTCTGCTGGGATGGTTGGGACTATAGCACTTGCTGTGTTAGGAAAGTCTGAGGGACCAGGACTTGCTTAGACTGAAGAAGAGACAAATCTGGGGGGACCTAACAGCAGCTCCCCAGTGCCTGTGGGGAGCTCATCAAGGAGACAGAGGCAGGCCTTTCACAGCAGTGTGTAGTTGCAGGACGAAAGATAATGGGCAAAAGTAGGCACAAGACAGACTTGGATTGAATTTAAAGAAAAGCTTTTTCCCTATGAGGAGAGTCAAGTGATGGAAGATGTTGCCTGGAGAGGTTGTGCAGTCTTTAATCTTGGAGGTTTTCATGACCTGATTGGACAAAGACCTGAGCAACCTGGTCTGACCTCACAGCTGCCCCGGTTTTGAGCAGAATTAGAAAAGTTCTGAGGTCCCTTCCCACAGGAATTATTCTACAGTCCTATGGTGCCAAAGCACTACAGTTTCTCAGCAAATTTCTGTGAAAGCCACAGGAAGATTTTAAACCTCTTTTGCCAGTGTGTGACTCACGTGAAGGATGATGTCACCTTTAACAGTTAAACTAGTAGTCTGGATAGTAGAAGATTGTACATCTTATCATGTTTCTTTTTCAGTGGAGAGAATAAGTTGGTTTAGAGCACAAACCCTCTCACCTTTTTAGATGACTACTTTAGGATATGTTGAATTGCATAAAAGGAATCGTGCCTATTTATCTCCAACAGCTTTGCAGAAACCTGGGAGAACTAGCTTGGGTATTTATGTTTACTTCTGAACACCATGTGTTAGTAAGGCCCCTCCATAGTAAACATGTTAGTATTACAAGGAAAATTGATACGTGCACAGAGGCCTCAAAGATAAATACATTGATATATATTTTATGCAAGTAGATGGCCAGGTAGAGAACAGACATTATTATTGATTGATTTATTCTGTCAAACATGCAAGGTTTGCCTGTTGTCACAAAAATTCTTGGTGTGAGGAGGTATTTTCTCCATGCTGATAGCATTACTTCTTAATATAACCCTGCTAATTCAATCAGTTCAAAGACAATAATCCAACGGAAACTAGGCATTGTCAGTCATGACATTCATGGAATGACTTATCTGCCAGACCTTTTGTTTAATTTAGTGCTCAGAAAAGACTGTTTCCAAGAAAAGAAATTGCTATCAAATTTGTAGGAGCTGAGTAAATGACACTGTTTCCTGAAAGTTACTTTTTGAAAAAAAAAAAATTGTTACAGAAAAAAAAGTTATTCAACAAATAAGATGACAGAAAATAAATGTCAAAAGATACAGTATAGCATTGGAGTTTAGGCAACTGTACGCTGCAGTAAAGAACTGAATTTTAGCCATATTTCTACCATAGACTCTTATGCAGTTTGTTATGCTTGAAATCTTTTCATGGACAAAAGTGGAACACACTTGATATAGGGAGTCGAGAGTTTATTATTGATTTGATTTAAATTTTAAGTGTAATTGCCCAAATTATTAGTCCAATGTCAGTAGTGTATATTCATAACCCCATTTTATACAAAAAAATCTTCATTAATAATACAGTTAAAACTCTTATATAGAAGAAAACCTTCATGCTACCTACAACTTTTCTGTTATGCTCAAATTTCCAGTGTTCCTCTGAATCATAAGGCTGTTGATTTCAGAGTGCTAAAGCCAGTCATCAGCATCCTGTAATCTTTGCCAGCTGATGGTCATGGTAGGAGTTTCTTCCTCCTCTCCAGCAGGAAGAGACTGGTGCTGATGGTTTCTTCCTCTTCAGTCTTGAGACTGCATGGTTTTATTTTAATGTTATCTGAAAATAGTACACATGCATGCTTTATCTTTTCATTTGTTCCAAATTGATCCATTTTTCTCCTCTCTCTTATCTCTAAAACTAGTTTTACCTGAACAATACAAGGCTGCGGTTCTGTAGCCTGGCACCTCTGATATCATCCCCTGTTTGCATTCTTCCATGCCACATTTTATTCTGGAGTCAAAGACAGTTCAGCAGACACAGAATAACTGCTTGTTTTCTTCATAAACTGAAATTAAACTAAAACAAATTTAGAAAAAACCTGATTGCTAGACAACTGTAATTACAGCTAAACAAGCTCAAACCAGCTCAGGTCAGGGCAAGTCCAGACAATCCTGACCCTGTACTGTCAAGTCAGTGCAAAACGTGGTCCTTCTACGGTGGATGATTTCTCTACACAGTTCATACCAGTGTTAAGAGGAAGCCATAAGATGAGTAGAGTGAGCAACTGGGTGGGGGCTTATCTGCTGGCTAGGGACAACTCACCAGTTAAAGTTTTTTTGGTTTTGTTTTTTTTATACAGATTCGTGTGTGAGAGTCAATGCGTGTTTTTGTGTACATTTACATAATTAGGTAACTATAAATCACCATACATTACTGCTGCCAGATTACAGGTCTTGATATTAACTCTGTTGTCCAATTTAATAAGTAATTTAATTTAATAGGTCTCCACAATGTATTGTCTGAAGTGAAAAAATATTGATTTCATTTCCTCATCTTTGTTCACTGATTTTGACATTTGTTTACTATAAAATTCCATTTTATTTACATGAAGTAGACCTGACTTAAACAATCAAACTGAAAACTAATCTTGTGAGTAATCCCATTGTAGTGTCTGTTAGTTGGAACTATGTTTGCATGGTTTTATAATAATTTCTTATGTAATGTGTAACAAATGTATACCAGTACAATTTAGCTCAAGCAAAATACTACAAATGTATTCATCTCATAAGACTCTCTCTTTAAGATAAGTTTTCCATTTTGCCATTTTTAATTTTTTATCTCCTGTCATACAAAATAAAATTGTGTGGAATCTATGACACTACTATTCTAAAAAAAATGAAATCAAGAAAGAGTTCAAAAGTTTTCCCTTTCAGGAAAAAAAAAAACCTAAATTGATGTTACTCTTTCCTTATTATGAGGCACACTGATAGTTTTAAGAAACTCCATTCTGAATGAAAATTCCACTTTCAATTTATAAAATTATCAAATGTTAGAGATAGATAGCACACAAAGAATATTTAAGAGGCCTGTGATATACTTGAATTAAGTCTTCAAAACAAGTAATATCAACTGGGTCTGCTGAAAAGCTGGTCTTGAAGTTGTTCAGATTAGACAGAGGAATATTTATTTATTTATTTATTTGAGAGAGAGAGATTACAAGTTAGGATGTAAGGCTCAGTAGCTCAGTCTACAAGTCTCAGGAATAAAGTTTTGCAATATATTAGTTAAGAAAATGATAATAAGATATTGTCAAGGTTGATGTAAGGAGGGAAAAATGAAGTTATATATAATTAATTTTAGAAATGTGTCTAATTTATTTATTTCTAAAACCAATTACTGTTACAAAATTTTTGCATCTCTTGAGGTACAGTGAAAATGGGAAGTATCCCATAGATGTGAAAAGAAGGAAGATCACACCTTAGAGACTCTCTCTTCTGTAATCATGACTATTTCCTTCTGGCAGCTTTTCTACTCTGCGACACTGAAATGTATCACTACCTACAATATAATGTCTTTTTTTTTCACTTTTGTACCGTAGACCACTTTCATAAAACTTGCATTAAACCTACTTTGTGTTGTGGTTTTTCTTTTTTTTTTTCCCCCTCTTTATGTCAGGAAAAGAGCAAACCTTAGTTGTCATCATCTTTTTTCTTATTTTTCTTTTCCTCTGTTCTTTTCAGATGTGTTTTTAAATTTAAGACTAAGTTATGAGTGGACCACAAGTATTCTATCTCACTGTCCAACATTTCATTTAGTTTTCTCTCTATGAGCTAATATCTTACTGATATTGTGTTACCTATTGATGATGATGATGATGATGATGATGATGATGATGATGATGATGATGATGTCCCTCTGTCCTGGTTTCAGCTGGGATAAAGTTAATTTTCTTCCTAGTAGCTGATATAGTGCTGTGCTTTGGATTTAGTATAATAACGTTGATAACACACTGATGTTTTAGTTGTTGCTAAGTAGTGTTAATACTAGTCAAGGACTTTTCAACTTCCCATACTCTGCCAGGCGCACAAGAAGCTGGGAGGGAGCATGGCCAGGACAGCTGACCCAGACTGGCCAAAGGGCTATTCCATACCATATGATGTCATGCCCAGTATATAAACTGGGGGGAGTTGTCTGAGGGGCAGCAATTGCTGCTTGGGGATGGGATGGGCATCAGTCAGTGGGTGGCGAGTAATTGCATTGTGCATCACTTGTTTTGCATATCACTTGTTTGTTTCCCGCCCCCCCTTCCTCTGCTGTCCTATTAAACTGTCTTTATCTCAACCCGTGGGTTTTACTTTTTTTTTAAAACAAATTTGTTATAAACATTCATTATAGTAGTTTAGTAATCATTGCTCACAATGTTTATTTATTTGCTCTCAAAGTTGCTGTATTTGTTCTCAGAGTTGTGTTATGTAATACCTTACTTGCTGTATATACTGTTTATCAGTATTTATGTGGTGTTTATCACCTCTGGGAGTTGGATTAAGGTTATCGCTTTGCTGTACTGGGTAACACTGGCTTATGGTATGATAAAATTATTGGTCATGGGAACAATCTGGTGTTTGTACTCAGCATTGCCATCACCTCTGTACTTTGGGAGCTATCTATCGGAAATTTTTAATAATTAATAATTAATTAATAATTAATTTCCTTTTTCTCCTCAGAGAGTCAACCTATGGGGGAGATAGATACCTTCCTCCATCTTCCCCTTCTTCTCCAGGCTAATTACAATAGCTCTTGAGAATTTTGAATATCCTTGGGATGTTCAAACCAGCATGGTCCTATTGCTATGTCTCCTGAATGTGGTTCAAGTCTTGTTTAGGGTTAAACAACTATTTAAGAATACTGCAGCTACTCAAACACCAGCAACAGGCACTGTGGCTACTCCAACCTCGGTAACAAGCACTGCACTTACTCCAACCCCCACGACAGGCACTGTGGTTACTCAAACCCTGACAACAGGCACTGTAGCTGAACTAGAGAACCAACACATGCCAGTATCAGTTGCCCCCCCACGCAAGGAGAAATCTTGGAAGCAAAAGTCAGCTCGTTTAGTAAAGGATGAAGAAGCTTCTCTTAAGAGGAAGCAGGAGGAAGAAGCACACTGCCTCGTCAGTGAGGAGGCAGGGCCAATAGCAAGAGGACAAGGGGTAATGGTTTTAAACTAAAAGAGGGTAGATTCAGACTAGATATAAGGAAGAAATTTTTTACAATGAGGGTAGTGAAACACTGGAACAAGTTGCCCAGAGAGGCGGTAGATGCCCCATCCTTGGAAACATTACAGGGCAGGCTGGATGAGGCTCTGAGCAACCTCATCTAGTTGAAGATGTCCCTGCCAATTGCAGGGGGGGTTGCACTAGATGACCTTTAAAGGTCCCTTCCATCCCAAAACATTCTATGATTCTATGATATGATTCTACCATGAGAACAGGAGGAGGAAGAGGAAGAATTCCTCACTTCCCCCCCAAGGAATAACTTGGAGGAAAGGTTCCTCCCCTTCCTCGGAGGGAGAAGAAGAACTCATAAATGACACAGTAGCCACCTGATCTCTATCCCTGAGTGAGCTGTGAAATATGTGAAAGGATTTCAATTGTCGTCTAGGTGAGCATATTGTCACCTGGCTGCTCCGATGCTGGGATAATGAGGGTAGGGAAGCCAAACAGCTGGGATCCCTTCCTAGGGAAGGGGCCATTGACAAAACAATTGGAAAAGGGACACAAGTCCTCAGCCTCTGGAGGCTACTCCTGTCAGGCGTGAAGGAAAGGTATCCCTTCAAGGAAGATGTTATATGTCACCCAGGCAAGTGGACCACCATGAAGAGAGGTATCCAGTACTGATGGAATTAGCTGTGCTAGGTGATTTATGATGACACAAGCAGTTGCCCAAAGATCCAGATGAAGTCAGGTTCACATGACCCATGTGTTAAGCCCCGGTCTGATTGTCAGGCTCGGGGAAGGTTCTTAATGATCCCAAGGGCGAAATTAAGACACAAATGAGGTCATATGCCACCAATCAGACGTTTTATTGGGTAAATATAAAAGAGTAAAGCGATAGGAAAGGCAGGAAATATTAGGAGGAAATTAAGCAAGCATTCAGAGAGATGAGCAAAGGATAGTCACCACCATGGATCCAGCGTTGGTCCTGCATTCGGTGAGGAAAAAAGAAGAGTGAGGAGAAGTGAAGGTTCTTCTAGAGATGTTGATTCTGCGCAGGGTGCTCGGTGATGATAATTCCACAAATCACACGTGCATGAGCATGAACACGAACACACACACAAACACACACAAACCCACACACACAGACACACACACAGACAGCCCACGAGCGTGAGCGCACGCACATTTATCAGGCTACATGATTAGTATAAACCCGCCTAAATTTACACTTATTGGTTAGTGATTAACATTTCATACACTATTGGTTTACTGTATTTAAATTAGCCTCGCTTGCTATGTAAATTAGCATGCATGCTCCTTTCAGGTGGGGGGGGCAAGTCTTTTCAGTCCTGAATTGAGTCGGTGGTCGTGATCTCCCCTCGCCACATTTACCTTTCACCTACTTTCTGCAGTTTTATCTTCTCTGGCCACAGTCCAGTCTTTGGTGCCAAGATGTTCACTTTTATCGGCTTGTTAGCTCTTCTTCAAGGTTAGAGCTGTTAGTTTTCCACAGTTTGTTACCTTTTAGCTCCCTCCCAAATTCCTTTCCCAAGGCACAAGTGGTTAGTAGTTTTGCTAATTGGAGAATTACATCAGCGACCAGTCAAACCGAGAGGAGTGATACCAGGACTGTCCCCCAGGCAGGAGGTGTGGGGGGGAACGAGATGCTTCACAGACCACGGGGAATGGGGCCGAGGCAAGGCTGCCCTGTCTCCACAGGACTCCCTCCCTCACCCTCACTCCAGGGTACCGTCCAGTCCTGGGTCCTAGTGACCGTCGCTCTGTATTGTGGTTTTAGCACCCAGGCTGTTTGAGACATCTGATTGTTTTACATTAGCAGTTCTCTACACCACCCCGTGGCTCAAACAGCTGGTACAGAGAGCATCAGCATCATATGCCAACTCATTGGCAGTAATGACTTGGAAAGATGGAGAGGGACAAATGGTGGATGAATTGGCTGGCCAACTCTGGCAATACAAAGAAAGTCTCTCTTCCTTCTTCATCTCGGCTGTGGAGAAACTGGTCCAGCAATTCAAATAGGACAGAGCCTACTCCCCATCCATATGGACCAGTATCTCAGCTACTAGGAGTCAATGTTCCTCTGCTCAAGAGGGTGGATATAATGGGTACACACCATGGGACACCGTATGGTTTTACCTGCGTGACATGAGGAAGTGAGATGGAAAGTCTACCTTGACCCTAGAGGCACAGGTACGTGAGTTGCAAGGAAAAACACTCACACAAGTGGGATCTTCCAGGAAAATTACTGCTCCTCTACCAACCAGGTGGAGGAAAGGGACAACTGGGTTTACTGGACTGTGTCGCGATGGCCTGGCACATCAGACCCACAGGAGTATAAGGCTTTAGTAGACACTGGTGCACAGTGTGCTCTAATGCCATCAAGCTACAAAGGGGCAGAAGCCATCTGTATTTCTGGAGTGACAGGGGGATCCCAACAGCTAACTGTATTGGAGGCTGAAGTGAGGTTAACTGGGAATGAGTGGCAAAAGCATCCCATTGTGACTGGCCCAGAGGCTCCGTGCATCCTTAGCGTAGACTACCTCAGGAGAGGGTATTTCAAGGACCCAGTAGGGTACTGGTGGGCTTTTGGTATGGCTGCCTTGGAGACAGAGGAAATGAAAGAGCTGTCCACACTGCCTGGTCTCTTGGAAGACCCTTCTACTGGGCAGTTGCTGAGGGTCAAAGAACAATAGATGCCAATTGCTACCACAACAGTTCGATGGTGGCAATATCGCACCAACCAAGACTCCCTGATCACCATCCATAAACTGATTCATCGACTGGAGAGACAAGGAGTGATCAGCAAGACTTGCTCACCTTTTAACAGTCCCATATGGCCTATGTCAAAATCTAATGGAGAGTGGAGACTATCGCAGCCTGAACAAAGTCACGCCACTGCTGAGTGCTGCCATGCCAGACATGCTAGAACTTCAATACAAACTGGAGTGAAAGGCAGCCAAGTGGTATGCCACAATTGATATCGCTAATATGTTTTTCTCAATCCCTTTGGCAGCAGAGTGCAGGCCAGGATTTGCTTTCACTTGGAGGGACATCCAGTACACCTGGAATCGACTGCCCCAGGGGTGGAAACACAGCCCCATCATTTGCCGTGGACTGATCCAGACTGCACTGGGACAGGGTGAAGCTCCAGAACACCTGCAATGCATTGATGACATCATTGTGTGGGGCAACACAGCAGAAGAGGTTTTTGAGAAAGGGAAGAAAATAGTGCAAATCCTCCTGAAAGCCAGTTTTGCCATAAACCAAAGTAAGGTCAAGGGACCTGCACAGGAGATCCAGTTCTTAGGAATAAAATGGCAAGATGGACATCGTCAGATCCCAATGGATGTGATCAACAAAATAACAGCCATGTCTCCACCAACCAGCCACCAAAAGGAAACACAAGCTTTCTTAGGTGTTGTGGGTTTTTGGAGAATGCATATTCCAAATTACAGTCTGATCATAAGCCCTCTCTATCAAGTGACCTGGAAGACAAATGATTTCAAATGGGGTCCTGAGCAACAACAACCCTTTGAACAAATTAAATAGGAGATAGTTCACACAGTAGAAACTTGGGCCAATCTGGGCAGGGCAATATGTAAAAAAATTGCCCTACACCACAGCCGGGGAGAATGGCCCTACCTGGAGGCTCTGCAGAAAGCACCAGGGGAGACTTGAAGTCAACTCTTAGGGTGTTGGAGTCGGGGATACCGAGGATCCAAGGCCCACTATATTCCAGCTGAAAGAGAGATATTGGCAGCATATGAAGCAGTTAGAGCTGCTTCGGAAGTCATTAGTACTGAAGCACAGCTCCCCCTGGTGTCCCGACTGCTGGTGCTGGGCTGGATGTTCAAAGGGAGGATCCTCTCTACACATCATGCAACTGATGCTACATGGATTAAATGGGTCGCACTAATCACACAACAGGTTCAAATAGGAAACCCCAGTCGCCCAGGAATCTTGGAAGTGATCATGAACTGGCCAGAAGGCAAAGACTTTAGAATATCACCAGAGGAGGAGGTAATGCATGCTGAAGAGGTCCCACTGTATAATAAACTACCAGAAAATGGAAAACAACATGCCCTGTTCGCTGATGGGTCCTGCCATCTTGTAGGAAAGCATTGGAGGTGGAAGGCTGCTGTATGGAGTCCTACACGACAAGTCGCAGAAACAGCTGAAGGAGAAAGTGAATCGAGTCAGTTTGCAGAGGTGAAAGCCATCCATCTGGCTTTGGATACTGCTGAATGAGAAAAGTGGCCAGTACTTTATCTCTATACTGACTGATAGATGGTGGCAAATGCCTCTGGGGGTGGTTACAGCAATGGGAACAGAGCTACTGGCAGCACAGAGGTAAATCCATCTGGGCTGCTGCATTGTGGCAAGATACTGCTGCCCAGATGGAGAACCTGTTTGTAAAAGTACATCCCGTACATGCTCATGTACCCAAGAGCTGGGCCACTGAAGAACATCAAAACAATCAGCAGGTGGATCAGGCTGCTAAGACTGAAGTGGCTGAGGTGGATCTGGACTGGCAACATAAGGGTGAATTATTTCTAGCTCAATGGGCCCATGACACGTCAGGCCATCAGGGAAGAGATGCAACACATAGATGGGCTCGTAATCAAGGGGTGGACCTGACCATGGACACTATTGCACAGTTTACCCATGAATGTGAAACGTGCTGCAATCAAGCAAGCCAAGCGGTTCAAGCTTCTCTGGTATGGAGGACGATGGCTGAAATATAAATCCGGGCAGGCCTGGCAGGTTAATTATATCACACTCCCACAAACCCGCCAAGGCAAGCGCTATGTGCTTACAATGGAGGAAGCAACCACCAGATGGCCGGAAACATATCCCATGCTCCATGCCACTCGTGCCCGGAACACTATCCTGGGCCTTGAAAAGCAAGTCCTGTGGCGACATGGCACCCCAGAAAGAACTGAGTCAGACAACAGGACTCATTTCTGAAACAACCTCATAGACACCTGGGCCAAAGAGCATGGCATTGAGTGAGTATATCACATCCCCTGTTGTGCCTCAGCCTCCAGGAAAATCAAAGGATACAATGGACTGTTAAAGACTACAGTGAGAGCAATGGGTGGTGGGACATTCAAACATTGGGATACACTTTTAGCAAAGGCCACCTGGTTATTCAACACTCAGAGATCTGCCAAGCGAGCTGGCCCTGCCCAGTCAAAACATTTATGTACTGTAGAAGGGGATAAAGTCCCTGTAGTGCATGTAAAAAATATGCTAGGGAAGACAGTCTGGGTGATTTCTGCTTAGGGCAAAGGCAAACCCATTTGTGGGATTGCTTTTGCTCAAGGGCCTGGGTGCACTTGGTGGGTGTTGCGGGAGGATGGGGAAGTCTGATGTGTACCTCAAGGGGATTTGATTTTGGGTGAAAATAGCCAATGAACTAAATTGTATGATGTTAATTGTTATATAATACTGTATACCATCGCTTCTATGGTGGCTATGTGCCATAGCAACGCTATTACAGTAACAATCACCTAGATTAATGAAGAATGAACTTTGAAGAAAGCGAGCAAAGTGCAGTGGTGATAGAACCAGACAAGCGCAGCGATAATGGAACCAGAACTGGTTTCAACATTCAACAATCCAACACCATATAACATCTTTCCTGCCCTGAATGACTGTTATGACAGACGAAGCCCAAAGTCATGGACTAAATGAACTCAATGGGACATTTTAGAGGGATGGCCCATAGACTACAGGAATGATATTTCTGTGTATACATCAAAAGACAGGAAAAGTGGTGATTAATTGGGATGTACTGGAAAGTGTGGGATGTGGGCATGACGCAGATGGTGTAGAATAAGGGGTTGTTACTGTCCTGGTTTCGGCTGGGATAGAGCTAATTTTCTTCCCAGTAGCTGGTATAGTGCTGTGTTTTGGATTTAGGATGAGAATAATGTTGACAACACACTGATGTTTTAGTTGTTGCTAAGTAGTGGTCACACTAGTCAAGGACTTTTCAGCTTCCCATGCCATGGAAGCGAGAAGCTGGGAGGGGACACAGCCAGTACAGCTGACCCAAACTGGTCAAAGGGCTATTCCATGCCATATGATGTCATGTTGAGTATATAAGCTGGGGGGAGTTTTCCAGGATGGGGCAGACCACTGATTAGGAACTGGCTGGGCATCGGTCAGCAGGTGGGGAGCATTGTGCATCACTTATTTTGTATAATCTTTTATCATCATCTTTGTTATTATTATTATTAATGTTATTATTATTATGATTTTCCTTTCCTTTTCTGTCCTATTAAACTGTCTTTATCTCAACCCATGAATTCTACTTTTTTTTTCCTTTTTTTTTCTGATTTTCTCTCCCATCCTGCTGGGCAGGGGGGGATTGAGTGAACAGCTGTGCAGTGTTTAGCTGCCTGCTGGGTTAAACCACAACACAGTTCTTCAACCAGGAAAAAACAAACACACAAAGCAAACAAACAAAAAATGCTTAGGCATTGTGTATAATTAATTGGCAATTTGCTTCTTGCATGTTATTCATTGGGATTTATTGATAAATCTGGTCAATAAGTTCTCAGAAGTGAATATCTGAAACAAATTTTGCCAAAAGTTAGTCTTGCCTTTCACCAGAGAAATCTCGATTTTTTTTCATTCTGATTTTCTTGATTCACTTAAAGATAGCTAAGTCTTGTCTTGTTTTAACAGCTCAGTTTTCCATCTCTGGCATCAAGGTGATGTACTGTTTATTTACTGGAAACTTAAGCTTTGAAGTTTTCAATATCTGAGGTGTTTTATCTGAATATTTATTGTGCATGAAAAAGTGCCTTGGAAAACAACAGTCAACTGTTCAAGAATATTAAAAGTAAGAAAAAATACTACCATTTAATAACATGATAATGCCTAAATATCTAAAAAGGTGAGGCTTCCTATTGTTTCCTCTCAAAGCCTTTTTCTTCTCCAGATACTTAATCCCCATCAACACTCTTTTTATCCAATCAGGAAAAAAAAAAAAATCTTTTTGTGACATTGAACCTGTAAGTCTGCATGAGTCCAAGGTTTACTTTGCAATATATTTATTACTGATATTTGTTAATATCTTAATGCCGTTCAGGTCTACAGATTAGATTTTTAAAAGAGAGGGTCATTGACCTAATATCACTACCATTGATGTTAATGTCAACTGAAAGTCACTATAGACAGTTCAACAGTGAGATTAACTATTCATTAACACATTCCATCAGAGCCGTACTTTAAGCCTGCATTCTTCCCACTGACTAGCTCTGCAAATCCAGATAGACATTTGATGAGTAAAATAATGACTGTAAATAATGTTACTGGTAGTTGATCTTTTGTTTTCTAATGATGAGCAACATTGATCTCACAGTACCTCTATTCATTGACTGAACATTACTAGGATAGGATTTTTTATTAAGATGTGTATAAACCACTGTAGAGAACTGCTAGTGCAAAACAATGAGATGTCTCAAACAGCCTGGGTGCTAAAACCACAATGAAGAGCGATGGTCGCTAGGACCCAGGACTGGACAGTACCTGGCGTGAGGGTGAGGGAGGGAGCCCTGTGGAGACAGGACGGCCTGACTATGGCCCCATCCCCACAGTCTGTGAAGTGTCTTATTCCCCCCATACCCCTACTGCCTGGGGAAGGGTCCTGGTATCACTTCTCTTGGTTTGACTAGTCGCCCCTCTTAATTCGACTGGTATCTCTGCCACTCCTGGAACTGGGATGAGAGAAGGTTCCAGAAGTCCAGAGACTGAAATCTATAAATATGGACACTCACTCTCTCTCGAGGGCTCTCTCCACCAAATAGCCCTGTTAGCAGGTTCAATGCTGGGTCCAGGACTGGTGATTTGCCTCTTCTATCCTCTTTCTCTCTCATCCTCTCTCTTTTTCACTTCTCCTAAGGTAATTAAGTCATCAAAAATGATCAGAGGGATGGAACACCTCTCCTGTAAAGAAAGGCTGAGAGAGTTGGGGTTGTTCAGCCTGGAGAAGAGAAGGTTGTGGGGAGACCTTATTACAGCCTTTCAATACTTAAAGAGGGCTTATTAGAAAGATGGAGAGAGACTTTTTACCATGGCTTGTAGTGACAGAACAAGGAAAAACAGTTTTAAACAGAAAGACGGTCGATTTAGACTGGACATAAGGAAGAAATTTTTTACGATGAGGGTGGTGAGACCCTGGAACAGGTTGCCCAGAGAAGTTGTGGATGCCCCATCCCTGGAAGTGTTCAAGGTCAGTTTGGATGGGGCTTTGAGCAACCTGATCTAGGGAAAGATGTCCCTGCCCACAGCAGGGGGGTTGGTCTAGCTGATCTTTAAAGGTCCCTTCCAACCCAAATCATTCTGATTCTATGATTACCCCAACAGGCCTGGTTTCCACTCGAAGGTTTAAGTGACTTCTTTAGTTTCCATGTTTATATTGCCTTCACTTATTGGGCAATTATTTGGGTAGACAAAAATAAATAAGCAGTTTGCTGGGATTTCAATATCAAAAAGTCATTAAGGTTTTTAAGAGCTTGCACTTCCAAATATGCATTAATAATTAAAATATTTCTATTTTCAACAGGAGTGGTTCAAAGTTAACAACCAAAAATTTTGCAGCCTTTCAAGAGTACAACAGATAATTAAAAATATAGTTCAACCTCTCACATATAGAGATTTTTCTTTTTCTTAAATTGACCGCATATAGGTCCCTGTCTTAACAAGAGTAAGGACTGGAAGGCTCAGAAATTCTATTTTTAGTATGAAAAAAGATCATTCTGGACTGGATTACCTTGCTTGATGGATGGGATACAAATTTAAAATGTGGCTAAGTCATAAAACTCAATAGGTTTTCTTTTTCTTCTTAAGTATATTTAGCCTCCTAAAACTCTTTTATCTTTTCTCAATTGGCAAGGTTTCTTGATAAAATAATACAAAAACGTTTTCATTGATCAAACCACTTATTTCAAGGACTTCAGATGTCAATAAATCTATAAAATGATTACAGTCGGAGTGTCTCCTCAAGTATACTTTTGCCTTGTTCTGAGACTGGACTAAAAGTATTGCCTGAGAAGACATAATTTATCTGTTTATCATTATTTGACTTTTATTACTAGTTAAATCTTAAAGAGCAACGCATATCTAAAAGTTTAAGCATGTCTAAACTAATCTAAATAATATCTAAATTAATTAAACCAGTCAGGAATACTTTGGAGGGACAAAAAAGGAGAAGAAAGGAAAAAGCAAGGAAGAAGAAAACAGCATCTTCAGAAGTTCATTTACAGACTTACTTAGAACTGATCCAAAAACACTGAGGCAAATACAATGGGTAACGTGAGCAGATCTCATAAGCTAAAATTCTTCAAGATTTAGAAAACCCTGTTCCGCTCTCTAGCATTGGGTCTAAACAGTATGGACATTTACTTAGAATCACTCATTATTTCACTGAAGTGGTTCAAATTATACAAAAATAGAGAGACATACTTTATTATGATAATTACAGCTCAAAATCACAATAAATTACTGATCTATAACATATAAGTCCCAGCCATCTTGTTTACTAGTTCTATATCTTGCAGATATTACTGTAAGATCTGCTAACAATGTTCACTTGGTAGAGCATGAATGTATACATACACACGTATGTTCCTGAAAGCTTCAACTCTCCATCTGCTGATTGTAAGAATTATCTTAGACAAGGAGTGACTTCCTAAGACTGATAAGGATTTTCATTTTGGAACAGACCCCAAACAGTATTAGAAGGCCAAAATGAAAGTTTTGTTATGATTACATACACAGTAAGATATATGAAAGAGACAAATAACTACATCAGCTTTTCACTGATAGAAAAGCACTTTGAGCAACTATATTTTTCTTTCATGTAGACCAGACTGTAGCCTATAGAGCAGACTGAAAAAAAGTGTTAGCTACAGCCACAGATGATTGCACAAGAAGCAATCAAAATAAAACCACTGTATCTTGTCACCACAAGGGTAAAAGGGTGGATGAGAACCAAATAAAAAATCCTGTCCTGAAAAACACCAGCAGAGCTGAGAATATCAGGCAGGGTGAGCATGGGTCTGGCATATGAATCTTTCTTCCCAAAATTTCCAAAGTAGAGCAACTGAGGAAACTAAAAAGAAGAAAATAAATTACCAGGTTTCCAGTTTGCTTCTGTGACGCTGCTACTTTGTGCAGTAGATGTGCAGTGGACTTTAAGTAGCCTGCCTAGATTTCTATAAAGAAACATAAGAGGAGGCAAGAAAGGGAAAAGTACAGGAGGTGGGGAAAAAAACAATGATAGCTTAGGTGGAGCTATAATCCACTGGAGACATATTTTGCAAACCTTTTTCACATTGAACAGTTACACTCATTAAGGTTGCCAAAATCTGACCCAGAAAATGTTAACAAGGCACTTCTGCATCCAATCACATTAATTTATAGATGCAGCTGGATGCTGAAGTTGTTTCTTTTTTCTAATGTAACTGCAAAGCCCATGTTTACAAAATAAATGTGATATCAAGGATTTTTTTATCATCTTGACTAACTCCATGCTCCCCTTTCAGGTGACCATATTCTATGATAACATCATTCCCTAAGTTAATGCTTGTAGAGAAATTTAGAAAAAAAGCAAGGCATGTTCACCAACAGATCAGAAGGTGAGATCTGGGGAGCTAGGAAGGCAGTAGAAATAACTTAAGTGTAGTAACGATAAGTGCAAGCAAATCAATGATAATTCTAAAATAACCAAGTTTCTACATCCATTTTTTTTAAAGTGCTCTTAAGAAAAGAAGAAAATTGTCAGAATAATTAAGAATTAATGAAGACCAGGTCAATATAGCTGTTGATAAAAGTAGATAAGAAAATATTTGGAAAATTTTAGCATATATAAATCAGCAGGTCAGTATGATATGAAACCCATTGTGTTAAGGGAATTAGTTAATGAACTTGCTGAAGCACTTGCAATTATATAGCAGGCTTTATGGAGTTACAAGAAAATACCAAAGGATTTTAGTTAAAAAGAGCAATAGCAGTGAAATCTCTAATTAGACTTTAGTTCAGTATCCTAGAGGAAATAGAGGTTTCTCTGCCTGTACAATTTAAATCTCAATTAGAGAGAAACTGAAATTCAGAATCAAAAGTGAAGTATACGAAAGTTAATGAGATGCTGTAAACAGCTTGTTTTGTTTTCAGTAAGCTTGATATCAAGCCCACCTTGCAAAAATAATGCTATATTTTAAAAAAGATGGAGACAGAGAGATATTGCCATGACCAGAGTTGTTCTTGCTCAGTTCTCTGACTCTCAAAACAAAAAGGAAGACTGTGCAGAAATACACCAACTCTTTAGTTATCCTCTGACAAGTGCAGAACAAACACAGAAAAAAAGCCCAGTCATATGTTTACTAAGATTAATAGTCAAACTTTCAGTCAGAGGCAAGAACAAGATGAGCATTTTAAAACTCATTCATAATGAAGATTAATATAGGAGCTGGAGTTACCAGCTTCTTCTATATTAAACTACTTTTAGAACTCTATTGATTGTCTTTCTCTGAGGGAATTTAACTGAAATGACTTCAAAATAGTTGGATTTCCACAGGCCTCAGGTTCATTATGGCTTCCAAGATTTATATCTGTCATTCCAGAAAAGCAAAGGTAGCAAAAAGTAGGAGAAATATGAACTAATGAGTTATGTGCTTATCAGCCATCTTAAGAGATACACAAAATTCCTCATATTGATGCTGAGGTGGTTCTGACTCTCATACTTTGCCTCTGACAATTGGGGCTCTTCTACCAGAGTTCATTTTAATCCTGTTCCCAGAAAAGGATGCTTTTTGATTAACAGAAAGCGCTAGAGTAAAAATTTTGTTTAGGACTGGATGTTCATTACTTGTTTATATGGAGATATTAGCACGGCAGGTGGGGAAGAGACTTTTCAGTTGGAACAGACAAAAATTACTGAAGTAACAGCATTGAAAATAGTTGAGACATTAAAACAAAAAAATCAGGCGGGGCAGATAAAAACAGAAATGTAGAACTGCAAGACAGTTATTTAACAGGAAATCTTAGCACGGCAAAATCATAGTTTAGGAATAATTGTATGAAGCACATGTCTTAGTGCAGGAAAAAAGGGAACATTGTGTTAAAGCAATTGAAAAAATAATGAATAAAAACCCTATAAAATATGGTACCTACTATAAATTATTATTTATGCTAAGATATGGTGTTTTGTTTTGATTTTTTCAAATTTCTTGAGAAATGCATGCATGATATTTTAACAAGTCCCTTTTAAAAGGGATATTTGAGGGGTTTGGGGGTTTTATCTGTTTTCATTGCAGGAAAGCAGAGTGAGAAATCCACTGCTTAATTTTCAGAAGTATTAGTCCTTATCCTCAAAGTATTACTTCCCCTTCTGAACAGTACATAAAGAAATTTCCCTCAGTCTCTCAAACGTCAAGCCCATTTCACCCTCTAGACCTCTCAGTAGACAAACCAATTGAAAACCATGCTCCAGTTCTTCATCTGAAAAATGGGGATAATGTTTTCCCACTCAAATTTTTCCTTTTTTAATTTTTATTTTTCCCCTAATCTTCAGCTTGTGGGGGTAAAGGATTGTTTCTTATCATTATCGGTATGTGAACTAGGAGTTTTAGCTTGTCTAAAAATTGTTTACAGTAGGAAAAATATTTTACCTTGGATAGAAAAAAATACTTTCACTCAGACATCTTCAGTCTTCTAAAATAAAAAAAAATTCAAAATGAAAACTATCAAACCATTTTGTCAGGAATATAAAAAATAAACACTAAATTTAAATAATTTTTACTAGAACAGTTTGGTAAATCATGCACCAAAATTTTCCATGATTGCTTTAAATGAAACATTTTTAAGTAAGTCCATTTAGACGTCATGATGTATAATTTTTAATCATCAATGACTTTTGTTGTTTAAGTATCTGTGATGAAAGTTATCTAGAAACTATAAATCCCTATTGCTTTTACTTGAACATACAGCAGAATACTTTTAAAGAAAATAGAAAAACCTCTAAAATGACTTACATTTTTAGTGTCTATTTTTTAAAACTTATAAATCCACATGCATCTTCATAGATCCATGAATATACACAGACTTAATCCTCAATAAGATTTCAAAACACAGCTTAAAACCAGTGGAAAATACTGACATTATAATCAGAAAACACAGGAGAGGCTGGTTCTAGCAGCTGAAAGGCTGATTTTTCCACACTGAGAAAAAATTCAAAAGTGGGATTTTAATTACAATATGCACTCCGTGAGTGCTCAGGCTCACAGTACAGAGGGTATCCCCAGAGCAGAAAAGAAATTCCCAGACCCCAAGAAATACTAAAGAAAGTTCTGTTAAAAATTAATAGCATTTAAAATGCTTTAGGAACTGTTATTTTTCTATTTTAGTAAATATTTTCTAAAAAAAAAAAGGCTTTCGTTGCCTTTTTCTGGAAAAATAAGCTGGGACAGAAATTGGAGAAGTTGAATTTTTTGCTGCCTGCTTAGATACTGCTTCCTTGTAGTTAATAGCTACAAGATACAAATCAAAGGGTAGTAGCTAGACATAAGAAGAGCGTTAGGTGGGTTTTCAGGCAGTAGGAGCAATAACAATGTTGAGAGTTAAAAGGTTCAGCTAGGACATCTTCCTTTGGTTTTAAACAAGTACATGCAAGAGGTATAGTTTTGTGTCCTAATTTAAAGTTTGGCCCAGAAGTCACAGTGCACTACTTTCTGGTGTGCTACAGAGATATAAAAACATAGGGCCATATGTAATAGTACATATCTGTGTCAATAGATACTAAGAGTAAATTTGCATGTGGTGTTTGTGTTGTATTTTTTTGCTAACAAAGAAACAGCAATGGCAGAGTTTCTTTAAAAGTAAAAAATCAGGAGTAAACAGTATTAGGGTATATTCAGAATGCCCCTGAAGACTAATTTTCAAATTATTTCACTTCAAAATCACAGAATTATTGCTTATTAAATGCATATTGATAAACCAATTACCTTGAAATTAATATGATATGTGTATGCTTTATAGCCCATGTTTACAAACATACATAATAACAACAACAACAAAATACAGCTCCTTTATGTGGTAGTAAACCATAATCTATATGATTGATCACCATTAACTTTTAACAAGGAGATGTTGGCTTCAGAGTTGGAACCATACCTAGCATAGCTTTTACTGACTATTCAGGGTTTTGGCAGTGATTAATTACTAGTCAAAAAAAGATCCACTTACAGTCAAATAATCTTAACTGGACTATTGCTATAATGCTAAAAAAATATATTAAATATTATGAAAATTATATGTCTTGAGAGCTGCCAAGTAGTTGTAACTCCTACAGAAACTTGTGTTTGGGGTGTTCAGCTGGTTTCAAGATTGTAGCTTGATAAAGCAAGAATGTCCAAAACAATCAAAACATAAAATGCAGCTCTGGAAGAATCCACACAATAAGACTCCCTGCAGCTTGACAGCTTGTAATGCAAAGGAGTGATAAAACTTAATTCCAATACAAGCTATGAAAATAATGAAAAACAAGATAAACAGGTATTTGCAAGCATATTGCAATTTAAGAAACAAATTCTAAGTTACTCAAAAATACTTGTTCCCATGAAATGTAAATTCAGCATGTTAAAACCAAAATATAGTTTCACTGGAAATTTTTAAAAGGAAAACCACTGTGTGAAATATTAATTACAATACTAAATTTATCTTTACTCTGATGATCCCCTTTGAGTGAACTTATTGCAGATTTTAAAGGTTAAGTAGGTAAAGAATGATTCTGGATTATGTACAAACTGATTTTAAAGGACTGCTTATTAGAACTCAAGCAGATGACTAATGTCAGGAAATAATTTTGTCCTTGAAAGAAAATTGCAGGCGCCTCAGCCTAAAATTTCATAAAAGTGACATGCTAGTATTTTCAGAATGACCATAATAACTAAACAGTTTTAAAAGTTTGATTATTTAATAAAAAAGTAACTACACTTTGTTAATGAATTAAATAAAAATGCATTTAGAATATAAAAAAGTTGCTGTTATTTTAATTTATTTTGTCTGGTAAAATCCAATGATTTGTGCTCCCTCTACTGGCAGTGAAACAGCAATTCTTTATAACAAGAACTGGCTGCTGAAGATAACTGGGGCACAGAAAATAATTAAACACAGAAGAATTTATAGTACATTGACTTTTAGACAAAGAGCAGGTGCATGAGAGTATGCTCACAACACAGAAAAATATTCTCTAGTTAGAGAAGCAAAATATTAGCCTGGGGAGAAATATAATCTCTTTCCAAATATTCTAAAATGAGAATTAAAAAGTCTTTTCTTAAAAGCAAGGAATTACAAATCCCTTTCAGGTCACCTGGTGACCTGAAAACCCCTTCTCCTGGTATTTACAAATCTTGTACACATTTTGTGCAATACCATTTTGTTCCCACACGTAAAGTTAAACATACAAATACATATGAGGAACAATCAGACAATTTTTAACAAAACAAATACAAATATACAAAAATGTTTGTTTATTAAAGACTGAAGAATATCTCTGAATACTGCCTTTACTCTACCAACAAGCACAAACAAATTCTCTCATGCTTTTGGGAAAGAATGAAAAAAGGAAAACAAGAAAAGTAGTATAATCAGTCAAAAAGTTATATGATGCTACTGGCTCAGAACTCAATGATTTAAGACCTTCATTCCTTACTAAGATTACAGTGAATGAAAGACCTCCCAGAAATCAAACCAAATTAACCCTGATCATTGGTAGGTCATAAAGGCAAGAGGAGAGCAAAGGGAGGAAAAAAATATGAACTAATTGTAGGGAATTTTCACTACCCAGACATTTATTGCACAAATACAGAAAACAGGGACTCTGTGAAAACTGCAAGTAATCTTGAATCTACTTCATACTGACAGTTTGGAATTGATTTCCTTTCATGAACACATTTATGAATCTGAAAGTACTGCTACAACTGACTGATATAAGATAAATAACTTACTCCTGGATGTGTGAACAGCAGAGAAACTGGGACACCAGTTACAGAAATTAAACAATCGGTTCCCATGCTGTTGAGAAACACCAAAAAAAATACAAACAACCCAAACCAGCAATATTAGCTACAGCTGTAGATCAGTGGCTATTCTTATGTTATACCCAAGTACATCTGTCAGAAACAAGCCATTTACACATGAGCTACCTTACTCTGAAATTACATTTGCAATTAGATTACAGGTTCTGGAAGTCCTAGGCTTTTGCTCTATAGAAGATCAGATGAGACAGTAACAATGATCTCTCTAGATTTAAAACATAAATATGAATTTTATCTGACTCTTGTATGAAAGTGCCATGGACAAGGGACTCAGGTGCTTTCTTCTGACATCATTGTATCCTCACGCCCAACCCTAATTTATATTTTAGGTTTCAACTTTCAAAAATTTCAGTCAACAGCACAGCTATTTACATAGTCCTTGTTCCAAGGCTCAGCCTTGGTTTTTCCTTAATGTTATTGCTTCTTATTTTTCTTCCATAACAATTTTACTATGCTATTAAAGCCTAAGAAGGGCTCACAGAATACCACGTAAGGAAAATGTACAGCCCTATAGTTTTGTCTGTGTGTAGAGAAGATACCACTTTTGCCTCTGAATTATGGGTATCTCAGCATGCTATGAAGATACTGTAAATCTGTCAAGTACATTTTAATTTGCTCTGTTTTCTTCATAGGCAAAAATTTGGAACAACTATGGATGGCTTCCACTATGTAGAAATCAAGCTTGCTAAATAAATGAGCAATCCATGGCACTCAGAACTTCAAGTGGATTCTATGCTCTAGGTATCAAGATTGCTACAAAGCTGATTTTGCAATGGCAGGTAACCTTGAAGCAATATTACAAGTGACTGTTGCTCTCCCTTTTTTTTTTTGGTACATCATGCCTTAACTCTCTGCTGAAATGCAGTCCAAAAGCTTGTTTGCCCAAAATTGTCAGAAAATGGCACAAGTGTATTGCACATTTTTTTAAGAAAAAAGACTACTAAGGATATCTAAGGACAGGACACTGTTCTAATTTCTCAGAAAAAAAAATCTGAAAAGTAAAAAGACCATAGCAATGTTGAAAAGACTCCACATTATGATTTTTTTAACAGTATGGGTAACTTCCAGATACCACGTTAGAAAATATACCTGCATCCATGAATCATAATGAAAAATATATACTTTAGCACATATCTATAGACATACACCCTTGGTACTCTGCTTAGAGAGTTTTAAACATGACAGAACTCTAGATCAAAGCAAATCAGTCTCTAAATCTAAGAAGCATCTCAGCCAACAGCTTAAAAATTGATTGGCAGCTGAAACTGAAATAGACAGCTGTTCTCTTGATTTCTGTTGTGTTCTCCTTCAATATGGAACTCTCTCTTCTTTACAGGCACAGCTGATGTTGCATAAGGATGTAAGAAAACCCATCAGCTCTGCCTCTCTGAAAGGCTGTTTTTAACCCTTTTTTTTTTTTTTTAAAGGACCTGGTTAACAATTCACTATGAACTCTATAGTCAACATAGATGCTAGAAATGGTAATTGCTCTCTAACCAGCCATCTCTCTAGGTGAATAAACACTCTTCAGTAATCTATACCGCGCAATAAAACATAAGCTCTTAAGAGCTTTTCCTGGAACAGCACCTATCAGCACCTAAAACCTACAACAGATACTAATGACAGTAACAAGCATGAGCAGAGATGCCTTTGATTGCTGTCTGTATTTGCAGCTTTTCCCTACCATAGTTCTCTGATTAACTCAGCTTTCAGGACTAGTGAGAAAAGGGGACATGCTAATACAAATCATGTGGGTTATGCACACAGTTCTTGATTGTATTCCACAGGCCTTTAATGTTCGTGTTGGGGAGAGGCGGGGGAAAGTCTCTGCTACCAGTACAGCAGCCTGAGGAAGGTTATTTTTTCACATCTCTTCCTTTAAATTACTATTTAAATTACTTTTCTAGTTACTTTATATTCTCCAGTGAGGTTTTGTAGATGCATTGTGTTTCATTTAATTTTGTTCTCTCCTAAATATGAAATCTCAACTCCGCCTTTATTATATTTACAGCCAGCCCAAGTCATTACTATGCATAGATTTCCATTTATTTTGTATGGAGATCAAATATAGACTATAGCTATTAATATGCAATAATGAAGCTTAACAATTTTGTTATACTTAGTTAAATTTCTATTTCTAATCTAATAGCACGAAAGACTAGAGGCAGGAATTAAGCTGATATTCAGCTCAAGCAGATAAACTGGTCACCTGCTGGGCTAATTTTTTTGCTTAATCATTAATTAATATTAACCTAATGATTTGTTTTACTGGCATTTTAATAAACTGCATTGAGTAAAAGTATGTGATCTGCCATAGATTCAATGCACCATGACTATTGCTTAATATCTTCTATAGATGTCATAAGATCTTATGCTTACACAATTAATCTACTTCATGACTTACTTGCAAAGCTTTAGCATAAAAAGAGTGCAGGTACATGGTTACCTTTAGATTGTATGTTCATTAGCACACATCTGATACTGGTTTCTGTATTTGTAAGTAGTAAAGTCCTTTCTCAGTTACCACAGGCATTTGTAACTCTCTTTAACTTCCATCACTGTAATTTATAAAAATATTTAAAATTTATTTAAATTCTACTCAATTTATAACAATTGAGTAGAATACCAGCTTTTAAAAAAAGCTTGGGTTTGGAAGATTCTTAGAATAGTAAAACTAGTGTGACAAGTTCCTGAACGGACTTACTTATGTGTGATGAAGATAATTATTACAGCCATGCAGTGTTGATATAGTTTGTGATTCTGTTGTATAAACAGAAGTAAGCATAATAAGTTTCTATAAGACCAACAAAAGGCCATGAAGATGATTAAGGTCCTGGAGCATCTCTCTTGCAAGGAAAGGCTGAGAGAGCTGGGACAGTTCAACCTAGAGAAGTCTCAGGCAGGATTTTATCAATGTATATAAATATGTGAAAGGAGGGTGCAAAATAGATGGAGCCAGGCTCTTTTCAGTGCTGCCCAGTGACAGGGTACAAACTGAAACACAGGAGGTTCCATCTGAACATAAAGAAACGCTTGTTTTACTGTAATGGTGACTGAGCAGTGGCACAGGTTGCCCAGGGAGGTTGTGGAGTTACCACCCTTGGAGATCTTAAAAATTCTTCTGCATGTGATCCTGGGCAACCTGTTCTAGGTGAACCCATTGGGGATGTCAGATCAGATGACCTCCAAACATCTCTTCCAATCTCAACCATTCTGTGATCCTTTGAACAAAGCATACAGTCTAGCCTCAGTCTGAATTTAAAAATGCTTACTTACATCTATGATTTTTTTTTAATCTGAAATTAAAAATTATCCATAAAAAACTTTGTAGCCTTAGATTTATGCTTATTCTTTTGTTCAAAAGTGAGACTGTGGAAATTAATGTTTTCTCCTGGATTACCTTTTGAAATAGTACAAGCTGGGCACTGACTGGCTGGTGAACAGTTCTTTTGATAAGGACCTAGGGGACCTGGTGGACAGCAAGCTAGATTTGAGTTAGCAATGTACCTGGGCAGCAAAGAAAGATAAAGCATGCTTATCCGTATCAGCAGGAACATACTCACTAGATTAAGAGAATCAATCTACTGATTGTTTATTCCTCTTCATTCAGCATTCATTAGTCAACATCTGGAATACATCCAGCTTGGGTCTCTCAAGTAAAAGAAAGATGTTGATAGTCTTGAAGAAAGTCCTTCACAAGGCCAGGAGCATGGTCAGGGTCTGGAGCACATCCCGCTGAGAAGAAGTTGAGAAAACTGGGCTTGTTCAGCACGGACAGTTTCTGATGGATGTGGTAGAACTCATAGCAGCCTCTGATACTTAAGAGGACATTATTGAAAATACAGAGGCAGGCTGTTTAAGGAAGTGCATAGAGAGAAGAAACAATGGTAATAAGGTGAAACAAGAGAGGTTCTGCCCTGATATTAGGAAAAAAATATATTCGCAATGAAAACAACCGAGCAATAGAACAGGTTGCCTAGAGGGATTGTCATTCTCCCTCCTAGGAGGTTTTCAAGACCCAAAAGCATAAAGCTTTGAGCAACCTGGACTTAATTAATAGTTGTTGCTGCTTTGAGCAGAAGGTTAGACTAGAGATCTCCTGAGGTCACTTTCAACCCAAAATATTTTATGTAATCAGTAGTCTTTTGAATAAAGACAACTTTGATTAGAATGCATTAGATATGATGAATGAGACAAGCGCATGTACAGAAAGGAGAGAGAGAGTTATTTTTAATTTACCTCACAGTGATAGCAAAGTTGGATGAATGGTGCAACATGTTCTTCAATGAGAATGTCATTACTAAATCCTTTATTGTTCTAGTAGTTAATTAAGAATTAATATCCACTCTCAGAATATAATGGTTCAACCACTTTCAACCGTGAATTAGAATAACTACAGAAAAAAATTATTCACCGCTTGGAATCTGCAGACTGCTGGCTTTTTTTCTTTTTTCTTTATTGTTTTCTTAAAGTGTATCTAACCATAGCTGAACTTTTAAGATCTTCCACAGATAACTTTTTTGGCTGTCACTACATGATATGTAATTTCAGTTTGTTGCAACAGCAATTTCCAGCTTTGGGAAGATATGCCTCTAAAGGTATGGGTTTTCAAAATACAAATTACAGAAATATAAACAGTCACCAAGAGTTTGTTTCAGTTCTGAGAGCAAAATAGGCCTCCTGGTTATATATCAAAGCAAAGCTTTTTCAAATTGATATTACTGTGTCTTTCTCACCACTACTATTCTGTATACAAGTAGCATGACTCTGAGTAATCACAATCATCCACTTTATGCATGTTTTTCTCTTTCATTCAGTCCTCTATAGAGGAGAGCATGGTTTCTCATGACTCCTGAACAAATATAGACTTTGAATAATAGAGTAATGAATTTGGGTTATTCTAGAAAGAAATTACAGTGGAGGCGTTCTCAGACCCAGTAAAAGGTCAATACGTTACTTAAAAACTCCAGAGATCACTCTTTGGGAAGCAGATAAGGACTGCTGAGCATCATTTGAGTAGATACTTGCTGATAAGTAAGTTTTTCAGCAGAATTTTTAGAAAAATCTATAGATTACAACCACTTAAGATCATTCTCTAGTAAAAGTTATTTTATGTCTTTAACAAATGCATTATTTTTTCCTTCTAAATATAAGAAAAATTATTTCCTTGTTACATCAGCTCACTTTCTTGTTTATATCTACAGCTTATAGATTTTCAGTGCTGGAATTCACCTTTTCATACTTCTGCCTTGTACAAAAAGTGCAAAATTTTCTTAAAGAAAATACAATATTTGTCAAATTAAAATATGTTGGGGGAACATTCTGGTTTGAGCAAGTTTCTCTTGAGAGATATTTCTCAGTTACAGAATTAAAATTATAGAAGTAAAGTACAAAGAAGACAAAAAGAGAGTGAAATTAAAATATTAATACTTTGAGATGTCCCTTTTCTTGCTCTGGTTCTTCTGAAAATTGAAAGGTAAAAGGAAAAAAAAGATTTTGCCTCAAGAAAGATCATAAAATTTCTAAAATTTCAAAGTCTTTCCCATAAACATCTTACAGAGAAATGTAAGCATTATACTGGTAGAGTGAAAGCAAATTTATGGTAATTTATGTTCATTATAGAAATGGTGGTAAGAAAAAACAATTCAAAAAATTTAATTCTCATTGCTTTTAAGACAGATAGATTGATTTAAAACATTATCTGCAGTCAAAATACTGCAACCTAGAGCTATTAGCTGACTAAAGGACAGATAAAATAAGCAAGAGGATTTGAAATACTGGGTTACAAGAAAGAAAATGGGAAAATCTATCCAAAATTAGGGAAAGAGTGGGGATGTGAGCATATAAAAAAATAGAGGTATTTTATGAAAAGGAGTGTTTTCTCCTCCTCCTCAGACAGTTTACCAGATCAAGTATTCCATTAACAAAATCATGTTATAACCTAGACTTGTGTGATTGGTATGGTAATGAATTTTTTTGCTTCTTTCAGTTCAGAAATGATATCCAAATCTAAAGAACTTCAGTGCAAGGAGTACAGGGAATCTAAAAGACATCAAGAGGAAAGTATCTGACTGACAGGCTGCCAGGTTGAGTGGGTCAAAATATATAAAAAAAAAGAACTATGAGTAATGCAAAATCTGGTTTTATTCACTAAAACTCAGTCTAATTTCTCTAGTTCATGATAACTTTATCTAGATGTAATGTTGTGTGACAAGGTTATTTTCTTAGATGAAGAACAGCCCAGGAGCTGGTTTACGGGCTAAGAAATTTCTAATTGACAGTCTCAACATCTTAGATAAGATAGTGTGATGAAGGAAGGAGAAAGAATCCTCTCTTAGACAGCATATCTTCTGCTAGTTTTCATATTTCTGTCCCTGCATCTACACACCTTATGTCCATGGACATCTTTCAGCAAATCACAAAAAAAAAAACCCAAAACCAAAACTAATTTCTCCCAAGAAGCAATAGGGAGAAGCAGAAAGGAATCATCGTTATTTTATCTCATAGCATGCTATGAGTCTGTAATGGATATGTAGAGATTTTTTTATTTCCTGAAAAGCTGCTAACATGGTTAACCCAAGGGATCTTAATCCTAGTTAAGAGAGAAGTTTTTGAATGTTTGCAAATACCAGTCTCCTCATTTTTTTTTAATACAAACAAAAGCTGTAGAAGTACTCTCAGTACTGAAACAATTAAAGCGCTGCAACTCTCGATCTGTGAGGAGATACTGAGGGATCAGGGTGTGTTCGGCCTAGAGAAGAGAAGCTGATTTTACAGAGAGAATTGCGTGCTGTACCTCTATTAGTAAACCAAACTGCCAAAGTGCAAGCTTGAGCAGTCTCACAACTGTCCCTACTCTTCACTTACTGGCATGAACCTTATGGTTTCAGCCTGTACCAGCTAGTATTCTCCTAAACAAACCTCAAAAACTATTCAGGAGCTAGCACAGGACACAGCCTGGTACACAACATGGATTTGTCCACTCTAAGAGGAGACAGGAAAGAATTTTGCTGTAGAGACACGAGCCATCCGATGTCAGCAGCCCTCAGACAATGATGCCCTGTTTGTGTTTAAAGTTTATTTGTATGAATGTACCCATAGATCTATTTTCCTCCTTCATGAGCTTTTTCTTCTAATGTTTGCTATCTTGCTTTATTAACAAGTCCTAAATAAAGCTGTCTTATAACTGTAATGTGTCTTTAATGTATTTGTTTCATATGTTTACCAGTTCTTTATTTTTCATCATAACCATGTAACAGCAACATGAGATGTTCAGGGATTCCTGTAGTAGGAAATTATGAATAACTTGTCAAAATAGAAAAGTTTCTTTCTGCAGTTTACTTTTGTTCCAATTAATTTAGCTGTACAAGTCTTCATTATTTATATAAAGTTCTTAAATATTTTGAATATTATCAGTCTCTTTGCCTGTCAGGTGGATTTCATGGGCTGACTGCATTTTGTGTATCTCTGTGTGGCCTCATTGGCCCATCTATTAAATAATTCAGTGTTCTACTTGTTCATTCTTTGATCTATGGAAAGAGTTACAGTCTCTTTCAAAACCCAGTTTATGTTGCAAGGAAAACATTAGCCTTGACATGAGCATTTTCTTTAACTGATTTCAGGCAGGTCAAGATTTCATACTCTCTTCCTGAAAACAGGACTCTCTCCCTTAGCGCTGTCTCATCTATGTTGCTGGAGGGTTTTTTTTCCCACAGTAGATCTTACTCACTTAAAAAATTTCCATGTGTCTTTGTACTCTGTCAGATCTCTGCATATGAACAGATTGCTTCTGGAGATTTGGCTTCTTTAAGGAACCCTAACATCTACCTCACTAGAAGACAGGCCATGTCCCTAGGAGGGGGAATTACATAATAGTTAAATCTGTTGCAGGATTTTTTTGGGGGGGGGGGGCAGGGATTGGATTTTGGTTGGTTCATTGGTTGGTTTTACTTACAAAGAAACATCTTGCCAAATTTATGAGAGATCTGTATTTTACCTATACATTGCCTTCCTTTAACTTTTTCAGTCTTGTCTGTGTTGATGTATTTTTGGGGTAATGACTGAGCAAAATATCAGTTTGAGGTGCTCTATGTAGAGAAAGCTCAGGAAAATAACAGGGATTCAGAATATGAGAAAGTCACTGTAGAAATGCACCATTTCCAAAATAATAGCAGTAGAGTTACTCATTACTTAAGATTTCTACAGGTACTTGGTTATTGTTATGATTTTTACCAGCACAAACTTTGGTATACTACTGTGGTGGGTTGGCCAGTTGCCAGACCCCCCGCCCTGGCTCCTCTCTCACTCCCCCTCCCTAACAGGACATGGGAGAAAATAAGATGTAAAAGCTCATGGGTCGAGATAAAGACAGGGAGATCACTTACCAATTACCATCACAGCCAAAACGGGCTGAACTTGGGAAAATTAATTTCATTTCTTGCCAATTAAAATAAAGTAGGATGGCGATAAGCAAAGACAAAAACTAAAACACTGCCTCTCAACTCTCCCTTCTTCCCAGGATCAGGTTCACTCTTTCATTCCCAACTCCTCTACCTTACCCCGCCCCCGAACAGCACAGGGGGATGGGGAATGGAGGGTTGTGGTCAGTCCATAACAGCTTCTCCCTGGTGCTCCTTCCTCCGCATGCTGTTCCCCTGCTCCAGTGCCGGTCCTTCCCCTGGGTTGCAGCCCTTCAGTCTTCTCCAGAGTGGGTCCTCCACACGCTGCAGTGCTTGTCAGGAAAATCTGCTCCAGCATGGGCTCTCTGCAGGCCACAGTTTCTTCAAGAAACATCCACCTACTCCAGCATGGAGTCCTGCACAGGCTGCAGTGTGGTTATCTGCTCTGGTGTGGTCTTCTCCATGGGCTGCTGGGACTACCTGCTTAACTGTAGTCCTCACCATAGGTAGGGGAATCATAGATAGGTTAACAGTTGTGGAGGTGCATTTTATAACAGGTGCAGAGGCATTTAATACCTGTTCCAGACATACTACATTGTATTTGCATTGCCTTGTGTTGCATTCTTTCAACTTGACTGCTGAGTTCAGATCTAGGTCTGGGAGTCTTGATACTTCATAATCAAAACTTTCACCTAGATTTTTTTGTTATTATTGTCCCTAAATCTTTCTTGCTTATCTATATATGCTTTTAGTTTTTGTAATTTTAAAAATTCAGGTATCAATTTGTTAGGTTATTCTATAGAATTGAGAGTTAACTGTGTTTGGGAAGAAGGAATATATAGTTATGTATTCTGTTCTGCTCTACATGAATTTGAGTGCACAAAAATAATGCCTAGGAATGACAATTTCTATCATACTTGCCATTGACAAAAGCATTTTGTATAGATCACTACCAATGTCTGTGTAGGCAACAAAAGCACTTACAAAAAGACAAGTTGGGAAAAAAATACAAGTAATTCCTTTAGAAACAGTTTCTTTGATTACATAGTTATGGCATGATGGCTTGTTTCTAAAGAAATCTAAAGAGAAGTCTTTGCAAAATCTAATGGCCAAATTCACCCCTGCTGTGTCCGATAAATTGCACCTTTTTATGTGAGAGATTATGTCCAGAGTAGATAAAAGTAGTACAGATTTACTGTCGTGCCCCAGCTTACAGTCAATGACCCATTCCAGTACACATAAGTATGTTGGGTTTAGTCTCTAGAATTCCTAACAAGTGGAAATGAAAAAGTTAGATGAAATGATGTCTGTACATCATATCTCTTTCCCTTGAACTTGAGATCAGCTAGAACTATAGAGAATACCAGGTAACAAAAAGCTGAATTATGCAGCAAAACCATGCAATACTAGATGAGAAAAACAGTATAAATAGAACAGACATTGAAATGTTTTCTATTATATGATCTCTAGCTTTTTATTCCTCTGAATTATTTGAAATGCAAGTAAACAAGCAGCTGAGGCAGTTGATAGCTGTTAACAGAAGACAAAGCTTTCGATTTTTTTTTAATAATTTTATTATTGTTCCCTACATTTTTGTGGAACTTATGTTTTACAAATATATAATACTAAAGGCAGAACAATGGTTACAAAAGACAGAATGTTAGTGTAATTATTGATGTAATATTAAACAAATAAAATTCTTTAGCTCCTGCTCATTTAAAAGAGCCCTTTTTTAAAGTTGTGCATTGGTACTAGCTGAACTCTGTTTATAACCCCAGTACTGAAAACTGTAACCACTGTTGCCCGTTTCTGGAAAGCATTTCTACCTGTCCTTAACACTCATGTCCAGGCTCTCATTGAATTAAAGTACTTAATGTGAATAGACTGGTCTGGAGATGGAGTTCACCATGCTGAAAAGGATCTCATTTTATAAATGTAAACTGAAACACTATAATACTTTTGACCACTTGTTTGGTGAGCAGGAAGATGTGTCACTAACAAGGAACTAACTTCAGGCATCTTATTTGGGAAAGCAAAGAAGTCATTTGCATTTTAACTGTTAGATAGGTTTAACTTGGAGAAAGATCTGAGCAAAGCTAATCTATGTTTTGAGCTTTGGACAGCTTAAATACAATTGTCACTGACTGGTAATAAAAAGGAGACGTGTTATCAATGTCCTGCAAAGAGTAGACAAACTATCACTTAAACAGAGAAGCCTATGTAGACATTTGAAGTGAAATAAGGGCAAAATAAGCTGGGTGCTTTGCTTAGCCTAGAGCTCTAAAAAGCTCTTGTCATCCTGGTGACTTAGCAGATACTGTGGAAGCACTGAACAATACGTGGTGCAGCTTGAGATGGCGGTTAGATGTCCTCTTTAAGCTACAGAGAACACTTATAAAAATATTCTTATACTACACTGAATAAGATTCTAACCAATATATAACCAAAGGTAGGTGGGAAGGAAGTTCCCTTAGAACCTGGAGAAGGATCTGATGGATTGTTCGCATTTTCCACCCCCATTTGACAGAGAATGAATGAGGATGTTGCAGCATGGGAAAAGGAAGGTAGAAGGGGCTAGCAATATAACTATGCATCAAGGATGAAGCTTAATGCTTAGAAGTAGAGTGAAAATATGATAAAGTGCTTGAATAAATATTGTGAATTTATTACTACTGAATTTTTCTTATTTATTCTCTGTACCAGTTCCTTAGCAAAATACATTTTTATTTTGTGCATTGATGTTAGAATGGAAAGTAGTGTCAAGAGTGCTTAGAAATGTTCAAATTTCTGGGTATTCAAGATTTATATGGAAGGTGAAGGGGATCAAACCAGAGTTCTCTGTGTTTTCAGAACAAACTACATTCAACCCTTCTCACTGACAACTCACTTCCATCTCCCTCTCTGCTCCAACAGGAGGTGGGAGTTGCATGAAAAGGAGATTCTGTCAGCAAGCCATTTCTGTAGTTAAGGCCAAGTCTTGCGATATTTATGAAATATTTTCATAATAATTGTGGATCCTTGCCATTGATTTTATGAGTGTAAAATAAAATCTTATGTTTCAAACTGAACTGAGCTTCAAAAGTAGGACACGAAGAGAGTGAAAATCAGATCATAAACGAGCAACTACCTGAAGTGAAGAGAGTAGATGAAAATCCAGGGCTCTTGATGCAGTCTTTGTCTTACGGAGGTAAGAAACCTATTAAATCTGTGGCCTGGTCACAGAAGAATACATCTGCAAGGTTAAATTATAAATTCTAAAAACCTTTGTTAATGAGGTATACTACAGCATGTACTATTAATGTGATGTATATGTATACATTGTCATAAACCTTTTGAAACTGTAGACCCTTTCAGGGTGCTATTAGTATAATTTAGGAGAATCAACACAATTATTTTGGATTAGGTAATGGAAATTGACATGATAAATAAATGTTAGAAGGCTCTTGGGGATATGAAACTGTATTATTAAATTAGAACTTCAGCTAAAATGATAAGGTCTGGTGATTACATTTTCATTAGTTGTACATTCTGCAGTATCACATAATAGCTTTGTTGATTGTGCATAATTTACAATGCTTTCAAAATGCAACACAATTACATGTCTCTTTAAAATAATATTGTTGTGCTGGAAAAAAATGGATGGGGCTGGTGGAAGCATTTTGAAGCTAGTAAGAAAAACTGCAACTCTCATTTAAAATAAGCATATGAGATATACTCCACATGAAACTTAATATTTCCACCAATAAAAATAGCTATCCAAAGCAAAAATACTAAAGAAAATGTTGAAGCAGATAATATTAGTATTTCTCTAGAAAAAAACTTGGTAAATTACTGCCAAAAAATGCAAGAGTTTGTGGAAGCAAGAGATTGTAAGAGAAGATAGAGAAGAACAGAGAATGAAAAAAAAGGCATGGCAGCATGATTATGAAAAACAAAGACAAGAGAGGAATTTTTCATCTAAAAAATAAAACATAAGCTAAAAGGTACCTGCAACTATGAGTATGAGTGTCATATTTTTTGAACCTGGTGTGTTTAGGGGATTACAGTTGTATTTTCTTGTGGAGAATCTACAGTTTTGCAATGAAATAATATTTTACTTTATCACAAATTTAAAAAAAAAATTAAAATCTAGATCTCAGGTGAACTAAACGAGACAGATGCTACAGAAAGCTTTTTTTTTTTAATGAAGGTGGGTTTTTTAAGATGAATAAAAAAACCAACAGGTAATAACCAGCAAAGGTTGGTATCATACATAAAACACTTCCACTAATTTCATTCTTTTAAAATTATTACTACACTGATTTTATTATTAAATATTGATTTATTATTAAATGTATATTGTAAACTATACTTTATAACTGGTGAATTACTATGACGAAAGTATTGACTTTGTTAAATATTTTAAAACTCATTTTATTGAATATTATTTTTGAATTTCCTTTATTAAATATTGATAATAATTTTTCTTTCTAAGTACCTGATTCATCCCAGAATACCCAATGATGTCACTACAGTCAGCCTCAAGCCATGTGTCTGTTCTAATTTTTATTTTTCCTTGAATCTTTTGCTTCACCTACCTCTACTTATGTTTTAGTGATAAACATCTATACTTACTGAAGAAAATAGGAAAAAAATTAGGCATAGCAGTTGTGGTTGAGACACTGTTATTATTTTATGTTTTTATTTGTTATTTGGTCCAGCCAAGTGACAGGCTGCGACTGTGTCCTCCAGATTAGTTGTTGCTTTCAAACTATAAAAAAACCTGATCAGTGTACAAGGGAAGACAATGTCTGGGCACAGTGTGAGTCGGTGGCTTCATGCGACCAGGAAGCTGGGAACCTGGCTGGGAGCCTCACTGGGGCTGTAAGGGCATGGAGGTCAGCCAGGGCTCATCCCACTGCCCCAGCCAGGAGCAGGGCAGCCAGGGGCATCAGAGCAGCCCCAGCCCAGGCACTGGGCACCTCCCTGAGGATGGGCATGGGCCCAGGTCAGGCCAGGATGTTGTCCTGTGGGTGAAGGTCAGGAACAGGCCCCGTGAGGGGAAGCAGGGTCAGACACAGTCCCAAGATCACTGGGCAGGGCCAAGGGGACAGCACCCAGTGAACCCAGACACACTGGTCAGATGAGAGCTGCAGTTTGCTGTGACTAGGGCACAACCTGGACAGCAGGGAAAGTGTTTAGACCCAGGGGAATGGCATAGCACATGTCCTAGTGTTGCACCCAAAGTGCAGCCAGGCCTTATGGGCAGCCTATCAGACTAAATACAAGGGGCAGAATATGTACTTTTCCTTAATGATAGTAAAGTAATACTAAGCTTTGCATCAATACAGCAAACCAGAGTGATTGATTCTGTATACTTGATTCTGAAGAAAAGTGCTTGAGCAACTCCGTTGTGTAAGTTACAGTTTTATACACATGATTTACAGGCAACTGATTTGTGCAATTAGTTATGGTCTACCTTGATGCATTCTCTCCATGGTTAAATTTTGTGATCCTTATATAATGGTTAATTGATTTTCCCACTGAAGGTTATTTTTTCTTCAGTTTGTCCATTTTGTGGATCATCCATCAAAATATACTTTCTCAGTTAGCCTGGTCACCTATGATAGCATAGCTAATTATCTTTTAAGTAGCATTAAGGCACAGTATCTTAATGGATACTGGAGGATGTTTTTCCACTTACGGTTAAAAATAATCTTAATACATTCTTTGTCATGCATATTCTTACTTCTCAGAGCCCCCAGAATTTTGACTTATAGTAATATGTACATGTGTGAATATGTGTATGCACACTTGATGATCTTAAAGGTCTTTTCCAATCTAAATTATTCTATGATTCTATATGTATGTATATACTTATATATGTATTTTACCTTCCTAATCACTTGTTACTAGCATGTCTCTAAGTATGGAAATGTTATTGCTATATCTTTTTAATGTGATTCCTTTTCAAGTTACAAGGAGAGTTCAGATGCAACTGTGGGATAAGAAAACACCTTCTGATGTCAGTATATTGAAAAATAAAAGCAACAAAAATCCCAGCTTCATATTCAGGTTTCCTATACTGGCATTTACATCTATTAAAACATACATTTATTTGAATAAAAAAAACACTGACCATGTTTTTACTCACCAAAATCATAGAATCATAGAATCCTTTAGGTTGGAAAAGACCTTTAAGATCATCAAGTCCTAGCTGCCAAGTCTACCACTAAACCGTGTCCCTAAGCACTACATCTACATGTCTTTTAAATACCTCCAGGAATGGGGACTCAAAAATTTAAATGTATTTCTGATATTTTTTTAAGCCATATCTTTGACTGTCTTAAATTACTGTAGTTTAGTGGATTTCAAGAATCTACTGCATACTACCTAGTATCTAGATCTAGTTTTCTATTGTAAAAAATTGGAAAGCGTTAGCAGTTTTGCTCAGGTTAATCTTCCTACAGTCTTATGTTATTCTCTGTGTTTAAAGATAAACTTGCCTTTTTTGTTTATAATAGATCATGAAACTCCCTGTGACATACATGATACCATGTTATGGTTTTAAAATAAATATATAATATAATGTTACTCATTAAATTAACAAGCATTTTAACAATAAATTTAATAAAGAACCATCCCTTTTAGGAAAAAAAAACTTTATTTATCCAGTAAACTCTTTGGGTAAAGAAAATATCCTTTCAGGAATCTTAACAAAAAAAAAAAAAAGATAGTAAGTACATAAAATGGGCTTTAGGCATAATTTGGGGTACCCTATAAAAATTGTGGTATGATAACCAGCATCTCATTTATTCTAGAAAGACTTAGACTGAGTTGTTGGGTTTTTACTGAAAAGTTACACATTCCCTTACAACTCAGTCCATCTAAGAGCTTCTGTCACCTGAGCAGAGATGTGCCTGCCTCCCTCCTGGGATTCAGTGAGACTGAGAAACTAAGCCAAGTAAAAACTATAGTTATATTTAGACTTCTCTTCTAGTATGTGTCTTGGTTTATCTGGATATATCTGATTATCAGGACTGGACACTTCATTAGAGTCCTAGCTCAGCTAGGACGTATAAATCCAAGTCTAGTTTACTTGGAAAGCAATGAGTAAAATGTAGAGGAAACATTGTTTTGCTTAATGCAAAGTGAAGACGAGGCTTGGACTCCCACAGTCCCCAAGCATGAAAAACTCCCAGGCTCCTTAAATTGGATACAACCTAGGGCTTCTGATGAACCCTGTCCAAAAGCTGTACTCTGAGCAGGACTAAGAAGAACCCGTCAACAACAGCCCCACTGTAAAACTGTTTGACTTGTTTTATTATTATTAAAATATTATGTTCTGATAGTGCAAGGAACTCCAGATAGATTACTCTGTCCTGTTGATAATAGTGATATGTGCCAGCCTCCACATCAGGCTTGCTATCCTTCCTGAGGCTGCCAGTATTTCTACTTCACAGGAGCTTAATATGGGAATATTGAAACAGTGGTGTTCCTCAACCCCTACGTACCTCCAGGCTGATTCAATATTTTCAGCTAGCACTCATAATAGAAAAATTCTACCAGATAACTGCATTTACATAATCAAAATAAATGGCTGTGGTGAAGTAACTTATCATGAAGGCCCAACCTTTTCTTACATCTACAGCACCCTATGAAAGTTGAATAATCTTCCAGCCATTTTCTTTATAAAAAAATGTTGCTCAGTATCAAAGAAAAGAGAGCTTAACAGCATGTTATCTCACTCCACAAGCGAAAGCAGGAATGTCCTCCTGAGAGGTGGTAAGTCTTTCTGACTTTTGAGAACATAACCAGAAGCTGAGGGAAGCTTCACACTCAGGTCTTATAACAATCACAGGAACTATACATTAAACTTTCAGTTTAGCTTTTGAAGGATTAAAGTAAAATCAGTAAACAGAACTACCCATTTCCTCTGTACCTATAAATTTATAAGCAAACACAGACACTCAGTGTTTGTGATCTACGTCTATAGAAAAGGAGTTAACAACTTCTCCTGTTTCTGCATCCAGCTTTATTCATTTGGGGAGAAATACACAGTGCATATTGGTGTTCAAAATTGTTCATAGTAGGACATATTATATTGTTGGTTTGGCTCCAGTTCTCCAGTTTTCAGTTGGCTTACTTACTTACCTAAAAGCAAAGTTTAGGTAAGCAGAACTATTTTCATGTTTGGTTTATCTTACTGCTGAATCTTGAGACTTTCTTAAACATACTGAACTTCTGATTAGCAAATAGGAATGAATTTACTTCATTGCCCATAGCTCACAATAATCCAAAGAACACAGAGCCAGTTCTATGTTAATCATATTACTATTGCTTCATTAATGTTCTTTTTATTTATATTAAATGTGGAAGCTTTTGCAATAAACATAGTTATTAAAAAGGGAATTGTGATAAAATAAGAACAGTTCAAGTTTACAATATCCAATTTGCTATTATTGTATTCTGAAGGACTGTGATTTTAATCTACATTAAAAAAAAATATTATAAGTATTGCATAGAGAAAAAAAAATATCTAAGGTCCCAGTTCACCAATCTGTCTCCTTCAGCAAAACATTTAAAAACATTTGTTACCCAATAATTTTAATGAGTTTAAAACATGCTTAAATGTAATGGACCTAAACATGTAACAAATTAGTGAATTTAAAGCAATTTTATCTGCTGCATCTATTCTTGCCAGACAGACTCCTGAGCCATTCCCATAACAACAGTATGTGCCAAAAGCACTCAAAGGAAGATGGCAGCTTTGTGAGCTCCTGTCAGATCTTCTAAATTTAAGGTAGCTGGTACAGTTCTAGTTCTGCCTTCTTGCAATGAAATCAAGCTTTTTGGAGTGACCCAAATGAAGGAAGTTAGATCCAGTGAATCCATATTGTATTACCCTGAATGGAATTTATGGCCTGGCTGAAGGAATTGCACTTCTCTGTAATGTGCATGAGAGTAAATGATCAAAATGGTCTCTTTTGCCATAAAAGTCTAAAACTACTGGAGTTTCAGGTTGAAAGTTGAAATAAAAGGTCAAACTTTTAATTATTTTTTGCTTTGATATCAATAGAAATTCAAATATTTACATGCAAAAAGGAATAGGCTCCAAAGGACAGTTATGCCTCTGGTCTGGCTTCCTGCTTAACTGAGATTAAATAAAAAAAAGTTTTAAGGGTTTTTTGTTTTGTTGTTTTGCTTTGGCTTGGCTTGGGGTTTTTTTTCAAACATGCTGACCATAAGCAAGGGAGAGAGGGATACTAAAATTTCCTTTTTACCAAGTATAATTTGCTGGAATAAAACGTTTAGATGCTCCTCTTTACTAGACCCATCTTGAAACTCCCATCTCTTTGTAACACTCTGTAGTATTACACACTGAACAGAACTCAGTAGTAATTACAGAAAAAATAGACAACGTGAAATTCAGGGCTGAGGTCGTGCAACATAGAGGAGTAGAGTGGACAGAAGTCTGAGCAGAGGGACAGACTGAAGGGAGGCCGATTCCAAGTCGTATCAGTGGGCTTTATTACTTAGGTAAGATCCTAGTAATAGGAGCAAGTACTTTCTTGTTTTATCACTCAAATTGTATTTGGAGAAAAGGTAATTTCCAGATTTTCATACAATCTGGAAACGGAACTGTCTGAATAGGTTTTATAATACATTTTCTGTCTCCTTGCAATGTTCATAGGGTATAAAGCTCCAGTTCTAGCTAACGTTTGCCCATAGCCATTCATTTAACCTCCTGTCTTGAAGTTTTGTCCTCTACTGTCTTGATTTGTTGATGATGTTGCCCCAAAGTGAAAGCTAAGATAGTGTTTTCACAGAAAAGGACAATCCTTAAAGGAGTCTTTCTAAAAGTATGCTTAAGTTTCCAAAATCTAGGGCAAGCTTTGAGTTAATGAAGTTTGTACAATTTGTAATTTCTTTGAATTCATTCTTCCATTCCTAAGTTTTTCTGCAAAAGACTGAATTTGACATCTGATTGCTGTCCACATTCTTACTAATAAATGCTGTCTCCAGAATGATTTGTTTTTCTATTTAGAACAAGATAAGTTAAGAGATATTAATGATAGTGAATGTAGTTTAATTGAATATTTAAGAACAAAACCATCATTTATAATAATTGAAACCCATTTAATTAAAGATCTATTGTGCTAATTATGCAACATATCTTCAGAGATAGGTAAATTAACTGTTTAATCTGCTGATGAAATATTTGCTGTACAAGAAATGGGAAAAGTGAATGCTGCTTACTTAATTTGATTTGTTAAAAATGTCCTATTGCAAAAATAAATAAATGCGAAAATAAAACATTAAGTGAAGATCACTATGTGCAACTTAAACTAAAACATGCTGGTATTGTGGATATTTTATGCAAAGTCTTTCAGACAATAAATGCAATGCAACTGAATAAAAGAAAAATAAAAACTAGAAAAAGGAGTATAATATGAAGCAGATTCTTTAAATAGTCCTAATCTTTGTAAATGGAGAATAAAACAGAAAAAAGGATCTAACAAATTGCATTACAGAACTGTGTAGCACTGTAAATTGCTACTATGGAATGAAGCAGGAAAAATGAAATGTATTGGATTTTTTTTTTTTTAAATCCAATTATTGCACAGTAATCTATATATTTTTTAATTTTCATGATTAGTAGGAAGACAACAACTATGGTTTAAGAAATGTCTTAGCTGCAAGAATGTTATCTAACTAAAGATCATACTATCATCATGAGCAATCCAGGGCATAAGCAATCCAGGACGTTCCTGTAGTTCATTGATGATAATGTCCTCCTCCAAGTGATTGAGAAGACAATGAGAAGAGATGTTCTGCTGGACCTCATACTCACCAAGGAGGGGCTTGTTGGAAATGTGAAGATCAAAGGCAACCTTGGCTGCAGTGACCACGAGACGGTGGAGTTCAAGATCCTGAGGCAGGGAAGAGGGTGAAAAGCAAGCTCACAACCCTTGCACTTCAGGAGAGCAGACTTTGGCCTCTTCAAAGATCTGCTCATAAGAGTTCCCCTGAAGGGAAGAGGGGCCCAAGAAAGCTGATTAATATTCAAGAATCACATTCTCCAAGCTCAAGAGTAGTCCAACCCAATGAACAGGAAGTCAGGCAAAAATACCAGGAGGCCTGAGTGGATAAAGAAACTCAAACACAGAAAGGAAGCCTACAGAGGGTGGAAGCAAGGACAAGTAACCTGGGAGGAATACAGAAATATTGTCCAAACATCCAGGGATTAAGTTAGGAAAGCTAAAGCCCAAATGGAATTGAATGGCCAGGGATGTCAAAGAAAACAAGAAGGGCTTCTATAAGTTCATAGGAGACAAAAGGAATACTAAGGAAAAATGTGAGCCCATTGCTCAATAAGACAGGGGAGATGGTTGCACAACACATGGAAGAAGCTGAGGTACTAGATGCTTTCTTTGCCTCAGTCTTTACTAGCAACACCAGCCTTCAGGGGTCCCAGGTCCCAGAGACCAGGGGAAAAGGCTGGAGCAAGGAAAAATACATCCTTTGTGGAAGAGGATCAGGTCAGGGAATACTTAAGCAAACTGGACATATATAAGGCCATGGGTCCTGATAGGATGCACCCACAAGCGCTGGGGGAGCTGGCAGATGTCTTTATGAGATGATGCTAGAGGATCTTTGATCTATCATGGCAACTGTGAAAAGTGCCTGAAGACTGGAGGAAAGCAAATGCCACCCCCATCTTCAAAAAGGACATGAAGGAGAACCCGGGGAACTACAGGCTGGTCAGCCTCACCTCAATCCCAGGGAAGGTAATGGAGTAGTTATTCCTGGAAAAAAATTTCCAGGCACATGATGGACAATCATCAGGAGTAGTCAGCATGGCTTCACCAAGAGGAATCATACTTGATCAACTTGATAAACTGCTAAGATGAAATGACTGGCCTGGTAGATGAGGGCAGAGCAGTGGATATTCATAGAATCATAGAATCATAGAATGGTTTGGGTTGGAAGGGACCTTAAAGATCATCTAGTTCTAATCCTTCTGACATGGGCAGGGATACCTTCCACTAGTTCAGGTTGCTTAAAGCCCCATCTAGCCTGGCCTTGAACACTTCTGGGAAAGGGGCATCCATCACTTCTCTGGGAAACCTGTTCTAGAGTCTCGCCACCCTCACAGTGAAGAATTTCTTCCTAATATCAAATCTAAACCTACCCTCTTTTAGTTTAAAACTATTACCTCTCGTCCTATTACTAAACTCCCTGATAAAGAGTCCCTCCCCATCTTTCTTGTAAAGCCCCTTTAAGTACTGGAAGGTTGCTAGAAGGTCTCCCCAGAGTCTTCTCTTCTCTAGCCTAACAACCCCAACTCTCTCAGGCTGTCCTCATAGGGGAAGTGCCCCAGACCTCTGATCATCTTTGTGGCCCTCCTCTGGACCTACTCTGACTGGTCCATGTCTTTTCTGTACTGAGGACTCCAGAGCTGTATGCAGTACTCCAGGTGGGGTCTCACCAGAGTGGAGTAGAGGGGAAGAATCACCTGCCTCTAGCCACACTTCTTTTGATGCAGCCCAGGATGCAATTGACTTTCTGGGCTGTGAGCGCACATTGCTGGCTCCTATTCAGTTTTTCATCCACCAATACCCCCAAGTCCTTCTCTGCAAGGCTGCTCTCAATCCACTCATTGCCCAGCCTGTATCCATATTTCGGGTTGCTACAACTCAGGTGCAGGGCCTTGCACTTGACCTTGTTGAACTTCATGAAGTTTGCACAGGCCCACCTCTTTAGCTTGTCGAAGTCCCTCTGGAACCACACCACTCAGCTTGGTGTCATCTGCAAACTTGCTGAGGGTGCACTCAATCCCACTGTCCATGTCCCTGACAAAGTTGTTAAATAATACTGGTCCCAATATGGACCCCTGAGGGACACTACTCATCACTGGTCTCCACCCAGATATCAAACCGTTGACCACAACTCTTTGAGTGTGACCATTCTGTCAATTCCTTATCCACCGAATGGTCCACCCATCAAATCCGTGTCTCTTCATTTTAGAGACAAGGATGTTGTGGGGACAGTATCAAATGCTTTGCACAAGTCCAGGTAGATGACATCGGTTGCTCTTTCCATATCCACCAATGCTGTAACTCCATCATAGAAGGCCACAATAGATGTCAGGCACAATTTGCCCTTAATGAAGCCATGTTGGCTGTCACCAATCACCTCGTTGTTTTCCATGTGCCTTAGCGTAGTTTCCAGGAGGATCTGCTCCATGATCTTGCCAGGCATAGAGGTGAAACTGGCCAGCCTGTAGTTCCCTGGCTCTTCCTTTTTTCCCTTTTTAAAAATGGAGGTTATGTTTCGCCTTTTTTTATTGTCTACCTGAACTTCAGTAAGGCCTTTAACACTGTCTCCCATAAGATTCTCATAGACAAGATGTTGATGTATGGGTTGGAGGAGCAGACCATGAGGTGGATTGAAAAGTGGCTGAATGGCCAGGTCCAGAGGGTGGTGATCAGTGGAACAAAGTCTAGAGGGGGGCTAGAGACTAGTGGTGTACCCCAGGGATCAATAATGTGTCCAGTCTTGTTTAACATTTTCATTAATGATCTAGATGATGGAGCAGAGTGTACCCTCAGTAGGTTTGCAGAAGACACCAAACTGGGAGTAGTGGCTGACACACCACAGGGTCGTGCTGCCATCTAGAGAGACCTTGACAGGCTGAAGAAATGGATTGACAGGAACCTCATGAAGATCAACAAGGGGAAGTATCAAGTCCTGTAACCTGGGAAGGAACAACTCCATGCACCAATATATGCTGAAGGCAACCCAGCTGGAAAGCAACTGGGCAGAAAAGGACCTGGAAGTCCTGGAGGACACCATGTTGAACATCGGCCAGCAACGTGCTCTCGCCAGAAAGAAGGATAATGATATCCTGGGCTGCATTAGGAGGAGTATTGCCAGCAGGACGAAGGAGGTGATCCTTCCCCTCTACTCAGCACTGGTTAAGCCACAGCTGGAGTCCTGTGTCCAGTTCTGGACTTCTCAGTACAAGAGAGATATGGACATATAGGTTCCTCAGTGCAAGAGAGATATGGAGAAACTCTAACAAAGACCCACAAGGTGTTTAAGGGAATGGAGCACCTCACGTATGAAGAAGGCTGAGACAGCTGGGACTGTTTAGCCTAGAGAAGAGAAGGCTTGGGAGGATCTCATCAACATGTACAAATATGGGAAGGGAGGGTGCAAAGAGGATGGAGTCAGGCTCTTTTCAGTCATTCCCAATGACAGGACCATAGGTGATAGCCACAAGCTGAAACACAGGACGTTCCCTCAACATCAGGAAACACTTTTTTACTGTGGGGGTGACTGAGCACTGGCACAGGTTTCCCAGGGAGGTTGTGGAGTCTCCCTCCTTGCAGATGTTCAAGATGTCTAGACACAGTCCTGGGCAACTGCCTCTAGGGTGGCTCTGCTTGAGCATGGGGGTTGTATCAGATGACATCCAGAGGTTTCTTCCAACCTCAACCATTCTGTGATCATGAGATACATAAACAAGCAATATAAACTTCTAATGAAACAAGCAGCTTTAACAGTCTGAGATCTCAGTATTCAAATACAGAAGAGCTTTAAATTTCTCCCCCCTCACTTGATTAGGGAGAATTAAGAATAAACAAACAGAAACTTGCACATTTCCATGTCAGAATAATACTTTTAAGAATATTTTCTCAACTTGGATGCTTTCCAGAACTGGCAACCTAAATCTTTCAAAAAAACAGTGAAATCCAAATTCCAGCAGCATGTATCCAGATTCTCTACTCTGTACACTTAAAGACCTAAATTCCTCAGAAAGCCAGTCCATAAACCCCTCTATTTTTAGGATAGAACTCCCTGAAAGTATATTCCATATTGTAAGAGCAAATTACAGGCTGACTGGGGCAGACTATACATGAAATTTCAGTCTCCCAGGAGACTGGTCAGTCTGGTAACCTGGAAGCAAATTATTGTGAAACACACTTCATTTCCTGGTCCTGTGGGCTATTAGGGGGAAGGCTGCATAAAGAGTAGGACTGAAGCTTATTGTTCAGGGCATGCAGCGGGAATGGAAGCATCTTGCATTTTGGTTTTCTCAAAAGTATTCCATAAAAGACTATTTTATAAACAAATACAAATAGTCATAGGAACCATGACTATTGACACATAATCTGAGTGTTCATTATGTTCTCTCACGCATCCTCCAGGTAAGGCTCTTCAGAAATTTAGACTTTGTTTTGTCTCATGTATTACTAAGCCTCTTAGAAGAGGCAGTCCAGAGCTCTGTGCCAAGCCATTCTGGTTAAGGATGTTCCTAGGAGGCACAGAAGCAGAATACAGATAAGCATCTCTAGGTTTTTAAAGTTTAAAAGGCAGGTACATAATTCTTTGTAGCTGGGTATCAGTTGAATGGGTTTGGCATAACTGAGAGTGGGGCAGGGTAATTGAGACTGATTTCTATGTTTCTAGTTAATCACAGTAGATTTAAGTACCTGAAGTCTACTTAACTGTAGTTTCAATTTTTTATCAGTCACATCTTGAGGGATTTTTTTGGTTTGTGTTGTTTGGGGGGCACAGAGTGATCCACGCCTCATTTGGTTGCTCAGGCTTGAGTGAGAACATTATATTTAAATATCTAAGAAACTTAATTATGGCAGCTTAAACAAAGGTTTAAAGGGGGAAGCTATTTAAGCAAGTATTGTGTTGGTCTTCATGCACATAGAAAATGCGATCAAGTCATGACTATGCAAGGCAAAATTAAAGGTGTAAGTCTCAATTATTTAAATGTGTATTTTTTTATGCTGAGCTAGAGATAATTGTGTCTCTTACCAAAAGACACTATTTATATAATTTATGTTTATAGAGAACTGAATTTTTTAACTCTTTTTAATATTGGACTTAAGTGGATTTAAATGGTTATTTGGATAGCTGCCATTAGACCTTTAGTTAACTGGCACCTTGATCATTATTAAATAACATAAAAAATACCAGTTCAGAAAACCCAGATAAGTTTTATTAATACAGAACTGCAGATTGAACATTTTTAACAGAAAGAAGGTTTCAGGAAGTACAAGCATAATTTACTGTTCCTTGTTAAACTTCTGGATCATTGTTTCCAAGTAACTGTTCTGGAAATTTACATTTATAGTTTTACAGGAGCCTGTTCTACACAGAGAAGACTACAAGTTCCATGATATTATTCTGAAAACTAACACAAAAACCAGGGAACAGCTTGATCAATTTGATGTTTGGGCTAGCCACTGCATGAAACTAACTTATTAAAGTATTTCAAAGACACTAATGACATATACCCTCAACACGTTTGTCAGAGGTTAGCTTTCTAGGTTAATGCTTACTCATGCTCATATAATCAAGACATTAAAAATTTCACTAGGGTTTCTTTTTGCTGTTCTTATGGTATCAGGTACTTCTTAGACAAAAGTTATCAGTTTACAAAACTAACACCATTGCAAAAATGCATATGCTATGTTAATTTTATCTGTGTAGCACAATTCTCATAGGTAGATTTAAACAAGCTTAAGTGATTATTACAGAAACACAAAATGAACTGAACTAATATATCCCATGTTAAAGTAAATAATATCTAGTCATGTCTTTGGATATATGCAGTTCAAGGAAGATATATGTGTGTGTATGCATGTGTGTATAGTTCAGGGCAAAGGAAGTTTTGCACAGTTTTGTTTCTGGGAATTTGGTAAGCATTTCATTAGTTGAGATTTGTCACTAACCAATTAATCTTCCACTTTTCATCAGATCTTAAAGTCTTGTTTGAGAAACTTAAGGTGTATGGAGTCTCTCAGTATTTGTCTTAAAATCTAATCAGACTTTGGTCATACTTATACAGGCACAAAGAATAATAAAAAGTTTGTGACATTTTCTATTGATATTAACAACTTCTTTTGTGGCTGTTCAAGCAATACAGCTTACAAGAAGTATGGTGTATAAATGGGTTTTTATTCATCTTTATCTGTTTTCTACAGCAGGCTGATGTCATCCCATCATTTAATCCTCTTCTTCAAAGAAAATGCTCTTATCTGCTGAAATACATAGAAATTTAGTTTCTCTAGGTATAAGAAAAATAACAGTTTATTTTCCTCCACATTTAGGAAGTCACAGAGCTTTTTTCACATATCTTTGGTTTTATAATACCTATTTCTGTTTCTTAATTTTTCTTATAGCTCAGTTTTAATGTATCAACAATTTGTATTAATGAGGAATACAAAATAAATTTTAGAACTCAGTTACATCTGGCATCTGGTTGTCTTTGTTATTATTAGCCAAGATAACTAAAACCCTTAGAAGAAAAGCAGAAATTCTTATCAGCAGTTGGTTATACCTGAGAAAGGAGCAAAAAGGATTCTCCATCAACTGTGCAAGTTAATCCTTATTCCCTTTAATGCAAAATGGAAAAAAGGCAAAAAAAATGTGAACTGGATTGTATAGCTCATTTTGCTTCTCTGGTTTTACTGAAGTAAACTTGGTACCCAAGGCTGTGAAAATCTTTAGTTGTCAGAAGGAGAACAGTTACTTTGCATATGGAACTGCGTAGCATGACAACAGACCTCATGGTCCCTTAACAGTTTATCATGTATGGATAATCATTATTAAGCTGTAGTCTTTACCAGACTTTTCTCTTTAACAAGCTTTTGGTTTAGACCACTACAAAATAATGATCTCTTATTTGTTAGCTAGAATCTGAACATCTTAAAGAATTTTTTTATTATTTTTATTTTATTTTTTAAGAAATGTACGAGTTTCTGTGCTGGGAAGTTTATTCCTTCATCAGCTACTTATTATTCACTTACACAGATTAATGTGAGTTTGTAAAATTTGGACATAACAGCATTTTTCATTTAAGAGAGATCAGTTTAGGTGAATGTCAATGCAGTAAAATGTAGTGGGCAGTTGGGACGCATTGAAAGTAAATTACACCTTTTCTCTCAGGCTTGTTTTCTCCTCATGATGCATAACTGCAGGAGTTTTGTGAATATTTTAATTCAGGTAACAAATATTACTTCAATTAGACAGACAGAGTTCAGCTGAGTTTGTGCTTTTCTGGTATTTGCTTTGTACAAAAACAATAGTGTTTTTAAAGCATAAGAATCTTTCAGAAAAATTTAGTTATATTTCTAAGAAAAAAAAACAAACAAAAAAAACCCCCAACCAACCAAAAAAAAAAAAAAAAAAGAACCTGCAAACTCTCTACAGGCCTCCTGGGAGAAATCAGGGCTCATTCCACAGTAAGACATAGCAGAGTTTCACTGACTTTCATAGGCTTAGGATAGACACCCACCCCATCCACCTCAAAATTAGGAGATGTCTTTTTTCAACAAAGATCAACAACATACTTACAACCTAGGTCTCACAGCTACAGTGACTGATCTCAAAATAGAAATACCAATAACAAACTGTTTCTCAATATTGTATTGAAGAACAAGTAGACTATACTTTCACCTAATGTTTACAAATTTCATATGATTGTATGGACAATTTGTGAAGTAAAGTAAATACGTGAATATTTCAGATAAATACTTCTAATCATCCCTATTTTTAATTAGCAGTCTTGTGGGTTTTGGTCACAGCTGTGTGTTGAAGGCAACAGAAAGCAACTTCATCCCTATGAAGTTTAGATTCCAATCCACCAATTTTAAAGGACAAGTTTAAACACATGAACTTCTTAACCGTATTCATGAGTATACTCATAAGTTTAGAGTGATTAACCCATGTGCTTTGATGATCTGAAGTCTTAAAAATGTTTTCATTTAAATTATTATGTTCTTAAGAGATATACTCCCACTATTTACTTTTTTTTTTTTTAATCAGAGCTTTCAATGCCTTTGAGTTCAAGTAAACTTTTTAAGAGTCAGGCACTTGGCCCCTACACAAGAATTGATGTTATCGTATATCCCTGTTTGCTAGTACTAGCAGTGGTCTCAGTAATTTCATTGGCTGTTGATTCATGAAATAAAGGTCAACTAATCTTCCACATACAATGCAGCTGATGAAGAATCACCCTACCTCATACTTTTTGTACACTTTTTTGGTACACTTCACTCATTTTAAAGAGACACCAGAGAAAAAATTTATTATTTTAATACCAGTACATCTTTGCAAGAGTCGATAAAATACCAGAAGTTATTATATTGCTGACACTGATCTTTTCCAATATTATTTTCCAGCTGCATTTCCTTCAGTAATTTTACTAAGCAATTTTTTAAAATGCACTCCAAGCAAACATGTCATGCTTAGTTTGCTAAAAGAAGAATGAGAGTATAATTAATATATTCCTGCAATATTGAAAAAGTATGGCTTTATCATTATTTTTTGCAAAGGGAGGAAATGAAAAAAAGAAAGAAATAATTTGTTACTCGCCATAATATATCAAAGTTATCTGCTTTTTAAAGTAGTTCTTTCACCCAGAAATATATGTTTATAAGAAATATTCCAGAAGGACCTCTAAGGATGGACTGTTATGATAGGTTCCTGTAAATTCTGAGGAAATTGATAAATTCTGAGGAAATTGCTAAATTCTGAGGAAATTGCTAAATTCTGAGAGAGTACATAGATTATGCAAAACAACAACAACAAAAAAATCTGGTAAAGGTAGGACTGTTGAAATAAAAATTCAAGGTTTCAAGAGAAAAAGCACTGAAGTGAAAATGTATAGAATTCTAATGGAGGAGGGAATCATTTCAGTACAACAGCAGAGCAGCATCAGAGATCATCTTAATTTCAAGGAGAAGCAGATACTGAATTTTTAACACCTGACCAATGACCACCTAGCTGACAAAGATTCATTGGTTGCTTTATTGGGAATGGTGAACCGACTAATGCTTAGCATAGTAGATTGTTATTCTCAGCTATCTGTGTGTGCACCAGTCAGTAAATCATTACTTTGTGCTTTGAAGCTGTGTTTATCCTGCCTGCAGAGTGTCTTTGTGAATGGTAAAAGTTGCCCTAGCAGTGACACACAGAAGGAGAGTTATACTTTGAAAACTAGAGAAGGCAGAGGTAGCATTGAGCAAGAAAGACGGCAAGAGATTTCTGAAGAGGTTTGCTGAGTTTGGTGCCTCTGGTAAGAAGAGAGTGGTGGAGACACTGATTATATTACTCTCCTGTTCCCAGGAGGAGTCTGTATATTTTCATATACCCAAACTCCTTTTTCAGCAGTGGCAAACAGAGCAAGCTCTATGACTGAATCTCTGGCCAAAGAGATAGCACTGAGTGTTTTGTTGAATTCAGTAAACTCTCTTCATGGAAAACTATATAGTTTGCCTATAAGTAGAGTTATCTATACATAGAGATATATTTATAACATCCTAGGGTAAGTGTTTGCAGGATCACAATCTACATTAGCAATTAATGATCAAATTTTGTGAAAATAATTGTTTAATAGACTTTCTGCAAGGATTAAACTTTTTTTGTTGCTGTTGTAAGAAATTGATATATATCCCACACTAAGGACTTGTCATTGGCTTGATGGAGTAGTTTCATTGCTAGATTCAGAATGAAATGTGGAAAGATAAGAGGCAATGCCTTTTAACATTACCTAGGGTTTATCTCTCTCAAGTTGAGCAACGAAAAGATTGCTATCAGAAAAGAGAACAGCTTGTGTAAAGGAATAGCTATAAGGCGAAGAGTCAGGGAAACAGAAAAGGAATAGCTCTTTGAGGAATCTGTACATAGTCTGGCTTATGAAAAAAAACAAACACTGAAAATCAAGTTGAAGTAATTAATTTTTTTTTCTTTTTGTATTAGCATACTGGAATCTTGCTTCTATTTGAGAACAAAATACTTTTTTAATACGTCCATTTCAAAATCAGGGGATTATAGCTGCCAACAATCTGAAAGAAGGGTTGATGGTGTATCACATGATATAAGAAGGCTCATATTATCTTTGATAAAATGTATTTCTGTATATTAATGGTTCTAATTATTATTTTCTTTCATCTTTTTGTGATATGCATACTAACAGAGCTATTTCTACTCAAGTAAGTTGCACTAAGTGTAGTAAATTGTCATTCAATTATACTTTTGCTTCACATGTTATTTCCATAATATTGTTACTTTTATATGATGATATGATTGTTATTGACTTGGTCTTATATTCTTATTTCCAGTGGAGAGAATGATCAGTAAATGGACAAAAAAAATCCCATTACATTACTATGAATGACTTTCCAAACCAACCAGAGTGGGAAGAATAAGAACTAATTTACTTAATTCACTAATGGTTACACTAAAAGTCTCAAATTTGGTGTAATTAGGGCTCTTTTTTAACATTAAAAAACCCCCAACCTGTCATTTATAATACAAAGTTGACCAAGGAAAGAATCCAAATGAGCTAAAGGATTTTTTTTTCCTACCTGGAACACACAACATAAATAGATACTCTGAGAAGTGTTCTGGTGTTACTCAGTCCTGCGTTCTGAAAGATTTGGAAAAAGGAAGTATCTTTTTTTTCCATAAACCAGTCATCAACATACAAAAATAATACTTCATCTGCTCAAGAGCTTTCCATCTTAGAATAGAAAAGGTTGATTACCTTTAGTAAATAAAATTCATAGTAACTTTGGTTAAATACCAACATATCTATGTGCTCAGATATTATGTATTAATTTTATAGAAGTATGAGGTTATAACAGGAAAAAAAGTAGAAGGTGTTTAGAGCAACTTATCTGGATTTTGTATATCTTAATTGAAACAGGGGACCTGTGGAAATCTTCTCAGAATTTCATGTCAAAAATGTCAGTAAATTTTGTTGTCTATACATTAGTAAGTCTGAAAAGTCCTTTAAATATTTTCATTGTGTGAGGAGACAATTAAAATTGCAGTAGTGGAACAGTTCTTTCAACTACCTACACTGCATGCTTGTAAGTTCTTATTTCAGAGGATATATCACCTTCTGATTAACATTTAAGGAAGATATGGTATATTTAAAAACAAGGTTTAAGTGTATTTTGTAAACAAACTTAACAAGTATCAAAACTACATTCATGGAAAATCTGTGAATAAGCTTCACTAATCAGTAATATCACTATCTATTCGGTACCTATGTAGTAATAGATACCCCACTTACTCATTCAAGTAAAGCATATGTAATTCTTTCCCTGACAGGTCATATTCTCAATTACATAAATCTAGACTCTGGCATTTTAATGTCTAATGGATGCACTTTTGTATGTTACAAATCATAAACCATCTTTACAAAGGACCTTCACAGATCATTAACCATTATTTGTCTGCCATGTTCTCAGATTGTTTTCATTTTATTCTTTATACATAATTCTGAAGAACCATGTTGAAATTCATTCCAAATAGAAAACATACCCCAAACATTATTTTTGTGCAGATGTACTGCACTGCCACTCAATATCCTAAAGAAGACCTAAAGTATATTCAATAAGCATATAACTCCTTCAAAATACCGAAACTAATAGAAATAATAATAATTAAAAAAACCTGATTGATGGGGTGATTAGCTCTCCAGCTACAGTTTTTATCTACTAGCAGTTAGTTCTGCTACTATTATGGACTCTGTCACAGGTCTGAACATTCTCTGCTGCTGGCAGAAGTCATTACTTTATGAAAAATTGTGACCAGGCGTAAGGGTCTCTTGCAGCTATAGAGTTCCACTAGGCAAACAGTCAGTATGTGAGGATGATTGCATTTTTCAGTACACAGTATAATAATGCATTAAAGACCATACCCAAAGATTAATAAGATGCAAAAAAAGTTTAAGCATATGAATATTAACCATACAGTTGCCAATAAGCTAAACTGTTTAAAGAATTATTGTCCAGAGTACTTTTGATAAGACCCCTCAATGTATACAGCCAAAGCCCAAAAGATCACAGAGTCTAATTCTTCAAGTTCTGTCCCATGGACTTGCAGTCATAGTTAAATTCTACCCTTTGTTTTGCTGAAAAAGATTCACTGTTGTATTTGATATCACCAGATCTGATCTAAAGCAAAGTTCTCTCTTTCCCCATTCACTTAATATTGGGAAATATCTCATCTGAGACTCTCAGTCTTTTGGTACAGTTTAAGGTAAGGATGAATAAATCTCTAAATTGCTGGAGGATGTATGTAGTATTATTACCTTTCATTTGTCTCTACAAAACTGATAAATAACACTTTAAGGATTAAGGGGTTATAAATTCAATTTTATCTATAGAAAGAAATCACAGAACGTAATTTTTTTAACTGAGTGATTTAACTGGTGATTTAATATTCAGGCTATTGTAACTATTCAAAAGTCACTAATACCACATTCCTTAAGCTTGTGACACCAGAATATGCTAGTTAAGTGAAGTGTATATGCAAAATGAATCTGACATTATGTCATTTTAAATTAGAGTTCTCTAGAATGCTAATTAGAGACCTTATCATGCTACAGTGTTATTCAGAGACATGGTCCTGAGAAATGGATCTCAAATGTATTGATTACATGATATCAGAATTCATAATATTTGAAGGTACAATAAAAATACTATTTTTTTTAATGTAACTCTGCTGTTACTCAACTGAAATTTTCCTCAGAGAGATATCTGAGATGGAATGTATGGTCACATACTGTAAGTCTTTTTTCTTTTTTTTCCCCACCAGAAAGCACAGTGTACTCAAACATTTGCAACTGTGCATTGCTTGCTTTGAAACATTACTAGAAAGAATTGGCATCTAGATAAAAATAAGAAACAGTTGGGAGCATACTGATATAAAAATTATTGCTTTTGAAACTGTACTATTTTTGGCAGTTCTTTAAAAAGTTAGGTACAAGAGCTATTTTTACACTTTCCATTGATTTATCCAAATATCATATCCTTCTGACTTTGAAAGATAATGACTATGAACTATAGAGGAGGCAAGATTTAATAGTCTTTTATTTTTTGCTGCTCTCAAATAAAGACAATTTTGAGGGCAATAATTTCTTAAAGACAGAACCACCTTATTTAACAACTGCGACAGCAGAAGAGTCCCCCAAAACATCTATCATAGAAACAACAAATAAACAATAGCAATGTATGTATCAGAAAACAAAGAACATAGTCATTTGAATTGGTAAATGCAGAAGAAAATACTCCAACTCACTTTTATAGAAAATGACTGTAGAATAAAGGACATTCATGATTTGTAACTCAATAGTATTTCAAGTCTCAACATGTAGGATCAAAGTTGATGTCAGGAACTCAGCACAGGTAGAAGTTCTTGTCAGTGACTATTTTATCGAACATCAAGGTGTGTAGTCTTGTAAACATATAAGTAGTTAATATTTTTTCCCCACCTCACCTCCCATCTCCCTTAAAAATCCTCTGAAAAGAATCCTCTAATGAACAAGAAATAGGTAATCTGTCCATCTTATCATTAAGGTAAAAAATCCACTTCAGAACAGAAACTGATGTGCAGGAAGATATTTTAATCGAATGTTTTTAGACTACCTTACAGAAAAAAGGTCTTAATGGCTTCATTGGCATAACCCCATTATAAAAATAAATAAATTTAAAAAACAATAAATGTGTTTGATACTCTTAAGATTTTTTTTTTAAAGGTCTGTGATTTAAAATTAGAACATTAAAAGGAATATGCATCAAGACACTGAAACAGTCAGAGGCAGTGTGTCATATTCTTACTACATTAAGAGAAAGCAGACATACCAAGCTAAACATGCTGCAGAGAGATGTCGGCTGAGGTCTTGAAGCATGATTGTATGTTATTGTAGTGCCAGACTTAAGCTACTAAGTCCTGTCCAATGTTGTCTCAACAACATGAAATTTCTGCTTCTGTATGTAAACACGAGTGATTCTCCGCACTAAACTTCATTAAGCAGTGGGGACAATTCCTAAGTTGCTTAAATGTCTTAGTGTTTGCAAGGGCAGAACCAAACATGAATTAAAACCTTTATTTCTTTAATTATGTGTACATTTTACACTAGATCTTGATCTTCACTGTGGTTTTAGTACTATATTGATTTCACTGTGATATGACTCACACTAGACGCACCAGTATTCTGCGTGCAGTATATTACTGTGTCAGCAGTATTTTAGTAAGAACTGCTTTTAAAATGTAATTTTTAAAGCAATAATTTAATATATTATTTGGTACCAGAGTAGTCACTGTTAAAATACTAATAAAAAAATTCACTTTCTCTATTGGTAAAGTGTTTCCATTGTGGTTTCAATTAGAAATAAATAAAAACAAGAATAAATAAGAACTGAAAAGGATTGATTTTATTGATCTTAATGATGATTTATGAAAAAGTTTGTGATCTCTGACTTCCGTTTTTCCACAGGGATCAATTTGAATTAAAGTATCTTGCCTAAAGAACAATGAACAAAAGCATCATCTGTAGATAATGTAAAATGACAGATAAATATATTTATAGACAGAAGTTGCCCTGAAGATATATTGATGATGACTGTACAATTCTCTGAAAGAATGAATATTCTCTCTACTTAATAGGACTGTTCAGTTATGGATTCTCATAAAACCAATATCAGCTGACATCTTGAAGCAATTTGAGTTATTAATCTTAAAACTGGACGAAAAAAGAGAAAGATTTTTAATATTCTGGTAACTTGTAAAAAACTAGAGAAAAGGGGGCACAGCAAAACTTTAAGTTTTCTAATAATGAGATAACTGCATAATGAATAGTATGTAGTGTCAAAAAAATTAAGTTTAAAAATTAATTTATTTTCTTGTTTGCAAATTGGATGTAGCTCAACATTTCACTAGATATTTGAAATGTCTCATTGTATGAAGGAAAATAATACTTGACTTGCAGATTTCTCACAACCAATGCGTGAAAATTTTCAGTATGAGAAATGTTGAATTTTCTTAGAGATAACTTAGTGATTAGGTGGAATTATGACTGTTCTCTGAAACAAGAAGCTGATTTCTTGATATTAAAATTAGGAAGAGCCACCATAACAGGTGCATATAGCTTCCACCAAAGATGGCCACAGAATTTCAGTTTTCCTTCATCATTCATGTAATTCACAATGCAGATTATAAAGAAATGTTTAATATTGATTTGAAGACTTTGTAGATGTTTCAATACATTTTTTGTAAGTGTTCCACTGGTTAATGCTTGTTGGTAAAATATTGCACATATAATAGTCTGGGCCTGACAAATTGAAATTTGGGTGCAAATTGGTTCATAAGTCACATGGAAAGAGGTCTCACACTAAGTTCCTAACTTAGGTGCCTATAAGAGTGTGTTGTGAAGCTGAGGCTAAAGATGTCTGAATCTTAAATCACAAATATGGCCTTATTCAGGGATGCTCATGTTAGGTAATTTCAGACTAAAAATTTAAGCATGACTTGAAAGGTGTCTAGTTTCTTGCAGGTTCTTTGCACTGATAAAAATTAGTCAACAATTAATAAGGTAAGAAACTTTGTACAGGAGAAAATCTTCAGGAAGGTGAGTAGATTTATTTAAGTATATTTTAATAAATCAGGAATAGTTCTGCCCTTTAGTTATAGTAGCTGTTTATATTGTCTTATGTAAAGGTTTTTATTTTATAGATGTTTTTGCTTGTTAACACTATTTTTTGCAATTAAAATGTTTTACAAGGGAACTAGCTGTCCGTATATATAACACTTTCATTATTTTTACTGCAGGTTTTCTTTTCTTGGTGATACTATTTCATGTAGCAGTTAGGTTGTACGTAAGATTCAGAAAACAAAAACTTTAATTTCTTTACTGATTTTTAATAAGAGACTTGTCTTAATATGAATAATTAGTTATCATGCATCGATCATTTTTGATTCTTTATATTTACAGTGGTAATATTCTGAGGATGCTCTAAATTTTGACATTTCCTAACCATTTTCTTGAAAAACACCTTGCAAGGAGACTGAAAGCTCTGTACCTTTTACCAACAATTATGTCTTGCCATAACCACCAAAATGCTAAAGTTTTCATAATATGAATACACTTCAGTGTATCTTTCAGGTTTATTTCAAAGCAATGTGAAAGTTGGTTCAATGCTTGTTCATAGGTAGTCATTAGCATAACACGCAGTAATCTTTATGAGAAGAAGACAACTCTGTTGGCAGCAATTCAAAAACTACCACTGTCACTAAAATGGTGAGACACAGAGCCAATTTAACTGTTAGGCATAGGTGGTTCCCGGAAACTCCATATAATTTTGTAAAAGCAGTTTACCAGAAACACCAGAAAATGGTGTCTCAGGAGACAGCAGCAAATACTGTTATATTTAGAGGTAAAATGTTGAAATGTTGCTAAAGAAGGTCCTCGTAAATCAGCATCAAAGGCTCAAAAAGCCTCTGGAGATTCCAACATTTAGATCTTACTTTGAGTGTTACTTTTTTGTGGGTTTGGATTCAATATTCAGAACATAATTCATCTCACCTAATGTTGACTATCTAGCATTTGATCTAAACTAGTAATTTCGGATCTCCCAAGAGTCAAGGGACAAGTATTTCCAGGGATGATTCATCGTATTTCTCTTCAACATATAGTACAATTCAAGATGAACTATTTCCTAGAAATGGCTGTTTCATTTCACTGGCTATTAAGAAAGCCTACATAATAAGTTCAGATTACATGCCCAACTTTGAGATGCTTAATTCCATTCATAGTAGCTGACTCCACTTTACATTATATAAAATAAATACTAAAATATGTTTTTAAAAAGTTTTGATTTATTTCTGTTTTTACAATATGTTTAGTATGTTTTTTTTTTAAGATGAGCAAAACTGAGCATCTTACATCCTTTATTCTCCCCAAGTAAATATGTAACTAATGCAAAATTTCAAAGGGATTTGCTATATTAAAATATTAATTAAAAAAACCCTGAAAAATGTTCAGCCCATTAATCTCTATTCTTCTTGGACTTGTATGCTGTCTGCCAATTAACAAGCTTGGTAAAGAGTCCCTTTTCATAGTTGTGAATGCCACTGCAATGCAGAAAACTTAAGGAGAAGCAGCTGGGCAGAGTCCTCTGTCTTTGACTCAAAGCAGATTTACACAAGTGTAACGCCACACTTGATGTAGTTTCCACTCAGGCCATGAGTTCAAAAGACTTATTCATGCTTGAAAGATTTGGACTATCTGCTAGAGCCACCTGCACACAATCTTCTTATTTTTGAGAGAAATCCTTTTCATGCTGTCCCCACAACCAACTTCAGTTCAGGAGGGTTTTCAAAACATGTAATCACTGCATAAACAGTGGTTGACCTCAGCAATGGTCAGTGCCTTTTAACAGTGGGTGTACTTATAAAAGCAGACAACTTGTAGAATTACTGCAATGTTTCCAATTCTACCTCCTGCATGCCTAAACAGATAGAGTATGAAAGACCAGGCTGACCCATTTTTAGTAGCAGTAAATACAAGCACAGCTACATTTGGATGTATTTTTTGAAGCAAAGTGACTGGTTTTGATGACTGTGGAAGTCCTCTCTGAAAAGCTTCTGACTACAAAAGTCTCTTAAAAACTCCACAGTGGTTTGGTTTTTTTTTAGGTCTCCTCGCACAGTGCTCTTATACACATAGCTATTACAAGTAACTTTTCAAAACTCTTCAAAAACAAATATCACAACTTTGCAACTGCACAAATAACCATGACTCATCCATGATTTTGTCAGAAAAGAAAACAAAGATCACATATTGTTTTGCCTTTCTGAGATTTCAGCAGTATATTGCTTATAGCCTGCAACCAGTACTCAGAAGATAATATAGCTCTTAAAAAGTAATACAACTGTATAAATATATGTAGATGTATTGGTTTTGTGTGGCAAGGTTTTGGTACCTGGGGGGCTACAGGGGTGGCTTCTGCGAGAAGCTGCTGGAAATTTCCCCTATATCCAACAGAGCTAATGCCAGCTGGCTCCAAGATGGACCCACTGCTGGCCAAGGCCGAGTCAATCAGCAACAATGGTAGCACCTCTGTGATAACATATTTAAGAAGGACAGAGTGGGGGGAACCACCTGCAGCAGCAGCAGTCAGAAGACAGGAGTGAGAATATGTGAGAGAAACAACTCTGCAGACACCAAGGTCAGTGAAGAAAGAGGGAGAGGAGGTGTTCCAGGTGCCAGAGCAGAGATTCCCCTGCAGCCCCTGGTGAAGACCATGGTGAAGCAGGCTGTCCCCCTGCAGCCCATGGAGGTCCACAGTGGAGCAGATATCCACCTGCAGCCCCTGGAGGACCCCACACCAGAGCAGGTGGATGCCTGAAGAAGACTGTGACTCTATGGGAAGCCAGCACTAGAGCAGGCTCCTGGCAGGACCTGTGTACGTGTGGATAGAGGAGCCCATGCTGGAGCAGGTTTTTCTGGCAGGACTTGTGACCCCACAGGGGACTTACACTGGAGCAGTCTGTTCCTGAAGGACTGCACCCTGTGGAAAGGACCCACACTGGAGCAGTTCATGAAGAACTGCAGCCCATGGGAAGGACTCACACTGGAGTTCATGTCTCCTGTGGGAGGGACCCCACGCTGGAGCAGGGGAAGAGTGTGAGGAGTCCTCCCCCTGAGGAGGAAGGAGCAGCAGAGAAAACGTGCGATGAACGGACCGCAACCCTCATTCCCTGTTCCCTTGTGCTGCTAGAGGGGTTGGAGGCAGAGAAAATCGGGAGTGAAGTTAAGCCCAGGAAGAAGGGAGGGGTTGGGGGAAAGTGTTTTGAGATTTAGTTATGTTCTCATTATTTCTTTGATAACTGCTTTTCTCTCACTACAGTTACATATGTTGCATATCACCTCTAATAATATGACTTTAGATAACAGTTAGTTTTAATACCTCGCAGGAACCCCAACACTAAACAAGGACAGACTGGATGAGTATGAGAAGAATGTGTAGTGATAAGACCAATCTGTGAGTGGCATACAACTGTCATAAACTAAAGATTTTGTCTAAGAATTTGTGCTTTGTCTTGAAATGAAAAAGATGCTAGCTTAATTCCTACTGATAGTAGAAACACAGTATATTTCTCAGACAATATTCATCTTGGAGAAAACCCTTAAGATTCTGAAAGGTCTTGCAAAGGGCAAATGCATTAAAGAAGGTCACATACAAAGATTTTTATAGATGGTGTCCCAGGAAGACTAACACAGTACAGAAAATTTAAAGTAGGAAAATCTTGACCTGCTTCATACAGTCCTACTATACTAGATATAACCAGCATATTACTATGTATTCCATTTTACTGTGTAATGGAAATCAAGGATTTATTCTGAAGACCTAGCTACCTTTCAGTGCCCTGATGTTGAAAATTTATATATATGTCCAAGGCAAGAGAATAACTTCATGGTGTACAACTTCTAAAAATACACGTATTCATGTCTGCTTGCCAGGTTTAGTCCCCAGAAATCCCTCTTGGAAGTGTTGCCTCCCTTTTGATTGAGATGAAAGAAATCTGTACCCCTCATATGACTCAATGTGGAGGAACAGGTAATGCTCATCTTCCATACTAGTACTAGGCTTGCATCCATGCCTGGAGTTCTACAATAAAACAAAATAAAATAAAATAAAAATTCATTAATTTTTTTTGTTCACCAGAGGCAAGACTTTAAATATTCTATCTAATATCTGTTACCCTATGTGCTTTTAAAATTTTGCTTCTAGAAAACTTTATTTCAGGTCCTTTTCTGGTGACCTTCTGTTCTGGTTTCAGCTGGGATAGAGTTAATTTTCTTCTTAGTAGCTGGTATAGTGCTATGTTTTGGGTTTAGGATGAGAACAATGTCCATAACACACTGATGTTTTGGTTCTTGCTAAGTAGTGCTAAGTTGTTGCTAAGTAGTTGCTAAGTAGTGCTTACACTGGTCAAGGACTTTTCAGCTTCCCATGCTCTGCCAGGTGCACAAGAAGCTGGGAGGGGACACAGCTGGGGCAGCTGACCCCAGCTGACCAAAGGGATATTCCATATCATAAGACGTCATGTTCAGTATATAAGCTGAGGGAAGAAAAAGGAAAGGGGGGGACATTCGGCATGATGGCATTTGTCTTCCCAAGTAACCGTTACGTGTGATGAAGCCCTGCTTTCCTGGGGATGGCCGAACACCTGCCTGCCCATGGGAAGTAGCGAATTAATTCCTTGTTTTGCTTTGTTTGTGTGCACAGCTTTTGCTTTACCTACTAAACTATTTTATTTTACTTCAACTATTAAACTGTTCTTATCTCAACCCACGAGTTTTCTCCCTTTTACCCTTCTGATCTCTCCCCTATCCCACCAGTGGGGAGGAGTGAGAGAGCGGCTGTGTGGTACTTAGTTGCTAGCTAGCGTTAAACCACGGCACCTTCAAAGCCAATAATTCAATTACTAGTAGATACAAAATTATTTCAATTAATACGTCTATTAAAAAGAATGTGAACTATATATATAATTAATATAAATGTTTTCTGGACTAATGTTACCAAAACAGTAATAGAATGCATCATTAGTAGTAGTCTGAAATACAAAGCCTTTCTATTCTGGGTTACAAGGTGAATCCAACATAGGGCTTCCTGCCTGTCCATGTGATCCCCACAGAAGTCCACTTGCCCATCCTAGTTGATAAAATACTCCTAACTAACACATCAGTACTAAAGAGCAAGCATTAACTTGACAATAAAAGTTATTAAAATGAAAAATCTAGGTGATGTCAAGCAGTACATATTGTATCACAGGATTCAAAATCTTGCTCCTATAATTCACTACTACAGCATGATGAGAAGAAAGGTTATCATAAATTAAATTGCAAAAGTTTTCAAGTTCTTTAAAAGAAATTAAAAATGCATTTACTACAATCTAAGATTTAGTTCTGTACCACAATGCACAGTCCTTTGTATTGATACAGTGTTCCTTAAATGATGCATACTACAGTACTTCAATAAGTTGCACGCCATAAAGAATGTTTTTCCTGCTGAGTGCCCCTTGTCAACAAACTCTCAATTATACTGTTTCTAGTGTGAGTGTCTCTAAGCACAGATGGAAATCAATGATATAGAAATCTTGTTATGATTCAAGTGTTTGATTATTGTTTATTTTGGGGTTTGTTTTGTTTTGTTTTGTTTTGTTTTGTTTTTGTCAGAGAAAGACAATGATTAGTGTTAGACTAACAGCACAGTTTAAGCAGGGAACACTGTCCAGCTTTGAGAAGAGAAATTGTGGGGTTGAAATTCAGAACCTGGAGGCCATAAAATGCTACAACTGGATTTTTACTGCCTTCCAATGCTCAGATTATATCTTGGCTATTTTGGAAGATCAAGCCAGCCTCAATATGTGTCTTCTATGTTTTTGCTGAAATATTTAGTGAAACAGAATACACAAAGGGACATGCTACTTAAAAATAGAAATCAGCCAGTAAGTCAAACCCTCACCCCAAACTTTCACTATTTCATCAATTAGCTTAATTCAGAAAGTAAAATGTGAAGGTAATACATTAATGCTTTGACAAATACAAACAAACAAAATAATTCAGCTCAATAACTGCTGTAAAAATATATTTTGATTCTATGACATTTGTTAGAAATGAGGTTTAGAATTCTATCATCTCTGGTTAATTTAATGAGTCATCACTTCCATTCAATCCCTTTTTAAAAGAACAATAGTTAGGAGGTGGGAAAGAATAACAAAGGCAATTTTAAAGTCCAAATCAAAATTATTTTGTCTGCTTGTCCTTCAAAGTAAAAAGCAGCAAAAGAACATAATATTGTGACCAAAGATTACATTTACCCAATTGTGTATGTGCACACACACACCCCTCATTATTAAACTTTTGTTAAATTTCCATATAGAGTTTTAATTTAAGGAAAAACCCAAATACTTCTTTTTGAAAATATGCAAATACTGAAATTTAACTTTTTGCATTTTAGGGGATTGGTTTTTTCAGAATATAATAATATATCTTTTCAACACAAAATCAGAAATAAATCTAGTTGACCTGAATGCTTTTTTATTAGCAATTTTGTCATAAATTTTTCTCCTTGCTCTTTTTCCAAGCCACCACTGCAGAAAGTTTTTCCTTTCAACTTATTCTGTCCTCCCACAGGCAAAAAACCTGCAGTGGAAAAGCAATACTGCCAATGTCTGAAGCAGACCTCCTTTTCTAAGAAAGGAGAAAGTAGAGTGAAATATTTTCATTTAATACGAAGAATATCATCTCACATATGTAGCACATCTAACTATGCGCTCTCTTCAGTTCCAGAATTCTTCCCATGATAGTACATAGGACAGTGCCCCTGAGAGTCTGAAGTTTTGCATAGATTGCCCTATATTTTGGCTTAAACATACTCCAAACAGAAGTGTTTCAAAAGAGGTCAACAGTAGTTACCATGACTGAATACTGCTTTTTAGAATTGTATACTTAACATTTGTTGACCTGGGAGAAGATGACTTTTACTTTAAGGAAAGAAGTAGCAGATAAGTAAGGAAACTTGAGAAAGTAACTCCCCACTTCGCATTATGCAATGTGTAGTCCAGTAGTGAAGGTCAAGGACCAGTAATTGTCTAAGAAGGTAAGCTTCTTTTAAAAGAACAAGTCCTGGATTGCAGGAGGAAGGAGAAAGAAGACATCCACTTTGGTTTCAGTTTCCTATGTGGGAAGAGCTTTCAAATTTGGCCACTTCGACTTGAGCAACTGAAATTCTCAAGAATAGTAGCCACCACTGCCAATTTATGGCCATCAGCTCCACGGTAGTGTATACTTATGGCTTATGTAGTATATAAGTTCTAAGGACAGACAACTTTGAATACATAATGAGAATGACTGGTAATGAGTAAGAACTATTAACATGAATATTGTTAATAAATGTCAGTCTAGTAAGTTTTTTTTTTTTAAAGTTTAAAACTGCTCTGATTTATAAGTCATTTAAACACTCCCATCACACTGATCTCTAATTCTCCAATATATACACATATATCAGTTATATGAAAAGATTAAATAAATCACATGAATGCACCTTGGATAGCAATAAATGCCTATGTATATGCAGCAGAATAATTCTTTATTTACTGTATTCAATAGCCTCCATTTATTGTCAGGTAATGTGCCTGTTTGCTTATGTGTTGACACCCCTATTGAGGTATCTGAATCCAGAGCTGAATCCTAGGTGCTAGTCAGCTTCCTAAATCATACATGTGCAGTGCCAGCTGAGATGCCATGGAGTGTATGGACTGATTTCTGACCACTGGTTCATAAAGATACATTTCTCCTTTGCCATATTTGTCATAATTATATCATCTTTTTGGATATTTGAGGGTGTCTCAAATGGCACAAATTGGCTGTCTATAGACGTCTCAGTCATAGCCTGTATGTCCATCTGAGCTAGTCACTCTAGTCCCTCCAAAAACTTGGAAAGAAATAGGCACCTCTAGAGAGAAATTTACACGAGATGAATCTAAATTACATCCTTTCTCTCTGGAAGTATCTGTTTTCCTCCATGACCTATGTTCTCCTGTAACTATCTAGATGTTTTTAGGCAAATAAATCATAGAATCATAGAATGCTTTGGGATGGAAGGGACCTTTAAAGGTCATCTAGTCCATCTCCCCTGCAATGGGCAGGGACATCTACAACTAGATCAGGTTGCTCAGAGCCCCGTCCAACCTGACCTTGAACATTTCCAAGGATGGGGCATCTACCACCTCTCTGGGCAACCCATTCCAGTGTTTCACCACCCTCATCATGAAAATTTTTTTCCTTGTGTTCAGTCTAAATCTACCTTCCTTTAGTTTAAAACCATTACCCCTTGTCCTGTCACAGCAGGCCTTGCTAAAAAGCCTATGCCCATCTTTCTTGTAGGCCCCCTTTAAGTACTGAAAGGCTGCAATAAGGTCTCCCTGGAGCCTTCTCTTCTCCAGGCTGAACAACCCCAGCTCTTTCCGCCTTTCCTCATAGCAGAGGTGTTCCAGCCCTCTGATCATTTTTGTGGCCCTCCTCTGGACCCATTCCAACAGGTCCATGTCTTTCCTGTACTGAGGACTCCAGAGCTGAATGCAGTACTCCAGCTGGATGCAGTACTCCAGGTAAAATCCCACAGTACTCCAGGTAAAATCCCACTCTTTGAAGTCAAAATTCTGAGAAAGAATTCAGGTAGAAATAATATCTAGACATTTGAACCACCATGTTCTGACATAAAAATTTACATTCTTTTTTGTTTGCTTTGAGTTGTAACGTGTTGGAGAGTTTTCAGAAATTTTCTGGGGTCTTATGGTTTGCCTTTAGGAATGGTTATAATTTTGCTTTAATAACTGAAGATAAGCTAAAATATTAAAGGATAAAATTTGCAGAGCATAGCCATTTTACTGTAGTTTTCAATTTCACTTTGGAAAAGAATATAAGTTTATATTTTAATGTACATGACTATTCAATCATTCTGCATGGTTGATGAGTCCTACAAATATTGATCTATAGCAGATGATCAATGTAATATTTTTTACACCTGGTAATAATTATATATTACTGTTTCTGAGTGAGGTATAAATAACAGTCTAAAAACAGACACTGAGTAAGTGACACTAAACTCTAGAAATGGACTGGATAGAAAGTAAACTTTTCAAAATGGAAGACTGGGACCATTTTGTCATTCCTAAATCAAAGAGAGCTTAACCCTGTATGGAACACATGAAAGCAACAAAGCTGAAGCTCTGAGAAATAGAGTGTGGGTACAATTGTCTATAATCGTGATTTCTTCATTTGTTTCATAGTTATGGGTATTTTAATCAAGTAAATGTTTTGGTCAAAATCATGAAGAAATTATGAATTCATAAAGTATTATCAAGACTCTAGCATCCTGTAACACTGCAATGAATTTTCCTCTGGATCCTCAGGGGGCCAAGACACCGATCTGCAGCACACACGCAGAAGACTAAAGGTTATGTCCCTGCCTTATATATTCTTGTAATCTAAGTTTAAATAGATTAAAACTCATCTTTTAATCATTTGATTAAAATTTTCACCAAAAAGGTGGCAGGATCAATAGCCCAACTGAAGTGCATCTGCACCAATGCACACAGCACGGACAACAAGCAGGAGGAGCTGGAAGCCATTGTGCAGCAGGAAAACTATGACATAATTGCCATCACGGAAACATGGTGGGATGACTCGCACAACTGTAGTGCTGCAATGGGTGGCTATAAACTCCTCAGAAGAGATAGGCAAGGAAGAATAGGTGGTGGGGTAGCCCTGTACGTTAGGGAGTGTTTTGATTGTCTAGAGCTTAATGATGGTGACTATAGGGTTGAGTGTTTATGGGTAACAATCAGGGGGAAGGCCAACAAGGCAGACATCATGGTGGGATTCTGTTATAGACCACCCAACCAGGATGAAGGGGCAGAATAAGTATTCCATAAGCATCTGGGAGAAGTCTCACAATCACTAGCCCTTGTTCTCGTGGGGGACTTCAACTTAACAGATGTCTGCTGGAAATCCAATACAGCAGAGAGGAAACTGTCTAGGAGGTTCCTAGAGTGTGTGGAAGAGAACTTCCTGACACAGCTGGTGACTGAGCTGACTAGGGAAGGCACCCTGCTGGCCCTCTTGTTTGTGAACGCAGAAGGCCTGGTGGGTGATGTGACGGCTGGAGGCCGTCTTGAGCATAGTGATCACGAAATGATAAAGTTTTTGATTCTTGGAGAAGTAAGGAGGGGGGTCAGCAGAACTGTTACCTTGGACTTTCGGAGGACAGACTTTGGCCTGTTTAGGAGCCTGGTTGACAGAGTACCTTGGGAGGCAGTCCTGAAGGGCAAAGGAGTCCAGGAAGGAAATCTTAAAGGCTGTCCCCATGTGCCAAAAGATGAGCTGGCAGGGGAGAAGACTGGCCTGGCTGAACAGGGAGCTTTGGCTGGAACTCAGGAAAAAAAGGAGAGTTTATGACCTTTGGAAGAAGGGGCAGGCAACTCAGGAGGACTACAATGATGTTGTGAGGTTATACAGGGAGAAAATTAGAAGGGTCAAAGCCCAACTAGAACTTAATCTGGCTACTGACATAGAAGACAATAAAAAATGTTTCTATAAATACATTAACAACGAAAGGAGGGCTAAGGAGAATCTCCATCCTTTATTGGATGCAGGGGGAAAACATAGTGACAAAGGATGAGGAAAAGGCTGAGGTACTTAATGCCTTCTTTGCCTCAGTCTTTAACAGTCAGGCCAGTTGTTTCCAGGGTACCCAGCCCCCTGAGCTGGAAGACAGGGACAGAGCATAGAATGAAGTGCCCATAATCCAAGGGGAAATGTTTAGTGACCTGCTACACCACATAGACACACACAGGTCTATGGGGCCAGATGGGATCCATCCAAGGGTACTGAAGGAGCTGGTGGAAGTGCTCACCAAGCCACTTTCCATCATCTATCAGCAGTCCTGGCTAACCGGGGAGGTCCCAGCTGACTGGAATTTAGCAAATGTGATGCCAATCTACAAGAAAGGCCAGAAGGAGGCCTGTCAGCCTGACCTCGGTGCCAGGGAAGGTTATGGAGCAGATCATCCTGGGTGCCATCACGCTGCACATATGAGACAACCAAGGGACTGGGTCCAGTCAGCATGTGTTTACGAAAGGCAGGTCCTGCTTGACTCACCTGATCTCCTTCTATGACAAGGTGACCCACTTAGTAGATGAGGGAAAGGCTGTGGATGTTGTCTACCTGGACTCTAGTAAAGCCTTGGACACCCTTTCCCACAGCATTTTCCTGGAGAAACTGGCTGCTCATGGCCTGGATGGGCATACGCTTTGCTATGTAAAAAACTGGCTGGATGGCCAGGCCCAAAGAGTAGTGGTGAATGGAGTTAAATCCAATTGTTTGCTGGTCACAAGTGGTGTTCCCCAGGGCTCAGTATTGGGGCCAGTTCTGTTTAATACCTTTATCAATGATCTGGACAAGGGGATCAAGTGCACCCTCAGTTTGGAGACGACACCAAGTTGGGCAGGAGTGTTGATCTGCTGGAGGGTAGGAAGGTTCTACAGAGAGATCTGGACAGGCTGGATTCATGGTCAGAGGCCAATTCTATGAGGTTCAACAAGGCTAAGTGCCAGGTCCTGCACTTGGGTCACAACAACCCCAGGCAACGCTACAGGCTTGGGGAGGAGTGGCTGGAAAGCTGACTAGCAGAAAAGGGCCTGTGGGTGTTGGTTGACAGCCGTCTGAATATGAGCCAGCAGTGTGCCCAGGTGACCAAGAAGGTCAATAGCATCCTGGCTTGTATCAAGAATAGTGGGGCCAGCAGGACTAGGGAAGTGATAGTGCCCCTGTACTCAGCACTGGTGAGGCTGCACCTCAAATACTGTGTTCAGTGTTGAGCCCCTCACTACAAGAAAGACATTGAGGTGCTGGAGCGTGTCCAAAGAAGAGCAGCAAAGCTGGTGAAGGTTCTAGAGAACAAGTCATACAAGGAGCAGCTGAGGGAGCTGGGGTTGTTTAGTTTGGAGAAGAGGAGGCTGCGAGGAGACCTTATCACTCTCTACAGCTACCTGAGAGGAGGTTGAGGTGAGGTGGGGGTCGGTCTCTTTTCCCAAGTAGCAAGTGATAGGACAAGAGGAAATGGCCTCAAGCTGCACCAGGGGAGGTTTAGGTTGGGTATTAGGAAAAAATTCTTCACCGAAAGGGTTGTCAAGCATTGGAACAGGCTGCCCAGGGAAGTGGTGGAGTCCCCATCCCTGGGAGTATTTAAAAGATGTGTAGATGAGGTGCTTAGGAACATGGTTTAGTGGTAGACTTGGCAGTGCTAGGTTAACGGTTGGACTCAATGATCTTAAGGGTCTTTTCCAGCTGAAATGATTCTATGATTCTATGATGTCTCTGGAAAATGTTTTTATTAATGTTGCTACTACTATTATTGTTAATATTCTGAGTTACCTAACTCATGCAGTCATTATATAAAGAACTTTTGACTTTGGAGTAAATTTGGGCATGTGAGGGTCCACTCTTAAGAGTTAAGTACCGCTGTTTATAATAGTACATAAACCAGAACAATTAGTGATCTCTGGCTGAGAGTTTAAGTGGCATTCATTTTTCACATCCATATGCCTATACTCTCTTCTGCCCCAGATGGTTACTACTAAATTACCCATAGGGTACAATTTTAGGCCTGAATTCAGGGGAATTGTGTCTGTATATGAGGGAACTTTAATTGGCACAGTTAAAACTGTGCCAAGGAGCATAGTAACAATTAAACAGCATGTCTTAAGTTTGAGGTTGTGCCCTGGCCCTATTTTGTTTGCTAGTAGAAATGTAGTAGTAGTGTCTAACTTGAATACTCTTACTTCCTTAATCTGTGTTATGAGGATCTTCTATGCCAAGATACTGGATTTTCTTTATTCCTTATCTTAGTTTCACTCTTCCAAAAAGTATTTGAACAGTCATATTTCGAAGACAATGTCTGCTCCTTGATCATTATTCTTTTGATGCATTCCATTTCTTACATTGTCTATCCAATGGCTGTGATAACCAGAGGTCAGAGTTTGTGCTTATTTCCTGCCAGCCTTTTATTTAGTGTGTAGTTATAACTTACATTTTGACATTATATTGCCTAGAAGTCAGGCAGTTTGGTTTTAGCTCTTTATTTGTAACAGCACAAGTAAGGGTATGATCACCTCATACAGGTCAAAAAAGGAGTTAATTCTCTTGAAAGACAATATTGAAGCAGGGTGGAGGGAGCTGCCTGTATCTAGTCATTAAGAGAGGCCCAACACAGGGCTGCAATTGACCATTTGTCTCAGAGACCAGGACTCCCATCCATATGTGACCCCACGACTCGATTGCTGTCTTGTGAATTGCATCCCTAAATGAGTAGGTAAAAGACTGCTAATAATGATGGCAATTACAGTTTGAAAAATGGTTAATAGTTTAATGATTAGAGAATTTGGTTTGGACAGCGTAGATCAGGATTTTCTCTTGCATTTGATTCTGGTTCAGCTTTCAATGAAGGCTGAACCATAAGATGCTCTAACCACTAACCTATAGAACGATGCTTCAGGCCATTGTGAAAGTAGGAATTATATATACAAAATAAGGTTAGAGAACAGAGAGCCATCTGTGCACTCTGTGATCATGTGGTTATTTCTGATCAGTCAGAGATCCTCCTTCTGCTTCCCATTCCCTGGATTTTTTAATTTGTGATGGGGTGTTATGGTATTTTGATGGAACAGAGAACAAAATGAGGAACACAATTTCAGTGATTGCCTAAGGTAAGCCAAAAAAGATAAGGTCTTTTAAAGGTACTTTTTGTTTTGTTTTGTTTTGTTTTACTTTGTGGATTTTTATGGGCTCGGACAGGAGTGAGTTTTTTACTTCACTAATAAAATTTCCTAATAATAAAATCCTCATTTCCCCTCAGTGCTGTTGGAACTGAGATGCATCTATTCAATTGTAAAGACATAAGCTTTTTAAATTGTTTTAGACATGCCAGAATACACATTCTTGGACATATTGGTTTCACAGAAAAATTAAAATATTGTAATAATATTCATAATAATATTAGGATTTGTAACTGAATTCCAAGCTCATTAGCTACACTTAAGGTAGCAGAAGGAGACATAAATAGTTTAAATTTTTGAAACAACCTTAATATTTTGTTATCTATTCTTGAAGATAACAGGTAACTTTGAGTTCCATTTTATCTGAAAATCAATTAATCTGAGGTTTACAATAAAAATGTTATTTTCTTAATGAACTCACCAGAGAATGCCTTTAAGACAGAATTGTCAGCTTTAAAGCTAAGGAGTCACCTGGGATCTAGAAATGGAACTACATAATTAAAATGCCAATCAAATTAATATGGTTTACAATTTAAGAAATAACATTAAAACTGAGTTATGGAAAGGATAATATTTACTATTTCACTTCTTTGGCAATACCTTTTTTTTCAGCAAGCATTAGACAGAAAAGAATTCAGTAAGTTAATTTGGAAATATTTTTTATAATGAAGACATCCATTTTGTGTAAGAATTTTGAAAATAGTCTGATCACAGAGGTCAGTGTATTTACAACTCTATTCATGAATAGTCACTCAAAGTCATAATTTCCTCCCTGGTCATTTGAGACTGCTCAGATGATGGAGACCTTCCATGTAAGAGGTACACAACCTTGTCCAGAAAGTTTGTCTTTACAAGCAGTGACACCCCATTTACGCTGCACTTTGATAAGTCTGGAAATAGATCACTAAATTAAATAAGGTACTTCTTGTACTTTACTGCAATACGTATTCCTTCACCAAAACTTTTGGAACTAGTACCTATAGAGTTACAAGAAAGAAACTGAAAAAAAATAGGATCAAAACCATACAAAAAGTTTGCTGTAAAAATGACACCTAAGAGACTCTTCAGTTATACTGTATAATTTACTGGTGTTATTAGAGTACTCTGGAATGGCTAATAGTGGGCTAAAGTCAATGAGGTCTGGTTATATTCTTATGGCTCCTTACATATTAAGTCATGAATAAAATAGTTTTACTTTAATCACATTTCTAGGGTTATTACACTTGTGATACATTTAGTCATTCATTTTTCAGATTAAGGAGTTAAGCTTTAGAATATTTAAATTAGAATATTAATGATATCAAATCTTCACATATCAAATATGAAATTTTACATTCCAAAAATGCAAATAATATACTTAATACATTGCTATTTTGTAGGAACTTGAATTTCACTACTCTTCTCAACACCAAGTAGTATATCTGTTTTTATAGGCCACTGAAATAAACAACTCCAACATAATGAACATTTATTTAACAATGTCATTGAATATTATTCAAGTATTACTTGAATGTATTTGCGTATTATAAAAATCCCTTACCACAAAAGAGATAGAAGAAAAAAAAACAATAATGTCCCCTTGTACTAGCTTATGTAAGGACATTCATTAATTTAATTTAAAATGAAAATTTCAGGTTTTTAGTACTCTGTTTTAATGAAACAAATGAAACATAAAGGAACTGAAATCTATACTCATAGATCAGGTACTTACAGTGAACTTTATCAGGTATTGGATCTTGTTTGTTTACTATTAGCACAGTCTCAGCCAGTGCTTTGGCTATAACAGCTAGCATCATCCCAAGCAACTTCCAAACATGGTTCAAGAGTAGCAGACAGTGATCACAATGCAATAATGAAAATAACCAGGTTTATTTGTCTATAAAGACAGAAAAACCAACAATGACAACAAAGAGTACATTTTTCATCAAGCAAGCTTTTCATACGATCAAGATGTCAAAAACTGGAAGGAAAAAACAAGGCAGTCCCTTTTCCTGAGTTCCATTTGAAAGAATAGGAAAATGAAAGCAAGCAGCAAATATGAATTACTCTATGACAATCGGTGTATTTTATAGAGGAGGTGTCAGTTTCACCATGCCTTAAACTGAGGTAGACTTCACCTACAAAAATTGTAAAACCATTATAAGCCTAACTGCAAACCCAACATGACCATTGCTTTCGCTCAAAAGCAATGAGTTGCCATCTGAGTTGCCATCTTTCACAAACACCAGCATGGTGATGACAATGATGACTCGATTTTCTGATAACTCAGGCTGATGAACCAGTGACTCCTGGCTTACCTTTGTGTTGGCTTGTTTGGTTTGTTGGGATTTTTTTTTGGTTTGTTGGGGTTTTTTTTGGTTCATTGGTTTTTAGGATACTATACTTTCCTTCTTAAGTCCTTGAGATACTAACAATCCCAGCTCATCTATCCTACTTCTATCTTTAATTTTGCCTTTTTCATCTCTGTACAGATTTTCTTGGAGCTCTTTCTTATAATTTAATGTTTTTTCTCAGAAGGCTGGGCCAGAAGCCTGCATTAGTGTTGTATCAGATCTAGGCCTTGCATTCTTGGAGAACCGGCAGCTCCATCTCTAGGAGGGACAAAGAAGGTTTCAGGGGGTCTAACAGAAAAGAAAGGCTACAGATGGTACCAGGGAGCCACCTGGTCTCTGAAGCTCAAAAATAGATAAATTTGTACCCAAAAAGAAGAGTTCAGAGCTTAAATGCCCAAGGAAGTTGTATGTTTATTCTGCAAGGACTGAATAGTTCATATTGTATGAATAGAGTGAAAAGGAGGGAAATGCAGGATAGCTGAGAAAAAAGATTGGAATAAAAAAGAAGCACTGAACTGAGGTCAAGCGGCTTGCATGCTCTGCTGCAGAATGATTTGCCCTGTCCACTCAATAATGATTTGGAAACCAAAAGCAAGAAACAATGTTAGGAAGGCAAAAGCTGTCAGTAGAGAAAACAGCATCAAATGAAGATGAGGTCCTGGAAAGAGCAGAAAAATAATATAAAATGTTAAGGACAGTGAAGTCTGTGATCCCATTTTAATAAAGGTTTACTGATTTTTTTCCCCTTTTAAGATACATTGGAAAGAAGAAATTAAAAACATTGGCATAGGATCTTATTCTTAAGAGGTTCTAAGTTTATTGAAACAGAAAGGAAAAGCTGTTTGCCTTACAAACAAATCAGAAATCAATGAAAATAATTCATAGATGATGTATACCACAGATTAGAGATGCTCTGCAATGGGTATTTTGAGTTTGTAAGAGTCAAAGAAACTGTATATTCACACTGTGGGAACTGAATAAATCATATTTTCTATATTAGAGAAAAAGGTAAATTCCGGAGGCATAATTCAAGTACAGTTTCTGTATAGTTGATGAGCTACTTAGGAAATAAGGTAATTTCTTTTAGAGCTGTTTTCCCACCAGCTTCTTCTGTATTTGTGCATTTGTTTCTGCACATAGATGAGAAACCAACGGTAAAAACATGGAGTTGGGGTCCAGAAAAGAAGGAGGTGAAGATTTTGGCTGGAGAAAAGATCCTGAGAACAAAGAGCTGCATGAAGACTAATGCCAGGCGATGCTCAGGGACCTTGGCTGGTGACACCCAAGACTGGTAATTGCGAGCAGTTCCACAGCAGAAAGTGACACAACCTTCTGTCTGACCTTCCCAGAGCAGTAGTGATGTCCCTGCAGGCAAGGCAAGTCAAGATCTAGTGAATGTAATGCTGTGGGGGAGAGAGTGAGTGAGTGTGCAATGTAACCAAACAGGGTAAAAGCTCTAATCTTGTTGCTTCTTAATTAAACCGCAGTATTCAGATCCACTACAGGTTTTCATTTACTGGTTCTTAATTAAACCCAGTATTCAGATCCACTACAGGTTTTCGTTTACTCTGTCTCGTCTGTGACAGTAACACAAATTACATTCTCAGTACAGTATCATTTCTGAAACTAGCATCTCATTCTCAGTATATTTAGAAATAAACAAACAAAAAAAATCTACAGGAAATATTGGCTATTAGTATGAGTGGATGCTCAAGCCACATATTTTGTCGATTTATTTATCATGACAATTAACAAGTGTCACACCTGTTTCCAGTTTCTAATATTTTATATAATTTTTCATTAGAATAATTATGAGACTAAAGAAGTAAAAGAAAAGAAGAAATAGATGATCTAATAGTCTTAGGCAGAGCTCCAGGAGATGTGGTTTATTTTTCTTTTTTTTTTTTTTCCTTTTACTAATGAAATGATGATACTAAATACCTGCTAGGAGATATTTCTGCTTGTCACCCTTTACCTGTCTATACCATTCTTTAACAGTAACTCGGGGAGCCTGGTAAATCTTGAAATGGGTTTATCTGCAAACATTGGTCTGCAAGGAGCCATTAATTCTGGAAAAGGCATATGTATTGTTTGCCAATGTCATGTAAACTCCTAAAACCAGACAAGCTTATAAAAGAAAAGAGACATTTATTCCGTAAAAGCAAAATTACAACTATTTTTCAGCTACAATGTTACAAGAGAGCAAAATGCAACAATGAAAAGTAATTTTAGAGTGTACCTGACAAAAAAAAAGCTCTTTCTTGTCCACTTAAAGTTCATGAAGACATCATTCAGTCATGGAAAATGAAGAAACAGCTCAGTGGGCAGCTATTTTGTGGATGTTTCACTTCTCAGCATAGCAGTGATAGAGAGATTACAAATCATTCCTGGAAAGAAAACCCTTTGTTTGAGTGGATATGTCTCAGAGGATTTTTTTAATGTTGCAGAACTACATACTTTGAGAAAAAAAAGTAGTTGGAAAATGAATCAACAAAATCCTAATTTTTCTTTTTTTCTACAAAATTACACCCAGTACTGCCAGTAACTCTCCTGAAAGACAAAAGATGATGGTATAGAAGTGGAAAAAAGTTCATTTGTTCAACTTGAAGAATGTAATTTCAGTGATGTTACTGCCTGTTATATCACAAAAACTATATGCAATAAAAATATCAGGGAATCCTGACCAAATAATTACAAGATAATGCTATAAATATTGTTTCACCGGGAAGGTCATACTCATAGTAAAATATTGTGATATTGTATCACAAGATCATATTTATATGATATGTAAACAAAGATCATATTTATACTAAAATATGTAAATATTATATTCCACGGCATTATTTATATTCATGTGTTTAAGGAATACGTAATTCTTTGTAATTTTTTCAAGATATATCATTTAGTTTCTTCAAAGCTATAAAACCATGTCCTTTTATCTTATAACTGTTCAGTTAGATTTCAGACAAGCAGCAGTAAAAATTCAAAGAATCTGTAATATGTGAAAAAGGAACCATGCTTTAGAATATATATATATATTTGTTCAGTGTGCCCAGGTGGCCAAGGCCAATAGCATCCTGGCTTGTATCAAGAATAGTGGGGCCAGCAGGACTAGGGAAGTGATAGTGCCCCTGTACTCAGCACTGGTGAGGCCGCACCTCAAATACTGTGTTCAGTGTTGAGCCCCTCACTACAAGAAAGACATTGAGGTGCTGGAGCATGTTCAAAGAAGAGCAACAAAGCTGGTGGAGGTTCTAGAGAACAAGTCATACAAGGAGCAGCTGAGGGAGCTGGGGTTGTTTAGTTTGGAGAAGAGGAGGCTGCGAGGAGACCTTATCACTCTCTACAGCTACCTGAGAGGAGGTTGAGGTTGAGGTGGGGGTCGGTCTCTTTTCCCAAGTAGCAAGTGATAGGACAAGAGGAAATGGCCTCAAGCTGCACCAGGGGAGGTTTAGGTTGGGTATTAGGAAAAAATTCTTCACCGAAAGGGTTGTCAAGCATTGGAACAGGCTGCCCAGGGAAGTGGTGGAGTCCCCATCCCTGGGAGTATTTAAAAGATGTGTAGATGAGGTGCTTAGGAACATGGTTTAGTGGTAGACTTGGCAGTGCTAGGTTAACGGTTGGACTCAATGATCTTAAAGGTCTTTTCCAGCTGAAATGATTCTATGATCCTATGATTCTAGGATACTTCCCACCCTCACATCCACCCCTTTTTACAGTACCTGAGCAGATTAACTTTCTTGTCAGATCTGATACAGATTCTGCATTCTGTATGACATAACCTAAAATACAATAAAAAAAGCTTAAACGTAAAATATTCACCAAAAAACCCCATGGCCTAACTAAATACACTTTAGGTTTGATCACCAATGTATTTGAGCAAAATCAAATAATTCTAACTGCAATACAATGAACCTGTCTAGTCAAAGAAAAGAATTACTTACATGACTTATGTGACTTATATGATACTTTCCTTCCATATCCTTACATTTTCTGTGTAGAAACAACTCATTATTCCATTTTTTCTTCATTTCTTTTTATGCTTCTGTCCTGGTTTCAGCTGGGATAGAGTTAATTTTCTTCTTGGTAGCCGGTATGGGGCTGTGTTTTGGGTTTAGGATGAGAACAATGTATGTTTTGGTTCTTGCTAAGTAGTGCTAAGTATTGCTAAATAGTGGCTAAGTAGCGCTTACACTGGTCAAGGACTTTTCAGCTTCCCATGCTCTGCCAGGTGCACGGGGAGGGGGGCTGGGAGGGAGCACAGCCAGGGGCACTGACCCAGACTGGCCAAAGAGTTATTCCATACCATATGACGTCATGGTCAGTATATAAGCTGGGGGAAGAAGAAGGAACGGGGGGACATCTGGCGTGATGGCATTTGTCTTCCCAAGTAACCGTTACGCGTGATGGAGCCCTGCTTTCCTGGGGATGGCCGAACACCTGCCTGCCGATGGGAAGTAGCGAATTAATTCCTTGTTTTGCTTTGTTTGCGTGCGCAGCTTTTGCTTTACCTATTTAACTGTTCTATTTTATTTTACTTCAACTATTAAACTGTTCTTATGTCAACCCATGAGTTCTCTCCCTTTTACCCTTCGAATTCTCTCCCTCATCCCACCGGGGGGGGATTGAGCGAGCGGCTGCGTGGTGCTTAGTTGCTAGCTGGGGCTAAACCACGACAGCTTCAAACTCAGCTTTTTACTTTTAAACCTTATATGCCACCTGCCAGCTCCATCTTACTTTAGCTTTTTTGTGACATTCTAAAAACCACTCTCTCTGTAGTTCTTCCACCTGTTAATTTTGGAGACTGTCACTTCTTGCAACCATGTGAGATGAACAGCACAAAATATGGTTTTAAAAGTGTATTTTCACACAATAAAGCAGTGAAAATCAATCTTAGATATGACTTTTGCATTTTTTAGGAATATTTATTTTAAAAAAAAAGACTAAAGAGATTCCTCATTTTAGTTACTGCATTTTTCTGACATCTCTTTTAGTAAAAAAGCTTTTTACTGATATGTTTATGTTACAGCAGATTATTTTTCTTTTCTCCTGTTTGCTCTTGTCAGAGAAGACCTAAAATAACAAAGATCAGAGCTGGAATAACAGGAAAAGAAAACATCCATACCAGTACGTTAATACCTGTATGTAGCACTGAGACCCCCCCATACTTTCAGAGACCTAAAGTAGCGGGCAGGAAAAAATACTGCACAACAAGGAAACCTATTTATTTTATGTACTAAAAAAACAAACCAAACCAAAAACCAACCCCGAATCAAAAAAAAAAAACAATACATCAAATTACTTACTGTAAAAAAAGGATCCCAAACAAGATAAACACTTAGGAAGATCTGTCATCAAAATCTGATATCCTTAAAAATAAATCATGAAGAGACAATCTGAATTTTTGATAGAAAAATTTATAGCACTCAAGTCTTCTGCTAATAAAAGAACATATGATAGCAAGAGATACAGAAATTGTTGACATCTGCCATCTCAATTGATTTCTTAACACAAGTCAGTTATAATTGCAAAAAGCAAGACCAAGAGCATTTTTGCTGTCTGGACTATGAATAACGTATGACTTAGAGAATTCAAAGATTTTTCATATGATATGAAGGAAATAACTTTGTAAGCAAAGCTGACCTACAGTTTCTGAACCTAACAACCATATCTCTACAATTGCTTCCTTAATTCATGCCACTTTTATTAGATATATAGGATTTTTTTTTATCTCCATGTGCTCCATTAAAAATGTATCATGCATTTTTAGTTAATATGAATAAATGTCTATGCTATTTATACACAAATGATGTCATACCTTATTTTAAACAGCAAAACCTTGAATTAATATAATCATTATGTTTAAAAAATTAGAGAAAAAAATGGAACAAAACAGACACCACCACCCCCCAAGCATAGTGCATTATCATTGACCCATTTAGTGCAGGGAGGACACAATAAATCAATGTTTGTTAACATATGCGTAAGTAGAAAAAGGCAATTTCATGGATCAGGCAACATAGTCATGAAACGTCTGTGAAGCAGTGGTGCATTGACTGTTGAGAAGGACAAAGCCAAAATGACAAAAATTCTTTGACTTTCCTGTGCATTCTGAATTCCTTTTTGTTATGATTTTGGTCAAACTCTCACTTTTGTGAGCAATTGTTGGCAATATATCCATAAAAACTCAGATAAGTGTTTAAAACATTTAAAGTAATATTGCTTTTTAAGTGATTGGGGTGGTGAAGAAAGAAAACAACATCATAAAATACAATACAATGCACAAAATTTTGTTATAGAAAGTTTCATTCCAGGGCTGGATCTGAACCTACATTGGTCCAAAGAGATAGTTTACTTTCAAAGTCAGTGGAGATCTGGATAGACAAAAGTCACCATTTTGCCGAATTTGAGATCAACTCTCACTTGGTGAAATATATGTCAGAGAATTAAACACCATGTGTATAGACATTGGTACCATTAGATGTGTCCACAAGTTGTATACATTTCTAAAAGACAAAATCAACCAAAAAATCTGAGCACTCTCCTGTGAACCAGGAATTACACAAAAAATGTATCTGTGTCTTTAAAATAATCTCTTTGTTGCTATCTTAACTTTATGCAGGTCCAAAGCCTCCTTGAAATTTTTCCAGCACTATGTTTCTAATAAGGCTCAGCTGACTACTTAGTTCGTAACAGAACTTTCTTCAGCTAAAAATATTAAATCTTTTATCCACCTACCTGACCTCCACATTCGCATGTAAGGAATATGACAGTGAAAAGCAGATGCTGAATTTTTATTAGGCATCCTAACATTTTCAGTCCTGTTAATTTAGAGCTGAACGAAGATGTTGTTGCCTTCTTGTATTATTTAGAAAGAATCATTTATGCATTATTAAAATAGAGCATATCCTGGAAGAATTTTTTAGAAAAGGGAAAAAAGGGAAAAAAAGAAAAAAAAATTATGCATGTATGCTCTTTAATGATTTACTGTAAAAAAAAAAAAAATCAATTTCACTGCCCTTCTAGTAAAACAAACTAACTGAGTTTCCCTTCCTGAGTAGAAGGTGTTTAGTTTCATCTCAGGATTTTGAAAAGCATTTAATGGATATTTAAAATGATAATGCCTAAGGTTTGAGATCTTCAATCCTCATTCATATAAAGCTGTTATCAAATTAAGTTGTTTGTTGAAGTAAAAAGACAAAAACTTGGCCATATTTTAGTTTTGGCTTTAAATATTAAGTAATATCACAATTAAACTCTCTTCATAATACATTTATATGTACTCTTAAAGTGTATTTGGATTTGAATGGTATTTTTAAGTCAAGGTTTAATTATCATGTTGGTATTTCTATAACATTGTTCATGGAAAAGGACATTAGTCTTGTGATACTGATCTTCAATAAATAGAGATTACTTTAGGAGCAAACATGCACCAACTTGTCTGTTAAGATAACGTCTAATGGCTGTATTAACACTGTGTCCAAATGACTGGTACTTATGTTATACGAATTGTAGTATATGGGCAAGAAAAAAATGAAAGAAATTAAAATGTGTACTACTTCTTTTCATTCTACATTCTTGAAAAAATACAACAAAACAAACCAACCAGAGTTGGGTAGGCATACTCAAGGTCTCATTCTTTTGGAAGGTGCTTTTGGGTTGGTTTCACCCTCTGACAGTGCATTCATTATAAGGTAGACAAAAATTCCATTATATATTGGAATGTAAGATAATACAGATTCCTTCAAAGAGCAGCATTAAATAATTGAATGAGGTGAACAGTATCAATCTTCTGTCTCCTGTGCTCCCTTCTTTCCCCCCGCCCTCAATTTCTTTCACCACTATCGTTCTAAGATGAACCACAGCAGAAATAAGTGCAAAAACAAAAATTCCAAAACCAAGAAGAAATCCATTTTAGGTGAGCCATTATCAAATCATCTGCACATTTCATAATTGGGGCTTTACACTATGAGGCCCCATGAGCTATGCAAGCAGCATATGATCTAGCTTCTAATATGGTATAGAAAGAAGGTCTTACTGGACACCTGTCTCTGCTTATAAACGAACTCACGTCATCACTTTCTCACTATCACGTCCTGCTTTTGCAGATGTTGCAGATGTTCATTCAGAAATCAGTGGTATGATTTATACACATCTCATGGGGTAGAGATAAGCTGGAAAGGGAGAAGCAGAACATTAGACTTCAAACTCAACACCGAAGGGCCTAAAGGAAAGGACAATGGCTTTCATATGGTTAAGGTAGCCTTTAGCAGCTAATCTGTGCACACAAGGATAATGTAAAGTATCAACACAAGCCAATTTCTAATGCATCAAGGCATACATGCAGGAATATTTGTTGATTTTTAAGTAGGCTATAGTGTTCTCATTTTGAATAGAATCAATAGTCTCATCAGAAATAAGGAAAATTAAGCTATCTTATTGCTATTTTTTATTTTCTAGTGCATGTTCTAAAATAGGTCAATACATGATAATTTAATGTCTCACTTTAGATATAGATTGCAAAGAAATGGACTTAAACACTAGTCTGTAAACTCCAGAGTTTTATACAGCAATTACTTTGACTTCTGAAGACAAAATTGTGCATCTAGTAATTAAGCAGTTAAGACAAACAGTGCCTGAATTATTCTTAGATAACATCACACCATGAGGGCATTGCAAGAGATGAATCAAAGTAGATTTTTTTCCACTATTGGAGATCTGGTATCAACAGATTCTCTGGAGTTTCTGACATAATGGTAAATTAAAACTACAAAAGTACAAACTTCAGCATATAAGAACTCAGTAGTATTAATTTAAATAGTTCAAAATCTCTCTGACAACCCTAGTAAGCCTTACTGTCATTAATCACACACCCCCGAAAACACCAGACTCCTACAGTTTTAGTATATGCATGCATTAAGCTTTTACTTTTTATACAAAATGGTTACTTGCATTCTAACACTGCTGTAGTCGCTTCATCTTATGAATGCTGTTTCAAGTACAAAACCCCCACATTTTATTTATATCTATATATATATACACATATATACATATATGTGTGTATGTGTGTGTATGCAAAAGCATAGATTGAAACTATAATTAATATATCTTTTAACGGGAAATATACATAAGACTCAATTTGCCCCATTCAATTCTAGCAATACATATAAGATGGTTAAATTGAGTTCAGTCACCCCAGGCACCTTTTAAAGTCAAAGGACAGAAAAAGTAGTGTCTGTCTTGTGTCTGATTGTAGTCATATTCTGGAGCAACCAGTTCTTAATAGAGATGTGATGCATCTGTTTCTTATTTTTATAAAATTATTCAAAATCAGAGTCAGATAACATTATGTAATAGAAAAGTCCACTAGCTATTGCTAAAGAGGAAGATGAATTACTTTGCAAAAAATAGCTGGTGCTGCTTCTTTTCTTCTAAAAGGAGATGAAAAAATTTAAAATGTATTTTGTAGTAAATATTACAGTTCATTAAAACAATTCAGGACTTCATAATACTTCTTTAAAAGAGTTTCCTAAATAGGTAATTTTACATTGAGTCATATATGGGTAATATATACAACTTTCAGCCAATCAGTTATAAATTCCACTGACCTCTGTAGAAATATGATTAGGTTTATATTATAATACATAGTATATTTCCTAGAAATCCATAAGGTAAGAACAGAAGTGTACTAAGGGAGATTTATTACACTTAACTACAGAATATTTACTAAACTCAATACGTCAGCTGAACTCCAAAATCTCTAAAAGCAGAAGAAAGTATTCTACGCTCTTATTAACTGTATATTTATTTTTAGAATAAGCTTTGTAACAAAAATAGTGAGAGACAATAATGATGAAATGTTGTCTGATGTTGAATTTTTCCATTTGTAATGTTGTTTAGTGGAAACAATAAATGTGTTTGATCAATACATAGATCTTCAAGAGACCTTTTAAGGAACATCATGTTGCATAAATTTAACTTTTAAGTTTCTGACAAATGGTGTCCTGTTTGTTTGTCCAATGTTTGTATGGTATGTTGTATTAAAAGAATTCACCAGGTCATAGAGAGGAAGGCTCTCTCCTACTGGCTGGTCAAAGTCAGGTAGAAACATCTAGAAGGAGAAAGAAAGCAAACTCTCTGAGAGCAACTGAATAGAATCATAGAATCATAGAATGCTTTGGGATGGAAGGGACCTTTAAAGGTCATCTAGTCCATCTCCCCTGCAATGGGCAGGGACATCTACAACTAGATCAGGTTGCTCAGAGACCCATCCAGCCTGTCCTTGAATGTTTCCAAGGATGGGGCACCTACCACCTCTCTGGGCAACCCATTCCAGTGTTTCACCACCCTCATTGTAAAAAATTTCTTCCTTATATCTATTCTGAATCTACCCTCTTTTAGTTTAAAACCATTACCCCTTGTCTTATCGCTACTGGCCCTGCTAAAAAGTTTGTCCCCGTCTTTCTTGAAGGCCCCCTTTAAGTATTGAAAAGCCTCAGTAAGGTGTCCCTGGAGCCTTCTTTTCTCCAGGCTGAACAACCCCAATTCTCTCAGCCTTTCCTCATAGCAGAGGTGTTCCAGCCCTCTGATCATTTTTGTGGCCCTCCTCTGGACCCGTTCCAACAGGTCCATGTCCTTCCTGTGCTGAGGGCTCCAGAGCTGGACACAGTACTCCAGGTGGGGTCTCAGCAGAGCAGAGTAGAGGGGCAGAATCACTTCCCTCGACCTGCTGGCCACACTTGATGCAGCCCAGGATACGGTTGGCTTTCTGGGCTGCGAGAGCACATTGCTGGCTCATGTCCAGCTTTTCATCTACCAGTACCCCCAAGTCCTTCTTCTCAGGGCTGCTCTCAATCCCTTCATCCCCCAGCCTGTATTGATACTGGGGATTGCCCCAACCCAGGTGCAGGACCTTTCACTTGTCCTTGTTGAACCTCATGAGGTTCACACAGGCCCACTTCTCAAGCCTGTCCAGGCTGAGCCCAGTTGGAAAACAGGCATGCAGTTTTCCAGAGGCACAGAAGAAATAGCACTTTATTCTAGGAACACATGGACGCCTATTAAAGATTGTGGCCCCCCAAAGTGATCCTAAAAGTAGTGAGTGTGAGAAAAAAAGGAGAGATGTCATTCTGCAAGGGGCTGGTAGAATTTTTAGCATGCCCTTCATATTGCAGTTGATCTTGACTATATCTAATTTTCTCTGCATTAAAAGTTAATTCCAAAGTCCTTAGGGTGTTTCTTTTTTTGGAAGGGAGCAGGGTTTGTTTTGTTTTGTGTTCTTATAAATCAGAGTATTTGAGATTAGAAGCCTTTTCAGTGTTTCTGATGTCCTTACTTAAGAAAGAGGTGCAGACACATCCAGATTAAAGATCTAGATGACTTGCAGCCCCATCACAAAACTCGTGTATCTCTGATTAACAGCTGTGTGATAGTTAGTACAAAGGTTTTAGTAGATATCATAATTACTGGAACACATGGTGTGTGTTCCATCCAGAACAAAAATGACTTGAAGCAGCCTCCAGAAGAAAAGTTGAGCTGAGTAGTTATGGAAACTTAAAACCATATAAACTATATAACAACTGTATTTCTCTAGGTCCAAAAATTTTATATAAGCAAGATTTTGTTATGTTGCAATTTCTATTTTTTGCAAAGCATTAATAGAAGCTGGAAGCCAAATCAGAGACTAAGAAAAAGAACCTTGGGTGTTTTGTTAATTACAAAGAATTCACAGCCAGCTGGAAGTCAGAGCAATGTGTGCTTAACTGCTCTGAATATTCTGTTTTACATGTAGTATTCTGTGCATATTTGCTCTGATTGCTCAAAGGGAAATGATTATTGTTTATGAAAGATTGTCCATTATTCTCCAATTACAGACAAAACACATTCTATAACAGGGAAAATCTGGCTGCTATTCTGTAGACTTTGAGAGAAACCCTTCCTTACTGATATGGTGCTTCATGAATTATCCCAGTTATGTTATTCATGCAAGATGCTACATAAGAAAGGGGTCAAAATCTTCTGAATTTTTAAATACATCTTGAATCACTATGAATTTGCTGCAAAATTGTAATTGAACATGAGACAGCATATGAACCATAAGGGATTCATGTTCAGTTGTGATTTTCTTTCTTTCTCCATAATCTAGGGTTAAAAAGGAGAGGAACACAAAAAACACAGTACATGAAAGAATGCAGTCTACTTTTCAGTTTCTGACCCAGAAACAGAGTAGACAAGGTTTCAATTTCTCCTTCCCCATCAATTCTTTGTCTCGGGGGGAATATGAGGAAAACAGTATCTGTGTTGCACGTGCCTGTAGGACTGGTATCTGCATGGGTCTAGCTGGTTGATTAAAGCAACCTTAGTGCTATTTACAGTTCAGTAAGGCAAAGAGACAATTTCTTCTATTCTTACTTTAATTGGTTAATTATAAAGTTTATATTAAAACAATTTAGATGGTAGCATACACAGATTTGGAGTAAGGGAATTCAGCAATATATGAAATCTCTTGCTCCAAGAAAGTTCTAACATAAAATATTTCTTAGTGATGACATTAAAAAAATTGATAAACTACAGACAAGGTTGCTATGCCATCATCTAGAGGCAATGCTGCAAAAGCCTTGTATCTATTCTAAGACTTAATTAAAGATGAAAGATGCCCCCTAGTTTCTATTAGGAAAGTGTCCTAAAATAAGCAGTATTTCTGGGTCTGACACTGGTATTAATTTTCATTTCCCCAATGTTTGTCCTTCATTATTTTACAGATAATAATGTTTTAGTCCAAGGTTTTGAACTCTCCATGGGTCAGTCTGTGCTGTTCACACTGGAGTTGCATTTGTGGTCTATACAGACAAGAATATTTGCTCCTTGATGAAACAGAAGAAACACTATTCCAAATATGAATTGTCATTTGTACATTTTCAACTTTTTTCTGTTCTTATGAAAAATATTATTTGCATTTACCCAATCTCGTAAGGCTCTTTCCTGTTTGAATAAAGCTATGACCTAGCTCAGAGAGCCAAAATCACTTCTCATCTGCCTACACTAACTTCATTCTGGCTCCATATTTGGAGTAAGACACAAATGGGCCAAGGTCTGCACCGTGATTTCTACAGAAAAGGAGACTCTGTATGCAAGCTGGATCAGTCTCAGGGTACTGCAACCAGCCTGCTGGAAGTCTCCGTGTGCACTGACAAATCAAATAAGTTATATTTTGAAAGCCCTTTACTAACTAAAAAAATCAACCCAAACAAAGCTAAACCAAAAAACCAACATTTTTTTAAGAAAGATGTTGAGATCAGCTTAAACTATTACATGTCTCCTGTCAATTGAATAGCTATGGAGACAAGTGGATGTCTGCAAGCACATATAATCAAATAAATTTCCATAAAGCTTTCTCTTAAGGAAAAACAAATAAATGCAAAATTTTAAGAGTGGAAGATCCTAAACAATCAAATAAAAAAACATCAAGTAGCAGGTACAGGCCTGGTAATATTCTAAAATGTATTGATGTAATTCCATACAACTTCACAAGGGAAGATATAGGTGTTAGTCTCAGGTCACTCAGGCTTGTGAAATTGTACATCTCTCCATCTACATTATTTTTACAAGAATTAGTATATATTTCCTTTTTACATAAAAGGTTTGTAATCTGGATATAGAGCTGAAGAGGGAAATAACAGTAATTTCTTTCAATTTGTAACTGTGAAATACTTATTCTGCTTATCTGAAAAGAGTAAAACATGTATTATCCTTGCTGTTCTTTTGGGCTATTTTAGTGTTCAGAAATAGTTATTCAGGGTATCTTCCTGTCTTGTTCTGTGATCACTCTAGGGCTTACCAGGTTGCATTTCTATACCAGACACCAAATTTCTAAGGCTTTTTAAAGTACCTGTAGAAATAATCTGCATATGATCCCCAAAGAGAGACAGGAATAAATGTGACATAGCTATATAAACAGTATCTTGTCCATAGGAAGAGATAAGTACTCCTAGGATATTAGGCCACTGCAGCACAATTTTTAAATCCTGTGTACCTGCATGTGCACTGTAGTCTTTATTGTGCTATGAGTACAAGAAAGATCCTACTTTTCAAATAAATGTTTAACTTTAGGCACATTAACAATCCAATTCATAAAAATAGACTTATTCATCTAAGTATAGATGTAAAAGTTTGCAGAATTAAAATAAATTCCTCAGATTAAATATTCTACATTTATGCTTGTGAGTTAGCGGACCCTCATAAAAATGAAGTGAGCTTAATTTTCCCTTTGGTTTTAAACAAGATTTTTTGATTGCTGAGGAAAAAAAAAAGGTAGTATGGCAATGATAAAAAAAAAAAATCAAGTTAACTGAAAAGTACAAAGGGAGAAGAGAGATTTAGGTCTGAGTGCTAGATACATATCTGAACTCTTCAGGGTCATGAAATCTATGCCAGCACTGATAAGTTCTTTGCCTGAAAGCACAGCACATTACTTTAGTACTGTCTCTTAGTCTATTAAAAATCCAACTGTGAAAAAAAGGTCAAATGAGAGCTGACAAAATGACTTAGATGCTTCATTTGATGTTGCAGTTGTTTCTTTAGTTCAACTATTATTTTTTATCACCTTGGTTTCATGGTCCAATTCTTTTGATAGCAGTGGTAGAAAATAAGTATATCATAATACTAGGGTCATTTTGTAAACTTGGTGTAGGCTGAGTGTGCTACATTAATACATGGGTTTTTTTAAATAATTAAATGAAAAACAGGACAAGATCTCAGTTCCCCGAATTTCAGGTGCCTGAAGCCTGCTGGAATGGCTAAAAGCAGAGCTCAAGCAGTACTGGACTAGCACTTTATTAAGAACCCAGACTGCATATCATTTCCCTCCTCCTCCAATAGCTGTAGTGTTCATATTGTATCCAATCCCAGTACAGTTGCTTGTTCTCAGAGTTTCTCCAAGGCCATGAAGTGTGTTTGTAGACATGAGCCAGCTTCCTTTCCATCACTGAGGCTGAGAGTCCACCTCAGATTCTGTCAAAAAATGTGCAGGCTGCCAATTTTAGAAAAGACAAGAGATTCTAACTGACATAATTTTTTGGATCCCTTGCTGCACAGAGATAAGGACAGTTATGCTGACTGTCAAGTGCAAAAAAGGTTTTTTTCTGTTTTGCTGACTTTGCTTTGCCTGGGAGAGAAATAGATAACCACATGATAATCAGACTGGCTTTCTGCAATGTAAATTCTTACATTACCATTCTATAATTAAATTAATTGTTCTGAGGTCTTTTTCTTATACAGCATGTTTATCTTGTGCAAGTTTTCTTCATTATCTCTAAGCTGAAGCAACTTGACTTTGATAAACAAAATCTTAAGCAAACAGAACTGGAGACAGTTGACATTATGACAGCCACGTTGCTTATTCTCTTGTGCTTCCCCTCAGAAGCTGTTATACTGTAAAGGAGCTAGATTTGTATCCCAGGCTGTCCTACAGCTGGCCCTCCAACCCTACAAGAGCATGCTGAGACCCTGAACTTTCCCAGGACTCACTCTGACCTCTGGTCAGCTTGTGGCCCAGGTCTCCTCAGACGTGGGAGCTGCAAAGCTCTTCCAGCTCCAGGTTTCAGACATGGACATGGACTCAAGTGGGTGGCTGAGGTTTCCTTGGATTTGAGCATTCTTTCTTCTGACACAGTTTTATTTTAGTGTTTCAGATATTCCATTATCCCTTTTCTCACTTCTGAAGCTGTCTTCACTGATCCAAAAAGAAAACTGACATGGATTCCATGATCCTGTAAGTGATAAGACTGATCTCAGATTTACAAAATTTACCAAAAAAAAGCACTTTCTAGTAAAAGGACAGATGTGATTCAAGTGTTATCATGACATTTCTCCTGGGGAGGTATATTTTATTCTTTGAGACATTAGGTCCCTTGACCATGGCAAGAGTCTGAGGAATACTTTGAAGAGATGTTACTTGCTAAAGCCATTTATACCAAGATCATCAAATATTTCAGTTGTTCGTAGCTTAAACATCATGTCTACTGATCAGCCTAGGCAACCTCTAGAGGAAATATTTATTGAGCTGAATCATCATCTGGAGATGCCTCTTTTTCTTAATTAACTAGTGAGTTTTGGATCCCAAAGAGTTATCACGTCCCTAGTTCCCCCTCCCTTACTTCTCTCCCCCTTGCCCTGTGGCACCATGGCCCCAGCAAGGACAAGGCAGGTCTCTCTCAGGGGGCCAGGATGGGGGCCTTAACAGGTTGGAGTCAGTCCCCTGTGCCCCCACTCTCCTGTGACTGTTGCTATTGTGGGTTAATGTACATATAGGTGAGAAAAAAAGAAACTGGTGAAATCTGAATACTAAATATAAGGAAGCAGAAGGAATCAGAACACTAGTGAACAAAAGTATTAAAAAAACCCCTTTCTCCTATGGATTAAGGCTGTGGAAAAAGAGTAAGAAAGCAAGAGCAATTGCATGAACAGAGAGAGAGCAAGCAATTCTTCATTCTGTTATAAAGGCTGCTGGAATTAAACTGCAGTAGCAAATGTGTGCAGTCATTTCCTCCTGGAAATACAAGGTGGCAAGAGGTCTAGCAGTTTCTGGAATTTTAGAGACAGCTTCTTTTTTTTTTTTTGTCAATGCTACCTGAGCACTAGTCTGTTCTGGTTCTCCCCTTCTCACTCTTTTTTCCACTTCGGGGGGGGGGGGGGGGGGGGGAGGGGGGAAGAAAAGTAGTAGACTTGAGTAATAAAAAAGATTGGCTCCAGTGATCCAATGTACTGTTTTTTATGGAAACTGTCTCTCTCTTAAGGTTATCGCAGAGCTATTCACTGAAAACCCCAAATCTGTACTTCAGGGCATATAACCACATCATAAGAAACCTTGGTCTTCTGCTAGTGATATATCGAAGAATTCTTTTCTTGGCAGGCACTTTGATGTGTTGTCTTACAAGAAAGATAGAGTAGAATAAGTCTTCAGTCTTTATGCAGCCATGGGAGACTGTGATTTCCATCTCATATGGAAAAAATAATTTTATGCCTCACAGGTCTACATAAACCATAATGCCACACAGTAAAGAGAGTTTTTAATTTTACTTCTTTAAAGCTGCCATTTTTGGTTTTGCTTTGTTTAGGTTATCATCCTTCTAGCGTATTTCTGTATCAGTTTCAATATCAAAAGCAAAAGCTGCATTAATAAACAGAGGATAAAATCAGCTATGCAGTTCTTCGTGTGCATTGTCATTAAGCAAATGTAGGCAAACCTAATTTATATAAAGTCTAAAACACTTACACGGTAGACAGGGCAGTCTACAAGAAAGTTGAATGAGTTTGACTCTACTTACAGACCTCCACTACAGTACCTGCACAGAATTAATCAGAGGCTAAGTACTCATAGTTTATCTGAAACATTTTGGAGGTTTTTTTCTCCTCCCTGAAATCAAAATATGCTTTTTGTTTAAGAGTTAATTGTAGGAGATAATTTCAGTGCAAGCCTGCTAGGAGACAAAATACTGGAAATATCACATTTTTAACATACAAATATTTCAGGCTGAAAATTAAGAGATCAGGCTCATTTGCTTTTGATATATATTTCTTCCTATGACTTGAGTAACTTCCTTAATGTATCTGATACATTTGCCTCATTCAATCTGCGAGACAATAGCAAGTATTTTCTTTGCTTTTTCCTCCTCAGTATCATTCCTACAACATTCCAGTCTTCTTTTTAAAACTGCTTTCTGAATTAGTTATATTAAGACCTTTTTCTATCTATATGAAAAACATCACAGCCTTTCAGTAACTTCCTTGCTCTCCTTTTCTCTCCTTCACCCCTGGATATACACAGACACAATCTCACACACACTAATTTTTTTAGTTGGAAAACATGAAAATATGTCACAAAATCGGAAAACTTTATAAGCAATTTGCAGTCCTGTAACAAGTAAAGCCTTGCCCAGTTAAGAAACAAATTTCATGGTCCTTTTCTGCTGTTTTTTTGAATTTTCATCATAAATCTAATCCATAGTGGAATTCATCATGTATAATTTCAAAGAATGTTCTCATTTGGGAGCTCTTAGTGTTATGGAAGGGGAAACAGGAATGACAGATGACCTTGGCAATGAATCCGAGGAACAGCTGTTCTGGTTTCTTGGAAGATATACATTCAAATACAGTTGAAAATATTCCTATTAGACACTTCATAAATGCCATAGCTTCCAAAAAGGAGATATAGCTCAGTAGCTGCAAGAATCCATAACCTATGACCCCCATGCAATATATTTTCCCCAAAATGATCCTAGTGATGAATACTGAAGTCTTTTATCAAGTGCATTATTTTGCACGTTGCAGCATTGTTATTTTTTAATATGTATTAAAACTTTTCCATTCAGCTCCTTAAGGATGTTGAATATTAGGGGAAAAAATTAATAATTTAGCTAACTTCACCCTTATTTCAATGAATATGTTGTTTGATAAATATTCTACAGTCATCTCTGAAAACCTCTGAACACCTCAAAAATGAAAGAAAAAAATCTGAAATCTTCTCCAGATGTCTGATATTTCGTCTAAACCAGTCATTAGAAGTATTTTCCTTCTATGTGTTTTGAAGCTTAAGAGCAGTAACCGTGATTAGATTGACACATTTATACTTGATACATTTGTACTGTTTATCTTGGAAGAATTCTGTATTTGTTGTCTGACAAATAATACATAGTGTGAAACAACAGATATAAATAAATAAATAAATACTGCAAAATCTCATTTTGTGACAAAATATGGTATAATTGAAGATTAACATTTAACATATTCTTCACTCCATACAGAAGGTGCTTAAGGATATAAAGAACAGTCATGTAGCACATTAATCAAATCTACTTGACAATAAAATACATAATTTTGATCAGATACTCTATTCTTCATGCAGTTAAAAAGACCACTTTTTAAAGAACTACTTAACATAGCTGATAGCATGCGAGATTTTGTTTTGTATTTGTTTAAGGGTTGTTTTGATGGGATAAGCTTGTCTTAAATGAGCTTATCAATAGATTGATATGAACCATTTATGAAATACATTCTTGATATATTTTCAAGTCCATTTGAAGATAGTTAATCATTAAATCTGTTATTTCGCCTGCATATATTGATTAGGAACTTTGGAATGACAACATTGTACACTGTTGATCTGACTGTCTAGGTGAGCAGCTAAAAAAGATGAACATTTCTTTGCACTGAGGGAGGCATCAAATGCAAATATACATTCACGCAGTCTTGTTATTACAACGAGGACTTTAAAAGTATTGGTTAGCACGTCCAATGCTTTAAAAATTTCTCTTTGATTTCTGGTGGATAATATTAGTCGACTAAACCACAGAAGAACAAATATATGGAAAGATGCATGCAATGGGACAGAATTATTAAATTTGTGCAAAGATATTGATGTTAGTCTTCATATGCAGTTACAAGAGTACCTCTGTTATTCATATAATTGTATGGAGCATTTCTTTATACAAAACAAAACACAACACCCACCAAAACTGAAAGGATGCTTCCTTCCCATTCATTGTTTCTCTCTCATTAATTTGCGGAGAAAGTCTGTTGCAAGTTTTTCTAAACAGGAACACTAAGTTATTCAGAGTCTGAGATATCTGTAAGCCTTTTTGTTATATGGTACTAAACTGATTTCTGAAATTCAGCTTATGTCAAATGAAGAATATATAACCACTCATATAGTAAATATATATATTTATAATAATAACAATAACAACAAGTTAATCTAGTAAGCAGTGGTGTCTTTATATATCTTTGTTTTCAATGTTTAAAAAGTGGAATTAACTACACTAGATGATACACTGCATCCTACTTATGTTGCTACATTTCTTTACCAATCTGAATTTTCATGGTGTGCCATATACTACATGTTAGACATATGGGTAATGCAACCTCCTTATCTTAAAAGGACATTGCACCTCTTCCTACATATGATATCATAGTAACAAATCTTGCTCTTCTCCAACCCACTCTTTATCTTTCTCTTTTGACTTAGGCAAATGAAGATTGTGCAGTAGAACAGCATGTGTTGTACATAGCATCTTCAAAGTGATTGTGGTTAAATTATTTAGAATTTGCCCTTGCAGCAAAATAATCTTACTGGGAAATTTTTTGAGTACTGGTGCTGCAAAACAGTTTATAGAGATTGCAATAATTGTCTTGTCTTTCAAATCCTTTTGGTATCAGAACAACACTGTGCTTATTGCTTTCCTTTAAAAACTGTGAAGATGTAATTCAATCATACAAGAAATGCTCAAAAAATAAAAATGTTTTCGACAGATTTTGTTCTCAATTAACACCTAGTGTTTTTCTTTCATAATTGCATTGCCCTCTTGATATCAACAGTGTTTAGAAATAGAAGAGAAATATTTTTATTTACTTCAAACTAGTGGTGCCGTGGAAGCAGCTACTTAGAATTCTGGAAATATCTGCTGAGCTGCTACTTTAGCAGACAAAAGAAAAGAGGGGGGAGAAGTTTTTAGACAAACTGATATAAAGGACTTTTCCATTAAACTAAATTGTTGTGTTTTTTTTTCCTTTTCTTATTTTAAAGCTCATTTGTAAATCTGTATCTTAGAAGCAAAGTCATATTGCTGCTCATTTGTACTAGCAATCTAAAATTATTTTCTGAATAGGAAGGAGTAATTTGTCTAAATATTTGGAAGTATGCACTCACTTTATTTTCTTACAACCATGAACATACAGTCTATGAGTGTTTAATTATGAAAGCAAGTCAGAATCTGATGCCTGGATATCACTCTCAGTGTGATCTGAGACCCACATTAAATCATTGCAGATGTCTCTTAACCATTCTGGTATGGCCTTATGATCACCTTATGATCACCTTAAGGTGACCCGCTTAGTGGATGAGGGGAAGGCTGTGGATGTTGTCTACTTGGACTTGAGTAAGGCCTTTGACACCGTCTCCCACAGCATTCTCCTGCAGAAGCTGGCTGCTCACGGCTTGGACAAGTGCACTCTGAGCTGGGTTAAAAACTGGCTGGATGGCCGAGCCCAGAGAGTGGTGGTGAATGGAGCCAAATGCAGTTGGCGGCCGGTCACGAGTGGTGTTCCCCAAGGTTCAGTGTTGGGACCGGTCCTGTTGAATATCTTTATCGATGATCTGGATGAGGGGATAGAGTGCACCCTCAGTAAGTTTGCAGATGACACCAAGTTGGGTGGGAGTGTCGATCTGCTGGAGGGTAGGAAGGCCCTGCAGAGGGACCTGGACAGGCTGGATTGTTGGGCTGGGGCCAACTGTATGAGGTTCAACAAGGCCAAGTGCCGGGTCCTGCACTTGGGTCACAACAACCCCAAGCAACGCTACAGGCTTGGGGAGGAGTGGCTGGAAAGCAGCCTGGCTGAAAAGGACCTGGGGGTGATGGTTGACAGCCGCCTAAACATGAGCCAGCAGTGTGCCCAGGTGGCCAAGAGGGCCAATGGCATCCTGGCTTGTATCAGGAATAGTGTGGCCAGCAGGACCAGGGAGGTGATAGTGCCCCTGTATTCGGCACTGGTGAGGCCGCACCTCGAATACTGTGTTCAGTTTTGGGCCCCTCACTTCAAGAAGGACATTGAGGTGCTGGAGCGTGTCCAGAGAAGGGCAACGAGGTTGGTGAAGGGTCTAGAGAACAAGTGTTATGAGGAGCGGCTGAGGGAGCTGGGGTTGTTTAGTTTGGAGAAGAGGAGGCTGAGGGGAGACCTTATTGCCCTCTACAACTACCTGAAAAGAGGTTGTAGTGAGGTGGGGGTCAGTCTCTTCACCCCAGTAACAAGCGATAGGACGAGAGGAAATGGCCTCAAGCTGCGCCAGGGTAAGTTTAGGTTGGATATCAGGAGAAACTTCTTTACTGAAAGAGTAGTCAGGCACTGGAACAGGTTGCCCAGGGAAGTGGTTGAGTGCCCATCCCTGGAGGTATTTAAAAGACGGGTAGATGCAGTACTTGAGGACATGGTTTAGTGTTGGACTTGGCGGTGGTAGGTTAACGGTTGGATCTGATGTTCCTAAGGGTCTTTTCCAACCTTAACAATTCTATGATTCTATGATTCTATATGGGCCACACATGCATTTCAGTTAGCACTTTAGCTCGGTAGACTCTTATTCTAATTTGCATCACTTGACCACAAATTGGAGAAAGTTGAGTCTAAATGTCTGTGAAGTCACGGATAATCACATCATCCTTGTTTCCTCTACATTGCTCAACTTGGGAGAGTGGGATTTAAATAGGCAAAATGCTGTCCTTTGGGTTTGGTACACCCAGTCTGGTCTCATTGATCCCTTACAGCCTGTTAACAGAGAGAGTATGGAAGTTTGAGAGGTCATCTGCATCTGACTCTTGTGGTAGGTACCCACAACTACCCACATGAACAATGATATAGACAAGCACCAAAGTCTCTGGGACTTACCAAATGAGAACTGTGAAAAAATAGATTTGTCTGCTGCTGTTCCCTTCACCAGCAGTTCTCACACCCTGAAAATGAGAAAATCACTGTTAAGGAAACACTGGGTATTCTCACAACCACAGGTATAAGTGACTCTATGTATGATTCTTTATAAAGGAAATATGAAGAAACTCAATAAAATGTCAATGCAAATGAAATTAAATAGGTGCAGCTGCCAGTTCACATAGGCAAGTACATGAGTCAGATATTGCTATGGCAGCCAGTTGAAAATTTCTTTGATTCTGAGAATTTCTATTTCATTTTTTTTTCAAGACGGAACTTTCTTGTGGTGACATTTAATTTTAACTTCATTTTTTCAAAAGGATATAGAATGTTTCTATTTATTTTGGTATTTTTTCAGGTGAAAAATATATGTAATAGAAACCTCTTCCTGTGTAAGACATTCTAAAGCAAATGAAAATGCAAATAGCTACAATGCAGCTGTCAGCAATACCCTTAGGCTGGTGTTCAGCAAACTGCATATGAACTCAAGTTATATTTAGTTGGAATTTAGAATTTGTATTGGAGAAGTGATTCAGGAAACTCCTGTCTAAGCAAGCAACTGAATTTTTAGGGGCAAATGCTGCTAGGCCCCAGTAGTGGTGCTATGGGGCATATTCAGTATAAGACTTTTAATAAATATTGGAGGAGAGAAAAAGTAAAGACTTAGAGATTTTTTAGAAAATAAAATGAAGTGGAGAACCAAAGATTAATCATACTTGGTTTTGATAATGATTTCCCCAGAGAAAGGAACTACAGCAGACCATATATGTCTTCATTAGAAAAAATAGCAGAGATAGCACTCTGTAGCCATTAGTTGAATTGAAGAAAAAGAAAAAAAAAAAAGGAAAGAAGGGGTGATCATTATGATGTAAAGAGAAACATGACTTGTGTAAAAATGAAAGTGTTTTAAATGTTTAGAATGATGTTAGCAAGATTTTTTTTTTTTTTCCAAGGGGTGGTCCTCAGGATGATCTCGTTTTATGTTTTCCATGTTACCTTCATGAAAAATACAGGGCTTTGCTGATGAACTTGAAATGCAAACAGCACAGACAAGAAACAGAATATCACACAGCAAGAACAAAAATAATATAAATAAGACAAATGTATCGGGTTTGCGTGGCAAGGTTTTGGTAGTGGGGAGCACAGCTCAGGGGAAGGAGGTAGAGAAATTGGGAGTAAAGTTAAGCCCAGGAGGAAGGGAGGGGTGCAGGGAAGGTGTTCTTAGTTTTGTTTTTATTTTCTCATTACCTTACTCTGGTTTGATTGGTAATAAATTAAGGTAATTTCCCCAGGTTGAGTCTGTTTTGCCTGTGACCGTAATTGGTGAATGATCTCTCCCTGTCCTTCTCTCGACCCATGAGCCTTTCGTTATATTTTCTCTCCCCTGTCCAGCTGAGGAGGGGAGTGATAGAGCAGCTTTGGTGGGCACCTGGCATCCAGCCAGGTCAACCCACCACACCGAAGTACAGAAACCCTCATAGAGTAATGTCAACCAGCTGTTCTCTAAGACAGAATCTGACTGTAAGTGTCTGAATAAAAGGATTATCATTTGATCACAGAATGAGTATTAAACAGCAGTGTCAGAGAGCTTTTGAAAAGGTCAGCTGACAACGAGGATATCTCAGTGAGGTATTTCTGGTAAGTACCTCTAAGTTGTAAGTGGAAGTGGAAGTAATGCAGCCTCTTGGGCTGTGTTAAAAAGAGTGTTGGAAGCAGCTTGTGGGAGATGATCCTGTATACTCAGCCCTGATGAGATCACATCTAGAGTACTGTGCCCAGTTCTGGTCTCGTCAGTACAAGGGACATGTACGTACTAGACCATGTCCAGTGAAGGGCCATGAAGATGATAAGGGATTGGAGCATCTGTCACACAAGGAGAGGCTGAGAGAGCTGGGACTGTTCACCCTGGAGAAAAGAAGGCTCAGGGGGGTTTCTTATCAGTTTGTATAAATAGCCAGTGACAGGGAAAAAGGAAGATAGAGTCAGCCTCTTCTTAGTGTTGCCCACTGACAGGACAAGGGGCAATCAGCACAAATTGAATTGCAGGAAATTCTGTTTAAACATATATTAAAACAAAATTATTGTGATGATGGTCACACACTGGAACAGCTTGCCCAGGGAGGTTATGGAGTCCCCACTGCTGGAGACAATCAAAACATGACTGGATGTGGCTCTGAGGTACCTTCTATAGCTGACTGTGCTCTGACATGCACCGTTGGCCTATGTGATCTCCAAAGATGTCTTCCTGCCTCAACAGTTCTGTGGTTCTGGGAAACTGTCTGAATAACTGGAAGTGGAAAACTATAAGAAGGTTTTGAAACTTCAGTAGAATGATTTGTGACATGAAGGAGATGGATACAATGGTCCACACATTCCACTTCCATTCTATTTCTTTCTTTCCCATAAAGGAGCTATCTATTTTTGAAAATTCTTCTTAGTTTAAGCTACATACTGATACCTTCAGCTGGTTTCTGGAGTCTAAAGAGAAGATGTTTTTAGCCTTTTATATTCTTAGTGTTCCAGCCTTGAGCCCTTAAGCTGCCTATGACATCTTTAAGATAAACAACTTTTTCTCTTAAACCTTGCAGCCATATTCTTCCAGGATGTTTTGATCAACTTCTGAGGCTGTGTCCTTTGTAGTAAATTGGATGTGTCCTGGACTGTTTCCTGGCAGTGAGACAAGCTGTTATAGAATGGCTTATATCTATAATATTGAATTCTGTCACCCTCCAAAGCAGATTGGCCATAACTAAACTGCCTATTGAGAATGGTCTGTTATCCATGTTACTGTTCAAACCATGGTATGGGCGATGTTGCAGGAGATCATGTTCTATCATTCCTGTTTATCTCTTGGCCAGTTTAGTTTGCAACACAGATGTAGCCACAGTATCCAAAGCCCTCTCTAGTCTTCTTCCTCAGCAGAAACAGCCATTCTGAGGTTTGCATTATTCCCAATATCTTTTTAGGGGTAGGCAACAGCTTCTGCACTTGAGAATCCTGGAACAATGTTTACGTATTCCAAATTGCTTCTAATCTAAGTGGGAAATTAGGCAATGCCGGGTCATACAACTGTCTTAAAGTGCTGCTATACCTGCTAAAGCTTCTGTAATGCTTCTGTTGAGAAGATGTAGGGACAGAGAGAAAAGGAGACAATGAACAACATTGAGCTTACTAAGTATAATACTCAGAGAGTACTGTATATTATAATACTGTAATACTAACAGAGCATTCAGAAATTTTCCTTGAATATACCATGTTTGTTATACAGAATATGGGCTTTTTCACCTCTATTTTGATTAAATATTTCTTAGTGGTGACAGAAGGAGGCAAGTTTTGGCAATTCTCTTTTGATTGCACAATTTCTTTCTGTCAGCGAAGATTTGTCTTTTCTAGGTCTTCCTTTCATATAGTGGATGCTATTCCTTTTGTTTCTACTGGTTTTCTTTAAGTTTAGATAAATTTAATTTTACTATAGTGTTCTATAAAATTTCATAATTCATGCATGTCATCATATTGGTAAAAGTTGTTGTTAAAGGTCACATGTCTTAAAAGATATATAATTTTCTGATTTTATATATTTAGGATTGATTTCTTATTTGTTTTCTTAGTCTCACTCTCTAGCACTTTTTTCTTTTTTCCTTTCTCAGCCTAAAGTCTGTTATTAAATTTCTATTTGACATTAAATTTTTATGTAGTTAAAGAAGTCTTACAATTCATCATTCCAAATCCTTCTGATTTTCTCATATTCTTCTTGCTCCTTTAACATTTAGCCCTATGAAAAATTATTTTTAAAATTATTATGTTAATGTTCATGTATTTTAATATAAGAGATAAATCCACTTAAGGAATGGAAAAAAAATAGCTACCTTCATTGAAATAAACTATTGGTAACTTGTCAGTTTGAAGAGTAATATAAGAAAATCATATTAAAAAATCCATCACTTCACCCATAATTATATATAAAGCAGAAAATAAATGCAATATACCATTCAATTGTTTAGAAATGTATTATCAAGCTCAGTAATCATATTTACTCCAAAAAGTTGCAATCAGTTTGTTCTGGTTTTGGCTGGGATAGAGTAATATTTGGTTTTTTCCTAGTAGCTGGTATAGTGCTGTGTTTTGGATTTAGGATGAGAATAATGTTGACAACACGCTGATGTTTTAGTTGTTGCTAAGTAGTGGTCACACTAGTCAAGGACTTTTCAGCTTCCCATGCCATGGAAGTGAGAAGCTGGGAGGGGGCACAGCCAGGACAGCTGACCCAGACTGGCCAAGCGGCTATTCCATGCCATATGACATCATGCTCAGTATACAAACTGGGGAGAGCTGGCCACGGGGGGCAGACTGCTGCTCAGGAACAGGCTGGGCATCGGTCGGTTGGTGGTGAGCTATTGCATTGTGCATCACTTATTTTGTATAATCTTTTATCATTATTAATTTTTTTCCTCTTCCTTTTCTGTCCTATAAACTGTCTTTATCTCAGCCCATGAATTCTACTTTTTTTTTCCTTTTTTTTTCTGATTTTCTCTCCCATCCTGCTGGGCAGGGGGGGATTGAGTGAACAGCTGTGCAGTGTTTAGCTGCCTGCTGGGTTAAACCACAACACAGTTCTTCAACCAGGAAAAAACAAACACACAAAGCAAACAAACAAAAAATGCTTAGGCATTGTGTATAATTAATTGGCAATTTGCTTCTTGCATGTTATTCATTGGGATTTATTGATAAATCTGGTCAATAAGTTCTCAGAAGTGAATATCTGAAACAAATTTTGCCAAAAGTTAGTCTTGCCTTTCACCAGAGAAATCTCGATTTTTTTTCATTCTGATTTTCTTGATTCACTTAAAGATAGCTAAGTCTTGTCTTGTTTTAACAGCTCAGTTTTCCATCTCTGGCATCAAGGTGATGTACTGTTTATTTACTGGAAACTTAAGCTTTGAAGTTTTCAATATCTGAGGTGTTTTATCTGAATATTTATTGTGCATAAAAAAGTGCCTTGGAAAACAACAGTCAACTGTTCAAGAATATTAAAAGTAAGAAAAAATACTACCATTTAATAACATGATAATGCCTAAATATCTAAAAAGGTGAGGCTTCCTATTGTTTCCTCTCAAAGCCTTTTTCTTCTCCAGATACTTAATCCCCATCAACACTCTTTTTATCCAATCAGAAAAAAAAAAAAATCTTTTTGTGACATTGAACCTGTGAGTCTGCATGAGTCCAAGGTTTACTTTGCAATATATTTATTACTGATATTTGTTAATATCTTAATGCCGTTCAGGTCTACAGATTAGATTTTTAAAAGAGAGGGTCATTGACCTAATATCACTACCATTGATGTTAGTGTCAACTGAAAGTCACTATAGACAGTTCAACAGTGAGATTAACTATTCATTAACACATTCCATCAGAGCCGTACTTTAAGCCTGCATTCTTCCCACTGACTAGCTCTGCAAATCCAGATAGACATTTGATGAGTAAAATAATGACTGTAAATAATGTTACTGGTAGTTGATCTTTTGTTTTCTAATGATGAGCAACATTGATCTCACAGTACCTCTATTCATTGACTGAACATTACTAAGATAGGATTTTTTATTAAGATGTGTATAACCCACTGCCATACCCTAATTCCATCTATTAAAATTATACAGCTTATTTTACTGATAGATACTACCAAGATCAGCCTCATCACTTTTATCACATTAAATTATATTACATTCATATTTGTTAGGATCCTCAAATATAAGATACAGTTTGTGAAATCTGCTAGTTAAATTGAGTCAGAAATAAAGTGGACAAGCTGAGAGTTAACTGTATATTATCTTTGGTGGCATTCAAATTATTGCTGTGCTATTAAGCATATTTCTAATTTCAATTGCTCTTTATTATTTAGAAAAAAAAAAGGAGCTGGAGTTTATGTCCAAATGGTTTTCCATTTCACTTAGGCCCATCATCATTTTACCTTTTGTTATCCATGATGTACTGGCATCTCAAGCATGAAATTACGAAGCTAAATGTACAGGAAACTTTCTTTATGTTGAATGTATTTCCCCCCCCAGCATAAGCTGCCCTTTCTGTACTTCTTTTTGTTTGGTTACTTAGTATGAAATTCTGACACTTTTTATACAGTAGAGTGAATAGGTCACTAACTGTACACCTTGACTTCTCCAAAGTATTGTAGCTTCTCTCAAGATTAAATCCATTCATACTTTGAATTAATCAATCTGATATTACCTCAGAAAGCTATTATTTTTTTCCTACAGTTGTCAGTTCAGAAAGACAATTAGATATACTTACCTAGTGAGCACTTGCTACAGAAATCCTTTATAAATTTGTTAAAAAGCTATTCTTGCACATAAGTAGCTAAACTTAACTAAATATTACCATGTTACATTTTACTTAGTTACTTATTTCAAATGTTACAACTGTCTAATAACTTTCAAAAGATCTGGAGCCTATTCAGTTACATTTCACTCCATAATTTCTCTAACTTCTGACTTAGCTTAGTTCGCATTACCCTTTACTATCTTAAATGTGTACAAACACATAAAAAGTCTAAGTAAACCAATGGCTTTTTTTCTCTCATTGAGCACACTTTAGACCTCTTTGTGTTTGACTAACAATACAACCATTTTATTTCATAACCTTCTTCTATATTTGGGGTTTAACTTTTGTTTTTATATACATCATTCTTTTAATAGTAATGTTACAACAGTGTCACTTATCCTTGTACTGTAATATAGATATCCTGTAAAGAGGATGGACCAGCTTGGATCTAGCTGCTTTTGAAGTCAAACTTTTTTCTGAGATTGAATTCAATTAAGTACTGTTAGAGAGGATTTTTTTTTATTATTTTCCACTTCAAATTGTACAGATTGATCTCTCTACAACATTCCTTTGATCTTTATAGGACAACCTGGTGAATATTCTAAATTAATAAAATTTTCTACCAGTGAAATTTATTTAAGTCGAATTCTGCAGGTCAAATAAATGCGATAGCTTTTCTGAATTTATACGGACTATAACTACCATTAAATAAATATCTGCATGACATGGTTTGTATCTCTTAGTGATCAACAATTGAATCTGAAAAACCTAGCTCAAGATCTTGATCACTGTTCATATTTCGCAAAATTCAGGTCAAACCTTCATATGACACCTTGTACATAGACTGAGAAAATGTATGCTTGAGAATACTATAGAATATGAAGTAGAGATATTTTCTGCAGTGTAAGCTATTCCTAGATGTTTTATTTGATATCTGTGAACTAAAAACAGAACAAAGGTTTTTCAATGTAGTGGAAATAAGTCTTTCAAACTAAGGTACAATTTAAACAGTAGTCTCATTTTTATTCTGTTTGCTTGTTTGTCTCAACTATCTACTACAGAAAAGAGAGCAAGTAAACCTTATTTTTTGTAATTTTATTTATTCAATACATCATAACTTGTCTCAAGAAAAAACACTGTGCTGTCTTTTATTATTTTTTACATATTATTTGCACATATGCAAATATTTACATTCTCATTGCAGATCAAAGGCAGAGACCAATGACATGCTATATTCCATAGCCATTTTTTGCAACAACCATGTCTAAGGAAGTGAAAATAAAACAAAAAAATAATTTTAATTAAGAAACAGACTGTCTCCTACATAAAGAAGAAATAGAATGAGTTTCATTGTGAAATACTAAATCTCTCTGGGTTTCAGAGGACACCAAAGGGGCAATTGGCCATAGTAGTGAGTTGACTCCACAAGCAGACCAAAGGATGACATAAGATCCATTCAAAAGAGCATACTGAACAGTGTTCAATAAGGTGTGAAGCTATCTCAAGTAAGGGAGTTGTCTAATGGCAGATGCTGAAAGACTTTGGGTAGCCCTCTCTAAAAAAGGTCAGCAGAGGCAGACTATGCACACAGACAGACTACCTCCTCACAAGGAACAAGGTGAAAGAGGGGTGAAGAGGAGGGAAGAGAGAGAGAGGTTTTTCTGGTCTAAATGTAGTCTAAATAGACTAAACATAGTTGATATATTTTTTTAATATCACTTACATACTCAACAACTATTAATAACAGTGTTCTCTAACTATATATGTTGATATCTATCTACCTACCTACCTATCTATCTATATTGGGTGTATGTGTTAAAGTGTTGGTATTGGAGGGGTGGGGGTGGCTGCAAGGGTGGCCTCTGTGAGGAGGGGCTGGGGCTGCCCCATGCTGGACACAGCTGGTTCCAGCCAGCTCCAACGGACCCACTGCAGGGCACAGCTGAGCCCCTCAGCCAAGGTGGTGGCATCTCTGGGGAAACATGTTTAAGAAAGGGCAGAAAGTACCACAGAAAGAGGAGGAGGGAACAAAAAGAGTGAGAAAGAATAAAGGGAAGACCAAGGTCAGAGAAGAAGGAGGAGGAGGCAGTACGCCATGGTGCTAGAGCAGAGATTCCCCTGTGGCCCACAAAGGACCTGCTCCACCTGTGCTGGAGCAGATAGATATTCTCAAAGGAATTGCCACCCATGCAGAGCCTACACAGAAGCAGAAGAAAAGTATGGGAAGGAAGGAGTGGCAGAGAGAAGCTGTTATATACCAATTGTAACCCCCATCCACCCCTCATCCCCTACTGCTTCTCTTGGGGAGGAGGGACAGGAGTCTTGAGTGAAGCAGTGAAGTTAAGCTTGGGAAAGGGGAAGAGGAAAGCTATTGGTTTAATGTTTGTCTTTTTGTTTTCCAATAACCAAAGTTATTGTAATTAGCAATAAATTTAATTAATTTCACAAGGTCAAGTCTGTTTTGCCTGCAATGCTAATTGGTAAATGATCTCCCTGTCTTCATCTTAACCCACAAGCTTTCTTGTCCCTTTTCTTCCTATTTTCTCCCCCATCCCACTGAAGGGGGAGAAAGGTGCAAGCAGCTAGGTAGGCTTTTTGCTGTTAGCCAAAAGTAACCCACAACTCATTCTATCATCCATAGAATCATAGAATTGTTAAGGTTGGAAAAGACCCTTAAGATCATCGAGTCCAACCGTTAACCTAGCACTGCCAAGTCCACCACTACACCATGTCCTCAATCTATCCATCCATCCATCTATCTATCTATCCATCTATCTATCCATCCATCCATCCATCTATCTATCTATCCATCTATCTATCCATCCATCCATCCATCTATATCAGTTGTATTTTTACCTTCAGTTTTCTTGAGTAAGACTTACTTAAGAACAAATGGATAACATCAAGCCATCTCCCCTTTACAGTTGAGGGGAAGTGCCCATGGAAGTGGGACTGCAATATCATCATCATGATTAATCTCATTTGCCCAAGGCCTTAGCATTGTCTACTGGTAACAGATTTAGGCTCTCATTTCAGCTACACACACAAAGATATGACACCTCAAAGACCAGAAGGAAGGCATGATTTTGGATTTTTGTTTGCTTGTTTGTTTGTTTGCTTTTGTTTTTCCCACAAGGACTATTACTAAGACAAAAGGCTCTGTGTTATCCCAAAAATGTCCTAATTCCACAGGGAACATGTGACAGGGTAAAATCAAACTAAACAAAACATCCTGCTACTGTATTTGAAGGCATGTGAAACTAAGTCTAAAGTAGAATTTAGTCATCAATGTATTCTAAATATAATGTTAAAAAAAAGATCAATAAGGTTTTAATTAGAGAAAACAAACTGTTTCCTCCAGGTATACAACATGTATTGTTCCATCTTTTACTTATACATCAATAACAAAGAGTAGATCCACTTCACTAATGACTAAAAACTGAGTGGATGGTCATTAATGTCTAAAAAAGCTGGGCTCACAATCCCAGCTGTACTGAAGCTAAATCAGCTTAGTGTTGTCCATATTTTCACATTGGTCAGATTTCTTGGCAGCAATAGCAAAGTTCATGAAAAACACATCAATTACATGACAACGGATGTTTTACATGACAGCTGAAAATAGATATCACTTTGCAGCATGTGAAAATATCTATGGAAGAGAAACTAGATTTGTCATCTCTAAAAATCAAACTCACTGAAGAACTAATAAAATCAAAGAACTGTTAACTATTGAGGAACTGTTAACAATCAAAGAACTAATAATAAAAAGGAAAATATTCCCTGTTTCCACAATTTCAAGCATTACAGAAATGATATAAAAAATAAGCTGGTTGTTTTTTTGAGAAATAAAGGGGAAATGAAGGGAACAAAATAAGGAAAAAAAGATGGGTTTATGGTCAAGATTTGGTCTAGGATTTCAGTTTCTTGGAGAAAAAAATGAGAATATATCTTGTTACATTTGATGCTTAAAGTGATGTCTGGGCTAAGATGAAAGCTGAGGACACTGGGACTCATGCTAAGAACAGGAAACCAAACAGGGTCATCAAGGACAGTCCTGTAGCTCCCTGTCAAGATCAACGCCTAAGCTTAGGGTTAAAGTTATGGTTAGAACTATGGAAAAGGTGACTAGATCAATTGTGTCTTTTGTGAAATTTTCCAACAATCTTAGGCCCAAACCAAGGCCTTTGTTTCCCAGGTGTGTCAACTAACCCTGACACTCTTGGAATTAGCCTATGCCTAGTGTTCTTGAAGATGATACACTTGAGAAGTTAGATGCAAGGCAAGTGATATGTATGGCACTGCTTTCAGTGTCAGCAAGAAGAAGAGAAGTGGCCAGGGACAAGGTCTGACATCTGTAGGCTTTCTAGTTGTGCAGCTGAGGAGGAGGTTAGGGTCAGCAGAAAGAGTTCCTGGAGAACGTTAGCAGTTGTAGACTTGTCAAGTTCTATGGCTCAGCTGAGAGTTGAGGTTTTCTTACTTTTCCACCATCTTTTAGCTTGGGGTGTGGGGGACAAGAGCAGAGAAAGAGGGAGCGAGATGGTCAGAGAGGGAGGGGAGAAAGGGGGGGGGGGCGGGAGGCAGGGAGGGAGGAAGAGGGAGGATTGGGTAAAAAGCAAGATTGGAGCTGAAAAGTAGAAAGAAGATAAGGTGTGTAACTTCCTCCTACATGTTCTGCTCTGTGTGATCCAAAGCTCAGGTCTGATGGAGCACAACTGTATAACCTTGACTCAGACTTCTGAGAAAATTGTTAGATTATAAGAAAGACCTGTGAGAAATTCTCTGGACTATAACTATGCCAAGTAAGAAAGGCAACATTTCAGACAGGTAAGGCTGTTGATAACAAGGATCACTAACATTTCGAAGAGTAAAGAGGAAAAATATAAACATGAGAGGTATAAATTCCTAAGAGAAAGAACAGGGACTCAGAAGGTGGTAAATTAACAACACTAATAATCAGCCTATTCTAAGGAGCAGTAGAAACCTTTCCTCTCCTGGTTGATGACTAATGGTCAGCAAAGTTTCTTCATGGAATTGTAAAAATATTAATATTTTGCCTAGCTTGTTAATGTCTCTCTGATGTATTAACCAATAAATAATAGGCTTTTTGTCTTGTTTTGATTTGGTTTGGTTTGGTTTTTTGTTTATTTTTTACTTTTCAGGCATGTACATTTTGCTTGCAGAGTCTCTCTGTCCATGACAAAAATTGCCTAAACAAAGTGATCAGGAGAAGGAGTATCACAGCCTGGTGAAAAATGAGAGTTAACTCTAGACAGATGTTAAAGCAAGCTAAAATTATGTCAGGTCAAAGCAAGCCCAGACAAATGCACTGTCAGTAGAAAGAAACCACTTATATTCTTCAGTAGCTAAAACACTTATATGTATTTAATATGATGTTAACAATATCTTAATTTGGAAGGAAAAAGAAGGGAAGAAAAAAAAAAGAAAGAAAGAAAGGCTGAGCACAGCAAGATGAGAATTGAAGGTTGAAGAACCTTTGAACCAATGAACTACTGAATAAATTTCAGATGTCGCTGTTCTCTTCTGACTACGAGCCAGCTAAGAACAAAAGGCATGATATGTAATATATACAAAATATGATTTACATTGTTTCATTATTCTGTTTTACTTAATGCAGCAAAGAAATGATGTTTCATATGACTATAAATGTCTAGATTCTTGTTCATTGCTACTTGACCACCTAAAATGATTGGAAAAATAAGTTTCGGTATGGGAAAATGGAATCTATTTTTTGAGCACAAGGTTCTTTGGGACAGAGATGAGAGCTAGTGTTGTCAGAGGTTACAATGACCTGTCAGAGGTTACAACAACCTATAATGGCTGCTATGGACATTTGTCGGCACTGTGGTCATCTGTGCTAGATTAGATTAGATTTATAGTTAGTTAGAAAAAGAGGAGTTAGTCTTCCAGCATCCTCCACTCTAGCTATGTTCCAAGCTCAGGATTTCAAGGCATTAGATGTAGATGTCAATTTTCAGTATTCTGTAACTGACTATAGTTCAAGATAGGTGCCCTTCAGAAATAAGAGTTTAAAAATTCAGTTTATTGTTGAAGCTTCCCTTTAGTGTAAATTGAGGGACCAAAAAAAAAGCAGCACATTATCTATATTCTTCCTCAGTGAACATATTGGTCCACATGCTGTGAGTTAAATGAGGATTAGTATTATGGCTAGGATTGCAGGGTCAAGAAAAAAAAAAAAGAGCTGAAGATTTTAATTTATTAATGGATAATCAGATGTTCGTCAGACTACCACAAAAACCAAGGGGTAGGGATTGGGAAAAGAACTCTTGAATACAACAGTTAGTTGAGGACATTTTCACTAGAATAGCCCAGGTTGAAGGGACCTTGAAAGATCATCTGATCTGACCTTTCATGGCAAAGGGAGCCTACATGAGATTATCTAGCACCCTGTCCAATCGCATCTTGAAAACCTCCAGTGACTGGGACTCAACCATGTCCCTGGGGATCTTGTTCCAGTGAATAGTTGTTCTCATTGTAACAAAATTTCCTTCTGCAGTTAAAATCTCTCCCAGTGTAACTTGTACCCATTGCCCCTTGCCTTCTCCATGTTTATCCTTGTGAACAGAGAGCCTCCATCGTCTTTGTAGATGCCCTTTACGTACTGGAATAATGCAATGAGGTCCCCCCTGAGTCTTCTCTTCTCCAGAGAGAAAAGACCTAGCTCCTTCAGTCTTTCCTCATCGGGCAGGTTCTCCAGCCCTTTGATCATCTTTGTGGCCTTCCTTTGGACCCTCTCCAGTCTGTCTGTGTCTTTTTCTAATTGTGGGGACCAGAACTGGACACAGTACTCCAGGTGTAGCCTGACAAACACTGAGTAGAGTGGGAGATCATGTCTCTCTCTCTCTGCTAGTAATGGGCCTGTGGATGCAGCCCAGGATCTGATTTGCCTTTGTTGCTGCTGTGGTGCACTGCTGACTCATGTTCAGCTTATTGTCCATCAGGACCCCCAGGTCCCTTTCAGCAAGGCTGCTCCCCAGCCACACAGATCCTAGCCTGTACTGGGCTCTTTGCTTACATTGTCTCATGTGCAAGACCTTGCACTTGATTTTTTGTTAAACTTCATACTGTTCATGCTATCCCACTCTTCCAGCCTGTCCAGATCTCTTTGTAAGATGCCTGTCCCTTCTGATGTGTCCACCTTGTCACCCAGTTTGGTGTCATCAAAAGTGATCTCATAGTTAGACTATGGGTTTTGCTGATGGCTGATATTGGCCTTGATCCATATTTTTTAAGATGATATTTTAAAACTAGGATTGGATAAAACCTGAATTAACATTTGCTTTATTGCTGTATTTGTAATTAAGCAGGGTAGCTGAAGGCTGGAACTGTCAAGTGTCATTCTGATAAACGCACTTTTATTGTAGGTGTCTGTCATCTGTCATTCTTTAGGTAGAGTCACAGTGTCATGCTTTATAAGATTAGTTGAAGAGTGTGTTTTATTGTAACACAAGTGTTGTTGTTTCCTTTGTGCATAATATTTAAAAATAAACATTTCTAGGTTCCATTCATAAAGAACATCCACATTTATTTGATCAGAGGAAACACACCTTAAAAGCACATAGTTCTTTCCATTGACTACCAAGGGGTTCCAACATGACTAGCTTAGCTGTGGACAGATGCACCATACATACTATACATACGCTATTTATACACAGGGTGCATGAATACATATGACATTCGTGGAGTTCCTGTTCCCAGGAAAACTCTTTAGTGTAAGAGTAATGAAACCTGGATTGGCTGGGGAGGATATTGGGAAATATCAAATCTTGGAGGACTTTATAGGTATGTTAGGCAAAACATTTACAAGGAATGGTGTACGGTTGATGATGCCTTGAATATGTGAAATAGACTTTAGTTTTAAACCTATATAATAGAACTCAAGAATCATCTGATTCATTAAAATCAGCATGATTGTCCTATCAGAGAAAAACAATTATGTAGAATGACTTTATCTTGTATATTTTTTGAAGCAAAATCAAAGGGTTTGTAACAAAAAAATGCTGCCTAGCAAAATACAAAACAACAAAAACCACTTCTGACTACATGAAGTTCACTCATACTCATTTACGATGGTTGAGAGTATACACTTAATTTAAAAATAAATTTTAGAAAATTCAGGAATGGATAGTTTAAACTATCCAAATGTATGTTAAAGAGAACATCTTTATAACTGACACATCAGAAAAGTTATATATAGTCAATAGTGAAATGCACTTCATGATCTTCAGCGTCAAAAGTGTTAATTATGCATTTAGCAAGTTACAGATATGGAACAATAGATCATATCTGGAATATCTTACTCTTAAATGACTCTCCTTCCTTTGTCACAGATTTTATGTCACAGATTTGATACCCTTGAAAGATGAAGAATCACAGTTGCTTTGACTCTAATTCCTGTGCCACATTTTACAGTGGGTTTATTAATCAGTTTATGGACTACCAGTTCAGTCAAAAGATTACAGAATTTTCTGCCTCATGACTTTATTAATGCCAATTAGTACCAGAGCTTTAATAAAAGGGAAATATCTTTGCACCACATAGTCTTCTGACATTACAGTCAGGAAAAAAAAATATCTCTGGGCATGATTGAATACTGTGAGTAGCCATTGTCTATTTTACAAATTCTGTTCCTTGTACATTTTCTGGTTTTGTTCCCACACGTATCAAAATTTAGATGAAAGCTAAATAGCAAATTTGCAGTCTGCTTTATAAGTCATCTGTATTTATGTGGCAAGTATTCACAAGAAAAATCTGTATTTTTACGGTAGCAGTGGTTAAAAAAAGCTGATGGCCAAATTCTATTCAACTTCAGTTTATATGAAAAAACAAATACTTGATTCAATAACATGAGATTCATTCAAGCAAATTGAAGCTTAATTGTTTTCGTTATTAATGTATAGAACAAAATTCCCATGGACCGTGTCCTCTCACAATAATAAAATCAGATTAATAAATCAATAAATAATGTATGAGAATACAACATTCAAAGTAATCTGAGACTATGGAATGAATTATTAGATACGCATCCATGCTTTACTCTAATGTAGGTTTATCTAGGATGACTACACTTACATGATTTTGAAATTCAATAGCTTATTTATGAGTGAATTCTATAGGTCCCAAGTAAACATGAAATGGATGTATTTAACAGAGATTAATGTGAATAACAATTTTTTCCAAGACAGTAATTTTCTTTGGAACCATAATTTTAAAGTAGCAAGCAAAGACCAAATATTTCTGATAATAAATTAGTGGTATAAAGGGCTACTTAATTTATTTTTCCTGTTGTTTACTAATGTTTACCTGGAGGTAAATTTCCAAGATGGTAAATAAAATATTTTAAAGAAATAATAATTCACATTATTCCTGTCATTATACAGAAAACCTATATTTTTTATATAGCCTTGGAGAGAATTAGATAGAATTTTCTCCTTTTCCATATCTACTCTATGCTTTCTTTTTAGGTTTTTCTATTCTTCAGAATTATCTAAAGAGGATTCCTTTGCATATATAGCTGTTACTTTGTTTGTTATTTATTTACTAGGTTCCTCCTGTTCTGTTAATAATCTTGGACATCATTGTCTACATCTGAACTGAGGGACAGGAACATCTTTGCCTTCTTCCATGCTGATAGATTCACCCTATCTGTATTAGTGCAAATGGGTTCTGTTTAATTTATAATAATTAATTTTTCAGACAAGAGGTCTCCTAGGTCTGTCCCTTATGGAAAATCACCTTCTCAACTGGTTAGAAAGTCAAACTCCCCTTTGTTCCTTCTCCATAACTGAATGAATTGTGAATTACTTTGTCTATGCAGCATTACAACTTGTTTAAGAGGAATGGAAAAGTTGCACTTCCTAACTTAACCTACCTTTTAAGGATGAGGTACTACTACAAGAAGAAAGCATGCTGTCCAATGACTCTCAAGACGAAAACCACTCGAGATAGGGGTCTGGTTATATTTTAACTACATACCTAGGCAGTGCTTTCATGAGCCAAATCTGAATGAATACATCAATGTTTTTCTTCTTTTCACACCTGTTTGATATGCATCAGCACACTTTCTAAACAAGGAATATTGGTAGAAAAATAGTTATTTTATGGTTACACAACAGGCTAAGACAGATCTGCCATACACAGGTCAATTGTCAATAGCTTGTCTTTGGGGAGTGGTCGTGTGAGCCAGTCTGATCAGAGGTACCTTTACAAATTCTGAGTGAAATGTGTCTCTTGTAGAGATCCAGCAGGTATTTTATTAGTAAAGCTTGTCATATGTGTCTTGAGGGTATTCTTTCACCCAGGAATAATAATCAGATAAACAAATAACTGTGGATATCAGTACCTATTGGTATTTATCAAGATGCCATATTAATGAAAATATTTAGAGAAGATAGAACATTTCTGTCTTTCTTCCACTTTTCCAGGTACATGACTTTTTCTTTCCTAAAGGACAGGTAATATTTTTTTTTTTCCTGAGTAATTTAAACTAACTCTGGCAAGAAAATCACTATGTCATCTGAATATTTTCAGGTACAAACATCATATTATGGAACAATACAGTTTTATTCATATGTTTCAGGGAAGTCTGTGTTTTTATGCTCAACAGCTGTTCTGTCACTTCCTTTCTAGCATTATAGAAACATTATTGTTTTGGCTGATAACCTAGCACGGTTGACAAGGACAAAAAAGAAACATTTCTTCTTATCACATAAAATGTCATAAATTTATTAGCTGGCAGCAGCTCCTCAAAATCACATCAAACACAACTGACAAAACAGAGTGGTCTTAAATTAATAACTTAAAGGACTTTTCCCCCTTCAAATACAGTATTAGTTACATATTATAAAGGTTTTGTGTTTGGGTATTTTTTTAATAATGAACTTTCTTCAAATAAAGATATTTTCCTCTAGTATTTACTTTCATGTCTGAAAAATATTATGCCATTTTACCCTACTTTTATTGTCATTGTTATTAATATGCTGTGGGAATTAATGTCACATTTTGCTTTCTAATATTAGATTCTTTTGACTGCTTTGAGAATGTAATGAAAATAATTGTTAATGACTGATAATGTGAAACAACTATTAGCATGATGATGTTGTAAGACCAGGTAAGGAGAAGATTGAGGTCATACTATATTTTAAACAAGCACTTTACATATTCTTCTGGTCAATAATGTCAATATTATTATAGGTTAGTACTGAATTAGTAACTGAGAGATGAAAGGCTCCCAACATTATTATACTACTCCATCCTTCATCTATTATTCAGAGTGGTCTTTACATCTTCAAAAGGAAGATGCTGCAGCTGCTTAGTTTTCAGAATCTTTGAAACTGCTTGCTTTTGCTGAATTCCTCATAGTTAAAATGTTAATAAAACATTAAATTTCTTTCATGTAATGTTTTCTAGACTCTATACAGCTAAGAGTCCATAGGTTTTCATGTTCATTATTCTGCCCATAATGAGAAGAATAAATGGCTGCTGAAACACTGTTTCGAAGAGAAATTCCAACAGAGGAAAGAAAGGCATAGGGTCTCATTTAAAGAGCCTCTCAATTTCTACAGTACAGTGAAGACTATACAAGAGGGAACTGCGTGGACTTGGAACAACTGCTACATGTAAAATAAGCTTCAGAGTGGAAAACTGAAGCACAACATAGCTAAAAAATAATTCTTTGAAGTATATATGCTATATCCCACATTAAAAAGATATGGAGAAATTACTGTAGGAGGAGGTATTAAGAAAATTTTCTGCTCAAAATAGTGTATTCTAACTGTTCCCCTGGAGTTTTCTTGGCTATAAGATAATTTCAAGGAAGATTAAGGCTTTATTTTCCTAAATTATTTTGGCCCCACTGGGCTTTAATATTATGGGAAAAAATAGATTCAGAACTTAAATCCAATAAAGGAACTAGGCCTTCAAGCATTATGTGTTAGAAAATCTCTCTCTGCCTTGGGAAGTGGTATCTGCATTATGATGGTAAGTCCATTATAACTCCAGAGGAGTGATAGACAACTTGCTATACTTATTTACAGAAAGCAAGAAGCTGTGAAGGCTTACTTAGGAGAGGTTTCAAGGACAATTCTATTTTGAAATCTCAGAAGGTTATTCAATGCTAAAGCACCTGGCTCATATATAAAGAGCCAGAGCTGTTATTCTCTCCAGAAGTCCTTATGGTTATTCATTGGGAAAAAAGCGTGCAGATTTTTAATTTAAGAGGCAATGCTGATAGTTTTATGTCAGTGTTGTGCTTATAACCTTTCTTATCCTTTCCCCTCAGAAAGATGATGCTTTAAACAGTCATTAGCTAAAATATATAAGCAAACACCTGAGTAGAAATCCTGAATCCAGGAGTCCCTCTTTTTCTGCTGCATGGTGTAACTATTCAGTTAAATAGCCATGCTTTCTTTCGCTTGCTCTGCCTCTGACTCCTTGACATTTTGTATTCTTTTTCTGCATTACAGATCAGCTTTGCCAGAATACTGGAGAGACTTGAGATTCCGTAGTTCATGAAGGTAAGCTTTCTATGAGGGTGCTTCTAATGGAAAGGAATCCAGGGTTGCTCTATGTACATAAAGACAAGATAGCAACAAACCAAATATCAGTCTAACTCTCTCACCAGATTCTTTTAGACATTCCTCATGTGGAGGATTTAATGTTTAATACCAAATTTACTTGCTTGAAGATATTTGATGTTACATAGGATTTGGATTTATCAGAGCAATACGGCAATGTACTTAAATCACAATATAAGCACAAATTACATTTAGCAGAGTATAGCAATTGCAATATACATTTGAGTTACAATATAAATGTGAGTTTCATTACCATTCCCTATAATACACTCACCATCACAATGCTGGGTATCCCCAAAATCTGGAAAGGAATATATGTGTTTAAACCATCTCAAGCCCATTGTTCAAGTTCTTTTTGTTGATTGTTCATTTTCTATACTACATATTGGACTAAGCCATACATAAAATCTCCCCCACCATGCTGGTCTGACTAACTCAGGAGGATGTTTGTAATCTTTTGGTTAACTCAGGGACAAACAGTAACACAGCTGGTTGATTCACTCGGCTGATATAACTGCTTGATTTAGTCAGCTAGTATAGCCAGCTAATCCACTCAACTGTTGTAGCCACTAATCTAAAATAAAAGCCACTCTTGGTTCCCTTTGTGCTGAGATAATTTCAGCTTTATTTGCAACAGCTGTGGTCAGTCATTCCCTGCAAATTTCCCTGAGCTTCATGAACATGGTGTGCTTGTCTATGTTTCTTCCACTGTAGGAGTCTATTGATTAGTCACACCAAGAAAGAATGGTGTATTGGGAAATAGTAACTTGGTTGAAATTTATGCAAAAGAAAATTACCCATTTGAGGCCAACTATTCTAACAGATAATTCTTCAGATTTTTAAACCAAAGAACTTATACTAAGAAATACTTTTACTTTTCACTACCAGTCACACTGCTATCTGGAAATGTACTTGAAATGTCCCCAAATTTAACATTTTTCTAGAAGGAAACAAGGGAAATACCTGGCCTACATAGCTCCAACATGAGTTTTATGATGGATTCCAGGCAAAATTACCTCATTTATTTCTTTCATGGCATTTTATTTTGGGTGTTTGTGTAGAAACACAGATATTACCTTGAGTCCTGCATAACACTGTCTTTCCCACTTACTATTTCCGTTTTTACAAGCATACCAAGAGTTCTTAGCAGCTTCATAAATAAGGAATGAACTAAGTCACATTGCCTAAAGCTTGCATCAAGGAAAACAGTTTGCTGTACAGCTTTTGATTCCATGATTCTTTCAGAGTTGTTGCAATATTCAAGAGCCACAGATAAAGAAAGAATTCATGTTACAGCACCAAAGCCATTTTCTATAGAGTTCACCATATCATTACAAAGTATATTTCTGAAGTCCTTGCTTTTAAGCTGTAATTGAGCTCATTGTGATAAGTTAAGATCCAATACTCCCAATGCCAAGGTATGAGTAAATTATTTTGGACATCATTAGTAGCTTAACATTAAGGTTTTTCACTATTACTATTAGTAACTACAGTTTTCTCTGTCTTAAGTAAATGCAACAGTGCTGGGGGTAAAAAAGTATCAACATATAATAGTCAACCCTACGGATGAAAAGGAATATGGGAATAAAAACTTCAGACAATAAATCACTGAGAATCTGACATCCTGAAAAAAGATGTCTTTTTGTAAAATGTCACAGTATTGTACCTAGAGACAACATTTGCCCTGTGTTGTAGAAAGGATGTATTTCCATTTCTTCTGTGACAGGAGACTTAAGGGAAGCAATCAGCCAAGCATGGCATGTAAAATATCGAAGGGTCTGAAGGACAGGTTGTTTTAGGTGGGTGACACAGTTTTGACCTTGTATCTTCTTACATCACAATGTTATTTGAAAAAACATTCTATACAAAAGACTCATCCCCACACTTGTATATATACAGGAGCATACACACAGGCAACAATCTTTTTTTCTAGAGTTTATTTACACCAAAAAATTCCATATCAAGCAAAAGCAAAATTACACAAAGAAGGCTAAATCTTCTCTCTACAGGATGCTAACAGGATAGCTGGCTAAGAAAGCTAACCCACGCAACAAAGAGGATGGCAAGATCTGAAAGTCTGCTGAAAGAAGCACACAGTGCCTTCTTTTAGGAACCAATATATTGGTATGTCTTCTCATTAAAAAAAAAAAAATAATCATAGCTTAAGTAGGTGTCATGGTTTAACCCCAGCTGGCAACTAAGCACCCCACAGCCACTCGCTCACTACCCCCGCAGTAGGATGGGGGGAGAGTAAAAGTGAGAAAACTCATGGGCTGAGATAAAAACAGTTTAATAATTGAAATAAAATAAAATAATAATAATAATAAATTGTAATGAAAAGGAAAATAATAAAGAGAGGGAAATAAAACCCTAGGAAGACAAGTGATGCAAATGAAAACAATTGCTCACCACCAACCAACCGATGCCCATCCAGTCCCTGAGCAGCATCCCCCCTGCCAACTTCCCCTCTAGTTTTACTGCTGAGCATGATATTATATGGTATGGAATATCCCTTTGGTTAGTTGGGGTCAGGTGTCCCAGCTGTGTTCCCTCCCACCTTCTTGTGCACCCCCAGCCTACTCACTGGTGGTATGGTGTGAGAAGCAGAAAAGGCCTTGACTCTGTGTAACCACTGCTCAGCAATAGCTACAACACCCCTATGTTATCAACACTGTTTTTCAGCACAAATCCAAACCATAGCCCCGTACTAGCTACTATGAAGAAAATTAACTCTATCCCAGCCAAAACCAGCACAGGAGGTCAATATTTCTTCAAAGTAACACCACATATGATTATGGTTACATTCAACATTATATATATATATCTATCTATATATATCTATATCTGGGGTTGTTTAGTTTGGAGAAGAGAAGGCTGAGGGGAGACCTTATTGCTCTCTACAACTACCTGAAAGGAGGTTGTAGTGAGGTGGGGGTCAGTCTCTTCTCCCAAGTAACAAGGGATAGGATGAGAGCAAATGGCCTCAATCTGCGCCAGGGAAAGTTTAGACTGGATATTAGGAAAAATTTCTTCACTGAAAGAGTAGTCAGGCATTGGAACAGGCTTCCCAGGGAAGTGGTTGAATCTCCATCCCTAGAGGTGTTTAAAAGATGGGTGGATGCAGTGCTTGAGGACATGGTTTAGTGGCGGACTTGGCAGTGTTAGGTTAACGGTTGGACTTGATGATCCTAAGGGTCTTTTCCAACCTTAACATTTCTATGATTCTATGATTCTATGATTCTATGATATCTATCATAAAGCTAGTTAGATTATTAACACAATGTTTTAAAATAGGAATTGTATAAGAGCAAAACCTAACACAAGCATCAGGTCACTTTATATTTTGTTAAACCAAAAAGAAATTACATTTCTCTGACAGAATGTTTATTTGTAAATTCATATTGTTGAATTTTGCCAGATGAGTGGTTTGAACAAAGATTAGCCAGTGAAAACATGTTTTAAGTCTCCAGCTACCAGACGAAGAGCAGACATTGTCTCAAGTTGGTCCATTATCTGGAATCCATCCATTTTTTCATCAATGCAGAGACAAACTGGGGAGCTCCTGCGCCACCCAGGAATTAATGACTTTAGTGCACTTGGTATTAGTCTGAACCCAGCAGCACCACAATTTTAACTATAGGACAAAGTGGGCTTTCATCCTTAAATCTTACATATAATTTAAATTCCATACCTCTTGCCACAGTGTGAGAATATGATTCTTTTTATTGACAGTAAGACCCAGCATGTCCATGTGGCTGGAGGATAGTGTCCCTCTCAGGTGAGGCAGTACACCAGGATGGGCACATACAACCAGCCCCACGGCAAATCCCTCTGGCAGGGACTGAGAGCTTTTGCCATCCCTTGGGGCTGCCACAAGCCCCAGCCTACAGAGCTGCCCAGGGGAGCCTGTTTGAGGTGGCAAAGTGCTGGCTTTTCAGGGCCATCTGTAAGGATTTTGTGACCGGTGTTGTAGCTGTGAATGGCTTGGCCTTTGGTCTGGCCCAGTCTGGTCTGACCTGCTGCTGCTCTCAGGAGATGGAGAGGTGTGGGTTGAGGCAGCCTGGCTGTCTGTGCTAGTGCTGGCCAGCTCTGACTATGTGCTGAGGACTGCCAAGAGAGGCAGGAAGGTCAGCAGTGCAGTACAGTCCCACACACTCCGGGCAGGATTGGCCAGAGTGGTGCCCCCAGCCCTCCTCTGGACGGAGAGACTCTGCCAACCCCACCCTGAGCACCTATCACCAGACCTTGCCTGGCCACTGGCTCTAGCCTGGGGGACTCTGAGTAGACCCAAGTCTTCTGTTACTGCTGCCCAGGCCAGTACAGTGGTCACACTCTTACATGGTGGCGGTGTCCCTCAAGGCAGAGCAGCACCAGTGGGTGCCTTTCGCATCACAGGAAGAACAAAGAAGGAGGTGCTATGGCCTGGAGAAGCAAACAGGCTGGTGGCCACAGCAGCTGAGGTTGAGAGTGACACCAGAGGAGGTAACCAAGGGCAAATGAACCTAAGCAAGAGTGTCTGTCAGAGGTCTCTGAAATGACCCCAGCTGGCAGCTGCCCAGCTTGGCCCTGAGTGCCAAGAGTCCTTGTTACCAGAGCACTTTGTGAAGTGAGGAGCATGGTCAGAGCCCCAGGCACACCCTCTATGGCTTGGAGGACCACTTGATCAGTGCTAACAGGAGTCACCCTCCCCCCATCCGTGCAACATCCCCATGGGAAAGGGCCGTTCCTTGCCCTGTCCCTTATGTCCTGGAGATGTCCCTTTACCTCTTGGTTAGACCTTTAGAGATCTGTCAGACCATGGCTAGGGCATCTGCACCCACACAGTCAGCAAGGAAACTTCTGCTTTAGTGACTTACCCTGCTTCTTCTGCCTGCTCCCTGCCTCAAGCATAATGGCACTGGCCAGCATCACACCAGCTAGCTTCTGATATAGGTCTGTGAAAGCACCATCTGCCTCTGGTGGTGCTTCTCTGCAGATGAGCCTCTCCTGCTCCTAGGCCAAGGCAGACCCAGGATGCCCCTGCCCTTCAGGCATTGATAGTTTATCGTTAAGTGTTTTTTTCCACATATAGAACCTGGATCAAGATCTTTATCTAATATCAGCTGACATCTCTATTACAACCAACCAAGTTCTGATTAGCCAATGCAGTAGTCCTTGTTAAATATGATCAGGACAGTCAATGAAAGACTATTGAGAATATTATCTACAAGTGAAATAAATGTTTTTTTTCCATTACTGAACAGGTTTATTTCTGTCTGTCCTATTAATGACAAGTATTGCTTCCCTTCCCTCTCAAACTTTTTTCCAGTTTGTCATGGATTAAAACTGATAACGTAAGGTGAATGATGGAGAATGAGAAAGGGGGTAGACCTACCATAAAGCTCAGCTGATTTCTATAAACAGACAGGGACAGTATAAAGGTTTGATCGAACTGGAATTTAGAGATTCAATGATTGCATAGAAGGAACTGAATTGTAATCTTATTTTGTAATCCTAGGCCAGGAAAGTGGAAAGTTTACCATTCTATACTGCTGAAATACTGAGGGGCAACACGAGGAGCTTGGTAATCTTTTGAGAAGAAAACCTATGAATCATAAAATGTGCTTTCATTTTTTTGCCAGCAGGTATCAAAATACAACAATGCATTAGAAAAATCAATGCACAGGAATCTTCTAGAGCTGTGGAACATTTCAGTAAAAATGTTTTATTTTGGTATGTCTGGAGAGTGAATGTGAACACACAGCAGCAAAATATCAATAGGATAAGCATTATAAAAATGTCATGTGTTGCTAACACTTATAGTAGCAGATCAACAAGATCCTAGCACACCACTACTTGCAATTGCTCAGGACAACCAGATCTGAAACAGAGACAGGGACTAAATCCTGACGACTCATAGAGGTGGGGCAGGATAGAGAGATTAATCACTGTCAGCTCCTAAAGGGTACAATGAGACACATCCAAAACCAGCACATCCCCAGGAGGAACCCAGAAAGTGTGGGGAGGGGCTCAACACCTGACACCCTGGCTCCTCCATGTCATTGCAAGCAACCCTGCACAGACTACCTGGATACAGGCATCTTAGTGCCTGCATGCTCACAAACTGCTTACACGTGTCTTGGGGCTTGTGGGTATGAGAGTGTGAGAGAATGAAATCAGTTGTGTTTTAAAATACGTTCACCTTTCCTTCCTATGAGGTTTTGCACTGAGCTACATTGCTGCTACAGTGTTGGAACATTATTTCCTTCAGGGCAGTCTGGAAATTTTTATGTTTTACAGAGTCTGTAAAAGATATATATACTGCCATGAGCAATTCAACATTCGTTCATGTAATTACAACCTGTGAGATTAAATGTTCTGTTTGTCAAAACACGGGGTCATCTTTAGTGCTAAAGTATAAAAGAAAACCAGCATTTTTTGGACTGGGTTCATTTCATCCTGACACAGAGTTCAAAAATAGTTCAGACGAATTGAAACTACTAGAGGACATAATTGAATGCCTTTCAATTGTGTTCTTGTGTTTCTTATTATCAGACTATATACAACTAAATTTAGATGTATAAATGTAAGAAAGCAATTAAAATGTCTAAACACATATATTTAGACCAATTTTAGATGCCCTAGAATACTTGAGATATTTGCATAGACCTGGCACCACTGACACAGGATCTATGGGACATCTGTGAAGTTGCATCATGAAATCAGGAAGGGTACCCTATGACATCTAAAATGCCTCTAGACATGGAAATTTAAACACTTAAATTACTCTGCACAGAGAGCTTTCAGATATCTACAGAAAAATGTCCAGTGTTATGTGGGAGTTCACAGGGCATTTGAGACATCCAGACAGAACAGGTACATGCTCTCCAGCTGGAGATGACATTGACCATTGCAACACAGACTTCTGTCACCATCCAACCAGCAGCTGACCATTCTGCTTGAGAAAGCTGATTCCCCATGCAAAAATCCCAATTAATTACTTTTTTAACAAACACTCTGCCCTTGAGTATCTGTGTAATAGTATCCAGTCCATGGGTTTGTTGGTTCTGTCTACTTGTCTGGTTTCCTGTCCTTGAAAATAGCCTGGTTGTTATCTGGACTCAACAGTTGTTTAGTTTTAGTATGTCTTTGGCAATATCAAGTGTTCAAAAATCTTATTCTTATGGCAAACAGTAATTTGACACAATCCGTGGAAATGGCCTAATACCCTCTACCCATGACATGTATTTTTTGTGTGATTGGCCAGCTGACGGCTGTCATAAACACACTGTATTTTATTTCAGAAACCTTCTGGCATATCTCAATGATTCATAATTAACGTGGTCCATAAAATGCCTGAGGTCTTTTGAGGGAACAAGGACCACATAGCTGTGCATTTTAAATTAATGAAATTGCATACTTACATATAAGGATATTGAGTACACACGGGGTTAGCAATTTATTAAAATTAAACATGTTTAACACTGAGGCTTAAGCATCTGTTCCTTACAAAGTCTTAGAAAAGAGTTCAGGCTATGCAAAGAGGACACTGTGCTTGTCAAAACATACTGGATTCTTGTTATCACTGCCAGGAGTGCATCCTCTGGCTGTTTCTATACTTCATAAATATCGGTGGTCTCTCTAATTGATGTTCCATCCTCCTTCTCCCATATGCAAAGGTTCAATCAGTGAGTGCACCTGGCTGAAAGTTTTTTCATCTTTACCCTGAAAACAAAATAGTTTACCAGAGTGATATGGGAGATACTTGGAAATACAGCAACAATATTGACAATGTCAAAGATTTTAAAAATCCTTCTGCAAAACTGGGACTTTGTTTTAGTTTGTTACAAAGATCCTGAAATCCAATACTGAGTTGAATCATCACTACCCGGTAGGTGTGGGAATTGAATGAATGAATAAAGCCAGAAAGTTAATATTTTGATGTTAAAATATTAACAATCACCCACTCATACCCTCTCCTAGAGAAAGAAAAGAGTAAGAAGGGAATTTAATCATCAAATCAAGCATTAATTACAATTAGTGAAAATGTCAGAGCAATAGATGTATAGGTACTCAAGATAAGCACAGTGACAGAAAAGATGTCTTCACATTTCTACAGCAATAAAGACCCATTTAAATTTGAAGATAATTTTTTTGTCCCCAGTGTAATTGAAGATGAGGATAATAGCATATAATAAATTAACCTTAATCAATCTAAAATACAACAAGAGAGAGGCCCATACATTAGATTGTTCAACATATCTTAAAATAGTTGCTTAATTTTATATGTAGGATTATTTTCCCTTTGGAGGAATCTTTCTGTCTCTATTAACTATGGAAGAACACTGGATGACTAAGAAGAGATGAGTAACTTTTAGATGGTATCCCTTGAGATTCATCCCTCTTTTAGCAAGGATTCCTTCTGCTTTTCTGTGAGAGAACCTTTTGACCTCCTGTCAGAAATGTCCTGTGGACACAATTCATTAAATTCAGGAGAGTAAGAAGAGTTTTATGCCGTGTTTCAGTGAAATTGCATAGCAGTTCACTGCAACATGAGGTGTGATTAGAGAGATCAGCATGCACCATTGTGGCCTGATTGCAGGCAAGAGAAAATTCTTGCCTGAAGGCTGTTTGTAAATCCTCTATGTTCAAATGTGAATGACAGTAAGGGTGGCAGTTTATTGTGTCCCCTGCACATAGTGGTCTAGTGCCCTCTGAGGTTTTCTCCAGTATCTCATCTGGCCTCCAGTCCTGGTCCAGGGGTAACATGGGTTTTCCAAAGTCCTTCCAGCCCTGTTGCAACAGCATCTCAAATTCTGCTATACATTTCAACAGATGAATCAAGCCTGATGTTGCTGGCAAACAAAAGAGGAAAAATAAAACTGAGAGGCTAATTATCCATAGAATAAAGCACTTAAGTGTGATAAGAACATAGGTATGCATTTTCAATGGCTTCAATGTGTGTGATTCACACTTAACCTAAAGGAGGGGCTTACATGTTCTGATAGACTGATGTCATCTGGGCAATCTGGCCCATTCCGTATTAGTGTAATTTCCTCTAGGAAACCATAATGTGTGACTGCTGCACCATAATAAGTGACAGTTTCTGTGAGCATAAATTTGGCTTCAGTTTTCGTATTAAATTTGCATTGTGTACATGAAGAACACAGAAAATTAACTGCATGTGATAATGTATACTCTACGTGCAAAAGGTAAAAGAAACGTTTCATGACAGCCAAAAACCCTGAGTTTCCCAAGTTTTACATTTTGATTAAAATGCTTTTACTTCTGATGCTTGCATTTCATTGCAGCCTCATTTTTTTATTTATATCAAATTACAGCATGGTGTTTTGTCCTCATTCTTATGCTTTTCCCTGCTCCTAAACATCATAATAATCATTACTCTACTACTATTATTATTATTAATAATAATAATAATTTTCCTCTCATCTTTTTAGCTAGTTAATTTCTTTGTTCTGCATTTTAAAGTTTCATGATTTAAGTGCTGATGAGGCTTAAGCTTATAAATATGCTAACTGAAGATTATTGAGGGTATTAAAGACTGTTTTGTAACTTCAGTCTTTTGAACTCACATCTTTTACCTCTATAAATTTAATAACAACATATTATTTTGACAAAGGAAAGCAGCTGTTTCATTTTTAATACCGTTCAGCAAGTTATTAATTAGAAGTGGATACAACTACAGTTTTCAAGTTGAAATGTGTACTAAATTCATAATGATCTGCGGTAACTTGAAATACATTTTGTCTCTTTCCTTTTTTCATTTTAAATAGGTTTTCATAACCAAAATGCATTTTCTTAGTAAACAAAAATAATTAGTCTTTTCTGTAAATTGTCTTCTTTTCAGAGCTCAACTGTGTATTTCAGGGCTATTCACTTAATATGTACTTTTCATAAATTCCATGCACACTTTTTAAAGTTTGTCAGGCAGTTGTTAGATCCCCAGCATTTCAACACTTAGGTACTTCACTATCTTTTGTTGTATATTTGTTTTCAAAACATTTCTGTGGGAATACTTCAAGTATGTAACTGACTGATTATGATGTGCATACATATTTTTGCAGTGACCTATATGTTGAAACAGACAACCCATGGTTCTCAGAAATTAGTCACTTCAGGAATAATTTCCTGTTTAGTGATGTCAATAAAAGATGCATCTCTATTAGGGCTAATTGTGGGAAGATGATGTAGGTCAGTCTGCATATCTATCTTTCTACCAATGAAAAAAAAAGAGAAAAAAAAAAATATTAAGTAGCTCAATCCAAAACGTTGTCAGGATATGAGCTAACAACTGTGAAGTGTGGACAATCTGTGATCTAGTGTTCAACTTCATTCTCTGGCCCACTTTTTTCATAGCCTTTTAGACATATCCTAATGACCTTTTGCCTGTTATTTACTGCAATGGTGGCAATTTCCCTGTTGAGGTCAAGAACAGCTCCAGCAGTGAACTATACCTCATCTATGCCAATATTGCAAGGTTCAAAGCAAGCAAAGAAGCTAAAAGCCCAACATGCTAGAGCCTCCAACTGCAACAGTCTGGGAGACTGAAAAGTGATATTTTATAGAAAGAGAGGGTTGCTTGGGGCATTAAAAAACATTATAGAGAAATTGTACAAAAGAAGATACATGTGATAATCCTTGGGACTTCAAGGTGTTCAGCTCCGATGCAGAATTTAAATCTCTGTGTAAGGTACCCTGTGTGAGTGAGGTTTATCTCATACCACTTGAAAGACAGAATTAAACTCCACCCTTTGGTAACTAGAAGTATGTGTATAGATATGAGCTACGGGAATGATTCATTTGCCAGCACACAGGCATTTAATGACACTTGTGATGCTGTTCAGCTGACCAAATATAGAGCTGGGATTCAACTACCTAAACATATATATATACACACACACTTATATACATTCCTATGCCTCTGGGGAGCTGTGAAACTTTCAGGGTATAAATCCCCTCTTTGAAGTCACAAACAGGAGAATTGCTGGTCTGAACACAAGACTGTTGGCAACCTGGTTGACAAACCAGGAAACTTACAGCTTAGACAAGGTGGCAAGAAAGTGCTTTAGAAGAAATAAGGTAATTGTGGCAGAGGTGGGTGCTCAATGGCTGGCAGACTATGCCTGACCCTTTGGTCTAAAAGGCAAAACAGGCTCTCAAGGTGCAGGGTCTTGATGTGTTGTCAGAGTTCATAAAGAGCTGAGACTTCAGCTTCCAAAGAATGGTCAGAGCCACGCCTGTGGACGTGAACCCTGTTAACTCTGCAAGGGTCTGTAGTAACATCTGTGGGGATAAGTTTAAAATTACAGAATCTACTCCTTTGCTGAAAAAGAGATACTACATCAGGGTGGTTAAAACAAGAGAAATTTGAGAAATGTTATGAGCAGATTCTCATGAATGAAATTTTCCTAGTAGTGACAGATATCTGTCCACTGCTTAATAAACTATTTTCCCAAAGGAATTGTGGGGACATTTTGCCATGACAAACTTCAAAAAGTGAATCTTGACAAGGACAGAGTCTACAAATTGAGAATATCATCACTGTGCAAGGAAAGGAAGAAAGAAACAGCTGCTGGCAAAATGGCATGGCTGGCCTCAGAATAATAATTATGAATATAATAATTATGAATCAGTGATCCGCCACTTGAGTGCACTCTGAGGTTCCTCTTCTTTTTAGTAATACCGTTTGGACCCTCCTATCTAGGAATATATGATACATTAGCTAAAAAAAAAAAAAGTGTTTAAAAGAAAAAATTACCCCCCTTAATTTCTACAGTTTAACAGTAGAAAACAATTTGATTGCAAGGAATGGTAAGCCGTATTTTGATGAGATACTCAGAAGTCTAAATAGGTAAGAATGTAACCAATAAACCCCCCAAATTTTCTGAAAATACAACAGCTTTTAACTTGTGAAATCAGAAAAGATTGAAGAAGAGTAGGACTCTGGAGGTTAGATTTTCCTCTACAGCAATGTATATGGCAGGAAGGAAAGAGCTCATTCCACTTATAGAGAGTCATGATTGAGAAAAGGAAAAAACCAGAATAGTCAAACTCTAATTTAAGCAGACGATTAACCTTAATACCTCTCATCTTATGAAAAGGAGCAGAAGATTGTTTTTAATTAAGTCTTATTAGATAAAGCTGAATGAAATATTTGTCTTTATTTTTGTCCTCATACCCTTATAGATTAAGTTTCCTAAATTGATTGAGACATTGTGCTTAGTGTCCTTTGGTTTACCTCATTTTTAACCCATTTTGATGGAATTGCTTACAGGTACAGCAGTATAAAATATTAGAAATAAGATGGTGTGAGTTTCCCCACTTTCACTTTGTAAAAGCAACTGTTTGAAACTTGTAGACTTTCTGAGAGACAAAGGATTTGAAAAAGAAGACATAAATGGCAGTATTTCAATTCACTTGAATTTTTAACAGCTTAAATTGATCATTCTGTTTGTTTGGTAAACTATTTGACAGAACTTGGGGGTGATGGTTAAGCAATCCCCAAAATATACTACCTTGCAGTATGACAACTGTACTAAACTGAAGGAATTAAAACCCATTATTCATCACAATTCTGAGAAATGACTGCTGCTTTGAGCTTGATTTTATACATAAAACACATATTTGTAGATGTATGTACATACATGTATGTTTATTTGTTTTCTCATACACAAGGGAAATGTCTACAAAAGAGTCTGCACATTTTTTGAAGTCTTTTAGAGAATAATATTCATGACAGGTACAGATCTACTTCAAAGATAAAATGAATTTACCAGATGTGACAAGACACCTGAGATGATAGGGTTATTCTTTACTGGTTACAGTACCTGATGGCAAGGATGAGAAAATTCAAAGAAAATAACTTTGAAGTTTAGACAAAGTCCTAAATATGAAGTATGAATCAGGAGCTCTAAGAAGTTTAACATCTTTCTTTTCTGATTTTGATGAAAACTATCTGAACTGTAGAGGCATCAAATATTCTTAGAATATACATCAGTTATAAGTCACCATAGCCCTCTTTTTGCTCACATAATCAGAAGGCAATCACTCATGCTGCTCTTTTCTTAATAACACCCAGGATTTCAGTAATCACTTCTTCCAGATGTTAGTTCCTCCAAAGGGAACTAGAGGCAAGAGGAGATGAACATCACATATCTTGGGGCATTACGCACTTTGATAAAATGTCTCAAGCCATAAATACAAAAGGATGTTCAGTGAAATGGTTTGTCCATTCTGAGTGCAGTGATCTAATTGTATTGAAATGAAGTGCATCTCTGCACTTTGATATGCCACCTTAAGGTATTTTACCTGTAATACGTGCACCTACTCAAAATTGTGCTTGTTTTAATTGACCATTTAAACCCTGGACAGTTATTCTGAATTATTTGAGAAGACTCTTCCTTTCTTTTTCAAAAACACGATTTCTAGGATTTTTGAATATTACTACTTTGGTTTGAGTTTGAATCAAACTTTTTAAAATAATTAAGAACCTCTTAAACTTAAGAGTTTTGGAGAACTTTGCCTAAGAATTCTAGTTTTACTAATTTTCAGATGAATATTCTTCTGTAGGACCACATTTAGTGCAATTGTTTCAAGACCAGAAACCATCAACTTTTAAGGTCCCCAACTATGTTTAAGACTTCTTAGGCCAGCTTCACCCAACTATCCCTCAGGTTGCTGTAGCCCATATTTTGTATTCGGATCTGTGTGGCTGGGGAGCAGCCTTGCTGAAAGGGACCTGGGGGTCCTGATGGACAATAAGCTGAACATGAGTCAGCAGTGCACCACAGCAGCAACAAAGGCAAATCAGATCCTGGGCTGCATCCACAGGCCCATTACTAGCAGAGAGAGAGAGACATGATCTCCCACTCTACTCAGTGTTTGTCAGGCTACACCTGGAGTACTGTGTCCAGTTCTGGTCCCCACAATTAGAAAAAGACACAGACAGACTGGAGAGGGTCCAAAGGAAGGCCACAAAGATGATCAAAGGGCTGGAGAACCTGCCCGATGAGGAAAGACTGAAGGAGCTAGGTCTTTTCTCTCTGGAGAAGAGAAGACTCAGGGGGGACCTCATTGCATTATTCCAGTACGTAAAGGGCATCTACAAAGACGATGGAGGCTCTCTGTTCACAAGGATAAACATGGAGAAGGCAAGGGGCAATGGGTACAAGTTACACTGGGAGAGATTTTAACTGCAGAAGGAAATTTTGTTACAATGAGAACAACTATTCACTGGAACAAGATCCCCAGGGACATGGTTGAGTCCCAGTCACTGGAGGTTTTCAAGATGCGATTGGACAGGGTGCTAGATAATCTCATGTAGGCTCCCTTTGCCATGAAAGGTTGGACCAGATAATCTTTTGAAGTCCCTTCCAACCTGGGCTATTCTATGATGATTCTAGTATATCTATTGAGAATCCAAAAAGGATTTTCTCAGAACCCATTTTAGATTAAGCTTTAAAATATGGCTTGAATGACACCTGCTGAGATCAGTGAATTATTGTTTGCAACAAAAGGATTTAGTTTTATCCCAGAATTTCTGAAGTCTCTTGTTCACATAGGCTTACCTTCAGCTATCCAAATTTAATCTGAACCAAGAGTAGCTTCTAGATAGTATTAGGAAGGGAGCAATCTCTGTCTCACTTTTTAACAAGAAGTGATGAGCTAGTGATTCCCTATACACTTTTCCTAAATGCGTATGGGTAGTAGTATGGGCAACAGTGCTGATACTTTTCCGCAGGTGGGGTTCTCAATAGGAAGACAGGCAGATTTTGTACACTTCCTTTTCCAGTGTGTTGTTGTACAGAGTTTGGTGATAGCCTGAATGTACAGTCCATGCTTAGTGCAAGAGGGAAATAAGACTTGGGAAAATTTCACTGGTGTTATAACATTCTGGTGGGCATGGGCTCCCCGAGCCCCAAGGGAAGAGCTGCCTGTAACGCAGACTGCCACATGCAGATCCTTGACACACCATCAAAGATGCAATTCTAGCTGAGAGAAGGGAAGACAATATTTGGCCTGGAAGTGTTTTGGATGAACCTGTCCAAGTCTTTTGTTCAACAGAGCTCGCTGCAGCACTCTGTTCCTTGCAGAAACTACTTTCCCTGAGCAGATATGCAGCAGCAACTGGGAAAGAAGCCAGGGCATAAGGCTCCTGCAGTGTTCTTGGATTAGAGTGAGTAGGAAATTTTATAAGGTAAGTATGACTGTAGATGCACTGAGGCAAAAAGGTTAAGTTCTGGCAGACTTTTTTTTGGCAGTGATGCTTAACAATGCTCTAGCTCTGACTCTCAGTGGTATACTTTGCCTGCAACATAAAACATGAGTGAGAGCACAGGTATTTGTCATGTACCTAGTAAGCATCATCAGCAAAACAATGTCTTCTAATTTTTATGATGAAAAAGTGTTGAAAATAGTTGTGTTTTTTTCATTGACATATCTGCATAAGCAGTCTTTCCTCTTCAGCACAAACATATGACATTTGTCATAACATCATAACTGAAAGGAAAGTCTTCAGTCTTGAGGGGCCATTAGCAAATTTCATTTTGTCCTAGGCATTTTTGATACATAATTAATTGCAGAAGAACTTCTTGCCAAGCATTACTTGTCCTGTGTAGAACACAAGGCACAGTTCCCAAGGTAAGGCACAATGGATTGATTTTGGACTGTGCATTTTGGCATGGGAATAGAGGTAAAAAGACTGAACTACCTTCTAATGCAACTTTGAGACTTCACCAAGGCTACACTGTACAAAGCAGACATGTCAGCTTATTCTAGAATAGCTTGAGGGTCTCTAACACTGCTACATTCTGCCATCAAGAAATGGCCTTACATATCTAAATCTATCTGTCTTTCAGTTACAATAAGAGATATTTTGCCAAAATTCCTCTCTAAATCATCTATGCCATTATTCAGTTCTAATCTTTACAACAAAAATGCAGAAAACATGTATGATTTCTTTACCATTACAGACTATACACATGTCCACTGGAGTTCACGACTTCAAGCATGGAGCAACTATGCACCATAATTTATAAGGCTGAGTCCTATGACAACAGTAATAAAATTTTTATATTAACAAAAAGTTGGTGATTAATTATATATCTCAAGCAGAGATTCAACAGGGGATGATGGGACTTTAAACCACTCTATCCTTTTAATGCCAAGTATTTCTTCACTCTGCTTTTTCCATCCCTAGAAATTCCTGAAGGATATATATATGAATAGTTGGTTTTCTGGAATTTCTACTTAAGTACATATGACATTTTAAGGCTTGCTTAAAGCCACAGGAGCTACTAATCATGTCCCTAAAATTTATTGTCAGAAAATAAGCAGCTCCTCTAGAAATTTGCAAGAATAAGTCCCCAGCACTCTAGGCACGTTTTTCTTCAGGGTACATGCATGTCCTTCTTTATGGAGATTTAATACCTCTTCTGGAGTAGCAATTTCTAGATTCACTGTGGATTCAACATTTTTTAGTTTCATTTTGCCCCCGTGGTACTGAACTGTCTCAATAGTATAGAAAAGTTTTATTATTCAGTGGTTAAGGGCAGACATCTTGCTACAAAGTTGAAACAAGAGGTCAGGCTTTTTGCTGTGTAAGTGAAAACAACACAAACAAAGAAAATATAAGCCAGAATCCTAGTCTAGTTTCCCCACTGCTTACATTTCTAGTGTTACTTATCTTGTATCATTGTGTGTTTCAAAGACTGTATTTCTTCATGCAGTTTACATCTGCTGAATACTTCCCTCAGCACTCACTGAGTACCACTTATTTTTCAAGTAGTCTCAACATGAAGGATGTGACACATCCTTTGGGATCTGGATCTCTTCCACCACCTCTTCTGTCTGTGAGCTTTGAGGTCTGATGGCCCCATTTTGAAGATTATAATCCTATAGGAACATCTCTAGTCCCAGTGCAGTTTCCTCTCTCATTTCCCTCTAGTTGGTTTTCCCTCTTGTTAGCTAGCAGAAATATGGATAATTTTGTCAGAGCCTGAGTTTCTTAGAGAAATTTGGGCTATCATCCATGATATTCAACCTCCTTTTATGTACTCCCACTCCAGGCAGAACACTTAGCACAAACCACAGGCCCTGCTGATCTGCCAATACCAAAGAAGAAAAATAAAACAAAATAATTGTTATTTATCTCTTAAGCATGTTCATGAACTTTTTACATTATTAACTTTCTGAAGTCATGATATGTTATCAAGGCAGGTGACAGATTTTGTGATGAAGCAGTTCATGCAACTTGCTTCTCCACAAGGTAGTACTGTTTTAAGGGCCCTGGTATCGCAGTATAACACCTACAATGTAGGATCACAGGCCCCTGGAATGATGCTTTTTGGAGAGGAATTTATTTGTTTATTTATTTGTTTTTCTAGCTTAAGTTTTAGCATAAGTTATAGAGATCTCTATCTACACCTCTTTTATTGTTTGCATTCCTAATTATTAGCACAACACAGCAAGGAATCCACTCTGAAGTCTACTAATAGCCTCATGGCAATAAAGGATTAAGCTTAGGAAAGTGGTTCTTACAACATTCTTTTAGATACATTTGCTTTTTCTTCTTTATGGTGGTGGTAATGGTAACATCTGCTGGTGGGAGATTTTTTCCGTATACTCACTCCAACAGATATATACACACAGAGCTTTAGGAAACTGGAGAATGGATTGCTTAATTTTCCTTGGAATCCAGCTTTCTAGTCTGTCCAGGCACCAGAAATTTGTTCTTTTGATGGTAAACTATTTTTATTAGAATAAGTATTGAAGATGGCATTGATAGTACTTGAATGTCTTTGTAGAAGTAACCGGAACTGTGACTATCACAGTTACAAGGTATATTTTTTCATTGTTTGTATCTACAGTCTCAGCTTAACAAGTATAATTTTTAACTGCAATTTATAGTAACAGCTAAGCCTAAAAACCTCTCAGAAACACACCACCAATTAAGCTGAAAAATAATTGTCTTTCATTTTAAAGTTGTTAAACTTCCAAGTGGTTATCTTTAAACTAGTCCAAACTTATATAGATAGTATTAATATTCATGTTCATAACTTTACATATTCATTAATTTTCTTTAATTTTCTATTCTAAGCAGCAGTTTTTTGAACTTTAAAATGTCAGGACTGTTCATTAGAGTTAATTCTTTAATAGCATCTACCACAAGGTCAAAGTCATAAGCTGTTTTTATGTCATTTATCCTGAACATCTAAAGAACATTTTTGAAAAACAAAAGGAATCATAGTATTGCTTATAAGAAGTTTATTAAAAATGCTCTGCAAAGCAGTCTAAACTGATGTTCAAAATAGATTAAAAAAAAATTCATAGAGAATTAGTAGGAAAGGAGCAAAAACAAATGAAGTGCACTTTTTCATTCCAAGTCCACAATGTACCTGCAAGTTAAATATCATATTCAGTTATTATTCCCCTGTTCTCAAATAGGATTTAACAGACAGAGAAAGCAGAAAAAGTCACTGATAGGGGCAAGAAGGATACAGAATCATTTCCATTCAAGGACCAATTAATAGATTAGGTCTCTTCAGCCTGGAAAAGAGAAAACTGACTGGAAAAATGATCAAAGTTTTTAAATTGTGAGTGGCCTGGAGAGGCTGGTTGAGGAAGGTTTGTTTATTGTTTGCAGTACAGGAATATAAATGAGACTCAGGGTACTGGGTTAGAACAAATAAGAGGAGGCATTTCCTTACACAGTGGTGCTCAGATATCTGCTTTCTATAGGAAACAGGAACAGCTTATCATAAGATGTTTTGGATATAAAACTTTTGCATGGATTCAAAAGGGTATTGAATGACATCACATAGAAAAATACAACATTTGGCTTCTGCTGTTTCTGAGCCACAGAAAGCTGTCCTAAGGCTGGCAGAGTGTACAAGTACAGAAATCATTAGAAGCCTGTCTTGATCTTACACTCCTCCTCAGATGTCACTGCTAATCCATGTCAGAAATGGGACATGGACCTAGGTCTTTTAGTTTGATTGGGTAAAAAACATTTTTATACTCTTATGCAATGTGTAAGCAGAGCATATAGCAGATATTTCCAATGTTTGTTTGCTAAAACTGTGGTTAAAAGCTAAGGTCATTATATATAACATTTTTCTTCTTCCCTCGAGTGGCTAAAAGAACTGTATAGAAACATTAAACTTATTTACTTTAACATATTGGATCTTACTTTTTAAGGTCTTGTTTTTTAAATGTGTATTTTAAGACATACTTTTTTCCCCTCTTCTTTTCTCTCTAATTTGCATTGATTTGTCAGTGACACATAAACTGCGTGGTAATGTTATATTAAAATGTTAAATGTTCCCCTCTTTGGCATTTTTTCAATGAAATTGTATTATCTTACTCCCTGGAGATGAGTAAAAATAAACAACTGAAAATCTATTTTCCTAGGAAAATCTGATTTATTGTATTTTCTTCACATTTATAGTTTTGTCAGTAGGAGTTCAGTACCCAGATGGTCAGAGAGAAAAACTGAAAATAATCTGTCCCTGAACATGTTTAGATAACCATGGGTCAATATAGTCATGAGGCCTGATCCAGAGGGGAAAAAAAAACCAAAAACAAAACCAAAAAACCCAAAGCCCCACATACATTCGTGTTTAGATTTCCTTATGTGTATAGTCTGAAGTACTTACACAAGAGAGAGAAACAGGGCTTTAAGTCTTTACAGAATCAGAATTATAGTGTGTCCTACTCCATAAACATTTTTTAAATGGCTAAGAAAAAAAAAAATTTTAAAAAATACAGAAAAGGAAATATAGTTCCATCCAGATATATGTGAACGCTACAAGAAATGAATGTGACAAAAAAAAAATGAAAATAAGTATAGTGCAGTTTAAAACATTATTATACAAAATCATTTAATTTCCAGTTCCTATTCCTGCTTGTCTGAATGCACAAATGTAAATTCTAAATCGAAGCAAAATATTTGGTAAAAAGATCAGACAGAAATGGAAATAACTAAGAGTACGTATTCAGGCTGTCATGCAACAAATAGTGCTGTTGAATCTAGGTGATCTTGCCAAAACATAGTTGAGTCTTTTCTGTGAATGCATAGTTACATGATTGTGTTGCAAACAGTCACTGTGAATGAGTAAAACCGTGAGACTGTGACTGGATGCTGGATTAGGCATTGTCATTACCCTGCAGCCCAGTATCCTAGCCAGCACTGTACACACCCATAAATAGTAGAATATCATCCTTGTTGCTATGCAGGAATATTTCTGCAGCTTCTCTATTCCCAAGGTCAGCACCATCCTCATTAGAAAGCTTTTACTGGACGTAGGCTCTTTTGTCTTTTGTCAGGGCAACATGTCTTCTGTTTCTCATATGGTCAGTTAGAATTAACACTTTTCTTTGCTTGTTCATGGTCATCCAAGGAAGACCACCCATACATCCTTACAAAGAGAATGGGGGAAGAAACTTTTTCTCTGGCAAATCCCTGTGATATAGCAGGGATGGAAGGATGGACTCACACCTTGGGTCAGACCTGCCAACTCGTTGGCAAAACATGCAAGACTAATGGTGTATGCAGAAATTAACACTGCACAAAAGCATGAATAAATAAACAAATAAAGAATCTTATCAGAAGGACTCCTCACCTGGGCCAGCAGCTTTCTGCTCTTTATCTTGGTACTGGGAAAACTTAATCCTCCTTAATCAGCAAATATATGTAATATTCATTATTTAGCACAAATGCACATATATTTAAACTGTTATTAGTATTAAATAATTCTCTAAAGAAAATAACTAGATTTATTTACTGCATCTAAGTATTTTGCAAAAAGCTAAAATTGTAATGACAATATTCTTCAACTCCATGCCATGACATTTTTTTTTAAAAAAGCCTAGTAGCTGATAAAAATATCTTTCATGTTGTCTGTAATTAATGCAGTTACATTGATTTATGGATTTTTTATACTTTTATTAGAGGCAAACTGGTCATGTATTCAATGCAAATCAAATAATTAAATAATGAAAAATTTAGGGATGCAATATGCTTAAGTGTCTAAAATGGCACTAGTTGCCCCTGTTTAGGAAACTGGCTAACTCCAAATATTTTTAATGGTCTGTAGCACCCGGACTTTTCACTGCACAGTTAACTTAGCTCTGAACACATTCATGTTTAGTTGTTTACCTTTTTTCAGTGTGAATTTGCAAAGTATAGGAAATTGAGTTATGAGTGCTCTCTAATGCAAATACTGGTCAAAGCCACTTCTAAAACTAAAAAGGGTATCTCGGTGACTATCACTTTCTGTTATATCTTCCAGGTTTCCTATTTTGTGTTGTTCCAACTGAAATCCCCAGTTAAATTTTTAGGGAAATTCCACCATCATTTTATTAATTTGGGAATGGTATTAATAGGATAGAATGGGGAGAAGAAAAAAAGGAATAAAAAGAATGGAAAAATACAGCTTGGAATTTGAAGACTGAATGAAGATTCAAGTTCATTCAGCTTCAGCTTTCCCCCCTGACTCCAGCTGCAACATGTTATTTATATTTTCTTTTTTCCTGAAGTATCAAGCCATTTGTGACTACATAATATGAAAACCTAAGGAAGGTGTTCGACACTAATGTGTCTAAATATATCTGATCAGATTCAGTAGGCTGCTAGTTACTGAATCTTTTTTTGGTTTATTTTTTTTTTTATTAAAGCATTTACTTGATTTTATTAAGATTTATCCACATATATACCAGAGACAGTATATAACAAACAAAATACTCCTATTCAGACTTTTAAGAGTTCTATATATGGTTATTAAATCCATCATAGATATCATATTCTCATCAGGAAATTCTAGATTTAAAATATTCTAATCTTTTGGCAGTCATAAATATCACAGTAGAGCAATTTTCATACTCATCAGTTCCATAAAGATGTGTTCTTTGCTTCTGCATAAGTGGACTCATTCCATTGCAAATTTTTCTTGTGGATATACTTCTTTTATTGTTCTTATTTTTTTCAAAACCAAGAAAAACATCAATCCATCAGTGAATTTGCCTATTTAAATCACAAATGCTGGCAGGGTTGAAAACAGTGTTGTGAAGGAAATGCACTAAAAACAGAAGAAATGAGGGAGGCAAGGCAAGAAAGCTGTGGCCTTTACAAAAGCACCTTTATAAACTTTTTTGTTCCCTGGATGTATTCTTATTTTTCCTTGACTTATCCTCATATTTCTAATTCAGCATCCCTGTCTGCTAAACAGTTCTGTGTATTTACTATTCTACAGGTGAAAAGGTACTTTTTAACATCTACTCTGCATTGTTTTTCTTTCATTTCCACTTATGCTTACTGAGCTTGTCATCTGAAATCATCTGGAAAGTTTCTTTTGCTGTTATTAACCACTCTATTTAACAATGTGAGCACTTTAATATGATCTTACTCTTTTTGAGTCATCTTTTCCTTTTTTTTGGAGTGAACAGGAAATTACTTTTAAAATCTCTGCAATCACCATTTTCAACAGGGCAATGTTACTGTGGAATTTTTATCTTATCTACACAAACACTACACTATAGCTTCTTGTGAAATATATGAAAGTATAAAAATGTTGTGATGACAAATCACTCTGGTTAATCAGAGATATAATTAACATGCTTTCAGATATTAAAGCACTTATCATTAACAGGAAATCAATGAAACAAAGAATTTTTATCTGATTAGTTGGAATTGTTTTCCCCATACTGTTATTACTTTAATTAATGATTCAACTAATAATAGATTTCAATCATTAACATAAATAACTATGAAGATAAAAACTTTTCTTCAAAGACTGAGACAGGTTTAAAACAGTTAAAACATTTCCTTTTTTTTCTGTTTGTGGTTAAAAGGCACCCAATACTATTTGGATGTCAAGGACAAAATGATTGCACAAATAGACTGCTGCTTATAAATACTAAGAGAAGGAAAGGCAAAGCCACAGAAGATTTGAAGCAAAAATTAAGAGTAATTGAAACTCAGTTGCTCCAATTGCTCTTCTTTTCCTGAAGAATAATAACTATGAAATGAAGAGATGAACTGAGGAGAATCTAGACTGGGAATGAAATGACTACTATTATGAACAAAGTGAGATTAAAAGGGTACATGGTAATTCACATGGATTGGGACACTTCAGGATTAAATAGGAAAGTTTGTAACACTAGAAGGAGAGGAGTGAAAAAACTACAATTCTTCTGGAAATTGTTCAATTAAATTGTATTTTAAGTTATGCCGCTCTCTGCAGTCCAGCATGATGGAATTATATTGCTTAACATAAGTGCTAAAAATAAAAGCAAATCATATTAATGTCAGACTGTCCAAAACTGCTGAGAAGATTTTCAAACTAAAAATTAAGTCTTACTTTCTGGACACATTATACTTCATACTGTATGAAGCATCGATTTACTCTGCACATTTTGCAAGATTACCATAATGAATGTTCAATGTGAAATAATGTTAAAAAGCCACTAGAACTAGGAACACAGGTGCAATTCCTGTATTCTGTTTTTAATCATGATGACTGTCAAATTTAAATGCAAATTAGGACTAATTTTCAAAAAATGATCTAATGGCTTTCAAAATATGAAAGCAAGCTGCTCACAAATCTATTAGTGTTGCCTCCAAACAGCTTATTGAAAAGGAAGGGGAAGGGAAGGGAAGGGAAGGGAAGGGAAGGGAAGGGAAGGGAAGGGAAGGGAAGGGAAGGGAAGGGAAGGGAAGGGAAGGGAAGGGAAGGGAAGGGAAGGGAAGGGAAGGGAAGGGAAGGGAAGGGAAGGGAAGGGAAGGGAAGGGAAGGGAAGGGAGGGAGGGAAGGGGAGGGAAGGGGAGGGGAGGGAAGGGGAGGGAAGGGGAGGGAAGGGGAGGGAAGGGGAGGGGAGGGGAGGGGAGGGGAGGGAAGGGAAGGGGAGGGGAGGGAAGGGGAGGGGAGGGGAGGGAAGGGGAGGGGAGGGGAGGGGAGGGGAGGGAAGGGGAGGGGAGGGGAGGGGAGGGGAGGGGAGGGGAGGGGAGGGGAGGGGAGGGGAGGGGAGGGAAGGGAAGGGAAGGGAAGGGAAGGGAAGGGAAGGGAAGGGAAGGGAAGGGAAGGGAAGGGAAGGGAAGGGAAGGGAAGGGAAGGGAAGGGAAGGGAAGGGAAGGGAAGGGAAGGGAAGGGAAGGGAAGGGAAGGGAAGGGAAGGGAAGGGAAGGGAAGGGAAGGGAAGGGAAGGGAAGGGAAGGGAAGGGAAGGGAAGGGAAGGGAAGGGAAGGGAAGGGAAGGGAAGGGAAGGACATTTAATAAAACTTGCTGGCCATATAATTTCTATTTTGCGTAATTCATCTGATATCTAAGCAGTAAACAGTCTTTCAAGGGTCAGATTCTAAGGCTCTTTACAAGGAGTATTAGAAGGATTTTCTTTGGGACAGAGAGAAAGTCTAGTTTTAATGATTTAGTCTCTCTCATGCTATAGTGTATGCCAGCTTCTGGGTTTCATACTTAATGGTTATTGCCTGAATAGCATCATTTGACAAGCAGCAGTGAAATGTTCAATGGGAAAATTTCACAACTAATTACTTAAATCATTAGAAATTTTACCTTTTCCAGCAATAAAAAATTGGATACGTAATCTTACTTTGCATCATCTAATTAGATTTTTTCTGAGGTTGTATTAATATTGGACATAAAGTAAAATAAGTTCTAATATATATTCAATAACAATTTAAGAATTCTTTTTCAAAATCAATAACATCCTTATCTTATTCCATATATATTTATTGACTAGTTCATATTTGTTTATTTATTCAATCCCTAGAAAGATTTTGAGACTATGTATCACTTCAGACAAGGAACTTTACTGTTTGTGTAATTATGACACCCTGTTGATAAAAAGTATTTACTGGTTTTATTAAATATTCCTGTTAAAATAAAAAAAAAATGAAGTAAAAGTGAAGGGAAAAAGAGGTAGAAAATCTTATTATCACAGCAGTTCAGACCACAGAATTAGTCACAGAGTTAAATATTTAACAATGACTAATATTAGAAGGTGGAAAGAGACTGACCCATGCACCATACTATGCCATGGGTAGATTTTTAAAGTTCATTCAAAAAAGAACACTATTGGCCAGAGTTGTTTTACTTGTCAGATATGAATCTTGATGTTAACTATTAGGTAAGTGTGTATATATATATATACACACACTCCTATAACTGTTAGGTAAGTATATATATATATATTTCTTCCATGATGCAGAATATACAAGTAAAATTTTTTTTTCCACACGCTTTCAGTTCTTCCACCCACAAACATAAAAAGAAAGAAATTGAAGTGACCTTAAACTCAGTAACAAAAATGGGATTCATTTCATCTACTTTTAGATACAATTTCGCAGCCTAGATTATAACTTTTTCATTTTGTTTAAGTTTTGGGTTTTGTTTGTTTCTTTGTTTGTTTAGGCTTGTCATTTTAGCGGTCAGGCTTTCAACACTCCCCAACGAGCAAATGTACAGCTATGCTATTCATCGGCAGGTGGGTGCTGGCATATGTAAGAGCAGATGAAGAAAAAAAAAAGATGGAGATGCTTTAAATGAGTTTTACCAACAGAAAAAAAAATTGCTTGTGAAATTATAGCCTGGCTTTGTGGAAATATGTCATCACCTTGTGAGTTCAGTTATACCTTGGAGTAATCCAAATGGATTGCAATTAGACTACATCTGGAGTAATTCCTACTCAGCATGAACAAGACTGAAGGCAACAAGCAACAGCTGTTCTACATTGCAGATTTTTCCTAATACTACTGTATTTTTAGGACATTATAAATGAATTATTTTTACAGGGCTGTACCACATATATTAGTACTACTACTACCCTAAGAAAAGCTTAGTGAATTAATGCAGATTAAAGTAAATAATATTTGCTTAAATGAGCACTAATAATATTCTAGTATTCTTATTTTTAAGCTTTTTCCATGATATTTCCTTGGAAATCTCAGGTTCTTTTATGCTCAAGGCTGTTCTCTACATGTGTACAGAATGCACTGAGCCACTGACTTAAATATTTAGAAAATTTAATCTTTAATTATCACGGAAGAGGAGAACTCTTAAACCATTTAGGCATAAAGTGAGATTCTTATCTAAATAAGTCAAAGGTAATGGAGTGAGAAGTTGATACTTCATATGATTAAAAGTCAGGTTTCATTTAAAGTGCCTGAAATCTAGAGAATGGTCTAATTTTAATATTTGTGCAAAATTTACAGTTCAAGGAATCCTTTTTTTATTTAAATAGTTACACAGTAATTAATAGGACATTTTAGTATCTCCTGTAACTGAAATGTTATTGCAACAGTTTGGTAAAAGAGGGATTATATTGTACTGTGAAGCTGAGGAGGACTCCAAAAGCAGAAAATGTTAAAAGGTTGGGAAGGAATATGTAAGACTCAACTGAAAAGTGACGTTGTCTTTACTGTACATCTGTGAAGACCAGTTCTAACTTGGGGTCTGAGTAGTCTTTGTTATTTCCAGATGTTTGCCAGTTGTCTTTCAGGGGATTTATGACATTACCTGTTTATCACACAAGCTGAACTAATCTTCTCTAGACTGTGCCATGAACAGTAGCTGTAATATTTCTTATGTGAAAGTATTGTACCAATGAGACAACATAAAATTTATAAAGGCTTATTGGAACCACTTGTTCGAGTGGATCAATACAACAGCAGATGAATTGCTTTGAACAACAACAGGATGTTGAACTACTTGCAATATATTGTTTCAAGATTGATGGTCTTTATGACATAAAATATGGCTGGTTTATATTAGCATATCTTAAGGGGGGTGGACAGCTCTTAGAAACGAGCCTCAGAAGATTCCTCAGCATCTGTAATAGAATATTAGTTGCACACTCATCATATTCTCTACCAAACAACAAATGGATAATGAAAGTGGAGAATTGTATTTTAACAGGCTTTGGCATAAACAAATTGGAAACAGTTGTGCCATGGAGAAGCCTAAATTGCACAAGCCCAATCAGTTTGGATTCAGGCACTGAGGGAGGCTATATCTCACTTAATCTCAGACTTCTATAGTACAGATGTCTGCATATGAGGTAGTCAAGCCTCTTAGTAGTTGATGGTGGATATGGGCATTTTTTAGATTCAATGTGTCTTACATATTTTAGGTATTTACTTTACAAAAAGATGTTTAACTCTGTCCATTGACTACAAGAAGAGCCTACATGTATGTAAGAGCTTATATAGAAAGATGAGTCAGATAAATCTGACCAGAGATTTTTTTAAGCTGACTTCTGTGTGAGTGTCAGGTTGTTCCTCAAGAACTCAGAAGCACTCCCTGCTCCTCCACTACCCTCTACAAAACCTGGGTCTGCTGCAGTCCTCAGCTCCAATCCCTGTATAATATGATAGCAAGAATAAAAATGAGTGAAGCAGTTATCCTGAGTGGAAAAACAAAGCAGTGCAAAGACCATTGGAAACCTATTTAAAAAAACTTTGGACTGAAATAAAATCTAAATATCAGTTACATCTTAGGGTGTCAGGAGCACCACCATAAAACTGAAAAACAGCTAGATCCAGCTGCTATGTACCACAGACACATCCAGTTTACTGCAGAGAGAGCTACTCTTAGCAGTGTGGCCATGAGCAAGACCTTGATATTTCATCTATGGAAAATTAATTACTTTTGGGGCTTTTTTTATTGAGTAGCAGAGACTGCCATACAGGCATTTTCTATGATGCAGCTGACATTAGTCTAATGGATTTTTCCCTGTGTGTGAAAAAGAAAATGTAAAAAATCCATGAGTGAATGAAACTGAAGCAGGAAAGAATCCAGTATTCAGCATGCAAAGCTTGATTTCACATCAGGGAATGGCACTACACATGGTTTTTACATGTAGGACAAAAAAATAAAAGACAATATTTGGCACATGTAAGAAATATTTTAGGTTGCATAATAGTTCAACAGAATGGAAACCATAACAGTGTGAAAAATACAGACACAGGATGATAGCTAGTTACTTAGAGGGTTTCTTAAGGGACAGCGGACACAACCTCAGAATAAAATGATTACATGACAAAGCTGCTGGAGGTTGCCATCTCCAGACATTTTCAGGACCCAGGCAAGTTCTCCTGCCCCAGTCTGGTGGAAGGGAGGCTGCTGCCAGCTCCCCATCCCTTCGTGCAGGCAGCAGAAAAAGAAGGGGGCTGGTCATTGCCCTCGGATGCCCCAAGGAGCTGCCAACTTGGTGTCCTCAGTTTACTGGGCAGGTCACTGGGGTTCCTCCACCTGTTATTGTCTCTCTGACCCTGGCAAGGTCTTTGATTAATGTAATTAGCCTTTTATCAGATAACCTGACAAAGGCTATGGAACATTTATTCAACATAAACTAGACACAATTGTGCAAACCAAGGTAGGGACAAAATCAGCGAGGTTGGTAATAAGCAGTTAACAAGAGGTACACAAACAGATTGCAGAGCTGATAGCCATGACTTTTGCCGCTGCAGGGAAGGAGAGGAGAAGGGAGATGACAGGCAGGAGGAAAAGGATGAGGAGATATAAAATACCTATACAAACTGAAAATCTGCTAAAAATTTAACATTTGTAATAATGTTTGGTGGGGGCACCTTGAGTTATAGAACATAATAAGCCATTTGTATTATAAAAGATATTAAAGATCAAAACAAAAGTGTGTAGAATTTAAAGATTTTGGGATAAAATATAGGGCTGAAATATCCTAATGACCACAAAGTTTATGCTATTAGGAGAGTTTCCTTCTCCCTATAGCAGAAGGTAAAGAGGTATTAAATAATGTAATGATTGAGTGAAACATTTAATGAGCAGGTATATTCTCTGATTAATGAGGAGGAAGGGAGAGTGGAACACCATTTTTTCTTATATAAATTATCAGAAGAACTAAACAAGTAGGTAAATATTTCAGAACGCTTACATATGACAAATTTTACAGAGATTCATCTTAAAACCAAATTGGGTTTTTGTGTTATGTGTGTATTATATAGTGTTAAAACTTGTTTTACAGTACTGGCTTTGCTTCCTTTATTTTCTTCCTTCAGATAATGGACTGTATTCTCTTCTTCCCTCGCTGACACTTAGGTTATTTTGGTGATGATAACAGTAAAAATAAAAAGAAATAGATATTTTGGGACTCTTAGAACACACTGAAATGGGAGCAATGCCTGGGGATATAACAACTTGTATTCTTATCTTTGATTTTTTTTTTTTTTTATTTATTGTCTTCCTTTCTTCCTGTTCTGTCATGCAAACAACACACTTTTAAGTGAAGCGTAAAGAATTATGAATAGCTTATTAAGAATCCATGTAAGCATGTTAGGGTTTGTGACTTTTACTGAGGGAATTCCAGCAAAATTAATTTACAGTCTCTTTAGGAGAGGAATGGTGTATATATGAAATGTCAAAAATATTTTAACACAGAAACAATTTGTAGTTAAGGGAGTGTTAGTGCTAGTTCAAAAACATCATTCCTGTATTTTCCAGATTTTGTAAAAATTAATATGATATCATAACTCTCTCTTTGTCTTTGGAAATGTTCATCTAATGAAAAAGTGTATCCAAAAAAAAAAAAAAGCATTGTCTGTTTAGAAAAAGGAATTTTTTTATAAGCCATACAAAATGATTTAGAATAAGAAGAAGGATCTCTGCAGCAGCAAATTGCTTCTAATAAACATTACATGAAACAAAAGAAAAGGAAAAAGCATTTTGTTTTAGGAGTTCTACCACTTAGAAGAAAATTCCAAAGATCATCTGTTTCAAAACTGTGGCACAGTGAAATGTTGCTGTGTCAGGAAATCCATAAATCTGCTGTATCACTCAAAGCCACAAAAATTTGACCCTAAATCCTTGATTTTTCTTTGGCCAGGTAGAGATGTTAGAAGCCTAATGACAAACTGCAGCATAAAGTGACATTGGAAAGATACATTAAAATCACACTGTAAAAGAACCCTATTCCCCTGTTTATACATTATCATATCAAACTTGTTGTGATGATTTTATGGTAACATTCCTATTCACCAGATTTCAGCATCACAGATGTTTTGAAAACTCACAAAAATCTGAATTAACTATTGTTCTGTAGTACGGAAAACTCTCAATCAAATGAACATGGATCACTTTGGTCCATTACATCATACATACAGACTAGTTGTACTGAGTTAGTAACTTCACAGAAGCCCATGTCGAAGTATCACCCTGTGGTTCCCCATGAATAGCCAGTAAAGTCAGGTAAAGATACTCAGTGACAGCCCAGACCTAGAAATGGTAAACCTATATCACAAAACAGAAACAGAAGGTAAGATTTTCTGCCCGTCAAGCATCATGAAGTCATTCATAACATAAAAATAGGTAGCTAACAGATGCCTATAGATTGTATATTATTTAGTCAAATTCAGATATGATAGTAATTCAGGGGAAAAAAAAAGTAACAAAAAAAATATCTCTTATCTTCTCATACCCAACTTCTCGACATTTATTTTATTAATAGTGTTAGCCTTGATTCCAGACACCAGGGTAAAATCATACATCTTTCTTGAAAGTCTCACTGAAGTCACACATCTGCAAATTCCCTCCCATCATCCGTTCTTGAGTCACTTTGCTGTCCTTCACTTTATCATCTTATTTTTGCTTTTTCCTCTATTGCTCAGGAAATCCACAGAGGATCCACACGCTTAAATCATCTTTATTTTGAGTACTTTCACATTTACTGTACATTCACATTTTTCTTTATCCATTCAGTTGAAAAATCTAACAATTTGTGCAAAATGAAGGAGGTACTATGAATTATTTTACTACTTCTATCATGAGTCTTTTCAACTTCAGTTTCACATTCTCATTTTTGTTTTTTTAGTTGTCCATGCTTCTTTTCTCTCTATCCATCCTGTTAATGTTTCTTTAATACCAATCTCCATTCACATAGCCTTTTCCTGCTTTTGACATAAGTCTTAAATCCAGGTTTTTTTTTTTCTTTCTCTCTTTTTTTTTCTGTTTGTAGAACAACTTACCATCTATTCTCTTTGAAATTTTCTAATTATTATCCTTCACTCAGCACCTACCCTCCCCATTTCTTAAACCTCCTTTCCTTTTTCAAGGAAATTTTCATTTTCTTCCTCGCTACTTTGCTTTCTTTTTCTGTTAATTTCTCTTTTGCATTTTTAAATATGAAAATATTTTGAATTATTCTCTATTTCCCCAACTAACCAGTTTCTTGGTCTTTTTATTTTATATTTGTAGCTGTGTCTCCAGGGATTTTCTTCATTATTTAGGGATCTATTTTTCTTTTAAGCGAAAAAAAAATATAAATATTGACTTCACCACAAAATCGTATGTCTTTTTTCTGCCTAATATCTTTATGTTCTTGTCTGACCCTCACTGTTGTTTCTTGCATTCTTTTGGACATGTAAAGATATTTTCAATATCGTTAAAGATATTTTAAAGATTTTCAATATCTTTAGACTTGTCAGCTCTGGGAATCATGAGATCTTCACAGGAGAAAAACTTGCGTGAGCCCTCTCCCACTTTGCAAATATTATTTAAGCTTCTAACATTTTTTGTTTTCCTACTTTCATAGTGAAATAGTTCATTGCCCCATTAAAAATGTACTTTGATAGATATGAAGGGAAAAATATGTTTCTGGACTCAGAGACAGTCAGATACTTTTAAAATACACTAAAGAAAGGAAAAGGGAAATTAAGGAAAAATGTAAAATAAAGAAGGAAAGAAGGGAAGGGAAGGGAAGGGAAGGGAAGGGAAGGGAAGGGAAGGGAAGGGAAGGGAAGGGAAGGGAAGGGAAGGGAAGGGAAGGGAAGGGAAGGGAAGGGAAGGGAAGGGAAGGGAAGGGAAGGAAGGGAAGGGAAGGGAAGGGAAGGGAAGGGAAGGGAAGGAAGGGAAGGGAAGGGAAGGGAAGGGAAGGGAAGGGAAGGGAAGGGAAGGGAAGGGAAGGGAAGGGAAGGGAAGGGAAGGGAAGGGAAGGAAGGGAAGGGAAGGGAAGGGAAGGAGAGGCAAAAAGAGAAAAATGTAAGCTGATGAGTCTCTTGACTCTCATGTCTCATCCTCTTCAGAGAGTTGTCACTAATCAAGTTCTTCACCACATCATCATCTCTCCTTTTATTTTCATCCTGGCACACTAATTATCATCTGTTACAAGTGTAAATCAAGATTATAGCACTGAAATATACTTAACAAGTTGCATATACATGAATTGCAATATTTTACCAAGGATGCTCACTCCTAAATATAATCTGTATGTAGCATTTCAAACCCGCTCTTGGCATTTTAAGGACTCTTCTTCAATAAGTTCTGCAGAACCCAGTGGGGAAATGGAACAACTGGGGGAAAAAAGCAAGCCCCTCTCACTCTTTTTTAATTAGGATATGCAGAATACTATTGTCTCCCTCACTAACCAGGTGCCATGCTGAGAGCTGGAAGAGAGAGCAGTTGTATAATAATGTTACATTTGTTCACAGGAAGCCTAAAAAAACTGTTGGCTTTCTCAGGTTTTTAATAAAAGAGCAATTAACTTGAGTCTTTATAATCACAAGCACAAAGCTTCCCATATCATGGATTAAACAGAATTCTCTCAGCAAAATGTCTTTCAGGGGCTGTAAAATACATCCCTTGCCATTACTGCAAAGGTTCTGCCATCTTGCCTACTGATTTCAAAGTTAGCAGGATCAGATTTAAAATACAGTCAGGTATGTTTAGTTAGGGACCAGTCACTTATTTCACCATTCAGAATTTTATTTAATTGTATCTTGAAAAAATTCAGTGTCCTTGAAAATACTAATTAAACACCTTTGAGAAGCATGAAACAACATGTTAAATTAATTTGTAATACAGTTTTTTATATTTTTATATTAGTGGACCATGTTCTGTTTTCTTTGCCTTTTAGTTGAACAGAGACATTTATTATGATTTGCTGAGAGATCCTTCTTTCACAGTCCAACATCTTTGAAAAGCGTGTGCTCAAATGATGGCAGGATCTCACCATTTTGACATACAGAGGATAATGCACTTATGGGGATTCTTTTCTGCCAAAAAAGAAAGATGGCTTTAAGATCTGGCTTTATTAGCATGATCTGTCCCAGATTTACTGTCTGGCCTTGAACAAATCTCAGTGAACTCCATGGTAGTGCTAGTTAAGGTGATAAATCCACACAACTCAGCACAGCTCATATTCACTGTCTCAGCCACTGAAGCAAAAAAGCCTTGTCTTCGTTAAACCTGATTTAATAACTGCTATTTTAAAGAAAGTTTTCATTTCTAAGGAGAGTCTTTTCATGATTATACAGGCCAAACTTTGATTTTTTTTCGCACCATCTAGCCAGTCACTCACACTGGCTTAAGTGAAGTCTGCATTAGGTTGTCCATACCCATAGTGCAGACATGACTATGGTGTCTCTGATCAAAATGCAGAAGAACATAAAACCTTCCATAGTGCTAAATGAACGGTTAGCTAATTCACTGGTTAGTGAATCCACTGCTTGACTAGGAATTTAAGAAACAGGGCTGACCCTAAGCAGTATTCTCCTGGCCTTTTGCCTGAGCTCCTGACTACTTGAAGTTTCAGGATACCATGCACCTCTCTCCTCACTTTTGTGAACTGCTGCTGTGAAGTGAAGGCTCACTTACTTACAAATCAGGGAACCTGGGAATTCTCCCTTTCTTAGCAGGGTGGTTTCAGAGCCACAGGATTGCCTTTTGACAGAACACAGTAATCAGCTGGCTGGAGGGGAATTCAGACCAGAGGGATGCCCTGATTCCTCCATTGAGGTGCCTGTGTACAAAACTCAGGTGGCGAGGCACAAGAAGACAGCTTTTTTCTGCATAACCTGTAAAGTGAGACATGTGGTGGAGGTTTTCGGGTGCCTTCTCCCAGGACTACTTACACATTTTACCCACGCGCTTTATAAAGTGAAATGCACAAACAGCCTACAGACCAGAATAAGAGAAGCATTGTGCTCTTTGAGGAGATATTTTATCCTTGAAAAGGGAAATAAATAAAAACCAAAACTTCCTTGTGTAATTGATGATTGGCAAACCTTAATTTCATTAAGACTCAGTTTCTTTTTTGAGGATAAGGTCATGGTTGCTGGCAGACTGTTCCTCAAGTACTCACTACATGTAATGTGGGTGTGAGTCTTGAAGAGAATAGTCGGATCTGTTAATTAAAATTCAGTATTGCAGATATGCTTAATTTAAAATCCCTTATAAAATTATGCACAATTGGTTCATGTCCACAGATTTCTAAGAACTTTTTTGTTACACAGCTGCTACAATTTTTATTCCTATTCAGTGATTTCTTTCATAATAAACTCCAGTTTTTAAGGCAGTTTGATAAAACTGTAAAATATGAAAGGACTGTAGTCCTCATAAAAAGGCAGCAATAATAAAGAAAATTGCTGTGAATGATGTTCTGTCACGTAGGTGATAAAAAGGAATTAAAACCAAGTGCTTCATTGGTTGCTAATATTATCCCAGAATCACCACTATGCACTCTGGAGAGTAAGCAGCTGACACTCTGATTAAATCAGTACCATTATACAATTAGTATTTTTACACCTTTAAATGTGAAGTAAATTAGTAAACACATCTCTAATTTAAGGCATTGAGAAGTAAAAGCCAAAGGGTGTGGAAGGGTCCTAGAGCAAAACTTGAGAACCTGTCTCACAAATGAATGTTTGGTCTTGAAGAGGTTTTTCTTCTGGCACACTGACTGCTCAGGTGTCTTCAACATCTGTGAGTCTTGGAGTGTTTTGTGAAAAGAGCTTGCCATGGCTGTATTGACAGTCCTGGGAGAGCTTCAAGCTCCTAAGTCCTGATGGGTGCCCAGTCTTAACTTTTTATCAGTGTGACAGCCAGGCATGCAGCAGCCCTGCATCCCAGGTCTGGTGTCTCAGGAAGGCAGTCTTGTTGGGCAGGCCACATCAACCTCATGGTGTCCTACAATCAGGGTCTAGGATTAGGTAAAGTGCCCCAGCAAGTTCAGAACTGAACCTGCAGTGGACTTTCTTGTTGGTCAGCACCTTCCTGCCTCCTGGTTTATTTTCTCATCAGAGCAGTATAAACTTCCAAGGAAGCTGTGAAACACCTTACTGAATGCAAATGCAAACTTTCATATGTGATTTAAAGTTGGTCTTACAAAACTACTGGAAAACATATCATACATAATGCAAGATAATAATCCTGCATTTACAAAAGTTTGGTCTAGACATTGTAACAAGTCTTTTCTATCTCTTACCTCTAGGATCCTGAGAAATGGGATTAAAATTGATAGCATTTTCCTCCCTAACCTAGAAAAATAGCTGAATTGTCCCATGTTCTTTACTAAAGATGTACCTCAGTAATGGTAAATAACATCACCTAGAGGGCATATTTTAAATTACATTAACATTTGAGTTCTTTTTTTCTTTTTCATGAGGGAACATAATAAATTTTCTGTGTATAGTAAGAATTCTGCAAACCTTCCTTCTGGAATATCCATGATAATCTACCCAATATCATTACTAAGGGCACTATTGCTTAGAGAGACATTGCTTTCAGATTTAAAGAATCTGCAAATGTAATGTGGTATTTAAAAAATACAGCAGAACTTGGGTTTTCTTGATACATTTTATTATACAAGTGATCATTGACATAACCACTCAGTTTTTACTGGCATTTGCCTCCTATCAAATAAATTGTGATCAGCAAAACAGCTTTCATTACCCTGAGATGAAACCACATATCTTGCATTTTTAGCTACTGAAGTATGTATCTTACTGACAAGGCATATGGAATGTAAGTCAGAATCTCTCTGGCTATGCACTCATCAAAACTACTGCTTTATATGCTTCTTCTTTACGAAATGATTCATTTTTTCAGTTGTTCAAATTAGATTGTATTAAGAAACCTGATTCCCTCCTCCTTTTAATTTGCCTTGCAAATGACATAACAAAGCATAAAGATTTACATCAGGTGAAGTTAATGGTCATTATTGATATTAATTTAAACAATAACAGAAACATTGCACTGTTTCTTAAGAGATCATGTGCTTCTGGAGTGGCCATATTAGAAGGCAGCAAGCCAAAAGGCCAACCTTTTCAAAGGAAATGGATCATTAATACCTTGTCAAACCTCTGGCATTTCTGTCTTTGCTACTATACTACAAGCCTGAAAAGTGTATTGCTGAATAAATGTATGAAACATTATTCCAAATGTTGTACACTGAATGTGACTGTTTGACAAGAAAGTGAGAATACAATGAAGATTCATAATCTTAGAAATAATACTGTTTTGATTTTGAAAGATGAAACAAGTGTTCAAAATAGGTCAAATAACTTCACAGTGCATAACTTTGTAAATGTAATGGGTTGTGCAGCAGCTGAGAATTATTTATGACATGCCACTTACTACCTTAGAATCACCCCTAACAATCCTACGATAACTGGACAATCAGTGACAAAAAAGAGCTAAGTTTTGAATTTACATTAAAAAGATAAAAGAATGCTTACAATAAAAACCTATCATTTTATAGAAATGTCATGAATTCAATATGAAAAGTTCCCAATTGAAATAATTTGAAATAGAATCTGGAATTTTAATTGAATTTTGGCTCTCCAAACCAAACCAATCCTTAAAAGCAAAGTCTGCCATGTCCTTCCATTACAACAAACAGCTCAGTAGGAGATAGGAAAAACAACAAACTTCCTCCCTTCTTATCCCTGTTTTTCAGGTTTTGTTGATATGTCCTGGTTATGATATGGAAAATATTGCACTCCTCCTTGAATATATGACTGCATTCACTTTGCCTTTGACAAGAGAAAGTAAGCTCCTTTCTTTCTTCTGTGCATTCTGGTTAGAAATAGATATGGTATTGACCTCAAATGTCTCTAAATAGAGGGTTATTCTCAAAACAAGTCAGCGAGCATACTTTGATAACAGGAGGTTAGGTCATTAGTGCTCGCTGGAGTTTTATTATGATTGTCATTTGTTTCAAACCCAGTTTGGGATGTATAATGACAAAAACTCTTCATGATCTCTTAAGGTCTCTGTCACAGTAGCTACAAGAGCCCATTTTTAACGGCAGGATAATCACAACCTACTAAGCACTAATGGAACACTTGTTGACAATCTGAAAAAACACAGTGGCCGCATTTCCTTCCCACCATAAAGGAAGTGTCTTTATCCTAGACAAAAAGAGCAAACGAGTAATGTTAATTGTGCAAAGCCACTAGTATAGTGCCTATAGGTTTTACTGGTTTGCTGCAAGCGAATAGTATAGGGTAGTGGAAAATGTGGAAGGTATCTTTCAGAGATATTAAAATTTACTTTAGAAAGACAATCATTGAAGAATTCCATTTGCTCTTCAGTCTTTTCCCGGCACAATATAGTTGTTTTTGTGGGAGATTTATGACAGCTTAAGCAGTCTTTGTGTAATAACCTTCTTTTGGGACTCTGCCATACCTCAGTGAGGAAGTCAAGCCTGTACTAGGGCATTAGACACTTTCAGAAGGAGAAGTCTAGATCTCAACTCTGATTCCCAAGTCCAAAACTGAAATTTTTAGAGTGTAGCCTAGTGAATGGGGGCAACTTTTGTGTTTGGGTGTGTGTGTGGTTGTTTGTTTTGTTGTTTTTTGTTTTGGTTTGGGGTTTTTTTTGGGGGGGGGGGCAGGGGTCCTTTTGACTATTACAGTTCTCAGTGTACCAAAACATTTTTTTCTGTGTGAATAACCGAGTCCTTACAGTGTTAAACACTTATGTTTGAAATCTGCACATTGAATTAAGGGTCCTTGTCACATGTCTACTGCAAATTCCTTACTACTAATATATTTAAATTTTCATGACAACTGCGATACCATTAAGGTAAGAAAGTAAGATGTGCCCCTTATCTCCGCTAAACTAGAAGACAGGACACTGCTGATCTAGTCACCCTTTGTCACATTTATTTCTGTTTATGGAAAACTATGTTATGGATGATTGCATAATATTAAAGATTTTGTGGTTCTGAGCAGTGTATGTATAAGTCTACTTCCTGTCTCTTTGTGCCTAGAGCATCCATTAATAGGAATATTATCAATTCCAGCTGCCTAAAGGCAGATTGTAAGGAATGCATTTACAAAGCAATCTGGTGCATAAAATGTGCAGAATTTTCTATGCTGTATCAAATCGTATGTCTTCAGTTTCATTTTAAATTCATTTACCAATCACTATAGATAATGCAACAATCTGAGACCATGATCTTATGCAGAATGCAAGGCAATGAATAATACTTAGAGTAGAAATTTATTAAATATTTCTAATATTTTAGCTTCCTTTTTTTTTTCCTAAACATTTCCATCCTGTAATCAAGAATATTACATAAAAAGACTATTACAGTCAGGAACGATTTGATTCATTTTTATGAAGATGACACTAAATTTTTCTGGGGATGGAACCAGTCAAAACACTGGAGGTCATCCAGAGGCTGCCATCCAGAGGGACCTAGACAGGCTGGAGAAATGAGCTGAGAGAAACCTCATGAAGTTCAACAAGGTAAAATGCAAAGTCCTATCCCAAGTAAGGAACACCCCTTGGCAGTGATACAGACTGGGCACTGACAGGCTAGGGAGCAGCTCTGGCAAAAGGCCCTGAGGGGTCTGGGAGATAGTGAGCTGAACATGAGTGCCCTGGCACCAAAGACAGCCAATAGCATTAATGGAAGCACAGGCAGTAGGTCCAGAGAAGTGATTATTCGTGCCTTTACTCAGAGCTGGTTACACCACATCTAATTACTGTGTCCTGTACAGGAAAGACATCAATAAACTGTGAGGATGGCCGGGACTAGATCACTTGCCTTATGAGATGAGGCTGAGGGACCAAGACTTGTTCAACCTGGAGAAGAGATGTCTGCAGGGCTCCTAACAAAAGCACATCAGTGCCTATGGGGAAGTCAACAAGGAGACAGAGACAGGCCCTTTAACATGCAGAATGGGGGGAGGATGAGGGGCAGCTGGCATAAAAAGGCAGTTTCAGATTGGATGTAAGGAGAAACTTTTTCCCCACGAGGGCAGCTGGTCAGCAAAGCAGGTTGTCCAGAGAGATTGAACTGTCTCTGTCTTTGGAGGCTTTCAAGACCCACCTGGACACAGCCCTGAGCAACCTGGTCTGACCTCAGAGCTGCTTTGAGCAAGAGGTTCTACTAGAGGCCCCCTGAAGTACCCTCCCACCTGAATTGTCCTTTGATCCCATAAATACAACCTGATTTTGAGGGGAAAAAAAAGGCATAAGTACTAAATTTTTCAAGGTTTCTTTGCTTATACATCTAGCTGAAGAACATTTGTAAGACTGTATTTGACAGTCTCATTTGGCTGCTGTATTAGCCTAGTTCTGTGAAGCATTCATGATAAGTTCCAGTTTGGACTTCAATTTTAACAATTTTGAATAATCATGAAAGGATTATTTTACTTTGTCCAACATAATATATCAAAACCAGAATAAATCTAAAGGGTTTATACACTAACTTTTAGTGTTAATAATTTGATAAAATTAACCCTAAATTTCAGTATTAATTGAGACAGTGATGGACACAATTAGTGTAATCAGTAACCTAGATAGGCCAATTAAACAGATGACATAGGTGATCTGATCAATGTGATGTAAGTAATCAAACAAGGCATTTTACATATTGCATTGCATTGCATTAGTAACACAACAGTATAGAATAAACTTTCCTCTCCTTGACATGAACACAGCTCTGCATGTTCAAGATCTTCTAGAAAAGAAAACCAGAATGCCTTGATGCAAAAGGAGTTTGGAACAACTGTCACATACCCCTTTTGGAATTATCCAAGGGGAACGTTATTCAGAACATCTGTCTTGCATGCCCTGTCTCTTTTAATAATTTCACAGCTACAATAAATGGCTTAGATAAGATGCACATTCTGAATTGGTTGTCATCTGCACACTAAGAATAGCATTTCATACTACACCAAACAACTTCAATAACCTTCTCAATGGTATTGTATACTTTTTGAACATGAAGAGTGACAGAATTATGTTTGTGAAATCCCATGAGAGCTTGTGCTGCACGTGAGCCCAACATAATCTTTTGCAATCCCTGAGAATAAAGAAAAAGGAGAAAAAAAAAAAAGAGGAATGACTCAAGACCTTCCTCTATCCAAGCCCTGGGCATTAACAAATGTATCAAGCATTTCATTGTTAAGTTCATAGTAACATATGACAAAAGAAAAGCAATATATTAATTTTTTTTTAAATAAAAAAATAAAATTACACAAGAAAAATAAAAATTACCTAAATAATTGGCACAGTCTTTGGTAACAATAAAGGTCTCAGGTGGTCATGGTACACACTATTCTTTTCAGTAGAAGTCCTCAAGAAAAACACTTATAGAGAGAGATAAAATGAGTAATGTGTTCATACTCATGAAATAATTTCTGTTAAATCTATAAACTTGGCAGTTCCCTAACCATCTTTCATTTCTGTGGGACAAATAATAACAAAAAATCAGAGGCGAAAAATTACAGTGATAACCTGACGGTGCGGTTGACATGCCTGAGGGATGGGATGCCATCCAGAGGGACCTGGACAAGCTTGAGAAGTGGGCCTGTGTGAACCTCATGAGGTTCAACAAGGACAAGTGCAAGGTCCTTCTCGCAGTTTAACCCCAGCTGGCAACTAAGCACCATGCAGCCGCTCGCTCACTGCCCCCACCCCAGTGGGATGGGGGAGAGAATCAGAAGGGTGAAAGTCAGAAAACTCGGGATAATGGTTTCAAACTAAAAGAGGGTAGATCTAGATTAGATATAAGGAAAAAAATTTTTACAATGAGGGTGGTGAAACACTGGCACAGATTGCCCAAAGAGGTGGTAGATGCCCTATCCCTGGAAGCATTCAAGGTCATGTTGGACAGGGCTCTGAGCAACCTGATCTAGTTGAAGATGTCCCTGCTCATTGCAGGGGGGGTTGGACTAGATGACCTTTAAAGGTCCCTTCCAATCCAAACTATTCTATGATTCTATAAGACAGTGTAGAAACTACTTTATGTTGCTTCCGAATCAAGACTAGGGAGAAAAGGATCCTACTCAAAAATCCCTTCAGTTCACTGTCAAAAAAATCCCTTAGAACTAAAATAACTGAAAGTGTTTTTGCCCTAAGCATGGGCTGGGAAGAACAGCTAGATTCCATTTCACTATTCCTGCTGGATTCACTGAGTAACTGTCCTGCATGCAGCTTGGGGCCACTTCTTAGTAGTCACTGCTCTCAAATTTTTGTATAAGCTTGAGCGTGGCAGAATCAACTACCCATTTAAATTAAATAAAAAAAAATATTAATGTAGGAACAAGACCAATATCTTCTAATAACTCATAAGCTATCAATGAGCTATTATTTGACACGGAGTTCTTTCAAGTGTCAAACATCTTTAAAAGAAACATAGCAAGTAGAAAGAATCTGGGAGGGGACACAGCCAGGACAGCTGACCCCAACTGACCAAAGGGATATTCCATGCCACATGACGTCATGCTCGGCAGTAAAAGTTGGGGTGAAGGAGGAAGGAAGGATGTCTGGAGTGATGGCATTTTTCTTTCCAAGTGACTGTTACACAGTTACTTGAAGCCCTGCTTTCCTGGAGATGTCTAAACACTTGCTTGCTAATGGGCAGTAGTGATGAATTCCTTATTTTGCTTTCCTTGCATATGCAGCTTTCGCTTTCCTTGTTAAACTGTCTATATCTCAACTCATGAGTTTTCTCACTGTTAACCTTTTCATTCTCCTCCCCTGTGCTCAAGCAGCTGTGTGGGGCTTAGGTGCATACCAAGGTTAAACCACAACAGCTGCTCATGACAGTCTACTTTCCCCAAAGGAAAAAAGAAATCCTGGAGAGAGTTTAAGTGATCTCTGAATTACGAAAACATCTGAAGATGTGGAAGATCTGAGATCTGTGAGAAAGATGTGTGAGAAAGATCAGAGATGCAGCTATTTCATTCAGAGATCATCCATTCTGGGGAAGAAGAGAGAAAAAAGAAAGATATATCAATCAATTGTCTTTGGCTCTCATTAATCTTGTTTATGCTTTATCTTTCTAAACTTAACACCTCTTAGATGAACTAAGTGTTTTAGAAAACATCAGTATGTATGTTAAAAATTTCTAGTGGCTAGAATTCTCTAGTTCAAGATGTTACAGCTACCATGAGAACAAAAATTATTTTGTTAATAGCAATAACAAATTCAGATCAATATTCTGTAGCTGAAATATTAATATATTAATTTATCAGCAAATTATCCTTCTTCAGCCATAATGTTTTTCTTAATTCTGGTTAAGTGCCACAGAATATTTGACACATGAAAACCCACAATGAACAGTTTTATTCTATTCTGTAAAATGATAATTCTTTTAAAGGTGTAAGATACTTACAGATTATAAACTGACACTAGAGATTTTTAATTAAATGCATGAAGTATATATTTATTTATCAGTTTCCTTGCATTTGAAATCTTTTTATAATATTCTTAGAGATTGCATTCTGAAGGAAAATATCTTAATAGCATCATAGATCTTGCCTATATATCTCAGCTTCAATTGTGAAAATCTAACATTTCTGAATTCCATGTTTTATTTATAAAAGCATGTGATATGTATTTACTGATTTTTTTGAAAATTAATTGTCTTTATCATATCATAAGGATTCAAAATACTTGAAAATGTATCATCCTGGGAATTTGTCTTTTATGCCTTGTTGCCTGAAAAATGTATAACTTACCCTAAAACTCTGAGGAGTGTTCCTAGTTCTTATGAAAATCAACAATAGCTCTGGGCAGACTTATAGACTTATAGACTATTTCAGTTTGAACGGACCTACAATAATCATCTAGTCCAACTACTTGACCACTTCAGGGTTGATCAAAAGTTAAAACGTCATTAAGGGCATTGTCTAAATGCCTCTTAAACACTGACAGCCTTGGGGCATTGACCACCTCTCTAGGAAGCTTGTTCTGGTGTTTGACCACCCTCTCAGTTAAGAAATGCTTCCTAATGTCCAGTCTAAACCTCCCCTGGCACAGCTTTGAACCATTCCCACAGGTCCTGGCACTGGATACAAGGGAGAAGACATCAATACCTCCCTCTCCACTTCCCCTCCTCAGGATGCTGTAGAGAGCAATGAGGTCGCCCTTCAGCCTCCTTTTCTCCAAACTAGACAAATCCAAAGTCCTCAGACACTCCTCATAGGACATTCCTTCCAGCCCTTTCACCAGCTTTGTTGCCCTCCTCTGGATGCAATTCAAGGACCTTCACATCCTTCTTAAATTGTGGGGCCCAGAACTGCACACAGTACTCAAGGTGAGGCCTCACCAATGCTGAATACAGCAGGATAATCACCTCTTCTGATTGGCTGGTTATGCTGTGTTTGATGCACCCCAGGATGCGGTTTGCCCTCTTGACTGCCAGGGCACACTGCTGACTCATATTGAGCCTGCTGTCAACCAGCACCCCCAGATCCCTTTCTGCAGGGCTGCTCTCCAGCTACTCCTCTCCCACTTTATACTTGTGTCTGGCATTACTCCATCCTAGGTGCAGAATCCAGCACTCCAGACTATCGTGTTCCATTAAAATTATTTGAGATATTAAATTACAGAGATTATTTTACAACTAAACTTCTTAATCTGTTGGATATTAAACAATATAGCAAAATCCATCTTTAATGTCTTTCAGTTATTTGTGAAGGAGGTGCTGAGTTTTCTCTTTCATTAACATTGTACTGATTTGACCTATACATGGTAGAAAAATCAGCTTTTAATAATATCACATTTCGTGTCTTGTTGATATTTCATTATAAGTATTGAATCAAGGTACAATGTGGGGAGGTATTTTGTTTGTTTTTAATAAATAATTTACTGTTGTGCTTGGTCTGTCTGGGATGGAGTTAATTTTCTTCATAGTAGCTCGTATGATGCCATATTTCAGATTTGTGACCAAAACAATGTTTATAACACACTAGTACGTTAGCTATTGCTGAACAGTGCACAGCACAAAGACCTCCTGTTTCTCACTCTGCCTTTCCAGTGAATAGATTGAGGGGTGCACAAGAGGTTGGGATAGCACACAACCTGATGACCTGAACTAACCAAAGAAATATTCCATGCCGTATAATGTCATGCTCAGCAGCAAAATGGAGAAGAAGGGGTTTAGGGAGGTTAGCCATCTTTTGCTCAGGAACTGGCCAGACAATGGTCTACCCATGGGAGGTGGAGAGTGATTGCCTTTGCATCGCTTTTGTTTAGTCTTCTTTCTCTCTTCTTCCACTTCTCCTTTGCTTATTAAATAATTTTTCTCTCAACCCACAAGTTTTCTTCCTTTTATTCTGCCTTTCCTCGTCCTCTGTCCCGCTGGGGGAAGTGAGCAAGCAGCTGTGTGATGTTTAGCTGCCTACTGGGGTTAAACCCCTGCATAAAGAGGTTTATTAAATTCAGAAGATTTCGGTATTCTTTGTATGATTTTTTTAAATAATAATAATCTTTTAAGCACAATTAAAAACATAGAGGTAATATTTAGAACTTTTTAGCCAACTCGTTACTTATTTAAGCTATAGTATTTGTAGTAGTGAATTTTGGTCTGTCATATGATGTTGTATTCTGTCTCATGTGTTGTTCTTCAATTACAGCCCCATATGAAAGATTAAGCAAAACTTTGAAAGCAGAAAACAACAGAAAATGTGAAGTGAGAAGAAAAATTTCAAAGCTAGAAGGAAAAAAAAAAAGACACACATAGTAAAAAGTTGTAGTTACAGTGTACTTAAAAGTCTGATTCAGTAGGTGGATACTGAACCTGGATTGCAAAACTGTAGCTATTTCCAGTTTAACTACAGGCTTTCAAAAGTGATTTAAACAAATTGTTAAAAATCTTTTTGGTTTAGCTTCTCATAAGTAAAGTAGACAAAGCAAGCTTTCTCCCTCTTGTAAAATAAATACTCTAGCTTTTGCAAGATAAGCATTGGTGGATTCAGATGTATTCTGGAACTGTATTAGAAATCCTTATTAATTAATTAACTTCACTTAATATTTAACTTATTCATATAGAACACCATCTAGGAAAAACATGTACATACTTCAAACAAATTTTTTTGTGTATGTGTTAGAATTATTTAATAAAACACAATGATTTCCATTTTCTTTAGAAAATGTGCTATGATGTAGTTTGGCTGACATTTCATCAAAAACTGAAAAACGGAATATGAACTATCATATCATAAAATGTTTATTGGTTTGTTATGGGAAAAGCCTCAAACCTAAAGGAAGCTGGCACTGGAAATTTTAAAGATTTGGGGGCTTTTTGCTTCTTGTTCTCTAATTTGCTGGGTTTGCTTCTTAAAGTCGTCAGGAGTCAAACTTAACCTGTTTCCTACTATAACTTCTAATATAGAAATGTAAGAAATATAGGTACAGTTTCCTTACTGAAAATGTGGTGCTCCTTTCACTGGGAAGGCTTGCATAATACCAAAAGAAAAAACAAATTAAAAGAAATAAAAAACTCCTAATATATGTAAATGCTTTGTAATTTTTAATACTATGTTTTGCTATTTTTTAATAAACATCAAGAGTGAATAAGAGACACAGAAAATGTTGCCCCTCCCACAAATGTTCGATGAAGGAAAGTGCCAACACAAATGTATATGAAGGCATAAAATCCCCTTTTAGATGATCCATTTATTAGTGAAATAATTAGGCAACAACAGTGATACTCATATTTCCAGTTTTTGCAGAAGTACAGCAGTCATGAGTGTCAATAATAGATAATAAAGAAGACAAAGAAGATAAGGGAATTTTAAATTTAATGTCTTAAAAAAAATGAAAGAATGCCCAATGAATGCTCTAGTGAACAGGCAGGGAGAAGAGAGAAGAACAGTGAAAGGTGAGATCAGAGTTGTGTAGATACTTGGATCCACAGTAAAATTATTTCACTGATTAGAATAATATAATCTATTCAAAAGAGAGTTCTAATGCTGCAGATATAAGGTAGGAAATATCAGTGTTACATATTACACCTCAATGTTTATATACAGTGTTTGATTGCAGACTGTAATCTTTGGGCAAGATTCTTGTGTTGTAGGGAGGTTATCTTTCCTTGTGCAAGAAACTAGTCAAAGAACTAGACATAGGTATTGTGGTCTGAGAACTATTTCAGAAGCTTTGGTAAAGAAAGACAAAAAGAAAAATCTCCAGATATGCCAAACTGGAAAGCAGAACTACATGGAGACTGTAGCAAGCCAGAATGGGATTTTCAGAACCATATTTTGCAGAAACAAAAATTGCAGGTAAGGAAAAAAAATGGTTTTGTTGTTCTGTTGTTATTTTCATTGGTTTGTTTGTTTAATGTTACTTATAGCTGTTTTCCATTATTCATTTTTTGGAACTTGAGGGACAATGAGGATTTTCAGCTTCCCATCTTTTTGCAATCTACCATCATAGACTTAATCCTATATTGCTGATGACTCTAAGAGTTCTGATATGATTTAGTTTGGAGAAGAACCAACTTAGAATCTAACTTTGTGAAAGTAAATCACATTTTGCTCTCAGAGTGCAAGTTAGAGTTTGCACAAAGAATGGTGATTCACACTGTTGATCTTCAGCAACTCGCTCACCAAGAAACAGTAGACAGAAGATAAAAATGGCCCCAATGAGAATCATTCAGTATTCCATCTAATATGATATCCCACATCTGTCCATGGTCAGTATAGAAAAGGAAGACGGAACAAAAAATCCCCTTAAGGACAATTATAGATGAAACAAATGGTCCTAATTAGCTAATGTTTAACTTTCAGTCTCATCCTCAAACCTAATCTAAACAATGTAAAATACTTTTGCCAAAAATTCTTGACAGCTTCACTTAATTTTTCATATTGAAAGGGCAAATAAAGAAAATCCAAACCAGGTATTGTTTATGTACTTGATGGAAAGTATAGGGGTTTTTTGTTTTTATATGAATTCAGGAGATTTCATTATGCATTTAAAGATGATTAAAGCTGTAATTTGATAATCTCACATATGTAGAATAATTACTCACTAATGTTTAAGAACAGGAAATGCAGAGAAATATCCTAGTGCTTTGAAAAGGGTTGTGTACTGTATCTTTTAAATAAGGTAGAGATCACTGGAATGATAGATAGATACTGTTACATTATTTAGTGTTTGGGTATACATGTTTACGAGTACTTCATAAACTGAGACCATCTCTATTTCACTCTGTGTAAATAATTGTGTATATAACACAAATACTTATTCAGTACACTTCATGTACAGACTGTTACTCGTTTAGACCGATAGCAACTGTGTAATTCTGAATAAGTAATTACAAAATAATTAGTTAGTTAGTTAGTTATATACATGCATATTTGTTATGGATACAATTATTTTCCCACTGAAGAGTACAAAGCATCTAGGAGAGAATAGGACAGAATAGTTTGAAAACTGTGGGATGTGTATTATATTTTTATTAAAAGTTTGAGTTTCTTTAATGTTACTTATGTATAAGAAAATGTGATTTGAATTAATTTTTAACATATTTTTGCTGTTTTTCTCAAGTAAGAAGGCAAACCAATGTAATGTAAGGTAATTAGAGCTGCTTTTATTGTTTTGAATAAATTTCAAGTGCAAGTTACTTTTACAACAATAAAACGAATTAAATTAATTAAAGTGCATTTAATGAATAAACAAAAACTCTGAAAAATAATTAAATTTCATTTAACATCTGATATCATAAAGAATATTTATTGATTACAGTTGCTAAGATTTCTTGGGGCAAAGGGTGATAGAGATGTAGAAAGGGGAAAGAAAATATGTTGCAGGAATGAATTTGAAAAGTTTATGAATTCTAAGGGAGATGATGGAAAATTAAAATTACATTAACAGTGTGCTAAGTTGGCCTACAGAAGGGAGTTTTATTATTAGTTTATCAATAATTATTCCTTCATTAATAGAACAGCAAATTATTTTACTTGCACGATAAAAGGTCTAATAGGAATGAACTCCATTTTCTTCAACCATAATTCAGATGTCTTATTGGGACAAGGTATTCAGCCCTTGGCCTCACAGTTTATTCACCTGGGAACCAATTATTGACTTCTAAAATGGAACATCCTTCCAATAAGTTTTAAATAATTCATATCCTAATTTCATGTATATGCATTAAACTGAATCAAGTATGATCATAAATTTTAATGAAAAGTGCAAGATTCTCTCCATAATAGTTCATTTCATAAAAATTACAAGGTTTCATTCTGCTTATATTTGCTAAGACAGTAAAAAACATTTCTTCAACAGTGTTAATCACGGGTCATTGATTTTTAAGCCTTTAATTCTTGCCTACTATTTTTATACACAGTAGAGGATGAGAATGTTTATAAAATCCTGTACAAACATATTCATAAAGAGCATAAAGAAGAAGAGAAGGTGAGTCAGAATCCCGATAAGCATTAATAAATCTTCATGTACATTACAGCCCTCAGAAATGTTGATAATTATTCAGTGGCTGCGCATGAGTGCTTATGTATAATGCTGAAAGACTGTAATTATCAGTAAAATTTTGCATCCACCTTATCTCATTCCAATATGAATCATAACTGTCATAAATATTGTCTACACTAAAAATGGTCATTTGGTTAAAAACAACTTAGATATCTTTTATGGGGAAAAAAAAACCAACTCCACATTTAATGAGCTCCCATCTAGCTATTTATTTAGTTATTTCTTTTCTTCCCCTACACCATTTAAAAATTATCTGAAAACAACTTTGGTACAGTTCATTATAACTACAGACTCACTGATGATCATTCAGATTCACTTAGTTTAAAATTATTTGACGTATTGATGTAGAAAATGGAAAGATAAAATTTTCTGGGGCTAGGAAATTGTGCAGTTTTGTCCTTCTAGACTCCTATTGTTACTCACAGGGAAGAATGGTTTTGTGTTCACAGTAAGGAATGGGTAATGTTTTGCTTCAAAATGTGATGGATTGATTAAAACCTTTTGTAAATCTTAGCATGCTGTAGAGAAACCTTGCATGCAGTTCATCTCACCTAACATATCCCACATGCAGAAGTCTCTCTGACCTTGTCAACATAGGCTCTTCTTTTAGTCAGTGGCAAGAAACAGGCAATTTTAGAGCAATATCCTTCTGACCTATTTTTTGTACAGTAAATCACAGATAAGAATATAATAATCCTATAGGCAGAAAAGCTGCAGATTTTTTTTTTGTTCTCAAATCTGTTTGTAAGATGCATGATAATTGTTTTAGTCCAGAAACTCTAATGTTAGATGAGTATTTTTTTTTAAAAGATTAGAAAGTGTAATAGAGGTTCTGATGAATCCATGCAGAAGTGTGAAACTCACATGTGTGGTGGTGCATATCCCCCCTCCCCCCGTGCCCCCTTCCTGGACTGCTTTACAATCTTGACAACTCCTGTCAAACTTGGCCTTTATGTAACGAGTTTGGCGGTTAAGCATCCCTTGACCATATCAGAAACTCTTACCTGGCTAAGGTGGGAGCAGCACTGTCTGTACCAGGGAGCTAGCCGCCCCCTGACAACCTTGGAACATATTTTACATCTGTACCAGCTGCCCCTGACAGCCTTGGGGCATACCTTATCTGGGTTGCAATTCAGGAGGATCTCTACCAGTGTAACTGGAATTTTTGAGAACTTTAGTGATTTCCAACCTGGACTAAAAACAGGATGGAAATTTACTGATGCCTAAAGTCAATCATCTCACAACCCTATAAAACAGCAGTACCAAATGAGACCCTTCGAGCTCTCCTGGACCTCAGCGGGCTGTGCCAGAATCTCCCTCTGAGTGGGACGCCTCTCAGAGTTTGCAAACTTTTAAATTCGCATAGTACAGAGGCCTGGCAACAGGACCTGGGCTGAACTCCAGCCCTCCCCCCACCCCCCACTCCTTGAGGCTCAACCTTTGCCCATTGAGACAATCATTTGAAATGAGTATTTCACTGAACTTGAGGGGAATTTTTAACAGGTACCGTTATATGCATATTGTGTGTATGTGTGTGAATTGATTCAAATATTGTAGTAAAACCTATCTAATCACTTTGTAGATGCTAAATTAACCAATGATTAATTGTTGCTAAATTCCCGTGATTCTCTTTTTAACTGTGAATAGACCTTAAAGTGCTCCTATTTTCTTTTTTTTCTTTTCTCCTTTATATATATATTCCATTCATTTAATAATAGAGTGAACCTTGCCATTGAATTTTGTTAAATCATACTTTTATAAATTTCTATTAAAATCACTTTTTACAAATATCTTTGACAGTGATTCTTTAAGCCACCTAACCACTCATCTGTGACAACATGTTACAGTCAGTAAGTGATCTCAAGTTGGCGTATATCAACCTAAATGTTAAAGAAATTCAGTAATTAATACATCAAGTTTCAAAGGTAGGGAAGATATGCAGTCAAGACAACAGTGGAACGATAAAAGCATTCAGGTAAACAAATAGATTGTAAGCAATGTAAACAAATAGATGTAAGTAGTAAGACAAAATGGTGTGAAAACTTCCAGAAGCTTCGTCACTAATCTAAAAAATTGAAGAACTACAGAACAAGACAATTTTAAAATACCTAATGCTAAAACATATTAATGTCAACTGGAAAAGCATTAATTTTAAACAAGGAAAGCCCTTGGTGTTTTGTTTAAGTTCGGTTGTAACTGTCACTGGACAGGCGGAGCTGGAGACATGGGCTCCCAAACACATGATACAGGGAAAGATTTAAAGATTTTGTAATTACTTTAAAAATTAAGGTTGAAAACAGAGGTCACAGAGGGACCTAAACAAACAGCTGGGACAGATAAAAACAAGGAAAAAGGCAAACATGGACAGATGGTAAGAGGTACAAATTAAAAAAAACTTTCATATACTTATGTTTTAAGATGAGTGTTTGAAAGGCATATGGGAAGAATACAGAACTATGCAATGAAAGGAAGATGGTTTGGAGAAAGCAGGCAGACTGGAGGGTTAAAAATTTCATGGGATAACTTGCACATATCTAGAATATGTTCCTAGATGTACGATAGGAAAGACCAGAAATAGCATGTCTTGAGGTTAGGCTAACTGAATGGCATGTGGAAGACTACAGGACGTGACAGTTAACATGAGATGCTGATGAAATCACCAGCAGTGCCATGTTTGTGGCTGACCTGCAGAGGGAGTTGAGGAGAATTATGTGAAAAACAGGCAAACGTCATAGACAGCTGAAGGGGATCGTTGAGAGATCTTTACAGAGCAGAGGCCAGTAGTGCCTTGGTAACTCCATTGGTAATACCATGAAAAGTAGACATGACCTAGGTACCAGAAATACTAAACTTGGTATCAGTGGAGAAAAAGTAATTAGGGGTGGGCTGTTTGTTTGGAAGATGGTTGTGGAAGAGAAAGAGAGGCACTAAGTCAGCAAAAAGAGAGTAAAGAAACGGGAAAAATTATAATAAAGTATGGACACTAGCTGAATGGGGCTACTGAGGGGTGCCTGCAGGCCAGCCCTGTCTTTTGTTCAAAGATGCAAATGATATGTGCAAATGTCATGAACAAATGATGGTGAGGATGAGATTCCTCTCACTTAACTCTGGCTATCATATTCACATCTGATGACAAGGTGAATGACTCTCTGTCTGTGCCTGTCTCTTCCCTCTGACAGTCAATAGCTAGACTAAGCTACTTCAGGTGACACTTTTTTTGATCCCTATATTTTTGTGTGATTAAGGGAAATCAAAATGGCAAGAATGCTGTTAGGATGGAAAAAGCTGAGATATAAATTTATCTTATTTAAATCCATGTAAGACAGAAAAATACAGTTACAAAATAAGGACTGGCAAGGTGGGAGGGTTAATTTGATATAATGGAACTTATGAAGAAAAAAAGGTTTTCAAGTACTGCTTAATAAAACCTTAAGGGACTATGAAATCTGCAGAGACTCAGTTCATTTTCCTCATCAGATTTATCTGGGGTTAGAAGAATTTCACTAACTAAAAGCCAATTCACCTTTTGGGTCTCATAATGGGTTCTATATTAGTCAGTCTGAACTGCAATAAATTCTTTAAAGCCTCAGAAAAAGGTGGGAGTAGAAAAGAACAGAGAAGGATCTTCAGGATCATTGGTGATCATTGGCATGTGTGCTGGGAGGTTGCATTTTGGTTTTGGGTATTAATGTTGCTGTTATTTGATCTCAGTCAGTCTATAGTCATAATTACTGGCAAAAATAAATGAAAAGCACGAAGAGCTGCTATGTGGCAGGCTTTACACATATAAACCTGTTTAAAACTTTGTCTTGTTCATACAAACTTCAATTATGCTAACCTAATAGTTCAAGTTCTTTTGTACTTCTTGATTTTTATTTTGTTTTAAACCTACTGTTTCAATGACAATTTGTAAAATGAAAAAAAAAGAAAAAATATTCTACTACAAAAAATAGAAAGGAAATATTGATAATTATCAGAGGTTATCTTTTTTTTTTTAAACTCATCAAAAAGTCATAGAAAATAAAAATAATTTGTGCTTCGTATTTGTTCACTTTGCGTTTGTTGCTGGAACGCAGTTTCACCCAATTTCCCTATTTCATTTGTAAATTATCTAATTCATCCAACATGGGAAAATTCTAATTCTTTAATTTTAGTGTAATTATCTGTTACCTCAGATGAAGGATTAATGATACGTTGAGTGAAACAGCAAGTTTTAAAAGAGGAAATAACTTTTAAAAGTCATATATATATATATATATGACAGTTTGGTAAGGTGGAAAGGAAAGTTATGAAAACAAAGACATTCAAGACCTTTTTGCTTTTATTTTCCAAATACTAAAGTATTTTTCCAGTCTAAAAGTCATCCTTTGAAGAACACTTAAAGAATATTTGAGTATATTTGATGATCCATATGTGAAAATTCATCAGTGCTTTTAAATAAATTATCTGGAAGTACAAATTATTACATTTGCAGCTGAAATATGGAAATTCAGGACACTGATGTCTCTAAGATTGCTAATGATGTTGCTAGCTAATTATACAACCCAAGTCACTGTCTAAAAATTATAACTTTCTTTTTTGACCTATTTTGGAGACTGGATTTATCATCCTTTACTACCGCAAAACTTAAAAACTTTTTTGTATTTTTTCTTAAGGATAGTAACAAATGGGAATAGATTATTCCCCTATTTCCTTCTGGGGCACAGCTTAAATACATTAGCACGTTATTTTCTTCTGCTTCTGAATTTCTGAGCCAGAATCAGGAACACACACTTTTAGAGGCAAAAAGGCAAGCTAGTCAGTCAAGCACAAATTCTATAAGTATTGGAATTTAAACTCAGAAAGAGGATAAACTCAATGTTTCTGGAGATATGCCTATCAAGATAGATGAGGCTCATGGTTTCTGATCCCCATCAGTAACATCTTAAAGCAGCAGATGCTTAATAGAGAAATAAGGAATGTTTTAGTTTCATTGTCATTACCTCATAGCTGCTTTCATTTACAACTATTTACCAATAGCAAGTAGATAAGTTTCCATGTATCTTGTTTCTTTATAGGGATAAAGTATCTCAGGGGCTGCAACAAGCAGTCCAATGCCCAAAAGACGTGTATGTCAATCGTGTTTTCTTTTCTGAAATGAATGTGAATGCATAGATCCTTTTATTTTGATAAAAAAGAAACTGCAAAGGTAATGAACCACTGATACAATCATCTCTTCATTTGATGCAATCAATCCATTCCAGAAAGAACTGCTTCTTTTAATACAAGCACAGAAAACTGAATACCTCTTGGGCATAACTATATTGTATTAATGCACCTCATCAAAGTTCAAAGACAATAAAGCAAGACAAGGCTATACAAGCAGAGGACAGGACCTGGATTTTATGGCCCAGACCAATAAAGTCAATGGAGCAATGCCTATTTGTATCTGCAGATAGCCTGTCCCAAAGCCTACGTTAAGGTCACAGTTTTATTACCTCTAACAAACTCTAATTTATTTCTTTTTCTCAACTAATTGTGATATGTGAAATTTAAAATATATGTATTTTGTTAATAAATTGTGATATGTACAGTATACATTTTAAGGGACATATTTGATGAGACAAGAATGTTCAGAACAATAAACATGGAACAACAGGGAAATAACTGAAAAGCTTTGGAAATCCAAGTATATATGAGAAAATCATATAGAAAGTTTTTTGTCATTCATTAAGCCAGTGAAACAGCACAAACTACAACAGAACAATATCTTCCATTGTTCTACATATAATTTAATAAACACAGTAAGAATATGTAGGAGAGTATCTGCTCCTCTGAAGGTATCAGGTCAAAGGAGCCACAAACCAGAACATGCAGACACAAACCTCACCAACACATGATAAGGGAGGTCATAAGAACAAACCTGATCAGCTGCACTAATTGGTAAGGATATGTGGAGTGTGAAAATGTTTATTTTTTTCAGTTGAGATGATAAAGGAGGGAGACAAACACACCAACATAAAACCTGTCCAATTAACTTTAATAAAGACAGTAACCAGAAACAAACCTGGTCAGTCACGCTAGTTGATGGGCTATGAAGAAACTACAGCCAAACTGGGACTTTGTAACTGATAAGGATGCAAGCCTGAGGGTCCAGGATGTTGGAGGGGGTTGGTGTGAGTGTGCAAACTGATGAGGCAATGTGCAGGAGCAGGGGGAGCAGGAAGGAACAAAGGAGGAATAGACAGAAAAGGGTATAAAACAGAGCTGATGGCATGTTAATCAGAGCTGGTCAGTACGCTTATTGGGATGAACCCTGCACCTGACCACCACAGTCTGTCCCATCTTCTCATACCTTCTTATTAAATCTTAACTCTGTGCCTGTGTCATCTCACTATCTCCTGTGTGTGTGTGAGTGCTGCAGGGACTCAGTGCCAGCTGCTGGGGGGACTGGGTGCCATCTCCTAGAGTCAGACTGGGAGTGTGGGTGCCCCTGGCCTGTGGTGCCAGCTACTGGAGCCAGTGGGGTCTCAGCATCAGCTACTGGAGCCAGTGGAGGTCTTGGATGTCAGGCACTGGGGCAGGAACAGTGTGTGTTCCCAAAACCAGCTACTGGGGTGTTATGACCCGGCCTGATAGTCAGGCTCGGGGAAAGTTCGAGATGATCCCAAGGGCGAAATTAAGACACAAACGAGGTCATATGCCGCCAATCAGGTGTTTTATTAGGTAAATATAAAAGAGTAAAGTGATAGGAAAGGCAGGAAATATTAGGAGGAAAATACGCAAGCGATCAGAGAGGTAAGCAAAGGATAGTCACCACCCTGGATCCAGTGGCGTCCCGTTGGTCCTCAGTCTTCAGCTCTTTGGTGGTGGAAAGGCTTCTTCTTCTTTTAGTTCTTCAGGGGTGGAAAAGCTTCTTCTTCCATTCCTTTCTTCAACTTCTTTCTTCTTTCTGCCTTCTTTTTGTCTTCTTTGTGCTTTCTTCTTTCTCCCTACTTGTGGTTTCGTTATACCGTCTTTTATCCCATGTTGGAGAGGGAGTTTGCCCTCTCATTTCCATTTGGTTACCCAGAGCAACATCACGTAGGCCACACATGCACATCCAGTCACACAATATGTATTGCTGGTGGGCAAGTGGCCTGGCCGGATATCAATTGGTGTCCCATTCTTGGTGGTGCCTGATAAGCCAAAGAATGCCTGGCTGCTTCAGCAAGCTTGCATGTTCCCTTGCAAGTTAATGGTACCTGATAAGCAAAAGAATGGCCTGCTGCTCCAGCAAGTTTGCACATTTCCCTGTAAGTTAATGGTACCTGATAAGCCAAAGAATGGCCTGCAGCTTGAGCAAGTTTGTGCATCTCTTTGCAAGATAGTGGCACTTGATAAGCCAAAGAATGGTCCGCCCTTGGGCCTTATCAGACAGAAGAGTGGTCTGCTGTCCAGTCTTATCAGATAAACACACCCAAGCAAGCTTTGAGACAATTGTTCTTAACACTTCAGACTCTTACATGGGGGGACCGGGGTGAGTGAGGCAAGTGAGAGGCTCAGCGCTGGCAGCTGGAGTGGGACCACAGGTCACAGCCTGTGTGCCTGGTGCCGGCTGTTGGGGGTGAGTGTGTGTACCTTCCGCAAACAAGGTGTACATGGGGTATGCATGTGTATTCACTGGCAAACTCCAAGCTGGACCAGACAGTGAGTAGGGGTCCTCAGGTCTGGGCAGGGTCACCAGGCAGTCAGAGGATCTGTGCTGGTATTTGGGGGGACCCATGAGTGGAGTGCCTGTGGGATGAGTGTGTGAGTGCTGCATGTTTACAGTGAGCACCCAGGTGGACCAGCCAGAGAGCTGGGGACCCGTGGGGTGGGTAGGAAGGTCTGGAATCCAGGCAGGAGTGCCGGCCAGGCAGAGGGGCCATGACAGTGCTCGGGGGATCTGCAAATGTGTGTGTGCTTGTGAACCTGGAGAGTCAGGTGTGTGTACTGCACTAGTGACCTTCTGCCTCTGCCAGCCCAAGAGGAGGAGGGGACGTGGCTGTTGGGGCTTGCGTCTGATGTGAGTCCTGTATGTGGGTGCTGTTGAAGGCAGTGCCTTGTCTGTGGCCATCTGTGTGACTGGCCGTGTCAACGTCCTCTGTGTGTGCGTGTGTGCATGTCTGTGAATGAAAAAAAATAAATAATCTTCCAGCAAGATAGCAAGCATAGATGAAAGGAAGAGTTCATAGTAGAAGTGTCAAAAAGTGCTTGTCATGGTGAAAGGTTGTTAACACAGTGAAAAAGGAAAATAGAGTCAGTCCATTTCAAGACTGACACATAAACAACTGATGACATCAGATTTTTGCCAAGCTCACCTTGCAAAGATTTTACCCATTAGTCTGAATTTTATGTCCCACCTAAGAAAGATTCTACCGTTGAATTAGTCTTGCAAAAGTGAAGAGAGCTATCTGGTGACAGACCGTCAAAATAAGGATGAAGAAAGAATTTATTCCAGACAGTATATCCAAGCAATCTCTTCTAGACATCTCAGTGGAAAACATAAAATTTCCCTCAACACTTGAAGTTAAGCACTACATGTGCTTTTTCAAAACCATGAAAATCTGGAGGCAAGGAAGTGACAATATATACTTCGGGAAAAAGATAAGGTGGGTAGAAACTTTTCAAAGGGAAGGAGAATCCTGCTTGTAGTAGTTTTTTGTGTGTATTCTAGACCATCCAAAACCTGCTAGAAACTGTACACAATCATACAAACACATATAATGCCATAAACACAGTAAGTTTATCCTATGCTTATAAAACTCATTAGATTTTTGTTTCAAATGAAAAGAAATATGCTTCATTAGCATAGAATTTGATGATTATTTGCTATGAAGGATAAAAGACTAAGAATGCAGTAATTTTTCAGCAGAAAAGTATCTCCCATTTGGCAAGGGTTTTTTTTAGCTATACTTTTGTTTGATTTTGAAAGCTATATAATGCTCGCATAGTTTATGCATAGTGTCCTTTCCTCCACTCCTTCCCATAGACATACACATACAAGCCACAGTACACAAAATGTTTAAAAGGCAAAATGCACAAAAAAATGGCCAAAATTAATTATTTCAGTGTCTTGTAACCAATATGAAATTAAGTTCCAGTCTTATTTCTGGATCTTGGATTTCGTTTCGGCACTCTCTAAAGGAAATTTTTCAGTATTTCATATAATCACTTGAAAAAATAATGTAGTTTGTTCAAGAAGAGTGGCAGAAAATAAACATGATTACATTGTGACACAGTTACTAGCTTATAAAGAAAATAGCCTAAAAGCGAGAGACTGACTTTATAGACACGTCTACTATTATGTTAAATAGAAAATAGAGGTTTTCAAAGAGATGATGTAAAGGAAGAATATCCCTGGGAAAAAATGGCAGCTCTGGAGAAAGTGATTAGTCACCCTTTTACTGTCCTAGTAAGGGATATTGAAGGAACAGTACCCCTCTCTTAGAACACAGGATAAAAATACACAGTACAAACTAAGGTCTTAAAGGGTGGTAGAAATTTGTTTTGGTGCTTGGTATCCCATGGTCAATATGCAGGTGAGAATCAAGGAAAAATGGCAATTATTAAATTAATGAAAAGAGAGGCATGAATATATATTGATGTGACAAAAAAGACTAAGCAAACTGAAAACAACTAAAAAAAAAAGTAATCGTATTTAGTGACATATCTCCAGCTGAAATTCATATTTGAAATGCTCTTTCTTAATAATAGATTTCTCAACAAGGAATGCTGCCAAGTAGACAGTGAATTTTCAGTGAAATAGATTTTCTGTTGGGTAAGGTAGTTTAAATGAAATGAGAATGCAGGAAATACCTTTAGCAAATCAATTAGGCTTTCTTCTGTCATGAAGATACTAAACCCATGGTTTTTAATATATAAAAATTATACAAGGAACTATTTATTCTATAGCATGTTTAAAATTGAATCTATTGGTATGTTATAGCAGTATTTAATAGTCTCTTTTATTTTATATAGTGTTTTTTATATTGTAATATTTCTATATGGAAGTATAGGTATGCACAGATATATATTTCAAGTTATTTCTTTCCATAAAAAAAATAAAATTTTGCTATATTGTCACTTTCAAAATGAAAATAATTTGGACTTCTTGTAATTTCCAGAGGAAATATAACATTTTGCTCTTATTTGAACATACCTAACACTACATATTTTTTTCTCACAATGGACTCATTGGGAGAAGATAAGTAAATTCATCCTCTCATTTATACATATGTTACCTCAGTATTTATTTTCCATTTTGTTTCATCCCTGAGGTAAACAATCTTGCTGAGATTTTAATGTGACAAATAAGCCCGTACTTCTCAAAAACATAGGACAGAAAAGCAAACGCTACTATTCTGTGAACGTTTTCATCAGTTACATTTTGGGTTTTATTCTCCATTGTTTATATGAACTTTTCCTGTGGCGGGTACAGAAAACCACTTCACATGAGGAAGGGAGGAGGTTTTTAAGTACCTAAATAAGAGAGTAAGGGATGCAGGAGTTAAAACTGGGAATACAGAGCAATAATTGAGGATTAGATTAAGCTTGGTTGTACTTTTCCCCTCCCTCGAAATTCAAATGAAATTAATTTTACTTAGGTCCCAGTGTAAAAAATCAGAGGCATTTGAATGATTAAACCTCAATTAACAATATGAAAATGTTTAGACACGTACATGAATGTTTGCAGGGTGGATTTAGATTTCTATGTCACACATTGTAATACAAACAAAGTAAAAAGTTTATAAAATTTAGGAGTAAAATGGAGGCATAATTTTGCAAATGCTCCTGCTGAATAAAATGTTCAACTTTGTTGTTAATGTTGACTATTTAAATTAAAATTATCTAACTGGAAGCATAAATTTATTATTGTGCCATTAACAAAGTCCAATTTTGATTGTATACTTCTGTAGTGAGCAACTGAAATTGAAACATACTTTCATAATGCTATATTAGCTTTAAAATTAAAATTAAGTTCTTCAAAATTATTTATATTTCTTTATATTAGATATGTTCTTTGCAGTGTTTGACTAGCTTAGGTAAGACTTTATGCTTCTGTTTGAAATAGTCTTAAAAATTCCATCTATATGCATCTCAGCAATTGTTTCATTGATTGTGAATTTTGTTATAAAACAACATTAAAAAAATAAAAGAAAAAAAAATCATCTGTATTTACTGCAATAATTTTTCCTTTGACATCTGCAGAAGGTTTCTGGCATGAAATTGGTACTTGAAATTTCAGGGAAACTGGGCAGAAAGGTCACCTATTGTAGTAAAATGATTGGAAAGTTTAGTGAATATGGCCATTGCAAACACTGAGAAAGAATTTTGATTTTTTTTTTATATTATTTTGATATAAGATATTGAACCAACATTGATTTACATCAACAGTAAATATATGCCAATTTATTTAAAACATTGTTACACAATATTTTATCGTTTATATACCGCAGTCTTGGCTTACATAACTACAAGTCTTATTAGAAGTGATAAAGTTATCAGTCACTTTCAAAATCAGGCATTTTATATGACTGGGACTTTACAAAAAATTTTTTAAAAAAATTTGATAGGCTATCAACTCACTGTTTTCAAAAAATAAGGTGCATTGCCCTTTTATTCTATTGTCTTTCATTACATATTGCTCAAAGGGATGAAAGGGAAGAAAGTTATTGCTTTTTTACAATAGCTGAACTCCACAGCTTGACATGGATGGAGATTTTATTTTTTATTTCCCTGAAAAGAAAATCAGGGACATATGTTTTCTGTCAAATATTTAATGCAAATTGTTTCAATATGATGGAATATATGCTGTCATTCTCTGTGAATAATTCAAGAAGTGGCCAAAGAGATGAATGCGATATGCTATGTTATCAAAAAATGTGCCATAATATGCCTTTTAAAAATCCACTAGTTAATGTGGCAGATAGAAAGAGACAACTATGCTAAAGCACAGGTGCTGAAACAAAATGTAAACAGACATGTAAATTATCTACCTTATGTTATGCACCTCCTCATTGCTGAGAATATCCTCAAAACAACAGCAAAACCAGTAGAATTTTTAAGAACATTTAGTCATTTAAGGAACTTCAGAAGGTGCTTTAATGACTTTAAAAGCCTTTTTTCCTGCCCATATGATAGACGTTATATTACTCACTGACCTGTCACCATAACAACTTCAAGTCCCAAGTACTGCATGGAGTAGGAAGTCACTGGTTTTGACTTTTCAATAGTGTCTATGTTCCTGTCCCTTAGTATTTGCAAGTTACTATTCTGAACACTGGTAATGTTGCTATGTTATTTTGCCTACAACTTCATGTCCTCACTGACAGGATTGGGGTGACACCACCTGAGCTCAAATGCTCATGAGCCTTGCAATTTAAGAGTGGCTCTTGTTATTCTCAGGATCTCCCCTGGCAGTTTCATTGGTGCCTGCATGGAAGAGCATCATGAGAAAATAGCCAGAGGGCTGGACAAGCCTCAGCAGACTCCTTCTTCCCATCCCTGGTCAGTCCCCAGAAAGGAATAAATCTCCCTAGACAGCAAGGCAGGCAGGCAGATGTGGATCTCCACCACTGCAGCTGGGAGTCTCCCATAACCATCACCCACCATTTCCCCTTGGTGCAGATGCATAGTTCAGGCGTGTCCCACTGTGGTGCCTCCCCGGGCAGAGCTTTCTGCTCTGTGTGTGGTACCAGGGCACTGCACTATTCTGCACTTGCAGGTCTCTGGGTAGAGAAGGAGTCATCCTTCTGCTGCCAGAAGTCACACGCTCCCATTCTTCTACAAAGTGGCAAATGGACACTCCCCTTGGTATTAGCGACACAATGCTAATTTGCATGACCTGCTCTAACATGCTTAACTTTCAGCTCAGAAAGTTTTTCATAATCCTTCAGCTCCCATTAGAAACCCTGGCAAGTTAGTAACACCCTTTTTTTTCCTGTTTGCAATTCTACATAGAGTTCCAACATGAGAAACATTGTGAAAATATTTTATATTCCCCTAAATGCCATAAACAGGAACAAAACTTCAGTGTGCAACACTGAAGCACACATAGATGCTTTTTGTATCCCCTGTTCACCAACCACTAGTTTCCTTTCTGTTTCTCTCTACAATATTGATGTGATTAACAGAAAAGTAAATGTTTCTGCAGCTCTGGTTATGTGAAACACTGTCTCTGTACCTTTCTACCTCACTGACCTTCCAATTCATTTCAGATGTTGGTGGACTGCATTTTTCTATTAAGGTGCCTCCAAAAATTTCTCTGTCTCTGCTATTGTTTATCTCCATAATTGACTTGTTTATCTGTGGAACACAATGAAACTCAGTGTGATGATATGTACTATGAAGTGCTGCATTATCATGGACTGCCTAGGGAAAGGACTGTAAAGAGAAAAAAAAAAAAGCTTTCTTTCAGAAGTGACGTTTTCAGAGGTATATTTTCAGCTGCCAGTGCTCTATCCCTGAAGTCAGAAATTGAAACAATAAAAAAAATTCAAATTCACATTGTTCAAAATGATGTTAGTAAGAATCCCAAAGCAATATTAGTTGCGTAACCTCATCAGGTCAGTATGAGCATATTGCCTTTGATTTACTGGTGCTCCACTGATTTGCAATTTACTGTTGTACCTGTGAGATTTTCAAAGTCACTTCTCAACGTGGTATCCAACATCTTAGAAGTCTTATACACTTTGTTCTTAGAAGATTGCAGTTACATGGGCTGTACTGATATATGCTCCAGTGTACGAAAGTGTGTTCTGGATTGGCAAGATTTTTCACTATAAATCATCCACTCAATATTCATATCATCCAAAACCCCAATGTTTTCTTTAAAACATAAATTAAAAATAATTCTTTAGATAGATCTCAAAAAGTAATTATACAGAAAAAAAAATACACTGAGTGTTTATTTTCCAGCAGAGTTCTTCAGGGTCTGACCTCTTCTATTTAATATTTTAATTTACATAGTGTGTACTGTATCAATTTCATGTTCTTCTTTTTTAAGTCAAATTGTTGTGTGAAAATGTTTCCAACACTTTACAGAAGTTTATTATACCAGAATCATTATTTTTATTAATGGTATTATTAATCCAATGAAAAATTACACTAGGTTAGTATAACAAGATCTATTTATTATAAATCCTATTGATTGTCACCAGATATGCTTCCAGGGCTTAATTTTTATTTTTTTTTTATTAACAAGTTCAGTATCAGAACTCTATTTTTTTTCCAGGAATCAATACTGATTTGACAAACTTAATTACTTGAACCATCTTTTTAATGCTTTAAAATATCAGGTTTTCTACTGTCTGCCCAACATGCTTTGTTTGTTCCCATTTTTCTTTCCCTCCTTCCTTAAGTCAGGAACTTCCAGAAGTTTTTATGAACAATTAAATAATCAGCATTCAGAATCTAGAGAAGACAATGGCTGGTGCATTAAGAATTCCTAAATTCCTTCTTGAGCCGATAATTTCAAAAGAAAACCTAACTTTATTTTCTGTTAACACACTGCTCAGCTATTAATATAACGGGTGAACTTCTGATGCATGCTCTGGCATTTTTCAGAGATACAGAATGCGAGTATAACTAAGACTTTTCCTTTACATACCTCCTTTGTATCACATATACCCTTTTATAACTACTGAATGAATTTGAGTAAACTACAAAAATATGTCTCTATAGGACCAAGAACCAGCACATCATTTTCAGTCCTCTTTGTTCTTCATTATTTAGTGGGCAAACTTGGCTTACTTAATGTAGCAAGATAAAGTTATTTTGGGATATTAGTTGAATGGTTCTGCATCAGTGTTTTCTAATTATAAAACTACTTTTACCATAAATTAAAAATGAAATTATTACTAGAGTTTTGTCTCATGGAAGTGTAAAATCATTGTGTTCTTTATCAGTTCTAATCTTCATCTTTGATATTAGATCACAGACGAAAAATTTTGGGACATTATTTTTTTTCCATTTTAAAGACAGAACCTGCACATGACCTTATATGTCAGGGTAAGACGAGGTCAGGTAGGAAGCCAGGAGCCAAGGGAGGCCAGCAGAGCAGGAGCTCACTGAGGGGCACAGTCCCACAGTATCCAACCAGGAGAGAAGGGCTGGGACAGGGATAGCAACCAGGGTGCCTGATGGCCAGGCAAGTCCTCAGTGACCAGGCAGCCCTGAGGCCATGCAGAAAGTCTGCGCCTGTGGGCCAGGGCAGCTGCAGCCTAACTCCAGCCATGACCCAGAGTGAGTGCCTACATAGAAACAGTGCTCCCCCATAAAGCAGAGAAGGTGCCAAGCAAGTTTGCTGCAGCTCCTTGTCATCCAGCCCTTTTCAATCACCTGATCATTGTTGCACAGCTGCACTGTATCAAGCAACCTTGAGCACAGACTAACAAGCACTTGGGGGGCATGGTGTGCTTAAGGCCCAACACCAGGATTTGGTTCTTAGCATTGCCTAATTTCAGAAGGAAGGTAAGATTTCATGTGAGCAGGTTTTTCTAGAATATTATGTTGTAATATGATATGACACAGCTACGTGACAACATGTTGACTCCCTGCCAAAATGTATTTGACAAAAAGCTGTTTGTAACTCAGGAAAGCTTCTGTCAATTCATACATTCAAACTGAAGGTATCATGGGAGCCTTATTGGTATACAAGTATCTTGTACCTGTTCTTTTAACAGATACAGATGAGAACAGTGGGATTCTGGCTCTTTAATGCAGAACAGAAGGTATTTACCTTACCCTGTGCAAATAACAAACTACAGGTTTTGTCTTAAGATTTAATGTACAATTTAAGATAAAAAACAAAGAAGCAAAATCTTTACTGTACCATAAAATGTTTCCTTTAAGTAAGACATTTGTTTTCAGCCAGTGAACATTTTTTGATTTCTCCATCTTCCTAAAAACATAGTAAACCACTTGTCACATCATGATATTGTGGAGTGATATACCAAAACACATCTCTCACTAAAGGGAACACAGCAAACAGCAACATATGCAAATGAGAAAAAAGAAACTACATGTACAAGAGAAGCAAACTATATGACAGCAGTAAAGATGGGCACAGAATAGTTGTTTTCCTGGTTGTATGTCTGTATAATTTATATTTATATTTAAATATCTATGTTATCCTTCCTTCATTTTTTGCTGTCTCAGATAGAGGTCATTCCTCATGACAGCTCCATGTCAGAAATTAGGTCATTCTTCAAGATGTCTCCATTTCCCTTTGTAGAGTTTTACAGAAGTCACTGACATCTTTAACCTCTGCTTAGAAAAATAGACACATTTCTGTTTGAAACAAAACATTTTTGCGACACTACTCAACTGTAACTCTTAAGAAAATCATATATTAAGAAAAATAGATAAATATTTTGGAAAATTTCTTCAGCTTTTGAAGCTCTATCTTTGCTAGGCCTTTGGTTGTTCATTGAAGTAGAAGTGTTGCACAAAGCCCTGGGCAACTGGTCTGAATTCAGTGTCAACCATGCTTTGAGCAGGAGGTTCAAGTCTAGACAACTGCTGGTTTCCCTTCAAACTTGACTGATTCTATGATTTATGAATTCCAAAACCATTTTTCATCACCATTGCTATTTATTTGGAGTCCAATTACCTAATCTATTCTGTGACAGTTTTAAGGTTACCAAAATAATGAAGCTTTCTTTAAAATGGGTGGGTTTTTTTTCTAAAGGGAGAAAAGGATAAAGAGGGAGGCAGTTACCAAGTTGTTTGATTTTTCTGTTACTGTGTTTTTCATGCTGTCCTGAAACTTCTGAAATCATTCCTGTAGATATAAGTTTACATCTGTCATTTTGTTAATCCACTCAAATTATTTTAAAAGGGACACAGAGATATATTGGAAATTAAAAGAGAGATTTTCCATAAAAGGCAAAGTGGCATCCTAAATATTTATTTATTTAGACCTATAATTTGGATCTCTGTTTGCTATTCTTGAAATCAGTATCAGTATGGATTAGGTACAGCTGGATAAAAAGTTCTCACATACAATTTGATTATTTAACTTGTTCCTTGTTCTGTTGGCAGAATTTGTTATGAAGTTCTTGTTTTTAAATATATTTGCCTTTACTTGTGTGCTGGTTTCATCTGGGATAGAGTTAATTTTCTTCCTAGTAGCTGGTATAGCGCTGTGTTTTGGATTTAGGATGAGAATAATGTTGATAACACACTGATGGTTTAGTTGTTGCAAAGTAGTGCTTACACTAATCAAGGACTTTTCAGCTTCCCATGCTCTGCCAGGGGCACAAGAAGCTGGGAGGGGGCACATCCAGGACAGCTGACCCAGACTGGCAAAAGGGCTATTCCATACTATATGACGCCATGCTCAGTATATAAACTGGGGGAGTTGGCCAGAGGGCAGTGATTGCTGCTTGGAGATGAGCTGGGCATTGGTCAGCAGGTGGTGAGCAATTCTATAGTGTATCACTTGCTTTATATACTTATTGTATTATTACGTTATTATTATTATTATTATTACTACTACTACTATTACTACAATTTTATTTTACTTCCATTATTAAACTATTCTTATCTCAACCCATGAGTTTTCTGACTTTTACACTTCCAATTCTCTCCCCCATCCCACTGGGCTGGGGAGAGTGAGCGAGCGGCTGTGTGGTGCTTAGTTGCTGGCTGGGGTTAAACCACAAAAACTTGACAAGAGTTTTGTGTGAAAGAACAAAACAAAACACAAACAAACACCCTATGGGTCGCTAGTTAACTGTCCCTCTTAGGTGTTGTATATTCAGGAGCTGATGTTCCAGCTATGTAATTTAATACAATTTCCACCTGAAATGCATGTATGTACTTAAATGAATCCCAGCTACACATTTGGCATTTGTCTGAACACTCAGATGAATAAACATTCTCTTTCACAAATATTTGCAAACGAAAACCAGAAGAGGTTGCAAAGCCAGTCAAAATGAAAATAAAATAAATCTAACCATATTGAGGACTGGAAAAGTCACAGTATTAGGGAAGATATGTCTCCGTGTGGGGTTCTCCAAGCCTAAAGATGGGAGGGTTTTTAGAACAGGAACAGACTTAGACTCTGGATGATGTATACACATTTTTTTCCTTTATCTAATAGAAGCCAATAGATTACAATGGAGGAAGGTTGGGAAATTTAGAAAGATGTGTGAGGCAGAATAAGGTAAGAATGTGGTACTTAGGTACCATGGGGTAATGCATATCTGAAAGCACCACTGAGGCAAATGAGGTCTGGACTACAACTGCCCAGCTTGATCTGAGTAGATTAATGCAGCATCTGCTTGCAAACAAAGAAGCACAAGTGAACTGTGTTATGCACCTGTTGTCAGCTTCACAGCTTTGTTGTACATTTGGAGATGGAGACCAGAGAGTGATAGGAGTCGCAGCAACAACCATTAATTGGCCTTAGATAAAGAAGTTTTCCTGGGACTTGGTAACTTCCCAAACTTGCACCAACAGTCTAATTCAGAAACCAATAAATAGTGAAGATATTTGAAGATATTTCCACCACCCCTTGTGGTGGTAACTCCATACTTGGACATTCAACTCCACCCTGAAGATGAAGCCCTAGGTGGAAAAGCTATGCATTGAGACTGGTACTCAGTCATGCTCAGAGTGAGTGTCTGGTTCCCCTGGACCCATGGTGCAGATCCAACCCAGACTGGAGGGGCTGGGGAGGCAATTGGAGTGTGTGTGAGGAGGGGGGGGTGGTGTGAAAGCGAGAGACTGTGTGTATCTGTTAGAATGGAAATCTTAAACTAGAAAACATTCTCCACTCTCTACCCAACCTGCTTAATAAATATTAGATTAAATATCACAGCTCTTGTAGCCACTCCACCCACAATTCCCCTGTGATATTAGGAATGTATTTGAGGGACTATTAAGATCTGGAGCTTTCAGGTGACATACAGTACATAATAGAATTGGATGCTGTGTCCTAGCAGTGGAGAAGTATGACAAGAGGAAAATATCCCACTAAACTCTTTCTCTTTATCCTTTACCATAAATATTACAGAGACAGGACCTCTTCATCAGGCAGTTTATTTCAACCATCTACAGAATTAAAGAAAATAAACATTCTAGGGGGAAAAAACCAAACCAAAACAAAAACCTGGGTGTTTAAAGGAACAGGCACACACTGAAAGAGAGAATAAATGAAAGACGATAAGAAAATAGTCTGGTGAACTCAAAATACCATGTACACTATTGGTAATTGCAACATCAATCACATCTAAACAATTTGGAAGGAAGGAAGGTAACAACAACAAAATTATTTTTAATTTGGGAAGAGAAATTAAGTTCTGTCAAAAAAAAAATAATCACAAAATTTAATTAGAGCTTCCTGGTGCCTAATAAAGGATGTCTGAATGCTCATTAGCTCTATGTGTGGAAGTTTAAGATTTTACGTAATTTTGTCAATAAAGTGAAAGGAAGTAACAGATTGTGTTACAACTTTCATTTTGTATAGCATAACCATAAGAGAAACTGAAGATAAATTAATTTCATTAATCTAGTCACAGATATGGGGACACCTGGAAATAGGAATAACTTGTAGCAAACAAATTTCTAAATAGGAAATTGCATTGAAAGGTACACATCTTTAAGTAGTTACAAATTGGATTTTTTTTTTTGTGAAAAATAACGTTCAGTTTATGTTTTTACTGGCTATTATGTAATTTTTCTCTCTTGATATTTTAATAACACTTTTCTGTTGATATAAACAGATTTTATGTATGACAAATGCACAGCCTATCCCTTTCAGGATCTGGCTTGAAGTTTCTCTTTAAGGTAGGTATGTAACATATGCAAGAAAGTATTATAAGAAATAGAATTTTGTTTTGAAGCTCCCTAGGCAAAGTAATTAGAATCCAATTTGATTTTAAATGATTATGCATATCATTCTTCATTAAAGATGGAAGCAGCTAATTCTCTTTACAAACCTGTTACAGAATAAAAAGCCGATTCATCGTGGTGATGGACAAGCCACATTGAGAACTTTGACAGGGGCCTGCTCTAACAGAAGGCTTCTCAGCAGGGAAATACAGGCATATTGGAAGAGGAAAGTCTGCTCCAGCTGGTCAGGATCCAGATTTGTGTCATTCCATTCTAACAAGAATTGTCCCTGGCTCCCCTGAGGTAGGGACCAATTACAGCTGGTCATTTCTTCAGCTGCATACACGATCTCTTGGTAAATATAGATAATTAATAGGCTGACTCAGTAAATATCTACGCCTTGACATTACAGACAAATAAAACATTTCCCCTTTGCTTAATAAAAGTCAAATCACATCTTTCTGCTTTAAACATATTGTTCTGATTACCATTTTTCCAGTAGCCCTTGGCAGAGGAACCATCTAATTGCTACTCCAAATACATTCCAACCCTTTTAAACAGACAGCTTTAAGTTAACTAGATACCACAAATCCAACTTTTTTTTTTGAGCAAATATGTAAAAATACATTTTCAGCTACCAGATGAGACTGCAGAAACTCTCTTTAGACAGTTTTTGTGGGGTTCTGGGGTTGGTTTTGTTTTTTGGTTTTGTTTTCTTTTTTGTTGCAGCTCCAGATCAGTCACTTCAAGGTCATTGTGTTACTTAACTCACACTTAACTCACACTTCTGTAATCACTTAAACAAAATATATTTATAATGTGACTAATTTTAACAAAGTTTATGGGATTACTAGTGTAAGTAGTTTCAGATCAGTGTTGTCAGTGTTCAAGGGAGTCCCAAACTCCTTTTCATATAGAAAAATGAGAAGTTATATACTTTATATATACACAAATATATAATCATATATGTAGTTATATATACATATATATTTATATACAAAAAACTATAGTTATATATACATACACACACACACATATAACTATATACATAGTTATACACTGTGTCAAATATCCTTATGTTAGGTTATTTGAACTAGATACTGGAAGGCTAAGTTTATGTCTGAACTCACTCGCCAGTGAGAGAAAAAAAAACTGCCAGCATGATTAAATATATACAGGACTGGGTACCAACAGTGAGACATACCTGTAACAAGCACTAGAACGTACCATCTACACCATTACTTATGTCCTGATTAAAAAACAAAACAAAACAAAACAAAAAACACCAACAAATATACCTTTTCCCTACTTGCCAGGGGATTTTAAATTTTTTGAAGCTGTCATAAAGACAATGTTATTGCTTTGGCTTGCTGTCTCCTAAGGCACATGTGAATGTGCATTATGGAGAAGGTTCTTTGCCTCTTGCTGTACACTACATTTGAAGTTTAGCTATTTACGCACATTGGCTCTCTCTGCCCTGTCTTCTCAATGTCTTCTTACCTGTCCCCAAACTGTCCCCAAGGTGAGTTCTAGGATTTAGAATGACTAATTATCATATGACAAGAGACGCTAAACTTTGCAATGATTTAATTAAGTATTTATTGGAAGCTGGGCACAAGCCTAACACTTCTTTGTACTTACGAGTTAATGCATTTGAATCTTTCTGTTTAACTCTGTCTTGTGCCTACTTTTCATTTACTTTTGTGGTCCTAGTCTACATTTGGTGTAATTTTATATCAAAGTTTTTTAACAAGCATAATGCTACAATTTAAAAAAAAATGCAAACACAGTATTAAAGTATCAGTGATGAATTAAGAAAATGCATGGCCAGAGAACCGTATTTAAAACCACTGATGTATTCCAAATTATTAAAAACCAATACTTGTGCAAAACTACATAAATTTAAAGAGTAAATGTTTTGACATTATTGCTGACAAATTATGAAAACACCATGTAAAACTCAGTGTATGTAAATTTAAACCTGCAACTGGGAATACTCTTTCAAAGGCTGTGCTTAGAAGAGGTGTGATGGTCTTCAGAAAATACTTTAAGATGAATAACTTTTTAATTAAAAAATTGTGTGTTAACTTAGTCTAGCTGCCAGCTAGTCAATGGGAATATTTCAAACCTTCCATGATTAAAAAGATCTGTTTTACTCATCTCACTCAAAACATGCTAATTAAAGAGCAGATTCATAGAAAGATCCTTGGTTATCTCCCATATGGTCTACAGCGGACCCAAGGCAAACAATTTGATTTTCTAAAGTTGCACTTAGCTTTTGACTGATGTGTAGCCCTATAGAAATTCTATACCTAAATTTGTATCAACAGCATTCCCAAAATGACTGAATTCCTGCTTCTGAATATACTTAACTAAACATCATAAAAACTGAGCAGTTAGAAGTTTAGCTGACACTTGAATAAAATTAGGATCCAAGAAACTTTATTTTCTTTCACTTGTGACAATTAGTTATTTTTCCAAACCCTTCCATCCCCTCAAAACAACAATTGTGGTGAGCTTTGGTATAAAAAACTTATACCTCCCTTGAGGGTGAGAAGGCAGGCAGACGGAATAAGAGAGAAATGGGTTAGTATTTTGGGGGGACAGTTAAGGTATGGGATTATACTGCTCCTTTCTTAGAGTTCCTTGAAATGTTTCAGACTAGTTCATGTTTAAAATATTCTTATGGACACAAAAAAAAATTGGAAGAAATAGCAAAACATAAAAAGGACTTTTTTAATTGTAATTATACCCTCTACCTACTAAACAGTTTATGTAATTGCGGTACAGGTGATACAAGTATACTCTCAGTCTAACCAGAAAGTACATATTATTACAGTAAAAAATGTTGAAATGTCTTTAAAGATTCAGTACTAACTTGCATATCACCTGAAAAATTGTATTTATGCCATTGGAATTTCCTGCATTATTCCAAGGAAGACTGATAAAATTTCCTGTTGTACTGTAGATTTTGTGCACAGTGCTTGCACCAATTCCCAGACAAGACTTAATCTTGCTTAATGCATGTGACAAATGGAGAACAGCTTGAAGCACTATCATAGTATACAGACAAACAGGAGACTTACTACTACTCAGGAGAATGCTGAAAACAACAATTACCTCTTTAATTAAAGCAATTAGTACTTGTTACTAAATTTCAATGATTCCACCCATAAATTCCTGCTCAGTAGCATATAAAGATAGTTATGAAAAGATGCCCTGAAAATATTTTATTTTTGTGAGCTTCTAATCTAATAAAATCAACTTGAAATAGTGGCAGTATATGTGACTGAATTAAGAACAAATTATTTAAACTTCAACTCTTTTCCAAGGTTATTACTGTGTGGTTTGAAAGCAATACCATAAAAATATCAGTTTAACTTGTTTTAGAATAATTAATCTTATTATATAAGAAAAAAATATGCAGAGGTACAAAGCAAGATCCCTTGACCAGTGTCACTGGTGATCCAAAACTCACTTGCTTTACATTCAAGGGCTGTTATACCATCCCAACCTGGTTATATGAAAAGGCATGTATACATAAGAAAAAGAATTGAACAGATAATAAATCTTCTCTATCTCTGTGACAAATAAAAATTGTGCAGGCATTGAGACTTAAGAAAAGGCTGAAATAGGCTGACTGACCAAGGCAAAGCTAAAGCAGGCTTCAGACTGTGGATCTCACCTTTGTTGAGATCAAGTTTGGGCTTAAATACTCCAAATGAGGCTCTTCCTGAGGTGGGTTCCGCATGTATATCAAAAATTGCTGTGGAAGACTTGAAGTACTGTTTACTTCGCTCAGGGTGAGCATGGTTATGACCTCTTCCACCTGCTCAACATCACAGGAATCTATCCACCAGAGTCAAAAGTGGCAAAGAGATTTAAAGTCCAGGAAGATTCCTTTCCCCTTCCCTTCCATCCCACCACACTCACATGCTCAATGCTTATAGTCCAAACCTTGTCAAATACCCTTTTTTTTTTTTTTTTTTTTTTTTTTACAAGCCACCAAGAAAGCAAACCCAGAAAGGACTTTTCTTTTTGGTAAAATTAGGTACTTTTTCTTTATAAGTCTACTCACGTTTGTCAGAATACAAGTTTTTCTCTTTGACCTTCACACTTCCCCTGAAGTTTTCTTAATTTATTTCTAAGTCATTACTAAAGTGTCCTTTTCTCTGCTTTCCCATGGGTTTGGTAATGCCCATCCACTTCCCTCATACTATGCACTGTTCGTCTCCCTTTTTTGCCAATTTCCTGCTCCAGTCCTGTTTTCTTCTACTTGTCTACTCCCTGGACTCTGCCCCAGCCTTTTCAGTCTTGCTCCTGATCTTGCTTCCCTGTCCCCTTTGCCTGCTTAGTCTACAAATACTTGCTAATATTTGATGTTACAACACAAAACACAAAGTGAGAGGGACCGTATCCTTATGCACTAAAAAATATAAATGGTTATTACCATGATTCCTGACTTTGGTTACTAAAACACCTTTCCAAAAAATAAAATGCAAGTTTAATGCAAAGCAAATAAAAATGTTGTTGGTCACATCAAAGGTGTAAAACTGCTTTTATGGTTCCATGCTATCAAAAGACACCTAAAGCTGCTCAAAATCCCAGCTCAGTCAGTCTTATCAGGGTCTATAACCTTACTATATAAAGCAGTTTTTACTTTTAGTTCTGGCAATTTTTTAGTGCGCTTTTTTTTCCTCCAGAAGAAAAATATGAGTTTGACTGTCAGGGTAGCTCAAGAAACAAACTCTTTGCAGGATTAAGTAAAACATCTAAATGACTGATGTCAACCATTAAACTGAAAATCTTGCTGCAAGACTGGTTTTATCATTATTCAAATTTCCTTCAAAGAGTATTACCCTAGGGAATACTCTACTAGATAAAGAAAGGTGCTTTTATTATGTTGTTATTACTTTCTGGTCTCCTACTTTTCAAGGCTGTCTTACTTTGTATATATTACAAATATTTTATTTATATCTCCTACTATTTCAAAAGAATAATGGACCAGATAATTAGCACACATAAGTTTAATCATCTCACCTAAGAACAGGACTTCGGTAAAGCCCAGCTTAAATTTTAAAAGGAGGTTTCCTTTAAAATATTTTTGTGCACTCATGAATAATTCTGAAATTATTCATACCAAAGGATGATTGCTTGACATATGAAGTATCTGCAACCAATTTTTCCCTTATTCACAATGGCCAGTGTCAAGAGGAATAATTTTGAAGTTAGTAGAACAGTGGTTGTGTAACATTAGTCTAAAAACACAACTCTATTACCAAAAAACATATAAACATTCAAAGTAACATTCAGGCACATTTTTCATTGGCGTTTACATTCTTTATTTCTTTATTACAAAAGTTAAAATATACTTTTTTAATAAAAATATTTTATGCTTACCTGATGCTTTTGTAAAGGTATTTCTGAACTATTTTGTTCTGATTTTATTTTTTTTTAACTTCATTGGAAAAAAAAATACATATTTCTCATTTTTAATACTTTATTCATTATCACTTCAAAGTAATCAGAATGAAAGAGTTGATGGGTGAAGAGAACAGAAGCATGAGATGAAGGAATTACACCATATAACTGCTGTGTAATGTATCAAACGCAAAAAGATTGTGTCTACTTTCTAATTAAATACTCCAGATGATCTAAAAATGTATCTCATCAAAACCTATTGAATATTTTTTTTTTTATTTGTAAGAGACTGAAGTGTTAAGAACAATTGTCTCAAAGCTTGCTTGTGTGTGTTTATCTGATAAGACCAGACAGCAGACCACTCTTTTGTCTGATAAGACCCAAGGGCGGACCATTCTTTGGCTTATCAGGTACCACTAGTTTGCAAAAAAACGTGCAAACTTGCTGAAGCAGCAGGCCATTCTTTGGCTTATCAGGCACCACCAAGAACAGGACACCAATTGGTATCTGGGCCAGGCCGCTTGCCCACCAACAATACATATTGTGTGATTAGATGTGCACGTGTGGTGTACGTGTTGTCGCCCTGGGTAACCAAACCGAACCGAGAGGGCAAACTCCCTCTTCAACACCAGATAAAAGACCGCACAACAAAACCTAAGTGTGGCCGTCCACCACCGAAAAGACTGAAGACTGAGGACCAACGGGACGCCGCTGGATCCATGGTGACTATCCTTTGCTTATCTCTCTGAATGCTTGCTTAATTTCCTCCTAATATTTCCTGCCTTTCCTATCACTTTACTCTTTTATATTTACTCAATAAAACGTCTGATTGGCGGCATAATACCTCGTTTGTGTCTTAATTTCGCCCTTGGGATCATTACGAACCTTCCCTGAGCCTGACAATCAGACCGGGACTTAACAGTATTTTTATAACTATTATGGATAATCTATTTTTTCCATTTTTAATGAATTCTATATACATATATATATGTTCTATAAAACTGCAGATATCACCTAAAAGTTTTAGTGACAATCACAACAGTGCCGTTTCTTTGCCAAACTGAAGGACTTTTCCCTTTTTTTGAAGAACATTTTTCAGGAAGCCATTTTGATTATGCTTGTTAAATTGGGAAATGATCCAGATGTTTCTGCTTGAGTTATTTGTTCATGAAAAATATATTCTTAATGTATTAAGGCACATCATTCAAAGCCACTCTCTCTTAAAATTTTCACTTGCTATGGGCTTTGCCTTTTGTGACAATAAGTGTCTGACTCAGTTGAAGACTCCTGGTTTACAAGTAATAATGCTATTAAGATTGGAATATCAGGAACTATGACTTTGAAGTACTGAATGTCCATTAATTTATCACTAGCTTAAGTGATGGAATTTGTTCAGTTCAACACACATAAGTAGACCTTTCCAGCTTTTATGGTTTCCTTATTTATTAACTTCTTGAGGTCTTCCGGGTTATTTTCTTGACTTCTAGTATCATACATTTAATAGGAGCTTCAAATTTAAGCTACAGTCTAATCCATGTGCTCCAGACCCCTGAAAATGTTGACATGCTTAACAAAGTAATATTCTTAAAGTATGCATGCAGAGTCCTTCCAGAGGCACTGAGGCACTGAAGAGTAATAAGTGTGATTGAACACACCTTACACCTAAATGTTCTGACACTGAAACATCCATGTTGTATGACATAACTTGTTGTAAATAGAAATGACTTTTTTTCTTAATTATTTGTAATTTACAGAAATTAGAAAATCTGGAGTAATAGCTTACAACACTTTTGTCACTGACAAAAGTACACTGTTATGATATAATCACACAAAGTAACGTCCCAAAATATTGTCAAGTTTTGGGATGCATTGGAATATTGTATACAGTAACGATTACACTTAGGTTTAATGCATTTTCTTTTCCCCTAGTTTAAAATACAGTGACCTCTGTGACACAAAGGCAAGTGTGTGCTAATTACTTAGTTTTCAATAAGCAAAGGATGAAAAATCAGGGGTTGCACTGTAACATCAATGATGACCATGCTAAATCCTGTCTTTACTGGGAGAAAAATCCCTCCAGTAACTGCTGCATGGTATAAAAATGCCCAGATTCTGATATAAGGCCACATTTCTCTTTGGGACATCTTTTGCTGCATAGACATATAATCCAACTGCTAGAACAGCATGGATGCCATGGGGAGATTCCTCAGTTCATAAGGGATGGGGCAAATCTACCAGGAGGGTCCCACAATGGGGGGGCAATGAACATGGTTCTTGAAATTAGTTCAATGACTTAGTCAAAAAGAAAGATAATTTTCCCTTGGATCTTTCAGTCTGTATTTTTTTATTATGCTTGCTGTGAAACTATGATTAACTAAACAGGGCAAGAGCTCTTATTCTGTGACTATGATTAGGCTAAGGGTGCTTTGTGATTTCAATTACACACAAAAAAGGAAACATCCTTGTTGAGTAGAAGGAAATAAGGAAGAGACTGAGAATACAACCTTATCTGAATATGAATTATTATACTATTTTTCTTTGGAAATTGATATGAACAGAGTTTATTATAGAACTCTCTTGATTATGAAGGGCTTACATGTCAAAATGTTGCAACACTAATAACTCTTTTCCTTTTAGGCTATATTTGGAATGTGTAAAACAGTTTAAAACTTGTTTTTATCTTCTTTCTTTTATTTACACATAATTTCTGGACATAGTTCTCCCCCTCTAGATATAAATACCCTATTAGTTAAAAATCTTTAAAAAGTTTATGCTATAATGTGTGTTAATTTTTATTGTATGAAAATATTCTGTGATATAGTAGTCTGTGGATTTTTAGAAATTTATTAATACAGTACACATTTATTGTATCATTTTAAATTTTATTATAAATTTAAAACTAGAAAATGAATTTGAACATTTAATCTTGCTTAGGATGAATTCATCATGTTTTTCCTATGGATAAATCCTTATTTCGAAATAATTTGTTTGCAGAAAATCTTTAGCCCAGTCAAGACTTTAAGAAAAATCTTTCCAGTCAACCATGCATTCTACTAGGACACATAAGGTATGAACACAAACAGAAGATCTGAAAATTCAGTCCATTTGTTTCATTTCTTCTAGAAACTCATTGTGATTTTGAGTTGATATTTATTCTAAGTTCCATTAAGTGGGTTGTGGGTTCCATTAAGTCTTGTGAATCAAAAAAAATATGAATAAGCTTCTTAAGTCTTTTGGCTTACTTAAGCATACTAAGCTAATACAAAATAAATGCAAAGCTTTAATTGACTTAAAACTAGTCTTTTATATGTACATGTAATTGTGGTTTGCCAGATGTCCATCTCCCAGTTTTACAGAGCTTATTTTATCCAGCTTGGTGGGTGAGTTTTGCCAGTCATCTTGACTGCTGTGCACAAATAGTCAGTTATTAAAACCAGAACTTTTTGAAGTGCTCTACTTCTTTCACGATTGTTCACAATGACTTATCAGTGTTTCATCCCTTATTACAAATTGATAGTGCCATATAGGAAGTCACTTAAGCACAATATTTTTCTAGTTTATCTGTTACATTCCACATCTGTGGCACATAATGAAGATTATATGTGAGAGAGAGAGAGAGAGAGAACATGTTTTGGAGGAGTACATATAAAAATGAACTGCTTTTGGTGAAGATTTTTTTGTGGTAAAAAAGTCAGAAAGAAAATAGGTAAGGGAATGACACACTTTTAGTCTTTTTTTAGAATAATTTCTCCAGATACTGTAGATGTATAACAGGAATTATTTTGATTTCATTTTTTTGTATTTTTAAAATATGTCTCTGTCCGAATGTAACTACTGAAGAATAAAATCACAGCAATTTGGCCTTGACACCAAACTTAATAGAGTATATTAAAAGGCATTCTTGAACTTTTCAAGGGACTGGTAGACCTGTGCAAGATAGAGAATTTTTATTCAATAAATGCAAGAAGTAATTCATCCTTCTAACATCAAGAGGATGCTAGATAAAAGAGCATTACAGTATAAACAAAAAGGTCAGAAAAAATGTTAATGCAGTTTAGTGTAATCGTTCTCACACTGTGCTTCATGATCACTGGAGACATTGATGATCAGATTTGTTAACTTGCCTCCTTGCTTTTCCTAGATTGCTTTAATTGCTAAAAATATGTTTTACCAGTAAGCAGTGCCTGTAATTAATCCAGTGATGTCACATCATAATAAATGATATATACATCATTTTAGCACATATGAATGGCAGAGGGCCAGCTGATGCAAAGTTTGATAGCTCCAGGAACAAAAGCTTTCAGGCTTTTTTGATTCTCATGAAATCTAGTAGAATACTGATTAGGTAGATATGTTCATATTTATGAGAAATTACTTCTTTTTTTACAAGCCACTAAAATAGCAAACCCATTGAGGATTTCTTTCTGGTAACTTAAGTTATATTTTTTAATTTGCCATATAATTCTATTCACATTTTGACATTATACAGGTTATTTCTTTGAATGTCTTTCTTAACTACATTAAAGGATTTCCTTCTGAAGTTTGTTTATTTATCATCTCTTGTGGTTTAACCCCAGCCGGCAACTAAGCACCACGCAGCCGCTCGCTCACTCCCTGCAGGTGGGATGGGGGGAGAGAATTGGAAGAGTAAAAGTGAGAAAACTCATGGGTTGAGATAAAGACAGTTTAATAGGTAAAGCGAAAGGTGCATATGCAAACAAAGCAAAACAAGGAATTCATTCACAACTTCCCATCGGCAGGCAGGTGTTCAGCCATCCTCAGGAAAGCAGGGTTCCATCACACTTAATGGTTACTTGGGAAGACAAACACCATCACTCCGAATGTCCCCCCCTTCCTTCTTCTTCCCCCAACTTATATACTGAGTATGATGTCATATGGTATGGAATAGCCCTTTGGCCAGTCTAGGTCAGCTGTCCTGGATGTGCCCCCTCCCAGCTTCTGGTGCACCTGGCAGAGCATGGGAAGCTGAAAAGTCCTTGATTAGTGTAAGCACTACTCAGCAAGAAGCAAAACATCAGTGTGTTATCAACATTGTTCTCATCCTAAATCCAAAACACAGCACTCTACTAGCTACTAGGAAGAAAATTAACTCTATCCCAGCTGAAACCAGGACATCATCCAATATTAAAGTAACATATATATTACTATTTTTTAAGCCATAATATGTAACACAGATGACATGATAGTTCAGGAGACTGGCCATACATTATGGACCTACTTGACCTCTTTTTTTCCTGCTCAAGTGCCTTTCTTGTTGGACTTAAAAAACTCCCTTGATATATAAACTTATAATGTCTTTCTTCCTTTGGGAAATTTCCCTTATATTCATTTCTTTTCAAGAAAAGATATGTCTACTTCACATCTAGTAATAAATTAAATCTTTTGCTGACATCTTTGAGAAGAGACTAGTGTGTCTGGTCCCGATCCTGCCACTGGCACAAGAAGAGCTATAATGTAAATAGATCCTGCAGAAGTACATGGCATCTTGAACTGCCTGGGAAATCAGCTAGCTGTTATAGTAAGTCCTCTCCATCCCTGCCATGTTCATGCGCTTACAAATAAGAAAACATCTCCTTCTGGCATGTTCTCAATGTAAAGTACTTAGAAATACAGGGCAGATATTCTTCCAACCCTAATTTACCTTGTTTCTACTAGCAAAAATCAGACAAGCCATACAAACATTTAGATACACTATGAGTACCCTGACAAGTTCAGAATCTATATAAAATCATAAAAACATAAAATAATTTAGATTGGAAGGCACCTCTGGAGGTCCCATGCTCCAATTCCTGGCTCAAAGCAAGGACAAACTTCAGAAGTAGATGAAATGACCTAGAATCCTGCCCAGTTAAGCTTTGAATATCTTATTGTATGTTGTGTGTGTCACCTCCTAATTATTTTGGTGACCCTCCTCTGGACTTGTGCCAGTATATCAACAATTTTCTGATACAAAGGGACTGAAAGCTGAACCTAATAATCCACATGGGATTGCACAGGTGCCAAACAGAAGGGAATAATCATTCCTTTGACCTGCTGGGGACCTTATTGCTGGTGCAGCCTTTTATAGGATTAGCCTTCATTGCTGCTGTACTAAATTACTTTATTTCTTTGAATGATTTCTTCCGATGATTTCAGTAAGTAAGTGGACTGCTAGATAAGGGTGAAAACTGTTCTGTGAAAGAGGTTTTTTGGGAATTTATATGTTAATAAATGTAGACTGCCATTTTAAAGCTCACCACTTCTTTATGTTGACATTTCATTCCCAATTCAGATAACCAAATTCAGGTGTACAACTCAGTAAAAGAGGCATCTGATGTTATTTGATATGCCCTAGACCTGAGGCCTGTCTCCATCTGCCAGAAGAACATGGGTGTCTCTCATAGGTCTTATGATGTATTACAGCCTTGTGTAGATGGCCTGGATAACCTAAGGATGAGTTCCTGTCTAATCAATGACAAAAAGGCATTGTGTTCAGCCAGATTTACCAGTCTAAAACTGAAGTATTTAGAGCTAACTGTCTAATGAATTAAAATAATTAAGTTCACTAAAAGAGTGTTTCATATCTCGGAGACCTGTGTCAGGATGCATAAACCATTCCTTCATTAATAGTACTGATCTCATTACACTGCTGATAGGGAGGTCTTCAACAACTAGATACCTAACTCCTAGATGGCTGAGGCAGGTACAATAAATCCCATCTTAAGTGACCTACATAAGCATTAGCTTAAGTCCTATCCATGGCTTTGAAAAATCTTGTCATTGAGAAATGACCCTAGAATATCAGATTCAGTTTGTGTTATGGATGTATTTATGCTGCTAATTTTTGTCTGGATCTAAACAGATGACCAAGATTTATTTATGTATTCATTGATTGATTGATTGTGTATAAATAACATACAGACACTCTGTGATAAGCTTTGGGTTTTTAATTATTATTATGTACAAACAATAACCTTTCTCAGCAACGTCTTACAGAAGCTTTTATTTAAATACATAAATACTTTTTCTCAGATTGTATGCATGTATGAGATTTTTTATTTAATACAAGATACAAGCTATTTCTGCTTTAATTTTCGGTTTTAGGTTTTGGTATTCTTGCCCCTTCTTCTTACATGTTTATATGTATTTAAAGGCACTGTTAACATCTTGGATACACTGTTTTGACTGAGTGGGCTGCTTTAAAATATTTTAAGCTTTCGAGAATTCAATTTTAACAATGCAAGGAATAAAGGTATACTCTTTGGAATCTAACTATTAGAAACACTGTGCCATAGTTCAAGAGCTCCCTCTTCTGACCACCAAAACCCATCAGAATGTTAAGTTTTCTTAAAGAAAATCTGCTCCTATCCAGAAGGGTAATTTAATGGTCCTGTGTCTCAAAGTGTTTAAATTGTTTTGGCATTATTTTTTCCTGTCCAGATCAAACCTAAGATTCAGGATTGTTACTTAAAAAAAACACGCACCGCCCCAAGACTTTTAGTTAAATCATGCATTTTCTAATTGAAAAAAATTTTCCAGACTAGTAGTGGTTCACCATTCCATTATATATAGTTAAACCAGACAATATTATGTTATATAATAACATTTTGGTTGGACTCGATGATCTTAAGGGTCTTTTCCAACCTGAACGATTCTATGATTCTATGATATGATTCTATTATATATGATACATATATATATACGGTGGAGCAACACCAGTGCAGTGTAGAGTGGAACAGTCACAAGCTTCAAGCATCACAAGCTTGCATCACAAGCTTCACTTTGTTGAATGTAAATATTAGATTAGATTTTTCAACTCTACCTACAAATTTGGTTCCCATTGATGTTAGAGCGAATTAAGCACCTATAAGGATGTAAGTAATGATGAATTTTTAAGTATTGTTTTCCCCAGGCTAGAATCTAAAAACCAATATTAGAGCTTAGACTCCTGTTATAAAGCGTATGGGGACACATCTGTCATTTTTCAGAATGGCAACCAGGACCAGCAGGACAGTTGTTGGGAGCTACCAACAGCTAGCATTCTTGTTGAAATGCCATCCAAAGCTAGCAACTGGGGAAGGATGGATGACAGAAATTTTCCTTCAAATCTCCACATATATGTAATTACCAACTACCTTTAATGTAAGATGTATTCAGAATTCTTTTTCTTTCTTTTTAAATCTACAGCACCCATTCTTTCTTAAAATCATAAAACATTAAAAACATGGGTTTTCTAATTAATACTGAATCAGACAGTTCTCTCAGATGCACACAAAAATATATACAATCAATGCACACTATTTACATATGTATGTCATAGAATCATAGAATCATAGAATGCTTTGGGATGGAAGGGACCTTTAAAGGTCATCTAGTCCATCTCCCCTGCAATTGGCAGGGACATCTACAACTAGATCAGGTTGCTCAGAGCCCCATCTAGCCTGTCCTTGAATGTTTCCAAGGATGGGGCATCTACCACCTCTCCGGGCAACCCATTCCAGTGTTTCACCACCCTCATTGTAAAAAATTTCTTCCTTATATCTGTTCTGAATCTACCCTCTTTTAGTTTAAAAACCATTACCCCTTGTCCTATCACAACAGGCCCTGCTAAGAAGTCTGTCCCCATCTTTCACGTAAGCCCACTTTAAGTACTGAAAGGCTGCAATTAGGTCTCCCCGCAGCCTTCTCTTCTCCAGGCTGAACAACCCCAGGTCTCTCAGCCTTTCTTTATGGAAGAGGTGTTCCATCCCCCTAATCATTTTTGTGGCCCTCCTCTGGACCTACTCCAACAGGTCCATGTCCTGCCTGTACTGAGGACTCCAGAGCTGGACACAGTACTCCAGGTGGGGTCTCACTAGAGCAGAGTAGAGGGGCAGAATCACCTCCCTCGACCTGCTGGCCATGCTTCTTTTAATGCAGCCCAGGATAGGGTTGGCTTTCTGGGCTGCGAGAGCACATTGCCAGCTCATGTCCAGCTTTTCATCTACCAGTACCCCCAAGTCCTTCTTCTCAGGGCTGCTGTCAATCCCTTCATCGCCCAGCCTGTATTGATACTGGGGATTGGCCCGGCCCAGGTGCAGGACCTTTCACTTGTCCTTGTTGAACCTCATGAGGTTCACACAGGCCCACTTCTCAAGCTTTTCCAGTTCCCTCTGGATGGATATGTAAGTATCTTAAGTCAAAGCCTGACATTATCACCAATGTGTTTTCTCTAACCTTAAATATTAATAATATTTGTACTCGAAAGAGTCAGGAAAGGGTGCAAAGTAGTCAAATGTGTTTATGTATGGAAGGATGCAAGCATACGCAAACTCACTTTGTTCATTTGGCAGGTGTGAGCAAGGCTGAGTCAAGAATTTGTATTAACTTGTTAACATAATGTTACACCTCAGGAAACAACCTCTGCTTATTAAATCACTTGATTTCTAGAAAGATTTAAAAGTTCTTCTGTAGTCAGAATCACAGTCTTATAAAATTCATAGATGCTTTAAAATTAATCAAATGTGTTTTCTTGCAGAGTAATACTTTTTCTTAAGTATTTCTTTACTCTTGAATATTTCTTTATCTGATCCTCAGTTTAGAGCCCATATTCTTTCTTTCCTCTCTCTCCAAAGATTCATCTGACATCTTTGTGTTTCGTGTATATAATACACACCTGTTTTTCAGGGAATCTTGGTTATTGTGGGATTCTCCTGAAAGTCTTTATCTTTGGTGTATTCTTAATTTCCTCAAGTATAAAGATTACTCTTATCTTAAATCCTAGTGGGTTTAAATGGGCCTACCCATCAGAAGGGCCCAGTTATTAATTCCAGCCTTAACACAGAGTTTTGGGACATAATTTCATGATCACACTGTTATGAGGGTCTTGCTCATCTCCTGGATTATTCAAGGTTTTTTTAAATCACATAGCCTCAATGGACTTTCAAAACATCAGTGAAAAACCCTGCAAGAATGTCAAAAGGGTGACAGCCCATTTCAGTGAGCATGAACTCCTTTTGCCATGCACTGTACATCAAGAGCCTCACAGAAACTCCAGCAACTAGCAGATAAAAGGCAACAAAGGTCAGCTTTGTAATCCACCTTTTGGTGTAATTTTCTCTCTGAGATGTCTTCCATCCTAGTGCGAAACTGAAGTTATTTAAGGTGTTACCACTTTCCTGAGAATTAATCCTAGACAACTAACGGGAAACAGAAGGATGTTCAGAGTGAAAGACAGAAAATATAAAAATAGGTGGTCAAAAGATTGTTATCTGGAGACACTCTCAAGCTATAAAAAATAAGCACACAATCATGAATGAAATGTTTCAATCATGAATGAAATGTTTATATTTGTATTTAAAGAATAATTGAGAAACAAGAAATAGAAGTAGGTGTATTTCCTCAAATAAAGTCTGTTACAAATTTAAAATAAATAATGTTACCCACTGAATAACAAGTATGACAGGCTTGAGCATGCTGGTTTAGTGATCTCCCACCTAAACCTGTCTATGTAGATGTGAAAGTTAATGACTTCAGAGTCTGACGTAATAAAACTTCAAAATAATGATTTTATAGGAATCTTTTTATTAAGAGTAGGTGGTCATTGACAACACATACTCTATGAGGCGAACTGTTCTGGGCTAACAAAAGAAATTTACTTCGTCATGTTACAGAAAATGTTCTGCTTTACAGTGTTTTTAGCATTAGGAACCACTTCTATAAATTGGTCCCTCAAGGAACTTCATTTTATAAGGTATCTTACGAAGGTTTGGTGAGAGGTACTAGTTTGCTTGAACTGCCAATGACTCCTTTGGGGCACTGCATAAATTTATTATAAGGCACCGTAATGAATAATAAAACTATATTATCAGACTAAAAATAATTAGGGAACATTCATCACCTTCCTCTACGCCAAAATCATATAGAAAATTGCAATATCAACATAAAGTCTCATGAATGCCAGATGGTTTGTATTAGAATGCATCATTCAGCCATTTAGTAGCTGTATTATCCAATGATTTTAAGTTTTGCCCAGTGATTAGAACTGCAACTTTAGTCTGCATACAGTACATTGTAGTATATACTGTTTAAGCCTATTTCTTGAAGCTGTGACTAGAATTGTTCTGTACATCATTGATAGCAAGAACAGAAAAAACAATGCTAACTGTTATATAGTAGATTGCAGTTATGTTCAATCCCTGGTCAAGTTTTAGAGCTTAGTCCCCAATTCTGATAACAGTTAGATACCAAATATCTCTAGGGTCCGGACAAAGATGATAATGGCCATGGAGATGATTTATACATATCTGTCATGCATCTATAATGGAAAACATAAGGTAGATAGATAGTGGTCTTTGTGAATTCTCTCTCCTAGAAAATCCTGAAGTATACAGCAATTTCATCCTTAAGCAATGCCCTTTTTCAGTCATTTACAGCCTTCAAGTCTTACGTAAAATGCTTACACAAGTGAAGTCACATGATAGACACTTCAAATCTATTCTGGAAAAATATGTTGTTCTTGCAGCAGACAAATACTTCTGCTTATCGAAACATTATTAGGAAAGATTCCTGCCAACAAATGACAACTACCAAATGCAGAAGTTGAGAATAGTACAAAGATCTCTCATTGAACTTCCTTCATTTTACCCTGATAACTGTGATGTTCAAGTTTCACCACAATCAATTAGTAAACTGATGCTACAAGTAAAAACTCAATTGAGATTTCCCTCTCCTCCTAGTTCAAATTTAGCAATTCTGCTAATATTCTGGGTTAAGGCAGCGTAGCATGTTGTCTCTCCCAAATCTCATTGTTTCCTATGCAGGGAAACATCAGACAGTAGCTGACAGAATTTGTCTCCTCAATTGCAAATACAGTAATTAATGCAGCTTTGTAGTATAAACAAGTCATCCCTCAGTTCAGTGCTAAACTTCCCCTTGTCCCATTCTAACTGAACTACCTAATAAACTGCAACCAACTACTAAAAGGCAACCCTTTCTGATCATAAAGCAACCTCTTATGTCATTGAAGTATTTCTCAAGCCTATGTCAAGGCTATTCATATGACTAGAATAAGGAATTCTTTAAGAGCTTGGCAACAGAGTGGTCCCAGAGCTATGTCTAAACCAGTATACTTGGTAACACTCTTAGTCTCCCTGGTATGGGTAGAGGAACTACATGCTATAACCAGAATCAGCCAAAACCCAGCAAAATGTGTGCCCCACATACCTGCCCTTCACATTGACTCCTGCTAGAGAAAAGCAGGTACTGGAGCTGAACAGGAACTTCAGGTCTCTCTGGCCAGATTTTTTTTATGTGTACAATGGCCTACGCTACATGCTAAATAGCACATCCACCTGCTAGTATTGGAGATCATCATTTATACTCAACAAGCCAAATAATTATGCCAAAAGCATCTTCTTCCTGCTGAAAACAAGCTTACATAAAAAAAAAAGTGTGGAAGAGCAAAGCCATTCAAATTATAAATAAGAAAAAGTAAAAACCATAGTTTTACCAGCAATTGATCAGGTGAATACACACAAGATATAATATATTTGAGTTATGAGGCAACCTCTAATATAAAATCTAGCAGATTTTCTGACACCCTAATCTCTCCCAATCATAATATCAGCCATTCAAATATTTTAGTACCAGACATGACCAGAGCAGAAATACCCTCTTTGTGAATCTATCAGAAAAGGACTATTTTGGGGCTGGAGTCAGAAAAAAAATCTCTAAATGTAAGTGTAATAGGAGGTCTTTGTTCTTTAAATGTTTCGATAATTGTTGGTGTCTAAATCCTACAAAGAGGCAGAAGAGGCAAATCAAGCCTAGAATCTTCCTATTGAGATATTAATACAAAAAGGACAAAAAACTTACTACTATGCCTAATTCTTCACTAACCGTAATGTGAGGATTTGGCCTACAAAAATATTGATATGTATATGTATGTATTAACATTTTATTTTCTTAGGACTTTAACAATTAGCAAAATATACACACATCAATTTGGTAAAATAAGAGACCATATTGTAGTAAGATGTCTCTTCATAAAAGTGTATTCCACCAGAATTCTCTATTGCATATTTTCAGAAGTCCATGTTTATAGTATTATTTGACACCTGTAAAATGGAGATCTAGAAATAAACCTTTTTCTTCTAGTTCTATTCAGAACTACTAATTCAGATAAGAAGGAAAAAAAAATTGAAACAGTGCAAAAGTAGAAGAGTTAATGTACAGTCAACTTATCTTTTTGGCATAAAACACAAAAATGACGTTGTATTCAGGTATTTTTTCCTAGCCATCTTAAGAAGCCAACTTGCTGTAGTTTTATCACAGAGTGCTATAAAAATGTTAACAAGAATGTTGCATTTTCTTTCTCTTAGAATCTTTGCCGTTGACCTTCTTCACATATGCTTGGCATTTTCATCCATCTGTCTTTGGCAGTAGTATTAACACATTGGTGAGTCATAAAAATGTTCTAAAGCAGCCCACCTGCCAGTCTGGTAGGTAAGACTATGTGGGCTTTCTCTGTCCACTATTTTTTCTACTTTATCTCATTTTTGCAAAACAAACTCTTTTCCTTGGGACCATTTGCTTCTTCATCTTCTTCCCCTATTAACATTTAACTGTGTTTTAGTATTATTCTATTCATTAAAAACATATTTCTTTGATGTTATTACCATATTACCATTACTGTTTTATATTGAGCATCATAGTACAATGCTAAGTTTTGTCAGAGTGAAGGGACTCTGTCATTACAATACAACTACTTTTCATCAAATATATATTTATCTCTTGCATATATGTGAACATGTATACTTAAATATATTTAAAAATTAAATCACGCCACATAATCTCACCAGTTAACGGAAATCAATGACAAGCCTGGCTTTACTACTTAATCTTCTTCAGATGTGAGAACTGTTAAAATTTTTTATTGTGTGGTGCTGCTTTTGTAATTGCTTCAATAGTATTATGGTCTCATTAGAAACTATTGAACAAATTTAAAACTACAATCTAAGAATTTATTTGAGATATTGTAATAGTAAGACATCCTATGACAATATATCACCTTTATTTCAGTGAGGATGCTGTGTAGCCTAGCGTCTGTATTCAAATCATCTTCAAGCTATATTCTGAAAACATAGATGAATGATACTAATAAAGATAGGTTCAGCATAGGTTAGCTGAGGAAAGAAAGGTGGATTCTTTCAAGAAAATAAAATTCTTATCATCTGCAATTTACAATCTCGTTAAAGGTTTTTCTAAAATTTTCCATTTAAAACTTCCTTTTAAAAAATAATTTAAAAAGAGGAAAGATTATATTCTTGTCAAAAGAAGCTATAAGCAGTATCTTTGCTCTGTAAAAGCTTACAGCACCTCAGTGTGATAAGGAAATACAGTTTTAAAATGGGTTACAATGGGTTCTTAAAGAAATTATTTTATTTACCAACAATAAATAACACACCTTTATCTTTATTGTATACTCCCTGCATATACTGTGCAACCATTAATTTCAGTCTTTAGTGCTACCTGAATTTCTCCCTTTCAGAGAAGTAAATGCAAGGTTCTTGTGACAAGGAACAGACTGGCAGCTTTTTCAATAACTGTTCCTTAAGCTTTCAAATAAATGGCAAGAGAAGTTAAATAATCTCAAAAAACTGTCAGAAAGTACCATACAATGTGGACAGTGGTTGTCAGTTTTATTTTATAACTAATTTGCCACTTGCAAAACAAAAGTTTCTGTTGATATTAAGCAAAATGTGTTTTGCATTACAAATTGACTCCAACCACTCAGTTTCCCAAATGAGCTATGGTCTAGCAGAGTTTAAAGGTTTATGTGACCTTAGAAAGTTAACAGCTTTGGATTTTGTTGTTGATTTTGTTTTGTTGGGGTTTTTTGTTGGTTTTTTTTTCCTGATGTGATTGGCAGGTTGTAGTTAATCTGTGTTTCTTTACTGCCCCAAAACTCAAGCAACTGCATCATTATAAGTTATAAACTAAGTCTGTTTACTAGTATTAAGTCAAAATACTCCTAATGGCCTTCATTTTATTACAAGTACTGACATTCATTTCAACTCTGGATACATAAAAACACTGTAAAATATCACTTCCAATCTGTTTACCTATCTGTCATAGCTAGGATGCAGTATGACATACCAATAGGGATACTGAACCTCATGTTTACTAGTTTGTGTTCTGTCTACTCTCTGACTTAAGTCAATATTTCTTGTACATCGGCCTCAGATGTCATCTTCTTTGCCTTTTACACTGTTTTACAAAGTTGTGGTATCTGACTATTATAAAACAAAAATGTTTTCTTTTTTATTAAAATGGACTAGGAGTATTCAAGTAGTGACCTACTGCAACCCTTTCAGGGGCAACCACTAGTTAATGAAGAATACTAAATTCTTACTATATTCAAACTATACTGTAGACATTTCTGTACCTAATTCCTGAGCCTTAGTACTCCAGGATAAATCAGTCCCTCTGCTTTGTTAGTTAGACACTTCAGTTGAGAACCTCAAGTTATCTGCTATTAATCATGCTTAAATATGTTAACATATATGACACTTACACGCACTTTATCCAAACACATATACTTCTAAACATCGCAAGGAAATAGAAAACAACAGCTTTCTTCCTACTGAGGAGCACATAGAGTTTTCTAAGAGCTGTAGGTATATGATAAGCCAGCAAATATGTCCTTTCAACTGTACACCAAGGGAGATATCTCCTAATCCTTACTGCATAATTTCATAATTAACCAGCATGAGTAATTATAGAGAAATGCATGATCGATTAGAGCCAGCACCTAAGCCCATTGAGGTGAAATTTGAGATAGTCCCTTGCACCATTATAGCACTATTCTGCTAACAGTTTGGCAGCTATGAAAAGAGTGGAGCAGGATTTATGTGACTGAAGGAGATTCTGAAAGCTTAATCCATGGTCCAACTAATGTTGCCTGTGAATTCCCTGAACCTTACATAAATTTGGTCTAGCTAATTGCTGAGTAAGATCCAGTGCAAACCAGACCCCAGATGAAATTAAAATGCTTCTTTTCCTACACTTCTGGAAATTTACAAAAAATTCAGAACAAGCTTTGCACTCTGTGTGAAAGATATCTGTGTTACTGGATTTGTGAGTGCTTCTAAATTTCCAGATCAAGGAATATAATGTGACACATCTTGATTTTGTGTGAGAATACAACTACAGCACAGGAATATAGCAGCTCACAACCTCCTCTAACACCCTTTTATAAAGAGAAAACCTAGGCAGTCTAGAGAAATGTGGCGGCCTCATCAATTAAATGCCAAGGTCAGATGATCAAGACTACTCTGTGCAATCTGGCATGAAAAGCAGAAATAAATAATGAGACTAAAGTTCTATTACACTGTGTGGAGATACCCATATTAGTACTACCAAATTTCATGTAAAATGTTTCACAGACATGTTTTTCATTGTAAGTAGTCTTATGAAGAACTGTCCATTGACTCAAATGTTTATTAGTGCAGTATGCGTGTTTTGGATATTTCTTCTCAATTCAAATACCATTTTCTGAAAGCAGAAAAGGCTAAAAACAAAGATTCACACCTAAAGAAAAGGAAGGCCTATTGTGAATATTTGCATCTGACTTGTCTACCATAGAATTCCTTCATAACATAAGCTTCTATCTGTAAAGTGACCAAAAAATGTTTAGACATCTACGTTGTAGAAATCTAAAACAGCTTAGATGAATGGCACCATGGATGTCCTTGCCATAAATATTTTTCAAAGGACAAAAAAAAAAATCTCAACATATGTTTACTATTTATTAGTATAGGAAGACAGTAAGTAGAAAAAATAAGGGCGGGCAATAAAAGAGAAAGGTAAATGACAAAAGGCTCTCGTGAATGTAGAGCCAGCGTGTAGGCTTTTTATTTGGGGAAAAAATGAAAGATGCAGGCAACAGTACCAAGTGGTGGAATATTCCTTTAGAAAGGGAAAACAGAAGATGAAAACAGAAGTATAAAGGGTAGGAAAGAAATGATGAAGCCAAGACCTGAGGTGACAGGAGAAGGATAATAGGGTAGGCGAGCAGCAGTCAAACCATATTGCATAAAGATAGAAGCTGATAGAACAGGAAGGAATAAGTTAGAACTAAATAATAAAAAAGTAGAATTACAATGATAGCAGAAAGGAATACTTGGTGTGGTAAAAAAAAAGAGGGAAAAAAAGGAGTAAAAGAGAACACAGTGCTTAGTACAGGAAAATAAAATTATTCAGGAGCATCTTGTTTAGAAGCTGATCAGCTAGGAGCTAAAAACAGTTCAAATGTGCTATTTTAAAAAGATAAAGAAAAAATATGACACCTCTTTTAGCTATGAATATGTTTTATAAAAACATTGTGTGTTCACTAATTATGATGAGTTTTTATTTTAATGCATAGAGAAAACCAGTAGTCATACTGTCATACAGACATGAAAGTGTTGTCTAAAATGTGTTGTTCATATATTATACAGAAGTATAAGTGTCAAAAAGTAGAAAGGGAAAGAAATAAGAAAGAAAAAACACTAAGTACTTTCAAGATGATATGAAAAAATGTACTGAAGGCTAAAAAATCATATAAAGCAAGTGTCTGTTAATTTCAACTTGTGCAATAAAATAATCTAATTTTTTTTTTTCTGCTTTTCCTCCTTCTGCTATGATCTTTGCCACACCATTAAAAAAGCACAAGCAAACCATAGATATGCTTACCTCTGAAAGTCTTTTACGGTGCCTTCCCTTTCTTACAGTAGTAGCAAAGTCTTACCTGACATCTTAAATGTAATCAAAACATCAGAAATGTCATGCTGTATAGACAGCATCAGCAGCTGGCATGGAATTACAAACATATCTGATGTCATACAAAGTTCAGCCTTCTGTATTAGAAAGATGAGATGGGATAGGATGAAGTTTAAATAAAAATGTGATCAATGTGTTTTTCATTTATTGTCCCTCTTCATGTTTGATTATTTAATAAAATCATTGGCTTAACTTTTTTCCATTTCTGCTTTGCTTTTTCTCATAGTTTCCTATTGATTGATGTTTAGAAAACATGAGTATGCACTACCTTCATGCTACAGAAAAGCACTACTGTACAATCCTGTTTCATTTTCTACCTGTGACCTGGTGCTGGATTTATTTTTGAAACATAAATAAAAAGTTTAGTCTATGCAGACTGACCTCATGGATTTACCTTAATGACTTAGATCAATTTAAAATTAAACACTGAATGCTATAGATATCACCTTTCATGTGCTCTCCTTTTTTAATCCGGAGTCTTATTTTCAGAAGAAACAATGCATGTATAAAGAATGGGATAAATATTGTTTTGTTCATGCAATGTGATGTCAAAGTGCTTTACCAATTGTACTGATTGCAGCATTAAAATGAAGGAACTTCCAATCATGTTATATGCTTGATACAAAAACACTGAACAAAATAATAGTGAATAAAGTTTATTTAAAGATAATCCAATAAAGAAGCAAAGACACAAATTAACTTCTCATAGGCTGGGATTATTTCTTTGGCAAATCTAAGCTTGATGTCCATATGGGGGCAGAGAGGGAGCAACTAAACAAAAGGTACAGGGCTTGACATTTTCTGAGAAGCAACAAGATGAACGCATGGAATTAGTTTGTCTGCCACCAGGAGAAGGAGGAGTGAGTCAAGCCTAGAAGTTTGTCACCCCTCTGGCTCTTGTCTAGACAATACCTGGTCCCAGCGTGCAGTTACGCGTTCAAGCCCAAACCTTTTTAGGGAGGGATCCAGGTTTACTTTAGCGTCTCTCACACTCCAAGCTGTATGCATGGAAAGAAATATTAGATTGCCTCAGAGAAGCAGATGATACAGAAAACAAGTAGATGTTCCAAAATAATGGTAAAATGTAACAAAAAGACAGTGGAAATGAAGCCACTGTCTAAGATCCTACACTGTTCATACAGTAAACATCTCTTCACTACATCATTACACTAGCTCCTCTGATGACAAATTCTTATTCTTTTCCCTTAAGCCTAAAGGAGATCAGAAGGACTTTGTGCTTTGCAAGAGTCCTGTTAACATTTTTTGTACTAATGTTTGCTACACTGAACCGTCTGTTTTCAACAACATTGCAAAAAATATCTGACTTGCCCAAAAACAAAAGGATAGTGAGAATCTCAAGTGACACACAATTTATGTCAGATTTCCAAAGCAAGAGGTTCAGATAAGCTGTGACGAAGCATCTAAAATTTGGATAACTATCTGAACTTGTCAGATGAGCAGGATAAACTCAACGTAATTCAGACAAAGGACAGAATGAGCATTCAGGAGCACAAAATAAGGTGCTGCATGTCTCATCCCTTCAAAGAGAGCTAGGTGCTTTATAGTTAAGAAAACACATCTCAACATTTATCAGAATTGTACTGAAACTTCTTTTTCTCCTCAGTGGCTGAGATATACAGTCTTGGTTTTTTTATTTCAGTGCTACAATACACAGTTGGCCAGCACTGGGTATGAAAACTTAAAGCATTTTAAAATAGGCTATTTTTCGTGGATCACTGAATTAGAAATGAAAATAATGTTAACAGCAAATAATGTTTAACAATTATATAGCTGCAGGTAAGACCTATTCACTGAATAAAAACCAACAAACTGTAGACTATTATGAAGATGAAATCATGACTTTTTCAGCTTTTAGTTTGAATATAAGAAAGCTCCAGAGGAACTGGAAAATTGTATTATAGTCAAATTTCCAAAGCAAGGTGATCTAGGTGCTACAACAGAATGAGATGTCACAGTCCTTATGGGAGGCAACGGTTTTATAGTAGCATGTTAAGCGGAATGCACAAAGCAGTTGAGGAGAAGTTAATGGAAGAAGAGGCTAAATTTTAATGAGAAAAATCCTATGCAGATATGATATTGTAAATAAGATTATTTTCAAAAAGGGACAAACAGAAAAACACAATTGATCATAAATACCACAGATTTTAAGAAAGCATTTTGTAGTCTTTCAACTGAATTGCAACCATAATACCATAACAAAAAACCTGTAATAATCAGCAGAGCAAAGCTTTTATTTTTCTGTAAATTTAACTTTGAGCAAAAGATTCACTATGGTGTTAATCTAGTGCTCATTCACACTGAGTCTCTTACTTAGCATTGACATAAATTGCAATAAGAGGAAACATTCAGATACTTAAGAAAGCAGTATGCTGTGTACAGTATATCAGCAGTATATTAGAAGATTGAGGTTTTGCTGTGTCATATAGGGTTTTTCAGGTTAACTCACTCAAAGGCAAATGCAAACAACTAAAGGTATGAGTGAATATAAATAAGAAATGGGAACTCAATGGGAATAGATATCTATATGGAAAAAATAACACCAATGTATATATTAGCAGGTATATTTGTTAAGCCTGAGATTTCATTATTGAATACCTAAAACAATAGGTTTAGACTAAGATATATTCAATTTAAATTACTTGAGAAGAAGGGACAGTTTCTCATTTTTCTGAGAAGAAAAGATGTTTTTTAATAATGTCTCAGAACGTGTGTCTAGAGTGTCCTTGTGTAGATCTGGCCAGAATAAATTCAAACCTCTTGTTTTCAAGGGTGACAAAATCCCTCATTATAATTTGGAAGTTTAAAACAATCTATCAAAATAAACAAGTAAATCACTAGTTCCAAAATTACCACTCTCCCACCCAGAAGATGTACTGTCATGATTCACCTCCCATCCTCATTTCCCTAAAACTGAATTTTCTCAACTGGCCTTCCAGTAGTAATTGTAATAATATATATCTCCCTTCTTGTCTAACTTATCATAGCCAGCTGTTGCTCCTTGACAAAAAGAAAAAGATTTTATCAAGGAAAAGACTGCAACAACAGACAGGCAGAGATAAGGGGAAATCAGAAGATAGGAAGATCATCTTTACTGCTACATTCATATCAAATTAGGTCACACGCTCACACCATGTACAGCATTACCACAAAGGAAGCAACGTCACACAAGCATCTGACATAGTGGCTATGGGAACACTGCCCTCAAACTTGGGAAGAAGAGATGCTGCTAACTCTTCCTGTAAGGAGAGAGATTTACTCAGTAGGTCACTATTTAGGTTCCCATTTACAGCACTCAAAATGCCCTCTTTTCTATTTCTTGTGAAACATATGTGAACAATGTGTCTGGAAAGCCAACACAGAGCAGCTAAACACACTGAAAATTCAAAGCTTCCCTGGCAGAATTTACCAAAATCTCAAACGCACATTAAATAAAAACTACCATGTTAAGATGCCAAGTCAGCCGTAGCATTCTGGGTGGGGAACAATGTAAAACATAATTACTTTCTTAATACCATTATCACATGGTTATACTGGATTAAATATGTTATGGAGAGATGGGGCTTTTACAATCTGAAACACACTCTGAATCTTTCAATTTATTTCACATTTAAAAAAGGCATTCTGTTCTGATTTTTTTTTTCCTTCCAGTTGGATTTGGTATCCTGCCCTACAATCCCGGGAACAAGTGATGCCATGGGATAGAAACTGGAACCCTGAACTCTGCATTAGGTTGTATCATAGTCAAGGGTTTCCCTATCTTAAAACAGAGGACTATAGTACACAGTGCTCCACTTACCCCACGCCTATGACAAGCAGTCATTTCTGTCATTAAAACTGAAAACTTTGGGTTTTTCCACAATAATATAAACAGGAAAACAATTAGGAAATATGTATCATTTTAAGTTACTGACGGACATAGTTCTTTATAAGGGTCAAAATTATTTTTGCTAGTACAAAAGCAACACTGGGTGCCAAACTGTAGGGCTGTGTCAGATTTCTGCAGGGTGAAGCTACTACTCTGCACAGTGTTGTAGCAGGCATTTATAGTAAGTGATCTGTCCTCATTTTGATGCTGTGACTATTTCTAACAATTGATAACAGAGGCAGCCAATTCTAGTTCATCTTTGCTAAAAAACACTACATCCTCTAAATACATAAAATATTTTGTAAAGATTTTTTTTCATTTTCAGACCTTCTCCCTGTGATTACATGTTTAATTCAATCCCAAAATATTTTGCTGATAGTACCTTTCCCCTGATTTTAAAAGTTATATTCATTTATAACAATTACCAGGTAAATGTAGTCTCTCAACTGATGTGCCAGCTGTTAGACAGCATATGATTTAGCTTTTTAAATAACATTGTGCAGGTTTTGAAGGTAACATAGTGGAAGGGAGTCAAAGAACAGATTTATCAAGCAATCTACAGTCTAATATCATGAAATTGTACAGGAAAAAAAAAATCCTATATAGTTAATTTGGTTGGTTTGCAGTAAATTAGTTGAGGTCTGACTAATCTCTGTACTACTTTGAGAAAGCTTCTGTATTTTATAGATACTGTTTACTTTTACAAAGTCAATATTTCTTTGCTCCACTGTGAGCTGGGTTCTGTGTTCTCTTGCTACCTTATTTAGTGAGCCAAGGTTATTATTACTTTTTATACTGTAATAGCTGACTGCTGCCCAGCAGCCCCTAACCACCTCAATTCCCTTTGCTTCTCAAGGCATAAGATTGGAAACTGACATTGCTGCAACTTCCACAAGCTCATTGAACCTGAAAGGCTAAGAAAACCTTGTTAAATGCCTCAGAAGCAGAAAAATAAATAAATAAATAAAAAAGATCAGAAATGTAGCACAAAATCCATGATCAACCAATGTGCTAAGACAGCAATCAAACCAGAAATATGAAAGAAAAATGACAGTAACACAGTGCAAGATGTACTACACTATTTTTATGCATGGAAATCTAAGGGTAAGAAGAATCCAAAAGGTGTGAAGGGAAAAAACCTGGTTATCTTAAAAATGCTATATAATATATCACCCTCAGATTGTTACATAATTTCTACATTTGGGGAAAGGATTGTAAAAATAGTTATAGATGTGATTTGTTGGTCCAATTACAGAAAAATAAAATCATCATAAACTGTTAATATATTAATGTTTGATTTTCTTCTTGTAGCTACATTTTTAGCAAAATAGCAAAAGAAACTTTTCTAATGATTTTCTGTCAGCTGTTGGAAGTGAAGCACAAACCTGGCACATACAGAGTTTTGTGCATATTTGCCCAGTGCCTGTCCTGAAATATCAACTAGTAGTGGTTCTGGCTTTAGCTGGGGATCCAGCTTAAAACATCCAAATTCAAGACTCTATATGCCAGTCTCTACAGTGCACTATAGACTGAAATTCCCTTTATAGACAAGAGAGGACAAATGACTGTTAAGATGAACACTTTTCTAGACTCCATTAACTTTATTGACCTGGTCATAATATTTGAATATAGTATTCCTAAAGCTGTTGAAACAAATATTTGAACATGAAATTGTCACAAGTTCTTATGAAATTATTGAATAATTTACCATTTTTTTTAGTATTTTACGTCTATGTCTCTGCCTTTGTACACAAAATAAAGCTCAGAGATTACTTGAAACTACTGTTTACCTTCTGCCTTATTAGTATCTTTCAGAGTATTTTTGTTTCATTATTGAATGGAAACTACTATAATCATTTGTTAACTCCAAGTTATTAAAAAGAACATAAAATATTTCATCCCAAAAAAAAAATAAAGGAAAGGAAAAAAAAAGATTAACAATGATTCATTAAAAGTTCACAAATCTTTGGATTTATTCCATGGAGTTGAAGTTATTGTGTCCAGATTTCCAAGGACAACTGTCATATTAGTCTTTATATAATATGTCACAGCTTAGAATAAAATGCATGCTAATTCAAACACTTTTGCCAAGTATCAAGCTTCCTGATCTGCAGATGTTTCTATCAGACTGAGTAGAACAAAAAGTTATAGTAGTTCTGTGATGTTCTACACTCATTTTTGACATGAGAAATCACAGACATGTTTTCTCATAGGAACTGGAAAAGGACCTTATTATGAATCTTCCAGTGCATCTGTATCATAAACAATCTTTGTATTAATAATAACCACTGATGCTAATACTAATAATTGTTTATGCTGTGTGCATAGCTTCCAATGAATATGCTTGTTTAGCATATTCCTCAACTTTTGGTAGTCAGAGAAAAAACTCGAGGCTGTTATGGTATGACTATAGATGGTGATGGGGACTTCCTTACTGTATCATCCTTCAAAACGGCCCAAATACCAATACCAGGCAGGGTTCTTTCAAAAGTATTCTAGGAATATAAATCTCTATTCTATGACAATTTATTTTCTTCAATATTAACAAGAAAAAATGTTATTTTGACCCCTTGAGATTTTGTTCAGTTTATTTACCATATAAACAATTGTTTAAAAATATCAGAGGCAAACACACTTTTTTTAAAGAAATAGGAATTTGCACATAATCTCTTATGATATATCTGTTATATATCTAGAGTACTGGGAATATGAACTGCTATTTTATTTTAACTCCAAGATTCATTTTTAAACTGTAAATTCTGAAGATACTTATTTTAAAATTTCATTACAATTTTTTGGCTAAATTATTTTATAAAGAAAATAACTAACATGTCAGTAAGACTTGTGATGTCTTCAGCTTTTGCTAGACATTACGTAATAATGCCTAAGGTCTCATTTCTTGGGAAACACAAAATCCAACTGAAATTATTGGGTTTCTGGAGGCATAAGGACAACAAAAGCTATTTGTAAATATTGTCCCTTTGGTGGCTTTTGCACAAGTGTAAGATTTTACTTCATTGTATCTATATGAAATCTCTAAGAACATTCATCTGCTAAAAGGTTTGTCTCCTAGGCTCTTCAAAGTTTGTACTGTGGAAATATTCAATCACCTAGCAGTGTCTCCTCCGCTCTTGTCAAAATCTGTGAAAATAGGTATTTCTGGAAATGAAGGTGTGTGTATTGTATACGAACAGTTAAATTCCTCCTTTAATAGGAGGTAACGAAGACAGCTGTAATGAAAGCACTGGTAACGTTACTTGATTGTGATATTTTTTCTTCAATAAATTAAATTTCAATCACCTGTACAGAAAATCACTTCTGATATTAAGACATAGTTTACCGAGTTTTCCCCATATATTGGGAAAAAATGAATTAAGGGTCTACTAGGGCAATGACTTTACCAAGAATTCTACCAATTAAATGGTTACTTAAATGACTTGGAATATATGACATTAAATGGTTGAATTTTCAAGAGTTTTCATTGTTTAACTATAATAGTAAAAAACTATTTTATATTATATTTTTTTCACTTCTCTGGTAATATTTTTATCATTCTGCCCACTGCACATAATGTACAATGGTTTATTTTAAATTTTAGGCCAAAGTAAAGTCCAGCAAAATGATTTCATTTAAACTACTGCAAAACATCTTACAAACATTTTTTTTAATCTCACATCCATTATTGTTTATGCTAAGATCTGTAAAAACTTATGTGCCAGAGAATTTTAGTTTTTTGCTAAAGTTTGGATTTATATTGAGAGTTTAAAATTTTCCAGTTTCTTTGAAGTGTGAAACAAAGCTTTTAGTTTTCATATTTACACAGAAATTTATCATGTACAGTCAAATGTCATACATGATTAATGAAGAAATGTCAGTCTCGTAGAACAGAGATATATGAAGTGCATGTTTGAGGAAATATTTAACAAACAATGTTTCCTGTATGTTTCTTCTATTTTTTATTCTTTTATTACCATTATCTTGTTCTGCAACATTCCTCATCACCTCAGCTAGAAGGAATCATAGAAGCATGGAATCACAGAACAGCACAGATTGGAAGGGACCTCAAAAGATCATCTGGTCCAACCTTTCATGGGAGAGGGAGCCTAGATGAGATTATTGAACACCTTGTCCAATCTCATCTTGAAAACCTCCAATGATGAGGACCCTACCATGTCCATGGGGAGGTTATTCCACTGACTGATCTCACTGTAATAAAAATCTTTCCTATGTTGAGTTGAAACATCTTCCACCGCAACTTGTACTGTTACCCATTGTCTTCTCCATGCAGCTTGTTGTGGAGGAGTGGGCAAAGGTATGAGAGACAAGGACTCATGCATGCTCATCCTAAGCATTTCCCTAGTGCCTAGTTTTGGGGAGCTCTTTGTTCAGCATGCTGACTGAATATGATCCCATTTCATGCTACCTCTTTTCTTTCTTTATGTACCCATGTTCTGGCTAGAGAGGCTAAGTAACTGAAACTTGCTCTTGTATTCAACTCTGAAAAGCCAGAAACTTAAAAATCTCCCCTTTGGTTTGGTGACATTTGATGACTTTTTTTTTTTCACATAGCAATATATCTTAATACAAATAAGTAAAAAAGTGGTCTGTATTTACAGTATGGTCTTTAATATAAATAAATTTCTGTGTTAATATTTTATTCTGCATCAATATTTTCAGATAGCTGAGCATTCTGGGATATCATAGATATGTGGAATATAATCTTAGTGCCTTCTGACCTTTTTACACATATTGTACTGTATGATATTGACTTTACTATCTGTATGGATGCTTAAATTAAGTTCATAAAACAAAGAACAAGCAGTTTTCTTCCTAGGAAAAAAATGCTACTGGAAACAAATACTGACACTGTACATGAATTTACTTTTTGTCACAAATTAACATGACACTTAAAAAAAAAAAAGAATTTTTCCAATACCTTTGGGAATCTTTTAAGGAATTTAGTCTTACTTCAGTTCATAGTGGTTACATGCAAGTCTCCTATGTTGATTTTGTTTCATCAAAAAAAAATGATTAAGCTGAACTTGAAAAGTAATGGCGTGCTTTGCTTTATTTTCACAGCTATAATTTCTTAACTGGAAAAGCAGGTTCATGTACTTAGACTATTTACATTTTAGTATAGTTTTTAGACATACATGATTACTTATATAAATATATTTATAACTGTTACCTTTTTTCTTTTCATTACCTTTACTAATGATTTCAACATATGTTCCACTATCATCATGTTTGTAGCTCATACATTTAGCCATATTAACCTCTCCCCTTCTTTCTGCAAAAATGTATATAGCTTTTATGAGAATTTAAAATTATGTCCTAATCTCTCTCCATCCCACTTTAAAGCTTTTGGTCCTTCCAGCATAACTGTAACATTTTCTATTAGTTTTAGCCATTACAGCTTATGTTATAATAACTGACTCAAGTTAACAGGTTTTACCATCACATAAAATCATAAAGAAAGGTATATTCTTACTTCCAACTATCGCTGTTTTTCAGGATTTCCTCACACCCTAAACTCTTCTGAAAAAACACTTCTAGAGGGATTCGGCTCAATATTTATATTCATTTGAACAAGGTTTCCATTAGAGTCAGTAAAGACCTAGTGTATTATTCAATTACTCCCTCATAGCTTTCTGGTGAAATTTGATATGCCTCATGATATACCTTGACCTGCAGGTGCACTAGAGCACACGTCTACAGTGTATCCCATGTTGCATCTGTTGGCCAATACCACAAATCTATTCAAATGGCTATATACTTATGTTTAAACAACTAAGCTGAACTTACAATTGATACAAGTAACAGAATATAAACATAAATTACAGGTCAGCTAAAAGTGGATATCTACTGTAGAGTGAGCTGAATACTTCACTGAGAATTTTGACTGGATTTCAGTCAGCTGTTTGCTTACAGACATTTCTGTGGACCTGTGAATGGACTGGTCCTTATTTCCTGCTTTAATTACTGTCTCATAGCTTGTGTCCATACTACTCATGTTTAAGGTCTGACAGGGCTGACTAGTTGGTTCCACAAACCACAATGTTTGCAGTAAGACTTGGTCTTGATAATTTTCCTGCAGACCTTGTCAAGAGAGTAGCCTGCCTAACACATTATGCATTTATATCCAGCATGCCATATTGCTATTTGTATTCTTGTTGAGGACCACAATGGAACACCTTTTACAGCTTTGTTAATTTTTAAGAGGAACAATTTAGCGCTGTATTCAAATGTTTCCATCTAGAGACATATCCTCACAGTTCTGTAGATGTCTTGCAGTAACTAATCTTTCCTGCCTCCGGAAAAAACTTGGGGCAACTCTGAGCCTTATTTAGGCAGTCTTTCAACAAGTGCTATGGATCTTTAAGAATTAATATTTCCTTCTAACATTCTGAAGAGAATGAGATAGCTGCCTTGAAAGCCCATCATATTTATGCTTTTATAGCATGACACTAATGTTGTCCTGCCCTAGAAGAAAATCCAAGGGCAACCTGACATGAGTGGGTTACTGCTAGAACAGGACCATGAGGAAAAGCATGGAGTGATCCAGACTGACCCCAGGTAGGTATCCACTGAGGCAGGAAAGGAACAGGGAAAGAGAGAACTCAAGTGATCTGCCTAAGAGTAACTGCTAAAGCTGAGTGAACAACAAATAATGTATTTGTCTGTATTGGGTTTGCCTGGCAAGGTTTTGGTAGTGAGGGGGCTACAGGGGTGGCTTCTGTGAGGAGCTGCTAGAAGTTTCCCCCATGTCTGACAGAGTCAATGCCAGCCAGCTCCAAGATGGACCTGCCACTGGCCAAGGCCAAGCCAATCAGCGACAGTGGTAGCACCTCTGTGATAGCATATTTAAGAAGGGGAAAGAAAAAAAACCCTCTGCAACTGCAGACAAAATAGAGGAGTAAGAATATGTGAGAGGAACAATTCTGCAGACACCAAGGTCAGTGAAGAAGGAGGGGGAGGAGGTGGTCCAGGCACTGGAGCAAATATTCCCCTGCAACACATGATGAGGCAGACTGTCCCCCTGCAGCCCATGGAGGTTAACGGTGGAGTAGATACCCACCTGTAGCCAGTGGAGAACCCCATGCCGGAGCAGGTGGATGCCCAAAGGAGTCTGTGACACCATGGCAAGCCTGTGCTGGGGCAGGCTCTTGGTAGGACCTGTGGACCCATGGAGAGAGGAGCCTGCACTGGAGCAGGTTTGCTGGCAGGACTTGTGACCCTGTGGGGGACCCATGCTGGATCAGTCTGTTCCTGAAGGACTGCACCTCATGGAAGGGGCCCACACTGGAGCATTTCGTGAAGAAATGCAGCCTGTGGGAAGGAGTCAAGATGGAGAAGTTCATGGGGGACTGTCTCCTGTGGGAGGGACCCCACACTGGAGCAGAGGAAGAGTGTGAGGAGTTCTCCCCCTGAGGAAGGAGCAACAGAGACAACGTGTGATGAACTGATTGCAACCCCCATTCTCTGTCCCCCTGCACAGCTCAGGGAGAGGAGGTAGAGAATTCAGGAGTAAAGTTAAGCCCAGGAAGAAGGGACGAGTGCAGGGAAGGTGTTTTAAGATTTAGTTTTTATTTCTCATTATCCTACTCTGATTTGATTGGCAATAAACTAATTTCCCCAACTTGAGTCTGTTTTGCCTGTGATGGTAATTGGCGAATAATCTCTCCCTGTCCTTATCCTGATCCATGAGCCTTTTGTTACATTTTCTGCCCCCTGTCCAGCTGAGGAGGGGAGTGATAGAGTGTCTTTGGTGGGCACCTGGCATCCAGCCAAGGTCAACCCACCACATTGTCTTTGAAACTGAGGTGAACATAAAGGTGTAATCTTTATCGTTTTTCTGTTACTTATAGTACTTGACAATTTGGAAGATGAGAAATGTCACAATATTTTAGTTACTATATTTTATTTTTCCCTCAAAGAAATTTTGACATATTGCAAGAACTGAGATGTTTGAGAAACCTCCTATGAACTTATTACTTGTATGTGTTGATTCAGTTATAAATACTTACGGGTTCAAAATGGATTTTCTTCTTTCCTTTTAGTTGTCAAAATCAGAGAGCTACCCTAAATAAGGCCCAGTTATCAGCACACAAATTTGGGATGCTGATGAACAGCAGCACAAGGATTTAAACTCACTCCTACCATAAGCCAGTCAAGTGTTTCAGTTATCAGGCTAATGGTTAGTCTCTTGCTTACTGAAGAATTTTAAACAGTCTTGGCTTCATCAAGGCTATGTTGAATTAAATTTTTTTGATATTTTAGCACATTTTATTCTATAGGAAAAAAGAATCCTATCTATCTTTGTTCAAGAAGTAGTCCTTTAACATCATGCATTTCAATTTTTTCTTAATCTTTTATTTCTCAGCACTTTCATTTCTACATGACTTAAATGTCTGTATTAATTAATCCTCTGCTTCTCATGCACTCTTAGACTTTAAAAGAAATTATTGTTTCTTAATGTATGATGTCAGAGCAGGAAAACTAAGCACACATCATCTTAGTGAAGCACATCAGGGTTGGTTGAAATCTTAATAAACCTTAAGCTATAGAACGTTTGGGTATGTCTTTTTCAGAATTTAATTTTGTTCCTCAAGCAATTCTCTTTCAAAATAAGTTTATTTCTTACCTATTTCCAATTAACATCCCTGATTTCAGGCACCAATAAAAAGCACAGGGGACAATAAAATAATGAAGGCAGTGTCACAACAAAAAAAGAAAAATTATTTTGTTTCTAATATGACATTAACAGTATATATCTGACAATGAAAATTTCCTTTCAAAAGTAGTAATTCAACCATTGTTTTTGACAAATGTATGTAGTCCAATATATTTGCATGAAGCAGATCTTGTTTAACATAGCAAAGATCTGATTTTTCCTCCCGATAGACAGAATATAACTATTCATTATGCAGTCTTCCTTCTTTTTGCCTCATAACCAGACCTGCTATAAAGAAAAAAAAAAAGAAAAAAAAAAAGAAAAAAAAAAGAAAAGAAAATGAAAAAAAAAAAAGTGCCTCGACATTCTGAAAATAGACTGCAAAAGCTTAATGTTTAGAACAAACTCCTGCCACATAATTTTGAAGTTGTATATCTTGGAGTTGCTAGCCTTACCCAAACAATATTAAAGGATATCTAAATTGCTAATGGATTGAATATCTTCACTGAATTAAATGAACTTTTGAATTATTGTACGATACATTCTGTTAGCTATAAGATAATTGATTGCTTTTTTTGAAAAACAAAGACTATAGTGTACTCATTGAACTAACGAAGGAAGGACAAAATGAATTTTTAGCCCTGTTATGCTTTAGGAGAAGCACTTACTATAATTTTAAGTGTGCTTCACTCAAATAGCAATACAAACATTACAAGTGTATTTAAGATGTATTTAGAGATATATTTATCTCCTCTTACTTTTTTTTTTAATCCTTTATAACTTAGATAAAATAGTATGAATATCAACATAGCTTGTGAAATTATCTACTGCCTATCTACTGATATTATCTTTTTTTTCTTTTTTGGGGAGGTCCTTATTGTATAGCCATGAAGGTGTCAACTGCATGACTGCTAACTTTTGTATTTTCTTCTCATGCATCTTCTGAAAGCAAGATGATTGTGCATCTCAGAATTATTACCTAGCTTTCTAGACAGCAAATAAAATCTGAAACCTGAAGAAAAGGCAAAGTGTAATCCACATTAAGTTATATTTTTGTGATAGAAATGTTTCTTCTTTCCATTTCTAATTACAAAATATTATTTTTCTACTGGCTTTTCTATTAATTTTTTACAATAGTCAGCTGACACTCAAACTATGGTACATATTTACATGCAGTCAACACTTCAGATTATGCAGAACTCACCAGTCTGAGGTACATAGTCTAACAGTTGCTAATTAAGGTGCAGCCTCCTTAGGAATGTAAGTAAGTGAATTGCAAATGTGGATTTAAAAGCTGGAAACAGTTCTATTGGCTGAACGAATTCTTGCTCTAACAGTTTTGTTCATTGACACATATAGAATGAGCACTTGTATTATAACCCTGCAGATATATTTCAGTATGTATTTATAATCTGCACTGACCCAAGCAGCTAGGAGTCAAAATTAATTTTTCAAATGATGGAAATTAGCTGCAAAAATCTGAAAAATATGCAGAAAAGAAGTAGCAGTCTTGTTTAAGATGATATGTACATGGTGAGGCAGCTATTTCCTGCCCACACCTATAACGTCTCCCTCCTCAGCCCATATGCATTTTTATCTTATTTGGTTATCAACTTTACATGTGTCTGAAAGACAGAAAGGATGTTCTGTAAAAATTCACGTAGTACATTTGAGGTTATCAGAATTCTGCTAAGTATTGAGCTAATCAAAGCTGAAGTCTTTTTAGATGTAGAACTTCAGATTCTTATGGTACTGTACTACTCATCTAACTCTAGACAATCCTGGCTGCACAGAAGTGGTAGGGTTTGTGTTCCACACCTCCTGTACCACCTGCATCCCAGCTTTATCCTGGGGGAACTGCCATATTCTGTTTCGATGTCTAAATGGAGACTCCTTGTAACCATATCTAGCTCCTTAAACATAAATCTACATTTCTTAGTATGTTTGAATAATAAAATAAAGGAACCAAAATGATGTAGTAGCTTAGTCCTGGCTCTGTTTATGAGTCTAATTTTAGTCTTCAATGGACTTAGCAGAAAAGTATCTGTAGTTTTAATACAGAAAGAATTGGCCATGGTCTTAATAATGACTGCAGAAATATTTCTGCTCATCTATAAGCTATACATTAATTAATAAGCTTTGACTTTAATTTTTGCTACTCATTCTTTATTAACATTTGTAGTTATTTTGACTTGTAGCATCACTGTATATAATAAGTGCATATAATTGAATGGTAAGATATTCATAAATTTAGATGATTATGGCAGGTTTGTAGTCAGCACTTCTGTTGATTGTTCTTTTTAAATTTAAGATTATGAATTTTTAGCTCTTTCCTTAGCTTATAATTAACGGTCTTATTAAAATAAAACTGCAAATAGCCAGCAGCTGGTACGTTCAGTGTACAGTATATCAAATTTTTCCAAAACAAATGATTCAATACTAATGCAAATCTCATTTTGCTAATACTGAAATTATAACATGCCTGGAACCAAAAACTACACTTGAAAAAATTACATTTGAAATTACTTAAAATTGTAAGTCTCTTTTTAAAAACCTCTTTTTAAGCTGCAGTTTAATTTAACAAGTAGCACTGCTTCCATCAGCCAAATAGTTTGGGCATTAAGAGATATTCTTTGCCCAAGGTAACTGTTATTTGGCTAATGATCTATTTGGAAGCTATTGTAAGTTGAGCAGAAAGTAATTGGCACATTGAAGAAAATAATTTTCTTGCAAATCAGACATCACAGATAGTAGCCTAGGGCCTTAGACCTGAAAACTCTCCTTTATGTATGTGCTTAATTTACACGAGTAATCCAGCTCCAGTCAAAGGCAAAGCTATCTGCTTGCTTTTGTTTGTTTTGCTTTTTCTACTGCTCATTATTTGTGTTTTATATGTAATAAATACTGGTGATTTCCATGTCCTCAGTGGATTTTAAAGCTAAATCCCAAAGAGAGAATATGAGAGTGTACTCATTTTTAAAAAAATATCTGTGCTCCAGTCATGGTCAGGCTCCATACTGTGGGGAGGACATGAGTTCCCCACTCTCCAGCCCTCGGAGGCTGTGGGTTCGACTGTAGCCACAGAAGATTCCTTCACACAAAGTGTAACAACTTTTTGTTTTTTTGGAAGCTTATGAAGAGATCAGGTTGCAGTATTGAAGATTTGGGGAAAATCTGTAGTCTGTAGGCTGTGACTGTCACTCTGGTTAGAGTGAAACTTTTTTGAAGTATTTTGAAGTTTTACTGTATCCCAGAGGTAGTCAAAGCCTACTTTTCTATAATCTCCTCTAGAAATTATTTCTACAGCTTGACCTTCAGTTTTTTTTTTTTTAATTCCTCCCATTGTTATTTTTACACTATATAACTTGATATGTATACTTTATACACTCAAGCATGTACTCACAGATACACAGGCACAGACACGTTCAAGCTATCAGATATCCAATAATTAAATGTCTGTGTGGATAAAAACATATTGATTGTAGAATTAATGAATATCAGGAATTAAATACTGTTGCCAAGATTAGCAAAGATAAAGTGTAATGAATTTAATGTTGAAGATGAACAGTGATTACACAGAAAGAAAAAAAAAAGGATTAAATTGTTTCCCAAAAATCAATAAGATATTGATTAAATTCTATACATCTTTCTGTCTTAAGTGCCCATGAGTGGATACTTATAACAGCTTACAAGCTATATATTTTAGGAATAAAAAAATTTAAAAGATGTTATTCCTGACTATGATGAAAAAACATTTTTTTTCTATGTCTTTGGATGATTTCACTTTCCTTAAATCAGTTATTTTTGCTAGAAGCTATGTGAATAGAACTGCTTTTAAGACTTGGCAATATTCTCTGTAACATACATTTTTTGTGGAGAAAAAAAGACTTTGTTTTCTTAAAGGCATTGCACACAGAAAAAGAAAATACTTGTTTAAAAACTGGAAAACATAAACACTTGCAGTTTAAAAAATGAGTTATAGTAAAAGTATTGGAGGAAATAAAGAGATAAGAAAGGCCAAATAATTTCACAGAGTTTTAAAGAATATAATGAGAAAATTAGATTAACAACTTATACCTTTAAGTGTGTAGTTTTGAAGAGCTGTCTAGGTAGCTATCTGATAGAACTGATCCTAGAATAAATAGCATAAAGACTCTCTCTTTTGCTTTAAGAAAGATTTAAAGGAACTAAATTATGAGTGCAAATTTTTTTTCTTATCCTGGGCAAAGTGCTGTGCATAGATGGGAAGCAGGCAAGCACTCAATGTGCAGCACTGCCCCGACCTGAGCTGGTTTTGATGCCCAATAACTCCATACAACACACCACCTCTCCTATCCTGAGTGACCTCCATAACAGGTGGAGCCCAAAGTCATGGACTAAATGAGCTCACTGAACATTTTGTGGGCATTAATGGACATTTCATGGGGTTGATCTGTAGACTAAGGGAATTATATCTGTGTACATATCAAAGGAAGGGAAGGGTGTGGTGGTTAATGAGGATGTATTGGATAGTGTGGGACCTGAGCATGACATAAATGGTATGGAATAAGGGGTGGATACTGTTCTGGTTTAAACTGGTATGGATAAATGGTGAAGATTGCACAAGTTTTGGCTGGGATAGAGTTAAATTTCTTCATAGTAGCTTATATGGTGCTATGGTTTGGATTTGTGCTGGAAACAGTGTTGATAACACAGGGATGTTTTAGCTGTTGCTGAGCAGTGCTTACAGAGCATCAAGGCCTTTTCTGCTTCTCACACTGGCCCACCTGTAAACAGGCTGGGGGTGCTTAAGAAGATAGGAAGGGACACACCCTGGACAGCTGACCGCAACTGACCAAAGAGATATTCCATACCATATGATGCCATGTTCAGCAATAAAAGCTGGGAGGAAGAAGGAGGGAAGAGGGGCAAAATAGAATATTTTACAAGCCTGCTTACTAAGCCACCTTGTAAAACCAGCCAAAATAGAATAGAAAACACTGTTGTGGTCAGAAACAAGGTGATAATGTGTCCTCTCCATCTATACAGACAGTTTGGAATTTAGAGGTAATATCTTCTTTTCAAAAAAACCCTAGGAAGTTAAAAAAGCTGCTATTCTACAATGTTTGTAAATACGATATATAGTTATAAATCTGTGAAATAAAACCTCTTCCTACTTACTCTTGCACAAATGGATTTGTAGAGCTGACCACAGGGTGCATAACCTGACTAATGTATTGATAGTAGCTTAATACTTTCCTAAAAATGCTGATCATTATTGTTATTGATATATATAAAGCATCCTGAATGTGGTGGATGTTCAACAAGTAAAACTATTCGATACTACTGCTTAACATAGCATCATTGAAATCACACAATATTGACTATATATATAAATATTGACTGTTTTCTGTGTACTATCTATTTGTTGCCTGGTAAGAGGGAAAATGTTCATTAAAAGGGTGAAAACCTTAGCAAATATAACATCAGGAAATGGTATTTGAACATTAAAGAGCAAATCCATTGCTAAGTCCAAAATAGTGGAGGGAAAGTAGTGGCACATTTTTAAATATAGCTTTTTAATATGACCCCAATGATTGATAGCCATTCAAATGAGGTTTCATCTCCCCCTAGTGGAAGGAGCTATATGAGAACAAACACCTGATTTCCTCCATATTCCCCTATTTCTGCATAAAGTTTTGTGACTGGATTAGGTTTCTATACAAGAGAAGTTAAGGCTCATTGGATCACATATAATTTCTCACAGTAGTGCATACCATTATACTTTCCTCAGTAAAGCTTTACCAAATAATAATAAGATTAAATAGGCATATTTTTTTTCAGATAATTAGCAGTTTAAGTGACTGCATGAAAAGAGGAAATTCTCTTATCTACAGGCAGTGTATTTGTATGATTTCAAACCATCTTTTTAACATTATTTTTAATTACCTCTTTTGCAGAATAATGTGGTAGCACATCATTTTTTTGTGTCAGGTCATAAAAAACCTGACATAAATCAATCTCTATTTCCATATTACACAGGATTCTTATGGAATCGGACTTTCCCTTTTTTTTACTTCTCTCCAAAAGAACAAATGTTTGAGAAGTCGTTTGAAATCCTCTCATAAATTATTACACAGTCTGTGTAAGGGATTAGGATGTAAAGTTTAACTTCCAAAATCAAGGGACTTGAGTTAGGTTGAGAAACCTTTGAATCTTTTGTCTGTAAATTTTAGAATCCTTTTGCATGATTCTTACATTGGCAAAGTGAAGAAGAGCAAAGTATTAGTCTGAGCAAGCTAGATACACTGAAGTGACAATACACTAAAAATAGAATCTATCGATAAGCTCCTTTACAATGCTATCTGTCTGAAAAGTTATTTAATAACATAGTTGGACAAGAAAGAACTTCTATCAGACTACTTTTCAAATATTTAGTTGCATACTGGAAGTAACAAGTACTTAAGTTTTGACATTAAATTTACTTTAGGTTATTTTCTTCTTTTGGTAAAAGTTAAATATTCATCTTAAGCAAGGATTGATTTTTGTTATATATTAGCTTTAAATGTATGTTTTAAGCATAAATTTAAATGTTTTCTGGACTTAGGTCTATTGTTTAAAAAGTTATTGAAAAAGGAGATTGTCATAGATACAACCACATAGGACTTTTCAGGCAATATCATAACAAGAGACAGTTATAACAGTTTTTGGATATATATTTTGAAAAGTTGTAGAAATATGATCTTTCTACACAGTATGATGAACAGCTTTTTAAGACTACTGTCCTGGATTCATCCATCATACTATAAGTAAGTTACTTAGCTTAGTCACCTGAGATATATATGGAGTCCCTAGAATGAAGTTGGCATGTTTCAGTTCAGGCATGGTCAGATCATCTTAATTGAGATTTTAGTCATTCTCTGGAAATGTTCACTTTCTCTTCTTGTACAGAAATCTTAAATTTGGGATGCTCAGCAAGGTACCTTAAGATAGGTGAGCCTAATATAAGCAATGACTAGCTAGATAAGGGATCAAGGAGGGTTTCTCTATGTTAGTCCAGAAGAAACCTTGAGGGTTTTCTTGTTTATCTCTACATGGAACAGGGATTAATTGAAATAATTATGTAGTCATACCTCATTTAATTAATAATTTTCATGGCTACAGATTTAACTTTAGCATCTCATCCTTTTCTCTTGTTCTCAAAGCCACTACCACACTGAGAACCGAAATGGCACAGTCTAACTGAAATGGTAGTGCTACACATAGGAATAGCCAGATGAGAGTTCATAGTCCATGATACATTGAAGACTGGATTTTACTTTAAAAAAAAAGTAAATAAAAAAAATAAAATAATTGGATCTAACTTTGAAGTTGGCCCTGCTTTGAGTAGCCTGAACCAGTTGACCCCAGTGCTTCCTTCTGACAATTGTGGAATCTCTGGTTCAATTTCTCATTTATTTGTTTCTGTACATGCATAGGTTCAGCTAGCAGCCAAACTGGATAAATACAGAACAGAAAACATTATGTAGGGGCTGAGGTTTCTTTATCCTGGAGGAGTGGAACCAAGGGGTGGGAAATCTAAGGAGAGAGCTAATTTCATTCTTCAGGGCTCTATTGTCTGGTTATACAGAAAAAGGAGTCAGACTTTTTGCAGTGGTACACAGCAAAAGAACAAGAGGCAGCAGTCACAGGTTGAAGCAAGGGAAATTCTGGCAGCTCATAACAGAAGAAAACTCTTCACGATGAAGGTAATAAAGCATTGGGAGTTGCTCAAAGAGGTTGAGGAATTTCCATCCCTGGAGCTGCTATGGACTCAAGTGGATAGGCCCTGAGCAATGTGATCTGACACTGAAGTTGGTCTTGCTTCCAGTGGAAGTTTCTACTAGATGATCTTCCAACAGCTCTACAGTAGGTATTCTAGACGTTGAGACAAAGTTTTCTTAATTTATTGTTTCTTCCTTTAATACTTTGATTTTGCTGCCAGATGTAAAATGAATATAAAAAGAAGGCTTATGTTTTTTCTCTTATCAGAAATATCTCTTGTTGATCATTCATTCTGTAATAATGCAATTGTCATGGTCCAAGACCAAATCAATGCATGGAGAAAAAATGGATTTGGACACTAAGACACTTTAATTACAGATGTATGCAATTTTAGAAATTACATGACTTCCCTGTTCCATGGGAGAGATGGCACAGTCTGAGAGGGAAGTTATAAGGGTCAGCATAGCAGTTCCTTACACAGCTTTCCTGTGCCATGGGAGAAATCAGGCAGTCCAGGAGGAGAGTTGAGGGGTTAGTACAGGGGGCTCCAGATATGCCTGGTGCAGGCTCATCAGTCTCCCAGTGTATCTCTGGTTCCCAGGTTCCCCCAGAATTCCTTATTTTCCCTAATTATAGGATTAGACTACCACCTTGGTGTCGGGTGTTCAAGTTACACAGCTGCTTTCTGATTTGGTGTTGCTGCTTATGGCAGTCAAAAGATGCTTCTGGACATGCTGCCATTCTTGATGGTAGGTTGTTTGTATAGTTTGGCTATCCATTTCCTTGAGCTCACAAAAACTATTCAAGGTTCATTCTGTCATTCGGAACAAGAGGTTGGTCGTATATTACGTACTTAAACAAAAGGTTGATTAAACTTCATGGGCTTATGCTAGCAGCTGTGCTAACCAGGCTGAACTCATCCTAATGGCCACAGTTATTAATAAGCATTACTAAAAATGGCAGCTGTCCATGAGTCTTCTGTGAGTGTGTTCTAAATTCTCTGTCTCCGTATAAGGTGAAAATGTTTATAATTTCTTCAGGGATTAATTCTTTCAAGAGCTAATTGCCAAAGGACTGTGATGTCTCAGCTGAATACACTGCAATCTACTTGAATTATATTCATATATAGATGACCCTGTTTGTACTTGTGTGAACTATTAGATACATTATTTTAATTTGGTAAATGAAATTTCTCTATTCACTTAAGCCTCTGAAGAAAAAGCAGAGATACCCAAAGAACAGTCTATTTATTTTTCTGTGTTTTAAAAATTGTAAAATTAAACTGCTATCTATAGACTGTGAATTGCTCAGAAAGAGATACTGGACAGGAGGGGAGTAGTTGGCTAATTGTGCTAGTGACATGTAGTTACCCACTTGTGCTCCACCTCCTCTTTGTGTCTTCTCCACCTGACTATGGCGGACAGCTTCTGAGCAGTCTGTCTTGGTGGGCCTGGATGGTAGGTTAATGATTTGCCTGACAAACTGAAATGTGAGAAATCTTGTTAATTTATGTAGGTTATTTTCCGTCTCTTGCTGAGCTCACTGTTTCAGACTCATTGTTTGCCTGGTTCTTAAAAAAGGTCTTGAGCATGCCACAGGGCAGCTTAAGGGGAAAGTTTAGACAAATCCTAAATGTGCACCAGAATTGTCCTTAAAAATAATAATAATAAAAATATATAGTAGCTATATTTCTATTAGAAAATTATACAGAAACAGGGAATGTTCCCAGGCACTGGAACTCCATCAACTGTCCTGTTAAATTGCTGGAATGATCCCTGGCACAGTTTAGCCTGTGCTAGCTGGTTTTCTCTCAGAAAATTCCAGATCATCATTTGAGCATTAGCATTGACCAGAGGCAGTTCATGCTAGATATTTCCATGCTTTGGAAAGTGAAAGAATTCAACCATAGGAACATTTTTTTCCTACTGTTTTGGGTGTTTTGTGAGTTTTGCTATTTTGTGTCTGTTTACCTCATAACACAAACACAATTAATTTATTACTAATGTTATAATCCATGAGGACTTGGCACATGGAAAAAAAGTATCAGGATGGTGCCATGTAACTATTCAGTATATATTATAGAGTGAAAGGCTGTACCTATGAGGTGAGCATGCCCTTCAATTCTGGCACTAAGTGTATTTTGCCTCGGTTGCAGCTCGATGTTGTGGGGAACAATGTTAGCTCACCACTCCACTGCACATGCAGATTTCCTTCCACAGGGAGGAAACAAAAAATATGTTCTAGCAGGTCTCTTCATGGAGATAATTGGAGCATGTTTTCTTTGCATATGAAATGAGGCCAGTGAGTCCAATCTGCTTAAAGCAGGATGTACTGAAACGTAGATCCAGTCGCAGGACGTGCTGGAGATTTTTGATTGTTATACTGTGGAAAATAACTGAAGAATTTTCACAAGGTGTATAAAAGCCTTAAAGCACCCATATTTCATCACTGAGATTCATACAACGAAAAACGAAAGAAAAATATTCAAATTAGTTAGCAGAAAAGAAGATGTAGGAAATACAGGAATGCATTTGTACAAGTCTTCCAGAGCCAAGAAGAAGATAATGAATGGCATTGAACTAGCTCTGTTTGTTTGCTGATATAGAAGGAGGGAGAAACACCAGGAACACTATGTCATTACCTCAGAATTCCTGGGTCAAGACTTTCACTAATTGAAAAGAAGTTACATGTTATTTGTTTAATACCTGAAATAGTTATTTGAATCTGTTCACAAACATGACACAGTTACCACTCACTAATTGGCTGAGATACAAGTGTTGAATAGCAGGGGTCTTGTAGATCAGAAATGAAGTGCAGTGGCAAAGCTGTATGTGAAAAATGTACCAATGTATTCCACATAATGTTTACTCATGCCAATGTTATTAATCTCATACTTCCATAAACATTTAAATTTGTTCTCAGCTATTACATTTTTAATTACATTCCAGTTTAATCGCTTTTTGGAAAGAAAACATAAAATTTTGCATAATTAATAAAGTAGATAGATAGTATATACACGGAGGACTTCATTATCCTTACTAAGTGTTGAAAGCTTGTTCAGGTTAGCTATTTTAAGAGCGGATTTTATTTTTCTTTGAGATCACAGGCTGCTTCAAATTTCTTTCAAGGTCTCCTTATAATTACTGTATTAAGCATTCCCTGTACTTGAAAGTTAGGGATAATTTCATTAAAGCTGAACTACATTAACTACTTTAACACTGAAATATTGTAACTAATATATATAAATGTGTTTGGATTTTTTCTTATATTAGGAAAACACTTATGTGAGTGTATCAACATTTTTATGCATAATATGGCATTAAATGGTGAAAACTGATGATATTTTAATGTAACATTTATATGACCTCTTCAATACAGTTAAGTACAGTTTATTAGCTAGTCACCCACATGTTCATCTGCATTTCCCTGGGCTTGGAGACTAAGCAGAACAGAACTAATTCAGTTTTACTATGCAAAAGAACAGAGTTTCAGTGGCTTATTTATGAGAAGTGCTCTTCCTCTTCTTGTGTAGCATATTTTGTAGGAAATCTTTTCTACTGACAGAGAATAAAACAAAAATATTCATAGGTTCATTCATTTATCAGTTAATCTCTGCATTTGTATGAAGATTCACTCAAAACAGTAAGTGGGGTTATAGAATTTAACTGCTCAATGTTTTTAAAAGAAAAGGCTTTGTCTTTCTGTCCTTTGGTAGTTTTCTCATAGCATTCTTTTTGACATGAATCAGTGGGAAAGAAGGGAACATAAATATTATGTTGGTTCATTTTTACTGCAATGTTGCTTAAACTTATCACTGCCCAGAACATTAAAAACCTGGCAGTAAAACCTCTTCACTGTCAACTGTGGGTATTGATTCAAAAATCATCCATGATCCAGAATTCTTTCACAGTTTTAGCACACGAATAATATCAACAAAACAGTGGTGGAACAATGTTCAACATTATTGTGATATTAAGTCATATAATAGGTCAGCAATTGGAATTGTGGTCACCTTAAATTCCAGTTAAAAACAATAAATGCATGCTGTATTTGAATAAAAAATAAAATATTCAACATTTACAAAGAAATAAAAGAAGTGAACTAATTTCAAAAGTTTCTTGAAAAAAATGTATTCTGGAAATATCAAATAATTTTATCTTTAAATTGCATAAAATAAAAGTATGAATAATTTATAATTCTTGCATAATTTATTGTATAAGCATAATGAAGATTATAAGAGAGAGTCATGTTACAGAAATAAAATGTGTATTAGTATACAGTTTATATGTGATGATGATCATAATTTGATATTTTATCATGGTAAGTCAGGTTAACATTAGAAGAACACAGATAAAATTAGTATTTTTAATTAGACATTGGGTTTTTTTGTAGAACACTTTCTAATGAGAAAATTGTTCTGTTGGGAAATATTGTTCAGCTGTGTTTTGACATTTTCCTATTACAGTTCTGAATGTTTTAAATGCTTTTTCAAAATTTAACTGTCCAAAATAAAACACGGAAATTCTGAAAGGTTACTAAGGACATCTGAAATGTAGTTACATTAACTTTCTATATGTTTTTCCCATTACTGATATTATCATATTGTGTTAAAGTCAGCTTTTTAGCCGGTAATTCCTGTGACACAACACTAATTTAAAAAAGCAGAAAAGTCATTATGTTAAGCAAGTAGTCACACAGTAAGAGAGAAAACTATCCAGGGTAGTTAATGCTGCAGGGTAAATCTGTTGCAAAAATTATGCTGGGAAAGAAACGCATAGACAGAAGCCAAATACATGATGTGGATTAATCTAAATACTAAAATGGGAGACATGAGAAGTGGATACATTTTCCCTGAAGAAAATTTTCTGCTAGCCTTTGCGTTGATGGAAATTTCTCTTCCTGTCTCTTGGATGCACTGAAAAGTCTCTTTCTGACTCGAATCCAACAAAATGACTCTGCAAACTCTGCTCATAAAATTTATTAAGACAGTTATATATTTGTACATCTGTGTGGTCTTATTGTGATTTCACAATCTGCCTACTATTTAATCCTTTTTATAATTCTGCTTTTAGAACACTAGATTTTAGGGAGGATGTTTTTTTATTCTATGAAGATGGTCTGTTTTGGGGGGTTTTTTTGGTATTTTTTTGAGTAAGAATATTATACATAGCATAGGAGGATTATTTAAGGTACATTCAGGGTCAGATTGTATACAAATTCCACATAGAAAGTTTGAAGTTTTTTAGGAATGAAACTGAAGTTTCCAGGACAGCAAATTTAAATAAAATAATAATAATAATAAAAAACTATTGCAGCCATACTGACAATTTTACCATTCTACATTTTCTGTACATTGTATAAGAAAACACACAACTGAAATAAACATTGTTCCATGTGAAAGGTGTGTGTTTGTTTGTTTTTACTGAAAATGTTTGCTGTCTGTATTCTATGCCTTAGCATGTTTTGGGAATATCTCCTTTTGTAATGAAACTACTTCTAATTCTTCTACTTCTAATGAAACTACTTCTAAATGTATTTCCATTTTATTGACCAGTAGAACAGTCAACATTACAGAATGTGATACTAGTTTCAGCTCAAGTTAGCTGAAAATGGTAACTTTTGGCTATTGCCGTTGTGGGTTGTAATACTATTTCCAAGTTTCCAGCCACATGTTTATGCAACTTGGTGGTGAAAGAAACAAGAATGTGCATATACTATGCAGAATGATGTGCCTTATCAGGAGAATAAGGAGTTACAAAAATGTAAGTTACATTTCTTTGTACTTAGAATCTTTCACTTAAGAAACTCGAAGCACTTTCTCAACATTAACTAATAGTCACAACATAGAATCATAGAATGGTTTGGGTTGGAAGGGACTTTTAAAGATTATCTAGTCCAACCTCCTTGCCACAGGCAGAGACATCCTGTCACTACAGACTCTGGTAAAAAGTCTCTCTCCAACTTTCTTATAAGTCACCTTTAAGTATTGAAAGGCCATGGCTTTTGAAATGTGATGGAGAGTGGCTTGGTAACTACATCAGCCAATTCCCTCAGGACCCTGGGATGCATCTCGTCGGGTCCCATGGACTTGTGTATGTTCAGGTTCTTCAGGTGGTCTCGAACCTGGTCCTCTCCTACAATGGGAGGGACTTCACTCCCCAAGTCCCTGCCTTGAGGTTCATGGGCTTGAGAGATGTGGGAAGAGTGATTACCAGTTAAAATTGAGGCAAAAAAAAAGTTGAGTACCTCAGCCTTCTCCATGTGGGTTGTCACTAGTTCTCCTGTCTGATTTGTCAGGAGTGGTACATTTTTTTTAAATCTTCCTTTTCTGGCCAGCACACCTGTAGAAGCCGGTGTTGTTATTCTTTGCATCCCCTGCCAAATTCAGCTCCATCTGTGCCTTAGCTTTCCTGATCCCATCCCTACACATCCAGGCAATGTCCCTACACTCTTCCCAGGATACATGTCTCTGGTTCCACTGCCTGTGCACTTCCATTCTTCCATCCATGTATTATTCTTGTAGGCATGTGTCTACTTTCCTTCTAGAGATGGAGAGACAAGAATTGCATCCAAATTACCCACCATACCTCGAATGCAGGCACACAAAGTATAGTGGTATATTTCCATTTAATGATAAGATAATAATATGGGATATCCTGATGATCCATTCTGCTTGCTGAATTCTGAAGGTAGGTGCCTTGTTGCAGCATAAGGTGCAATGTAAAGATACCTATGCCTATGTTTTCAGTCATGGGAAGCTGAAACAGATTCTTACAGAACTCTATAAATATAAAAGTTCTGAAACTGGTTCTACCCAGCTCCCAGAGCTGCATTTCTTTAGTGACCAGTAATAAAACATTTATGTACCCTTGGGGCCTTTGATGTCAACCTCTGTGTGTACCTTCAAGGCTTCTGCTACCATCTTTTTCTTATACTCTCAGGGGTACCTGCTACAAAAGGGAATCAAAAAGATGATAGCTCCATTTAAAACATTCATCCCTACAAGCCTTTCAAACAGAAATAGTAAACACACTTTGATTCCTTTTCTGGGCCTCGTAAATACATTCTCAGGTATAGATCCTAGATCCCATATCTGAATTTCTTCTGTTCATTTTTCCAAGTGATTAGTCCAACCACCACCATCATGTAACAAGAGATGGGCCAAAGTACCAATTTAGACATTTTCCCTGATGACCACCAGTCTGTAAGAGCTCTATTTGAGGTAACTCTTTAGAGAAATGTTAAAGAAAATAAAAAATATTGGCTTACACAAACACTTTCATCCTAATAAAGATCTCTGAAAACACAGTCTTTAAGATACCATTCTTGGTTTGATCTCATTGTTGTCTGTCAGCTCGGTGTGGTTAATGTTAAAGTGGGCAGGCTTTAATAAGATCTGTCCTGAATTTGGTCTTTTGTTTGTTTTTTTTTTCTCTGGGGACTGGCACTTGGCTTGAAGATGCACCCATTTTTCCAAAACAGCCTTTATTTCTCGTATTGCTTAAGGTAAGGAACTCCAAGCTTTACTGCCAAGCTGATCAGATAACCTGCAGAAAGCTCCCTTTCTAGTCTTTCATCATTAATGACAAACTTGAGCTATAGGCCCAGTGTACTTAGCAACAATTCCTTAAACATACTGCTACTGAAAAAAACTACAGCTCCCTTCCTATCCTGGATTTATTTTGGAAAGAAATTAAAGTACCTAGGATGATGTTATCCATACCTTGTCAGGTTATGCAGTCTTGGCCCAAGTAAGATATGCCTAGGGAACTAAGACCTGAGGACTGCACAACAGAAAGCACCTGTCCCATAGCAAACATGGTCCCTTTGAGATCCCATTCTCCAACTTTACAGAGAATGACCTTGACGTGATTAGCTTGGTATGCAACACTGCATGTATATCTTAATTTAACTTGAAAATCCAATTCTAAATGAAAATTATAAGATTTTTATAATGTAAAATGCTTTTTACAAAACTAACTGATGATCATTTATTTCAAAAAATATGCACTTTTTTACCTTTAACTTTTTCATTATAAAGACTTCGGCTTAAAGCTCCAAAAACATTTTAGAAATAACCTATTATTGGTAGTGCTTGAATACATTTATTTATAAGCATGCTGTTGTAGCTATTTCTGCTGGTTTTTTTCCAAATTATCTTTAATTTATGCTAGGAAGTAAAACTATCTTCAATAGATGTGCATGAGACAAGCACAGATTCTCTTATGAACATATGAAGTTCCATGATTGTCGTTGACAAGTTACACTGACCTAGTTTATTGGAATGGAAATCAATTGAATTCTTTAATAATAAGTTAGAACAACAATCCAATAGGTTCCCTAATAAAACATTATCTAAAAAAGTGCAGACTCAGCTTATTAATACTGTACTTAAAAAAAGAATGAGTACTGGTTACCAGCTGGGGTAGCATAAATTGTCATTAAAAATTTTAGAAGAAATCAATGTACAAAAATGGTAATAAGTCTATAAAATGCGGCATATTTACATATTGTTTCTTAAATAGCACCCCCAGTAATATTTTTTTTTTAGATTTCTAAAAATCTAATGCATTAAGTCCATAAGGTAATGATTATTTGTATATTTGAATAAAATATAAGGTATTATGTATACCTCAACCATATTAAACACAAATTAAGTAAACCATAAAGCCCAAAATATAAGAGTTGGAAATTGCACTTCAAAATAGTTTTATGATTTGTTATAATTTTATTGCATAAATGTCAGGATATATGAAGATATTTAAAATACAAATGTATTTATTTTATTTTTCCTTATAGGATTTAAAATAATGTGTTGAATAAGAGGAAAATACTGCTTCTTAGTATTAAAATATCAATTATACTTTCATAAATCTCAGAGCAAGTAAGAATATGTGCTAACAGAAAGTATACTACAGCATACAGGAAAATAATATTTTAGGAGCATTTTGTGGAAGTTATATCTATGGAACTGAATGAGAAATGCCTTTCTTCTATAAGATTTCACCTCTCTCATAGAATTTTATAGCAGTTCTATCCTCTATTAAATTTTACATGAAGCTAAAAAAAGCCCTCTAGAACAGGTACCAAGTTATAAAAGACTTTTCCCATAAAGGTTAGCGAATCCCTGAGGCCTTCTTATAGGCACTGAAGCAAAATGCATCATGCTGGTGTGATGAAAATCACAAATTTTATGTAGAGAACTTCTGACTCAAGAATCAGTATGTGCCTGATTCCTGAGACACTGTGCATTATATCCGTCAGTGTTTATCTCCAAGAAGGAATTTGCCCAATGGTGGTACAACATAATCTGTTGATTGTATTTGATGACTGAATACTGTTCTTGACCAGCTAAAGTCAAGATTTCTGGAAATCTGGCTGTAAGATGAAGGTCTAAATTAGATTACTGTATGCGTATATGTCAAAAGAAAATTTCTGTCCTTAAATCTAGAGTCTTAGTTTTTTTCTGATCTCATATATGTTCCGTATTTGCATGAAGAATGACTTGCAAATAGTACAAATGTAAACAACACTGTTCAGAGTCAAATCCACTACAGTATATTTTAATTATTGTCTATTTATGGAATCATAGAATGGTTTGGGTTGAAAGGGACTTTTAAAGATCATCTAGTCCAACCACCCTGTCCTGGACAGAGATAACCTCCACTAGATCAGGTTGCTCAAAGCCTCATCCAGCCTGGCCTTGAACACTTCCAGGAAGGGGCATCCACAACTTCTCTGGGCAACCTGTTCCAGTGCCTCACCACCCTCACAGTGAAGAATTTCTTCCTAATATCTAATCTAAATCTACCCTCTTTCAGTTTAAAACCATTACCTCTCATCCTATCACTACACTCCCTGATAAAGAGTCCCTCCTCATCTTTCCTGTAGGCCCCCTTTAAGTACTGGAATGCTACTATAAGGTCTCCCCAGAGCCTTCTCTCCTCTAGGCTGAACAACCCCAACTCTCTCAGCCTGTCCTCATAAAGGAGGTGCACCAGCCCACTGATCATCTTTGTGGCTCTCCTCTGGACCAGCTCGATCAGGTCCATGTCTTTCTTATGCTGGAGGCTGCAGAGCTGAACACAGTACTCCAGGTGAGGTCTCACAAGAGCAGAGTAGAGGGGGAGAATCGCCTCCCTTGACCTGCTAGACACACATTTTTGGTGTAGCCCATGATACGACTGTCTTTCTGGGCTGCAAGTGTACATTGCCAACTCCTATTCAGTTTTTCATCCACCAGTATCCTCAAGTCTTTCTCTGCAGGGCTGCCCTCAATCCACTCATTGCCTAGCCTGTATCCATGTTTGGGATTGCCCTGACCCAGGTGTAAGACCTCACACTTGGCCTTGTTGAACTTGATGAGGTTTGCACAGGCCCACCTCTTCAGCCTTTCAATGTCCCTCTGGATGTTGTCACTTCCCTCTAGCGTTATCAACCACACCACTCAGCTTGGTGTCATCTGCAAATTTGTTGAGGGTGCACTCAATCCCAATAATGTTTACTATTATTTGTATAAATATTAATACGTAGCATTTAGAAATTCTTCTCTTGTCTATGAAGAATGTCTTTATAATCAATTAGAAAGAGCCCAGATGATAGCAGATTTGACTTTGGAAAATTAATTTTATGGTAACCAAATAAAAATAGCCATGGGAGTCCATTGAGTATGTCTATTCTACTAAATACATGAAAGCCAAAGACCATCAGTGGCCCTGAGGTGTATAGATCAAGTTTCTCATGTCTCCAAGGCTTCCAGATAGTTCCTTCTAAAGTAGGTTTGTCTAGGAGAGAACTAATTGGATTGGACATAGCTAATGTACTTGCTTCTGACCATGCTATAAGCAAATATTTGCTTCCCAATAGGATTTGAAAGTGTGTCACTTGAGAGGAGGCAGATCAAAAACTCCCACTTGTGATATAATACTCTCCAGAGAAGTTAAATGTTTAAAGGCTTTCATAATCTCTATTAATTTTTCTGAAGCAATATTTCCTTGGATGCCCATGAAAGTTAATCTTAAAAAAAAGACTTTTTTATATCAGTTCTGTTTAAGACCATAGAAACACTGGTTATAGGCTGATCAAGACTCCTGACCAGTCTTTTTAGATGTTATTCTGAGTGTGACAGTCATTGTCTTTAAAATATTCCCTTCAGGGAAGTACAATATAATAACTGTCACTTACTTGTGGTTGAAATGAAGCTTTTAAATAGATTCTTTTGTCCTTGTCCCAAAAAGGAAAGAATGGGGTAGGAAGACTACAGGAAGATACTTCAAGCACGGAGTTAGACAAACCTTCACACAGAAGGTCTATTATGGATATTACTGCACCCATTAGAATTAACTCATTAGCTGTGGTTTTTAGCACTGATGCACTGGCAGAGTCAGGACTCCCTGCCACCACTCTTAGATTCACTACGGAAGACTATGTATAGCAAGTTACACAGACAAAAAAATATATACATATATGTGTATTTATATACCTATACCTGCATATACATGAAGAATAATTCTGTGTAAAGAGATTTAACTTGACAGGCACAAATACAGCTATAATTACACTCATCTCTTTGATGTATAATATTCAAACTGGATACTTGTGATTCCAGTGATTGCAAAATAGTCTTAAAAATACTTCATTTCTTTTAGTATGTCTCATTGGTTTGTCATGGCTTGTTACAGTAATACCATTCAGGACAGTTTGTGACATGACATAATGTGACATATTCTGACCAAAAAGCAACATGACTTCATAGAGGATGTCAGAAATTTACATTAAACACATGATTTGTTTTCAACTATCAATATGAATTTCAAGTAGAAGTATGATTTCAGTTTGCATAAAAGCTAGAAATTCCAAGTCTGTGCTGCTATATTGGGGACTTTAGAATATCTTAATTAATCAAAAGATTACAGAGAAGTTTAGCAATGAGCTATAGATGAAGCTTCTTTTAAACCATATCTACAAATCCATCTACAATTTTACTGCAAAAATAATTACAAGGTTAAAATAAAAATTCAGGCATCATTTCACTCAATGGCAAATCAATACTTTCAGCTTTCCTCATTACCTTCTAAAATATGAAAAAATATATTGGTTGTGTGTCTTTTCAATTACTGTTCCCGGATTTTTAGCTGCCAGTGCAGTCTGCAGAGGACATCAACTTAAATTGCTTTCACTTCTCATTTCACTGAAGACTTTAGGGAGTGGTTTATTAATCAACCAATTTTGCTATCATTTCTGTTATAATTAAAAAAGAAAAAAGCATTATGAACAATGGTTTTGCTGGCTGATACATTTTACTCACTCTTATAATGTATATTTTTACAGCATTGTTGTTCTATAGCTACTTTATTATTAAAATTCCACATATAAGAAAAAAGTTTAAGGATGAAAATATAGTTTCAGAGAAATTTACTTAAAAATTGATGTGGAGAAGCAAAGAAACTTATTTTGTAAAAAGATATTTTACTTCAGATAAAAGTTATTTCATAGATCATAACAAGAAGGAACACTCAGCTTAAGATGAAGACATTTACCTTCCTCAGATCATATTTGTCTCATTAAGTGCAACTAAATCATAAAATAGAGATTGGACAGTTTCCTATAAAGCAAAGGAACTAGAAGTAAACACATGAAGGAACTTTAAGTAACTGTTCAAAGGTCCTGTTAGCTAAACTTGAAATATATCTCCAGAAAAGTAGGTTTGGACTATATGTGATATAAACCTTCTTGACATAGAGAGGAATGATAAAAATATTTGATCAGAGTAGCTCTTCAGACTGATCTGGGACAAACAGTGACATTCAGATCATGAACCTTAGGAACCTATCTTATATTCCTATTTTACACACATGGTAGATACCTTTTAAAGTAAATGGCTTAATTACTATGGAATCAATAGAAACATTTTATGCCTAGTTTTGATTGTTTATTCTAAAACTAAATTTATCAACTTCTTTCGAAAGCCAAGTTCATCCGTTAGCAATGTAAAATCAGATGCAAGCTAGATGCTTAAATTTGTATATCTGACCGTACATCATAATCCGCAGCTATATTCAACCATAATACAAAAAATTGATCTTTTTTATTACAATGAAGGAGAAAAATCTCTAAGAGATAGCTAGCAGAATAACACAGCTTCTCTGTGTGCAATGCCACTGATACAACACTGAGAAAGAAAAACACTTATGAAACACCCATTCTCTGTCCTCAATAGGGCCTCAGCTTACAATGTTTACTCCAGCACCTCAAAAGATTTCATATTATGTATAAAAATATTTGGGGACTAAAGGTTGAATATTGAAAATCTGTAACTTCTTTATCATTGCAGTGTCTTCTAAGGAATAAAGTGGCCTCATCTAGTCAGGGTATCTATAATATATTATGAAACTAAAAAGGTCAGTGAAGGCAATAATTTATAATCCAGAAATGTCTATAAATACTACAATATAGATATTTAAAAGATATTAAGTATGCTTTGTTGTATCAACCCTTTTAAAGTTGAGTTTTGGATGTTTTAAACGTGCTTCTGCTGATGTCATAAAATAAACAGTATAAATAGGGCAGTATAAACTTCCCTAAAACTGTAATCTGAACTCTTTTAGTGGAGTTATAGATAGGCCAACAACATAGCGTTATGATTTCTTTCCTGTTCACACACTTTCTTACGGAGTAACACACACTGAGGATTCTAAAAAATAAATGCACAGAAAAACTTTTGAGCAGGTAGATTTCAAAGGGCTTATTCACATAGATTATTGGCAAAGAGCTCACTCCAGCAATATTTTACACTCTGCTAGAATACAATAAATTCATATAGCAGAAAAATTATGTGAAATAAGAATTTCCTTTAGACATATTTGTATTATTATATCTAAATAGGCCACTGGCTACTATGAAAAGTACATTAGATGTGCCAGTCTCCAATTATATTCAGTAGTATGCCAGAACTTGATCTTTTTCACTTCATTGGTATCTGCAGTTTATGAGTATTGCAGACTTTGAGTATTAAAGAATTCATAAGTTGTTCTGTTCAGAAAAAAAGTGACTGTACAAATATTTCTGCTGTCTAAGATGTTTCAAAAGTACACTAGCTTTTAAATATATATATAGCTACTTGATCCTGTTAGCCCTGTGGATAAAACAGAGTTGAGAAGGAAAAGAAGTTAGTTCTTACTTATAATTAAATACATTATACAGTAAGTTCCAATCAGTTAAAACATTAAAAAAAAGACCACTTTGAAGACAATGGTATTTCAATGGCTAGAAGTAGGTTCACAGGTTAAGACATCTTTACTTAGTTGTTTACATCTTAGTTTGCTGTCTAAGCCGATGTCTAAATGTCACAGTTCATTAAGTTTGAGAAGCTCTTTAGCTGATCTCATGTAGGTATTTACTCTTAGAGTGGCTGAATGACCCTCCAGTCTCAGATGGGCAGAATTCAGTTGCCTAACAATAGATGTTTAGTGTCACTTAAGATACCCTAGCATATTCTTCCTTACTATATCTGTTGGTCCAGAAGGGCACAATTTTCCTGTAGGCCCTGTGTAATCTTTGCTAGCCCACTGAAGATGTCTTGAATACTGTAAGACATTTATACTGACACTAGACACCTATGTGCAAACAACTGAATTGAGCTCCACATTTCCCTTGACAATGATGGGAACTTAGAAACCTAGGGCTCTTCACTTTGGACAGTGATGAAAAAGCTTTATTCTATCCAATGGTTAATTATAATCTGTAATATAAAAGAAAAATCTAGAAGTCTAAATTTGGAACCCAGAAATTAATTCCTGGCTTCTGACAAATGAATGGACCAGCCGATGCTGTCAAAGCAGTTAACATGGGTAAAAAGAGTCTTTTCCTCACCAAACAGTTCACCTTCTTTCTGTAGGAGTGCTTCAGCCTTCATCTTTCCCCTTTTTACACTGAGCAAGGTATTTGCAATACAGAAGGCAGAATGGCCATTTCCATTAGTTTTTGAAATAGTAAGCATTCTCCCCCTCTGACAAATTTGTTGCATCCCAGTTATAGAGTAGGTTACCAAAATTCTCCACGATTATATTACAGTGCAACTTCTGAGTTTATGTGTGATTAATTTCTTATTACTCAAATTTAAGTCTTACTAGTCTGAACAAAGAATTACTTTTAGTCCAATTGCAATGATATTAAAAATTATAGTTCAAACTATAGACAATAAAAGTGCTATACACAAACTTTTTAGTATTTACACCTTCCTATGGTGTTACACACCTCCTTTCAGTGCTCCTCAGGTTCCTGGGGTTGATGAATCAGAACTCATTAAAAAAAAAAAAAAAAAAAAGGAAAAATATTATGGTGAGTCACTAGTGTCCTTTCCCAGGAGACAAAGGATTGCCATGTCAATATTTTCTTCCTCCTCTAAATCTCAGATCACCCTGAGGTCATTTTTATATGCTTGTTAATCCACTCTACACTTTGTTCTTTCTTCACTGCTCTGTAATTCCATCCTGCATCCTAATTTACTAAGTACCAGGTGGTTTACATATGCTAGAAACTTGTTTTTTATTCCCTTTATATCCCTAATACTGGCTTTACACAGCTGCCAAGGTTATACTGCTTTAATGACCAGCAATTGATCACTTATAACTTTTTATAGCCTTGAGGGCTATTGTCCCCTGTTTGTGCTTTCAAGGCCCTTGATGTCATTTCAGGTTGTCATCTCATTCCTCTACACTGCATTCTTACTTTAGAGTCATAGATGGCTCATTTAATGCGGAAGAACTACTTGTTTTAATATTAATTACTAGTGTGTGTGTGTTTATGTGTGTGTACTGGTTTTGGCTGGTTTGGTTAAGTAGTAGTACTTAACCAAAGTAAGTTGGTTACTTTGGTTCATAGTACTACTATGTGCTTCATAGTAGCTCATTTTGCTTCACCTTTTAAACTGTGTTCATCTCAACCCATGAGTTTTCTCACTTTTACCCTTCTGATTCTCTCCCTCATCCTGCAGTAGGGGAGAAAACAAGAGGCGGTTTGGGGCTGAGCTGCCTACCAAGATCAACTCACCACAGTATGGGACAACAAGCATTGCCTTGCACAATTGTACAAAGCTAAGTAGAAACTAAATCAGATTTGGTACCAGTGACCCTGTTGTTTGACAGTTTCTGTGGTGGTTATATAAACTAAAACAAAGCTTAAGGCAGGCCAAGAAAGTTCTAGGAAAATCCTGAAAAATCTCAAGGTCTATTTTGTTAGCTAAACACAAAGGTTGTGGTCTATTACAAACAATGGTGACTCCATATTCACTAGGATACAGTTCTGCACCCCCTAACACATTCCTTCAAAATTTTTTGCAACGTGAGGAACTTGCACCAGATGCTAAACTGTAAGTTATACAGGCAGTAATAATAAAAGGGATCTCAGTCTATTCCAGTGATAAGGACAGCTTGATTTATTGCCAACATACATGAGAGCGTCATAAGACAATATATCTTATATATGAGATGAAAACCTTCGGGTTCACAATCTTAAATGGCAAGTTTTCCACTTGCAAGACCAGGGGGACTCCTGCACCTTGCATGGTGCTTATTCAGCCTTCCTTTTCTGCCTTTCTTGTGTCATCATGTGCAGTCAGCACTGATGGCTACCGTCCGTAATGGTTGTTAGTTGCTGAGGTTGAGGTGGCAAGATTTGAGAGCAATTTGAGAAGGGAAGCTGGAATCAATTAGGCCCCTTCTTTCATCCTAATTGTCCTCAGCCATCAATGGTGGTTTATGGTCATCATCTCTCTCCCCAAAATACAGGGTGGTGATCTCATACACTCCTGACATATTTGATGTTTTTACAGGGAGCACAACTTGTTCTGGTTTCACCAGGCACCTTGCCAGTTCTAGTTCCAAAAGCCACCTCTCCTGGCTCCTCTACACCCTTTGCTCTGATCTGACAGATCTTACTACTTGCATGTTTTCCTGTACTCTTATTTGTACAACTATATCACAAGTCTCCATTTGCCGTGATTACATATTATAGTTCTTTTTCTATACTTAACTCTCTCATAAAATATTAATACTTTCTTGCATAATAATTATGTCATTAGCAGTGTTACAATGTTACAAAATGCTTATGCACTGTTTCCATTACAATATTTCAGTATGCTTGTGCCTGGGTTCAAGGCAAATACTTTAATATCTTACTTAATGGTTGCAATTTATTCTATGGTTGCAACAGGCCTCTGCTTTGGCTACTTCTCTTAAGTTTCATACATGAATAAATAATAACTGTTCCAGAGAATAACTACATCCAGAAAAGTAAGTGAAAAAAGATTATGTCATCCAAAACTTGGCCTAACAGGAAGGGGAAAGAATGTCAGTGATCAGAAAATAGTTATTGACTCTTAGTGGTAAATACAGCAAAAGAGTAAATCAGTATGATACAGAGAGGAATGAAATTTCACTAAGAAGCAAAAGGTTCATCATCTACAAGACACAAAGACACTTCTGTGTTTTTAGAAAACCTTTTTAAAGATCTGTATTTTCTTATCAACAGAGTCAAATTAACCTTCCAAATTATCATGGATTGCACAGGAAATAATAATTGTGACATCTTATAAGTTCTGATTTCTTCACTTTTCAGCATTATTAAACTTTTTTTTTCTTTTTCTGTTTTCAGTCTTTCTGTGCATGTTTTTATGTATATAACAATATTGGTACAGCAATAATTTTATATATGTGTATTGACTATATCTTTACTCAGAACTAACTCTGAAATTATGTCACAGTTACTGAAACGGTTTTCAAATGCAAAACTATAATAATGTATTTTAGTTCTTTAAGTTTGTAATTAAAGAAGAAATTAATATATTCATACTTCAAATAGGGATTATACTGACTGCCTACACATTGTATCTCCTTAATCTAGTGAACAATATTGATCACTGAAAGACTTAACAAAGGAAACATATTTAAGCACTTAACTTAGTTTTACTGTACGTAGATCATTTCATCTTGCATAAAAGCTTTGATTACCCTTTTATATGTTTTCCTTTTATTGCACATATATGACGAAGTTTCTGTCACAGTAAGATCTAGCATAGTAGATTGAACTTTTTTTTTTACTTTGCACATTGAAAGCAATCCTCTGCCTAAATTGTGAAATTATGCTCAGTAATAAATCTTCTGTATAATAATTTATGTGGATGATCATAAATTTGTTTTACAATTTACAGCCTGTTAACATTCTGTTAGGAAATGACACTGAGAAAAGCTCCTCTCTAATAGAAGAGATGATCTTATGAAGTCCTACAGTAGAGTAAAACAAGCTCTATTACGATGTATTGAGGCATTATTTCAAAAGTCAATCTGGGTGCTCTTCTAAATAAGCCTCTTAATACACATTGTTATTTAATTAGGCTATTATTGTTTTTCAAGGCCTGACCCTGTATTCTGTGTAATTTCTCACTTTCTGGGCAGATATGACCCTGAAGTTTGATGCTTTAGTTAGTACAAAACAATTTTGGTTTGGTTTCATTTGGTGTTGGTTTGGTTTCATTTGATTTGGTTTAGTTTACTTTGGTTTGGGTTTTTTTTACAGTGTCAGTGCACCAGTTGAGCCAGAAAATACTTTTTCAGTGCATTTACATATGAATAGCAATGTCCTCGAAAGGACAGAGAAATGTCACCAATTCTCTAACCAGCAGCAGAACCAAAGCCACTTCTAGTGTAATGATTATCTAAAAGAAGCATTTTTTAGTAAAGGGACTGATCTAATTACAGATCTAAATTTCTATATTATGTCTCATGTCTGCTATAATAAATATTTAATTACTTACAAGAAATGGACAAGCTCCAAAAAGAAGCAGTTATACACCTGTAACTAGTGATCAGCCACTTTTCAGGAAAATAAAAGATAATTTTTGAATCTTTTTTTCATTATGCATACTCAGCTCATCTCATGCTACTATTACTCTATAGGGGGACAAAAAGAGAGAGAGAGGAAATATTTTTCTTTTTCTATTACAGCTTGAGACCCTAAGGTGATCCACAGGAAGTCTAGGGAGATTATATATTAGTTGTGAATTTTGCTAAGCTTTTCATGCGGTGAGGAATGGGCAGCCTTTATAGCAAAAATGTAGGTATCTGAGAATTTCCACAGACAGATACCTTGGCACCACCAGACAAGATACTGAGGATTTACGATACCTGTGAGGCAGCTAACCAAGGACATCTAGCAATGTGTCTTACTTACAGTGCAGTCTGAAACTCCCACAAAATATTTCTTCAATTATTATTTCATGCAAAAATCTCTCACCATATTTGAAGTATTTCAAAACTGTTGTAATTTCATGATTGCAACTACACATAGTTGACAAAGCAGTTGTAACTATATTGCTAAAGCACTGATATTCAGATTCTCTGCTATTATGATCTTCCATAACCTTTTAAGTCAAAGAAGCTTAGCACATGTAAGTAGAGTTATCAGATATATGCCCTAGACTGAAGTATATTGACCAAAATATATTTATATTTAAACCATCATCAAAATAACCAGTAAAAGAAATAGGAAATGGGGTTTTAGCTCCAAATAACACACTGAATCCATGTCAGATGTAAACTGTAAGTATGCAGACACTGGAATGTTTCAGTAACTACCTGGAATAAAAATATGACATTGAATACAAAATAAAAAGGAAAGCAACTACAGTCACTAAGATGGAGGCATATCAATCATTGTCATTGTGTCTGTTAATCTCTAGTGAATAACTGGAAGTGATAAACTTAGCACTATTTTGTGCTTAATGATGGTAGCAATAGTTTTATTATATTTAAAAGAAAGGAGCTATTGAGGTTTTTCTGTTCTTTTGTTAATGTTTTGAATTTAATTGTTATATTGGTCACAAAATTAATTATCTCAATAGAAAATTACTTCTTTATAACCTACTATGAAATATAATAACGATTTTTTCTTAGAAACTGGTATTATTTTCTTGACGATTGTTATATTTATCCTCACTGGTACCAGTGAAATATTTTTACCTATATTTTCTCCCATGAAAAATAACAGCCTCACTGAACACTCCTCATGTGCAATGTCAAGAAATCAAAGAGGCGAGAGCCTGTTGCAGCTCTCTTTTCAATGTACTTTGATTTTTTGTTCAAAATGTAGGATAAATCTATCTTAAGAACCAAGGATAAGCTAGAGCAAAAGTCGGGAAAGAGACTGTCTCCATCTTTTATATTACCTTGTGGTACTCAAGGAACTTGCAGGTTAAAGAGTCTAAGAGCAAAACAGAGACTGTCCTGTATGATTGCATTAGTCCAGCACAGAAAGGTGATTGCATAATGACAAACATTAGTTTTCTCTTCACATTTCTTCTAATTCCTAGACCTTCACATAAAAGTGATATATATATATATAAATATCACAGATTTGTGTACCAGCAATAATACCACCACTAATATTGTTTCCTCTATCTCGGGTCCATTTTCGCTTTTTGGAACTTGCAATTACAGGGTTTTTTTTAAGTGTTTTGTGGAAAACTATAACTGAAAGAAAAGCAGAAGACGTTTGTATTGGTTTCACATGGCAAGGTTTTTGTAGTGAGGAGGCTGCATCGGTGGCTTCTGTGAGAAGACACCAGAAGCTGCCCCCATGTCAGACAGAGACTGTTCCAGCTGGCTCCAAGACCGACCCACCACTCGCCAAAGCTGAGCCAATTAGTGACAGTGGTAGCGCCTCTGTGATAACATATTTAAGAAAGGGTAAAAATTGCTCTGCAGCTGCAGCTGGGAGAAAGGAGTGAGAAAATGTGAGAAACAACCCTGCAGACACCAAGGTCAGTGAAGAAGGAAAGGGAGGAGGTGCTCCAGGCACCGGAGCAGAGGTTCCCCTGCAACCTGTGGTGAAGACTGTGGTGAGGCAGGCTGTCCCCCTGCAACCTATGGAGGTCCATGGTGGAACAGATATCCACTCTGCAGCCTGTGGCAGACGGTACGCCACATCTGGTGGATGTGACCTAAAGGAAGCTGCAGCTTATGAAGAGCCCATGTCGGAGCAGGCTCCTGGCAGGACCTGTGGCGCATGGAGAGGAACCAACACAGGAGCAGGTTTTCTTGCAAGACCTGTGACCCTATGGACGACCCACGCTGGCGCTTCTGTTCCTGAAGGACTGTACCCTGTGGAAAGGACCTATGCTGGTGCAGTTCTTGAAGAACTGGAGACCATGGGAAGGACCCACGTTGGAGAAGTTCATGAAGGACTGTCTCCCATAGGAGAGACCCCACACTGAAGCAGGGGAAGAGCATGAGGATTCCTCCCCCTGAGGAGGAAGGAGCGGCAGAGACAAAACATTATGAACTGACCACAACCCCCATTCCCCATCCCCTTACTCCGATCAGGGGGAGGAGGTAGAAGAGATGGGAGTGAAGTTGAGCCTGGGAAGAAGGGAGGGGTGCAGGGAAGGTGCTTTTTAGATTTGTTCTTATTTATCATTATCTTACTCTCTTTAATTGGCAATACATTAACTTCCCCAAGTTGAGTGTATTGCCTGTGATGGTAATTGGTAAGTGATCTCCCTGCCTGTATTATGACCCAATGAGCTTTTTTGTCATTTTTTTTTCTCCCTGTCCTGTTTAGAAGTGGGAGTGATAAAATGGTTTGGTGGCACCTGATGGCCAGCCAAGTTTAACCCACTACAACATTGAAAATATTTTTTGAAGTGGTTTGAGTTTATAGATTAGCTTTCTTGTTCTGTTGAAAAGATGATACACTTACTTTTCATTGAAACATCACCATTTCATTTGAAGTTCTCACTTCTGGAAAGGAAAATTGTTATTTTGCATTATTATACAATGCCTTAGGATGTCATAATTGTATTTGTGTCTCTATTTCAAATCTTACTAATATATTCATTGCTTAATGGCATTGTTTCATCAGTTGGCTCATTCTAATACAATACAGTTGCTGCAGAAAAGCAAATACAGTCATTAGTCTATATCATACAGAAATGATCATAAGTTACTCAAAGTTCTGTTTATTCTGTGGGCAAAATTAATCAGCTGTTGATGAGTTTTAAATATCCTTTTTAGCTGTACCTTTCATTGCTTGTATATAATAATAAAAAAAGAGATGTAAGGAGTATTTTTTTCACATCAAGAGAGGTTTTATGCTGATAGACATTAAATAATATTGTAAGCAGAACATTGTTTAAATTATTGTATAAATTACACTAGTCAACAACCAAGGTAAAATTAATAAGGGCACCCTTTGGTTTACTGTTGAAAATAGTATAAGTGAAATATTTCAAAAGCAGCAGAGGGCTTAAGTGATTATGGACCACATCTCATTTACTTCTCTCTGAATGTTTCCTGTCTCTTTGCACAGACCATGCAAAGTGCAGTTTTTTTACTTTAAGGTGCTGTTGAAGACAAACTTGCAACAACAGCTTGGGGAAGTTTCAGCTCATGTGGATTTAGAGGCGGGCTTTCACTGTCTAAACACAGGCATCTGTTTTCATTTGAGAAGGCTGGCGTTAGCTGAGACAAACCTTGCAAATACCAAATAGAGCCTACAAGGTATACCATGATAATTTACAGCAAGGCTTGAAGCCCAGGTAGATTACTCAGGGTTGTCTAAACCCACAGCAGATATCTCTGTATGGGCAACTGAAATGAGTGCTGAATACCCCCTACAAGATTAAAAATAATTTATGAGAGTTCTAGTCTAACCCCTTACTCTTGATTTCTTATTTTTTATTTTTAATAGTAGGAATAGTAATATTAATATTTTTTAAAAAATTAAAAGTAATATGGGAATAGAAGAAAACACATAAAAAATCCAAGCAAAGATTAATATGAAGAACAGCTCTTTAGGTCTTTGTTCAAGTAGAAAATAAGACAGGTCACGGTCAAAATTGTTGCTGAAGTAAATCATGTTATAGGCAGCTTCCCTATAACAACCTTGTACAATATTTGGTCGCATACAAACACATACTGTTCTTCATTATATGGTTCTTTTTGAAATTCAATAAAATTTTGATATCTTTAGCTGTTGTAAAAGGTATTAATTATGCTAAGGGAGTTAAAAAGATCCATTTTCATGCTTAAAATGAGGACAGATATTCAAAATGAGAATAACAAGACCCTGATACGTCTGAGTAGAACTTCACCAATCAGCTATTTCCATTTGTTTTCCCCCAATTATTTTCCAACTCAGTCTATTTCCAATTGTTTGGTGTGATTATTTTACTGAAAACAGTGGAATAATTTAAGGTTGAATTATTCTTTTAAAGGTTTCTGGTTCTGTTTACAGACCCTCCATTAGTGAGAACCAAAAACTACAAAAATGGTTGGGAAAATCAAGGAAGAATTTAGTCACACATAAATGAGCATTGAGAAAATGTTTTTGAACACTCATTTTTGTATATAGTCCCTAATATTCTGTTTTATGAAAACAAGTGAAAGAGCACAGAAATAAATAATCTTACTCCCTGTTGAATTTTCTTCCTTATTCATTGTGCAAACTTCAGCATGAGTTTAATATTTTTTTTTCTCATTGTGATTTGTCAAGGTTGTCAAAATCTCCAGAGCCAGAACTACAGATGCTTTATTTTCATGTTTTTCCCTCTCTTCTTTTTTCTTTGTTTTTCAGTGGGAACCAGAGTAAAAAAGCCATGAAAATCAATGTTGGAATAAATGAAAATATATTAAGCAGTCATGGCAATACTGTGTATAAGCTTTTCTTTACAGTAAAAAATAAAGTGGAAAATTGCCAAGTGAAAATGTATATTCTTTATGTAGAAACCCATGAATAGATTAGGATTTGCTATTTATCTTTGTGAGTGAGAGGCACTTCAATTTACAAGTGGAAACACTATGAAGAAATTTTTAGTTACTTCACAACGAAAGACAACAGGCTAGACCTTACGGTGATTCACCATGAGTAAAATTTAGTCTACTATAGAGATCCAAAACACTTTCACGTATATCATTCAAGCTCTGCTTCAGTTGTATTCGAAGGGTTTTACTGGAGGTTAGATGGAGCATGGGTTTTGTTTTGCATTTCTGAATGGGATTGCACTCCACCTGAGAATTTCCTAATTCCATCCTGAGCAATGTTTTATATAGTGGTCATTGTTGCTTCATCCAAGCAGCAGTGCACTAAAGGCAGGAGTAACATCTGTGCCATGCAAGTTCTGTCATCTTCTTCTCAGATATGTTTGCAATGCAGTTGTTTGGAGCTATTATTTTCAGAAGTTTATAGGCAGATATGAACTTTGTCATCTGTTTATTGCTGTACATAACAGAGATGCAATGTAAATTGCAGAGACAAAGTCAAAGGAAAGAACCTTGAACACATTGCAGAAAGTAGTGTTATTTGGGATGTTTCACAGTTTCTCTGGGAAACTTCTTTCCAAACAAACTGCACACCTAATAGAAACTGGCTTCTGGAAATCTAGAACAAAGCACTCTGAGCTCTTAGCTTTTCACTTCCAAAGTGCCCTTTTCTCAGGACCCGGGACAAACATTGTGTCCAGCACTTTGCTGGGCTCAATGAAAATGGTAACTACTCTCATATCGGTAGTATTTCCCCTGTTTATTCAGAAAAACCCCTCTACCTCTCCTTCCGCCAACTGATAATGGTCACCGACACCTTCTCCGCAGTGTCCCATATGTCCTGTCACCTTCTCTTGACACCTTTCCGCTTCTGATAATTCTTACCGCTGCACTGACTTACTTCCAACTCTGGATCTAAAAATCAGCCTGAACCTGCTGAAATATAGACAATATTCAGAACTGGGCTGTTGGTGATAAAAATTCACAGATCAATGACAGAGCTCTGCAGATATGTTTACTGATGTGCTTTTATTCAGCACCAGCAAGATGAAATCACTATGACCAAGTAAGGTACATGGAGGTCAGGCCTAAACTTGACAGGCACAGAAGAGACTGTGAATCATCTGGTGATCCAGAAGGAATGGTTTCAGAGAAAAAGCACACAATAAAATGAAGCAGCAGTTCAATACTGCACCAAGAAAAACACCTCCTGCAGATCAGAAAGGGGTATCTGTGTATATCAGCATTTTACTAGTCATAGATACTAAATGGAACTCAAATTCAACAGAAAGGAAAGCTGTGAGAGGTTCAAGAAAAGGAAGCTTCCCTCTCAGAATGCTTTATCAGCTAGGGAGAACAATTGACACAAGCACAGGCATATCCTTGGTTGACTTTTCCCATTCAATGCTCTCTTCTTCCTTCTATTCCCAGCAAAACATTCATTCTTTTCAATATGGACAGTGCTTGCAAGCATGGGCTCTTAAGGTTATCTATGGAAGGAATTTAGTTCTTCTAGCTATTTGAAAGTGGTTTAGGACTACTCAAGTTTGTTAATTTTAAAAGAGAAATATTAGAACAGAGATCCTGTAGCTGCAAAGGTGAACACGGGAAGAGAACCAGCTCTCATTTTGTAGCTAGATGAAAGAAAAGTGACCAAAATGACAGTGCTACTATTAGAACGAGAAGTATTTTACTCTACGCTGACATTTTCTCTTTAGATCCTAAGTAAGAAGCTACAAAGGTTCAGATCTCTATCATTTTACAGAACTTGACACAGGAAACTCCACATAAACCATATTAATGGGATTATCTTTACCTAAATTTAAGAGTATGCTCACAGGATTAGTAACAGTATGCTGTACAGAATTTAGTACAATGAACCCTGATTCTGGCTTAGATGTCGGGAAGTATCCCATTTTTAACAAAGCAAGAAAACACAAGATATTTCTCCTTTTTATATCCCCTTTTTGAACAAATAGCAATATATATTGTGAAACGTTTGGAGATATGTCTGTACTAGCCTAAGAGCAAGAAACAGGTGCTGCCTGGTCATCTCACTGCTGCCTGTCTTGTAAGAAACTGAGATAAAACTACTTTTTTACTGGATGCATTGAAAACACTGGCTTTCAGCTACCAGTGTCGTAAAACTCGTAGGAATTCCATATCTTTTAGGCTTGCAGCCCTCTTGTGAAATTTAGCTGCAAGTGGCTGATGGACTCACAAGTCATAGTGATAGATGGACAGGCTGATGGATAGTGTAATTTTATAAACTCCCTTTTCTTGAAAACACACATCACATCTAAACAAACAAAAAAAATCAAAACTTAAGCCCACAAAGAAGGAAAACCCAAATAATAACCAACAGAAGAACAACTATTCAAAGTCAAAAAGAGGACAAATGCAAGTGAAAATGCAAATTGAGAGAGAGAGAGAGGAGAGCGAAATCATCTAATCATCTCCTAGATGTCTGATGAATTGCCATAAATGTTAAAGCATATATTACACTTTTTTTCACGTTTGGTTAAATTTTACACAATACTTAAACCCTGTGTGAATACATTTGTTTAAACAGTTCTAGTACCAAAAGAGAATAAATATCTAAAAGAAGTCTTCTCAGCAGGGGAATACTACTTGATCCAAACTCCCCTGGTTTCAATGGAAAGATTTATAATTAATTCACTGGACTTTTGATAAAGCCACACGTGCACATTTCACATAAAAAACACAGAAAAAAAATCTTCCTTAAAAAAAAAAACAAAAACCAGTAAGCATGTATTAGAATATTAATAACTCCGTTATACAAATTATTTTCCTTGCGGTTTAATCTTTCAAGAGAAATACAGTTTACTGGTACAGAACACTGAAACCTAATTCTTTTTAACTAATAGAGTTATGAGTTTCTGAGTGTCTGAAAATGTAAATTTTGTACTGAGTATGTAGTAATAAGGTGCGTGTGTTTGTAAGATATTCATGTTTACTAAATGTTTACTCTATACTAAAAGATAAAATAACCTGCATATTTCCTATTAACTGTTAACAGAATAGTCTATCCAAACACATGGAATCTAAATAAAATCTCAACAGATCAAGGTGTCTGTCCTGGTTTCAGCTGGGACAGCATTGATTTTTCTTCCTAGTAGCTGGTATAGTGCTGTGTTTTGGATTTAGGATGAGAATAATGTTGATAACACACTGGTGTTTTGGTTCTTGCTGAGTAGTGCTTACTCTAGTCAAGGACTTTTTCAGCTTCCCATGCTCTGCCAGGTGCACAGGAAGCTGGGAGGGGCCACAGCCAGGACAGCTGACCCAGACTGGCCAAAGGGGTATTCCATACCGTATGACACCATGCTCAGTATATAAGCTGGGTGGAGTTGGCTGGGGGGCAGCAATCGCTGCTTGGGGACGTGCTGAGCATTGGTCGGTAGGTGGTGAGCCAATTGTATAGTGTATCACTTGCTTTGTATATTATTATTGTATTATTATTATTATTACTATTACTACTATTCTATTTCATTTTACTTCAATTCTTAAACTGTTCTTATCTCACCCCACGAGTTTTCTGACTTTCACCCTTCCAATTCTCTCCCCCATCCCACTGGGCTGAGGGGAGTGAGTGAGCGGCTGTGTGGCGCTTAGTTGCTGGCACGGTTAAACCACAGCAGTGTCATATACTAGAAAGACAGTAAAGGAGATTTAGTTAATTTTATTGTTAGGTGTGTGTTTTGGGGGTGAGATTTGATTACTGGAAAGCAGGTATTTATTGGATTTTTTATGGTGTTCTTGCGTAACTTTTCTAACCACTGGTGCTTCTTCAGAAGAGCTCAGATTTCCTCTAGGAGACCTACTGCCAGGTACTTGTAGGCATCTCTTTGTAGGCAACTAAGTACCAAAACAGCAGGTAGGAACTAGCTGAATTCTACCCAAAGTGCTTAAAAATTAGGTCAGATTCAACCCAAAAGTTCAGTTTCAAGCCCCAACATATCTATAGCCAGAAGTTTACCTGAGCTCCCCAAATGTTAATTTGTTTACCTTTCCCATATTCTTCCACATACACCAAACTGTCTTTTGGTTTTTTTTTGGCCAGGATCATTATATATACAGCGGGGATTTTAAAAAAAAAAAAAAAAAAAAAAAGATTTGTAATCATATTACTGAAGAAATTTTTTCTGGTTTACTGTTTCTCAGTAAACAAAACATCAGTAAAGGTAAAAGTCTTTCAGATATGCAGATGCGTTAGGGCAGTCAGGAATAAACACCTTGTATGCACGTGGTGTATTGGCTACATATGGATGATTGGGTTGCAGATTGGGTTGGACTAAAAGATTTTCTGTATGGAAACTCAAATGTTTTGAATTAATAATTGTTCTTACCTAAATTAGAGTCTTTCTCTTTAAGCTTCACTCCTTTTTTTTTGAGAATTTACTAGCTTGTTGGGCTTAGTTCTACTAAATTCCTTATTAATAATGACAGATAGTCAGAAATTATTTTTTTTTTTCCCCCTAAGTGTATATAAGGTTTCCTAAAGCTTTCCATATATTTTCGAAGCAGGAGACAGACACTAAACTCTTATCCTGAACTCCACAGAGAGAATCATTTAATAAATCACTATTTTTTTCTGCCTGAGAAAAATTTTTTCTCCAGTTATCAAAAGTAATGTTCATCATCTGGTCTTTGCAGACCTGTATATATGTACCTGAAAATAAATCACTTATTGGAAAACACCAGTCCACATTAGTAAATCCATTAGAAGTGCAAAACAGAGAGATAGTGTGTGTGTGTGTATGTACATGTATGAGTCTAGATACCTGTTGTGGTTTAACCCCAGTAGGCAGCTCAACCCCACAAAGCCATTTGCTCACTCCCCCACAGTGGAATGGGGGATGATTGTGAATCAGAAGGGTAAAAGTGAGAAAACTCGTGGGTTGAGATAAAGATGGCTTAATAGCTAAAGCAACAGCTGCACATGCAAGCAAAGCAAAATGAGGAATTAATTCACTGCTTCCCATTGGCATCATTGGTTCTGACATTTCCAGGAAAGCAGGGCTACATCATATGTAACGGTTACTTGGGAACACAACTGTCATAACTCTGAACATCCTGTCTTCCTCCTTCTTCTCCTTTCTTTAGGATTCTTGCTCAATACATGCATCTTTATATTATAGCTAAGTATGGTCATTGCCTGACACCGTATTCTTCCTGTTATCTTCATTACTATAATGCTAAGAGAATCTTAGACCCAAATGATATCAAGGACAAGTAGATATGAAATTTGTATCTGACTCTAAGCTTCACTATCACAAACTAGGATATTTGCCTTGGTTAGTGTAAACTGTGCCCTGAGAAGTCTGTAGAATGGGTTCACTTATTCTGAATGTGCCCAAAGCCTCCAGATGTGCTAAAATGAGTGAAGTCTTCCTCCTGCACTTGAAGCACTGTTTCACTTGCACTATGAACACCATCAAAAAGTTTTTGACCTCTGGGCATTGAGTCCAAAGATCAGAGAAGGGAAAAAAAATTCTGATAAGATTCTTATTTTGACTGCAGGTAATTGAAATATAAAGATTGATAGATCGTTGCGTTCTGGCCAACACTGAGTTCCTCTGCCTAGTACAACAGCAACTGAGCACATTTGGCATGCTGCTACTAAATCATAACAAAATTACATTGGCATATTGTGTATTTATTAATTTTTTGAATGTGCTGTTCATAATGGCCATGATGGGAGTACCACTGTTGTGAGCAATCTGACTAAGAAGTCCAGCTGCATACTATGAAGCAACACTTGATTTATCTGTCCAGAGAAGGCACTGACTTCATTATATTACACAGCAGCCAGCAGAACTTAGCCATTATAATTATTCTGATGTTTTTCTATGTTGATGCTATTCATCAGAGATAGTTTCACCTGTCATTTTCCTTGCAGTGGAAACTTTCCAACAAAGATAAATTTTAAGGATTTGAGTGGCATTATTGTTACTTATTAAAGTCATAATTTCCAAAGGGGGCTTGTGGTGTTAAAAGCCTCACAATCACACACAATAAAATGACATAGTCCCTGCCCTGAAGAGTTTACAGTCTAAAAGGCACTTATCTTAAGAGGTGAGAGAAAGGTTTAATTAAAGGAATTTTAAATGCATTGAAATGCATTTGGCAACTGGGAGTAGAATAGGCAAAGCAATCAAAGTAATGGCAGACAAATGTTCTTTAGTTCCATTTTTGGGGCAACGTTTTTAACTCAAGAAACTTTTACCTACGACCTGCAAACTTTTGATTATAAAATGGCCTAGGTCTTCTTTCCACATTGCTCGGCTGCTGCAATGACAATGATTGTTTCTGATCATCCCTTATATCTACCATACAACCATAAATGTTGTCTGGTGGAGTCTGCCTCGGTGTGAACTGCAGTTGTGAGAGTGTAGTTCCTTTTAGCAATCAGGAGGCACAACTCCCTGTCAGACCACACAGTTCATATGGGGTTGCAGTATGGATTCGCAGCTGGCAGAGGGTAGCGGCCTGTGCTTCCTCATAGCGGCCCAACACCCATCTTGCCTCCAGATCCCATGTGCCAGACCCAGCTGGTCACTGAACTAACCAGCTGTGTCTGATGGACAACTCCCAGGCTGGAGACGAGGAACAGTGCTACTGCTTGGTGAAAATGCGAGTTGCCTGCTTCACAGCAGGAGGATGAAAGAAAAGCATTAGTGGACAGATACACAGCTTCTCTGATTTCATAGAAATCCAGAATCAAGCTAAATTTTCATAACTGAAGAATGTAATATAAAATTATTTTTGTGAAGTAAGCAAAAGCTTACAAGGAAACCTTAAAATCATACATGTGTAAAAAAACCACAACACTTTCTAAAATAAATGTGCCTGTAGAAAAAAACCCTTGAAACCAATGTTTAATAGCATCCTGATTTCTTACTTGAAACTTTCTGTTATGAAGGATGGATCTTAGAACATCCAAGGCACTTTGCTTAACATACCTGACTTGAAAAAAAAGTAAAATTATTTGGGAAGCTGTTTATCATGGTCATCCTGAAACTCTACAGCAAATTGCTCAGTTACCAATTTGAGTCCTACCTCTCACAAGAATAGTGAAATAAAAAGAAAAAAAAATTGAGTACAATTTGTCCAGTCTTTTTTACCCTGAAACTGCCACACTCTTTCATTGGCATCTTTAAAATGTAGTCTGTCATATATTTATATAGTAAAAAGAATATTTACTTTCTACAGTTTTATATAGCTTTGTCACATTTTAAATAGTATTACCATTAACAGCAGTCCTTAAAGGTCAGTACATTGGCCAAGCCTTAACTAAGCAACACAGAAGAGTATCACAATAACCATGAAAAAGTACAGTCACATGTAATCATGTTAGCAAAAAAGTAAAGTAATGCAAATTAAAGTGGGGATGCCTTTTTTTTTTTTTAGGAGGAAGAGACCTCAAAATCTCTTATACTAAATGACAGAATGATTCATTAGCCTCAGTCCTGTTCCGCATTTGAGACTGGTTAAACCTATGTCAGGAAGTCAGAGCCTGGATTCAGCTGAGCAGCTTGATCCAGATTAGATTAAGGTTTCCTAGCTGCCTGAGCAATACTTCAGACATAGCTAAACTTGCCATATCTTTCTGCTTCTCTCTGTAGTATAGAAAGAAATGATGTTTACTCTTTTGAAAACTCAATCTCATACTAAACCTTGATCCTCTCAATTGGGCATTCCATCTTCAGTTGCTATATCAAAACATAAATCAAACATGGTTGTGCAGAAAATACTATATTTTCTCTTCCCTTACATCTGTCAAAGCTTCCCAGTTGATCAGAAAAATAAAATAAAGTATATGGAGAGAAACTGGATATAAGTATACTTTGGAACTAATGCATTCACAGTGTCAGAAGATGATTTGATGCAATGTGCTTGTTAGGATAGGAGCAAAGAAAAAAATTAACACAGATTGATTCTGGACACATTCTGCTTATAGCAGGTATCAGATCAAGAACATATTTGCTATATTTCAAAGGGTAATAATAAATGCCCATTTAGAACTGAAATGTTTCTCGCAGTTAAGATTTTTATTTCAGTTATGGCATGGTAAAATGTTAAGTTTGGGGTTTGAAAATTGAAAAAAAAAATGGGCAACACACACAAGGTAGTTAAGAATTGTAATAAAAAAAATTAAAAACAAGATTAGGTATTTTTTATATTAAATGTGTTCTCATTCAACAAGAAGTCAGACGGGTTTTATTAGGAATTAGTGGATAAAAGTCTAAGGCTTCTATTATCAGAAAATCAACATCTTTTGCAGTCAAATCTAACTGTAAAAATCTATGACTACACTTGGCCCAGTTTGTTTTGGTTTTGGAAATATACATAAAGCAGAGTTATTTGGTTCACATTTAAAAACGTTAACTGTAGCTTATGCAAAATTATTATCATTGTTCTTTTATACAACCTCTTATGTAGATATAAAAACTATATAATTACAACAATCCTGAAGATATCAATGATGTTTAAGGTAGGTTTCATATGACCTAATGTGTATTTCTACAGTGTAAGGAGCTCATTCATTTGCCTAAACACAGGTATTTAGTGCTATCAGAGATTCCCTATCTGGTATTCACCTTTGTCTTCAGAAAGATTGGGTGTTTTATAGGTCTTGTCTGTCAGCTCTAGGCTGATATTTTGAATAGTGTAGAAGTTATTGAATTCACTAGATATCCACTTTTAATCCACTTCATAGGTAGTTATTCTTTATTGAGCACAAATGGGAGTTTAAGTAACTAAACCTCAGTTCATCTGACTCTAGACTCACATGGAGTGTCATCTAAAACTCCTCAGCCTATCTCTGATATCTGCTTGTGGCTGACAGATGTGACATGGAACCAGTGGGATATCTACATGTTCCTACAAGAGGAGCTGGAGGCCAGGCACCATACACGAGAGGATCTCCTATGACAACAGATGTCTATAGTCAGGCAACCTAATTAAGTTGCAGTGCTCTACCTTCTAGATCATTGTGTGCTGCATTTTAGTGTGTTACAGTTAAATTCAAAGCAAAGTAAGTAGAATGTATCTGGTCAGATATAAATCATATTTTAAATACCGTATATGGGAAAAAATGTTTATTTTAATATAACAGTACAGTATTTGTGATGTGAATAAAATCCTAAGTAATATCTTTAAAAATTCTTTTCTCTGTAGTAAAGTTTTTCTTTTCTTTGAAATATAAAAGTAATGTACATACATAATGAAAGATTTTCCATTTTTTTAAAAATTTTTTTTCAAATTTTTGTGGTGTTTGTAAACAGTTTTTCTTGAGTACATTAAAGACTGTGACTCAATACTAGTGGATTAAAGTCAGAAAGTGAAAATTACTGCAGTTCCCAGCTGCTTAATTTATGACAGTTTGCCACTCTGAAGCATCGTCTGGATTATCACAGTTTTCAGATGAAAATATTAAAGAAAAAAGAAACTGGGGAAGCTTCATAAGCAATTTGCTTACAATCATCACTCTACACAGGAGCCCTTAAGTCACACAGCCTATGCTGGTGTCACTCTGTGTCACTCCTTATATTATGGTTTTAATGACTTTATTTCCCCTTTACTTCTGTTACATTTATATATGCATAATTTGTGAAATAGCTATTATAAATGATCAATATTTATCTTCTAGATGATGAGTAATCAAGTATAAAGAATTTTATATCAGTATTCTTCTACATCTTTTGGACTTGCATCTGAATCTGTGAATGAATGATCCTGAAATTAAGGACTTCTTTTAAGCTAGTAGACCCACTTTTGAAATCTATTGACTTTAAACAGCAGTGTGATTTTAAATGACTTATAACAAAAGGTAATAATTTAGGAAAGTGAGTACAACAGAATAAAGAATTGAAATATAGTGGGAGCTAAACTGACAAATGAAGAAGACATTTTAATTAACTATTAGAAGCTGGAAGACAATGAATTTAATTCAATATATTGAAAGTTTTGCTTTGTTTAGATAGAATACATCACTAATGATTTAGAATACCATTTATTGAGAAGAAGGATAACACCTGCAGTCAGGTGTGTTCATGCAAGGACAACTGGCCCTTTTAGAAATGCAACACTGTGTAATACATTCTGAGTTCAGCCAATTACTATATAATAGGGAAAACTGTTATTAGCACCCTGACACATAAAACCCTTATGTTCCCACATATTAGCTTTCATTTTATGTTACTTAAACGTTTGTTCTTGTACTAAAGGTATATTATAACCACATACTCTGATTTCTTACTGATTGCCACCTCTGAATAATGCACATTAAAGGTGGAAATGGAAATGTTAGAATAAAATGTTCGTACATCTAGGCACTGTTTTTGCAGGCATCCCTTACAGAAAGTTTCAGGAGATTTTGTAGGAAATAACTTTTCTTTCCTTCAAATACTGAATGAAACAGATGGAGGAGAACACAGAAGAGTTATACTTGCTGCAGAAGGCATAAAAAAATTATCAACAGACTGTAGAAGTAATATCTATTCAATTTGTAAGTTATGTATGTTTTTATTTATTAACTTCTTAATTAATTTCTTTCTAGCAATTCCTACTGCAGGACCAGAAGGACACGAGTAACAACTACATTAAAATTTTCACTGATTTCTTAGCTGGAGTGGGATTCATTCCACCCAGCTTTAGGCAGGTGTAATGTAGTTGTCTATATCTGACTAATCAGATATTATAGTCATTGAAGAGAAAATAAGTGTTTCTGAAGTACAATTATCTAACTTGTTATGTAAGACTATCTTAAAAGCAGATGTAATGTAATATAAAAATTATACAAAAATTATTGTATTGGGTTTGTGTGGCAAGGTTTTGGTAGTGAGGGGGCTACAGGGGTGGTTTCTGTGAGAAGCTTCTAGAAGCTTCCCCCAGGTCCGATAGAGCCAATGCCAGCCAATGCCAGCTCCAAGACAGACCCACCGCTAGCCAAGGCCAAGCCAATCAACAATGGTGGTAGCCCCTGTGTGACAACATATTTAAGAAAGGGAAAAAAAACCCCTGTGCAACTGCAGACAAAATAGAGGAGTGAGAATATGTGATAGGCACAACTCTGCAGCCAACAAGGTCAGTGGAGAAGGAGGGGGAGGAGGTGCTCCAAGCACCAGAGCAGAGATTCCCCTGCAGCCCCTGGTGAAGACCATGCTGGAGCAGGCTGTCCCCCTGCAGCCCATGGAGGTCCACAGTGGAGCTGATATCTACCTGCAGCCTGTGGAGGACCCCACGCTGGAGCAGGTGGATGCCCGAAGGAGGCTGTGACCCCGTGGGGAGCCTGTGCTGGAGCAGGTTCCTGGCAGGACCTGTAGACCCATGGAGAGCTCCCACGCTGGAGCAGGTTTGCTGGCAGGACTTGTGATGCCCTGGGGCACCCACACTGGAGCAGTGTGTCCTGAAGGACTGCACCCCATGGATGGGGCCCATGCTGGAGCAGTTCATGAAGAACTGCAGCCCATGGGAAGGGTTCACATTGGAGAAGTTCATGGAGAACTGTCTCCCATGGGAGAGACTCCATGCTGAAGAGTGTGAGGAGTTCTCCCCCTGAGGAGAAAGGAGCAGGAGAAACATGAACTGACCGCAAACCCCATTCCCCATCCCCCTGTGCCACTGGGGGAGGAAGGAAGTAGAGAATTCAGGAGTAAAGTTAAGCCAGGGAAGAAGGGAGGGGTGCGTGGAAGGTGTTTTTAAGATTTGTTTTTATTTCTCATTATCCCACTCTGATTTGATTGGCAATAAATTAAACTAATTTCCCCAAGTTGAGTCTGTTTTGCCTGTGACAGTAATTGGTGAATGATCTCTCCCTGTCCTTATCTCGACCCATTTTGTTATATTTTGTTATATTTTTTTATAGCCTGTTTCTCTCTCCTGTCCAGCTGAGGAGGGGAGTGATAGAGTAGCTTTGGTGGGTGAAAGGGTTAAAAACCACAAGAGCAAGAAAGATGTTGTAAATACCTTAGTCACTCAGTTAGATCAGAAGACACCCTGTTGTGATTTAAGGATGTTGTGAATACCTTGTTAGACTTGAGGGCAGTCTGATGTGATTTAGGGAGTAGCTAGAAGAACAGTTATAAGATAAGGGGGGCTCTGGGATAATTTCATTACAGACAACTTGGCCATGGGAGAACAGATGCACAGAACCATGGAGATAGGAAGAAACAGAAGAATGTCAACAATGGTCTTGAAGGACAATGTCTATGTGATCCTAGGACTGAGTTTGCGCAGAAGCAAAGGTCAATCAGCGAACACAGTGAGGAAGACTACGAGCCTTCATTTGAAGACCCCCGAAGACCACCACAAGAGATGACTGCGCATGCAAATCAGATATTTACATATGTTAATAAGTTCCTGGAAATCTCATGTTTAAGCATAGCAATTCTCGGAAATCCTATGAATATGCATGATTGTATAGTATATATTCTCTAAAAGTTCATTGACTCATTGGAGCACTTATGGTGGAGAATCCCCAGTGCTGCCCAGCGCTGCAATAAAGAATACCTGCTTAATAGTAACTTTGTTGCTATTGAGTTTCATTTCAGGGACTCTCTGAATACTCCGTTTTTCCCTTGGGGAGATTCGGACCATGAGGAGAAGCATCCATGGATTTTTGTATCATGGGCACCTGGTGTCCAGTGAGGGTCAACCCGCCACCATTATACATCTTCCCATTGATTTTAAAGGGAGCCTACAGTGACCAACATACAAAGAGAGGTATGTAGTTGATCAGACAAATTCAACCTCAAATATCTGGTATGTACCTAGTGAAATGACTAAAGAATCGTGATATGTAGAATATGACTTTATGTCTGTATTTGTTCAGATTAATACAGCTACTAATATCATAGCTCATCTAGACTACATGATTTGCACCCTGTATTTCAACCCAGATATCCAGGGAAATTATTATTAACTTACTTTGTTAAACTCCCATGAAGACGTAGTGCAGAACAATCAAGAGGTACTCTAGAACAATGCACTTGGTGGCGAAAGCTGACATCCACATCACATGGTATCTGTGGACTGTATTTGACACCATCAGAAGTCTGCATCTCTAGACTTTGCTTCTCTACAAAAATTCTACCACACTTTATGTGAATTAGCTCATGTAAAGCTGTCTATATTATCTTGCTTTCATAACAGATGACTTTTCAATATGCTGCTCTGAGAAGGGGAACGGTCAGCATCCTCCCCAGTGAGCTGACCACAACAGCCTCATGAAAAGGAAGCACAATTTTGGAAGCTCATACAAGAACCCATTTACAAGAATGTGGTATTGTCCTGTGGAACCTTACATCCTCTGACGTCCTCTGGCCTGTGGTTATCCATTTAGGATGAGTAAACTGACACTGGGCAAGATGATCACCAAGTCCCAGAGACCAAAGTCAAGAGTCATGTTTACCCTGAAATTTCTACCAATGAGCTAGTATGTACTAGGAAATGTGTCAGTCCTTGGCTCACTTTTTAACAAGTGGAAGATTTGTTTTAACACAGATTTTGTGCTGAATACGCAACTCTTCGTGTAACTTTTTTTAAATGAGCATGGTGATTGAGAGAAGTGCCCAAGGACTGGGAGAAGTCAAATGTCTCTCCTATCTTCAAGAAAGTCAAAAAGGAGGACCCAGAAAATGAGAGACTAGTCAACTTCACCTTGATCCCTGGGAAGATGATTGAGTAGATAATTCTGGGAACCATTTCCAGGCATATGAATGACAAGAAAGCCATCAGGAATAGTCAGCATGGATTCACGGAGGGGAAGTCATGCTTGACCAACTTGATAAACTTCTATGATGAAATGATTGGCTTGACAGATGAGGATATTGTCTACCTAGACTTCAGTAAGACTTTTGACACTATCTCCCATAAGATCATCATAGTGAAGCTGTTGAAGTATGGGCTGGATGAGCAGACAGTGAGGGGGACTGAAAATTGGCTGAATGGCTGGGCCCAGAGAGTGGTAATCAGCGGTGCAAGGTCTGATTGGAGGCTGGTAACTAATGTAACAAGATCTGAATGATGGCGTAGAGTGTACTCTCAGCAAGTTTGCAGATGGCACAAATCTGGGAAGAGAGGCTGCTATGCCAGAAGGTCATGCTGCCATCCAGAGAGACCTCATCAGGCTGGAGAAATGGGTGGACAGGAACCTCATGAAGTTCAACAATTGTAAGTACAAAGTCCTGTGCCTGGGGAGGAAAACAACTTAGTACAAAAGGAGCTGGAGACACCAGACTGAACATAAGCCAGCAATGTGCCCTTGCGGCAAAGAAGGATAACAGTGTCCTGGGTTGCATTAGGAGGAGTGTTGCCAGGAGGTTGAGGGAGGTGATCCTTCTCATCTATTCAGCACTGGTAAAGCCACACCTGGAGCAAAGTGTCCAGTTCTGGGCTTCTCAGTACAAGTGAGACATGGACATATTGGAGAGAGTCCAGAGAAGGGACATGAAGATAACTAAGAGAGTGGAGAATCTCTCATATGAGGAAAGTATTTCCTTTAAGTGTTCAAGAATAGATTGGATGGGGCTTTGACCAACCTCAGGTTGCATCTAGTGAGAGATGTCCCTGCCCATGACAGGGGGGATTGAACTAGATGGTCTTTAAAGGTCCCTTCCAACCCAACCCATTCTGTGATTCCATGATCCTATGAAAGGCTGAGTGAGCTGGGATTATTCAGCCTGGAGAAGAGAAAACTCAAGGGGGATCTCATAAATGTGTACAAATATCTGAAGTGCAAAGAGGATGAACCCAGGCTCTTTTCAGTGGTGCTCAGTGACAGGACAAGAGGCAATGGGCACAAACTGAAACACTGGAGGGTTTGTCTCAACATCAGGAAACACTTTTTTCACTGTGAGGGTGACTGAGCACTGGCATAGGTTTCCCATAGAGGTTGTGGAGTACCCCTCCTTGGAGATATTAAAAAAACTTCTGAACAAGGTCCTGAACAACCAGCTCTAGGTGGCCCTGCTTTAGAAGGGGGAGTTGGAGAAGATGACCTCCAGAGGTCCCTTCTAACCTCAGCCATTGTGTAATTCTGTAATTCTAAACAAATGTTTGAGCCCTGAAGTCATTGATCTCTCTGTGTGCCAGCATATAAAATACTAGTTCAAGAAGATAAATTGTTCCAACAAGCGGACATAAAGCTTTCTTCTTTTCTGGGAATATCTTGGAAAAGAACAGTCCCTCAAGTAACATTTATTCATTTTTTTGTTAGCACGTAATACACTAAAAAAGTAAAAATATATTTGAAAAACTCTTGCAGACTCAGGTGTACAATTCTACTGAATCGATCTATAACATTTCTTAACTTAAGACAGCACTTATTTTCTATTTGAAAATAATGAATTTTTTCACACTTTGTGATTTACAGAGGATTTTTTTTTTAATTTTACATTTGAAATCCAAAAAAAACCCTTAAATTATTTACGAGCTTTGTGTCGAATTGAAATCTATTTAGACATTTTTCATCTCTCTGAGATAAATTACTTAGGAAAAGCAGGATGTAGTAGGAATATGTTGATTGGCATTGACTATATTAACAAAAATGTGTTCAGATGTTCAAAGAATAATTTACAGATGCTGAAGCGTCAGATTTAAATAAAGAAAAATTACCAAGCAAGGTATAATTTCCATCTGGAAAAAAAAAATATCTTCCCTAAATTCATTATGATTTAATGGTCTGTTACCAACGCCAGTCCATGTGATGAGAGGTGATTACATACCTGAGGAGCTCAGGCTGTCAAAGTGTCAAAATGAGTCTAGAGTGTGGCAAGTAGGAGGAATACCAGTTAATTCTTGGATTAAACTGTAGTACTATTTTATTCATCAACTTGTTTCCTTCCCTCTGTCCTCTGCTCTTCTTAAAAACAATATTCATTTCACCCACACTTACCGCCCACAAAGCCAGGAAAGTGCAACAGGTGTATAATATGAAAAGCATCTTTACAAATGAACCAAAATGCTTTTCCAAATATTTATTTCAAAGACGTTAACTTTAATGATGACTTGTCTGAACGGTGTATCATTACATTCTGAACATCTTTTAGGAATGCTTAGCATCTTTTTCATAATTTTCTTAGTTTGAATTAAGCTACTTACATTTTCATGCTTCAAATCAAAATGTTGTGATTCATTAAATTATATTAGGAATTTTCTATTAAAACATATGTGCATATTTATAAATTTTAGACATCACTTTACACAAAAGTAGACTACTTTACACAAAGTCATTCCATCTATTTACAAAGTATTTTAGAAAACTAACACTTAATTTTAGCACTGTTTCTAAAGACATCAGTGTATCTTGTTTAAAATCTTCATCAAGCATCTGGTGGAGAAGACACAGTTCATTCTCATCAAGTTTGCTGATGACAACAAAGTGGCGTGACCAAAGAATATGAGCGCAGGGCCCTTGCCCCCCCATAGAGATGGTGGCAGACTGGAGGAATAGGCTAACAGGAACCTCAGGAAATTCAACAGTAATACAGACGAGCTGGGGAACACCCCTGGGGAAAAGTTCCCGGGGACAGTGAACTGAACTCAAGCCAGCAGTGCACACTGGCAGCAGAAATGGCCAACAGCATCTGGGGTTGTGTTAACAGCAGCACAGACAGCAGGTCCAGGGAAGTGATTATCCTCCCCTTTACTCAATACTTGTTAGATCACACCAATACTACAGCATCCAGTTTGGTGTCTCCCAGTACAGGATAGACATCAGTAAACTGGGGTGAGTTCAGCAGAGGGCCATTAGGACGGTCAGGGCTGGAGCACTTCCCTGTGATGAGTGGCTGAGGGACCAGGCCTTGAGGTCTTGAAGACCGTTGTGCAGTGTAGAAGGTTTCCCAGAGAGACTGCATCATCTCCATCCTTGGCAGTTTTCAAGACCCAGCTGGACAGCAACACTTTCTGACCTCAGAGCTGTCCTGGATTTGAGCAGAAGATTGGACTAGAGGATTCCTAAATTCTCTTCCCACATGAGTTAACCTATGTGGTGGCACAAGGAGAAAAAGACAACTAGATTCAGTGGTTAAGACACTCTGCTAAGATGGAGGATCTTTTGAGTTTGAGCTAAAAGAGGGATTAAGGATAGGTGACTTTCTGAGATATATTTAGCCTCTAATATATTATACAAAAGACAGTTATATTACTAGCTCTGTTTTATGTCCCTGCTCTGAGCAGGTAGTGGATTATCCACCAGGGTTTGCATGTATATGTTTGTTCAGTCTATAGACGACGAATTTAAGTGGGTGTATATTCAGCTCGGTCCAGATGGTAGTATGTCTGAGCATGCACATTATATAAAAAGACTGTGAAAAGTGGACTTGGATGCCAAAACAGTTTAGCAGAAAATGTTGTTGATTACAGGAGGTTTTTTCTTTCCTTTTTTGATCTTTTTGTCAAATAGTGAATATCTTCATTTCTGAGTAATATGAAATATAACATAGTCTCTAAAGCAATATATTTTTATAAATGTAAAAAGAACTTTGCCATAATTCAAAGGAAAATGTGCAAGTTATTAATGTATGACTATTCTTTATATCTTGTAGTTTTATGTTGATACTTCAGAAAATTTCCCAAATGTACAAAACAACTTTGCATCTGTTTTCAAACACATTGATGTAGAACAGTACTACAACCAGATAGTGTTATCTCTACACAAAAAAATTCACTGAGAATCTGCATAACCCTATGAACGTTTGACAGTCATATATTGCCCTACTAGATGAAAGATAACTGTCTCATGCCTAGAGAACTGTTCTTAGACTTTTTGGTTTTCAACAAGATCATAGGCTCTTCCTGAAACTCCCCCTCTGTCATCATTCTGCCATTGGTCACAAGCACCCTTAGAGCTCTATCCTACATTTGCTTCCACCCTTAGTTTGCAATAGAATTAATATTGACAGATATTTACCAATTGTTGAGTTCAGATATCTTGAAGCTAGCTGACTGGATTTATAATCAATTGAAAGGAAAGTAAAATAGATAGACAGACTGATAGATACAAATACTTTTTTTTGGCCAACTGCATGATAAAACAAATATTTGTTCCTACATCTTAGAGAAGAAGTAGCAATCACAATGCCCAAATAAGGTACAGAAAATCTTTTTTTCTGATACCTTCAATGACAAAAATGTCAACTGCTAATTGACACACCAGGAAGTATGACAACAGCTTCATTCCTTTTTTTATCTCCCTTTTCCATGGCATTTCTAATCTGCTTCTCAGGAATGTCCTTTTAGCACTTGTATTAACTCAAATGGTGAGAGCAAGCTTTTCAGAACCGAGTACCACCTTTTGTTTTTGCGGGTGAGACAAAGGTTTCCTCTGTGGGCAGAATAATTCCAATCCATGTGCCTGTAAATTTATCTATTAAAAAACAGTGAAATGAATAAACCAAACAAAAAAAATTAATATATTTTATTATATATATTGAATATATATTGGATATATATTGAATACATTGAAGAGACAGAGAATTTCAAAATCATCTGTGTGGCAATTTTTAAAGTATGTCTTAAAAACAGATGGGTTTGTCTGTTGAATTGAAAAGAATGCTTTTTTGGTCCTTTTATGGTAAATCTCACTCTCAGACACACAAACACACAAGAAAAGTTTTCTAAGAGAAAGGTAAGTAAGTGAAGTATTTTTAAAATGGTTTAGGAAATATGCCAAAAGTGAAACTGTTGCTAGATTTATGGAAGGATTATTTCTTTGACCTTAATGGAAAATCAGAAAAGGTAGTGAGTTACTACAATAAAAAGAGTGAAGATGCTGCAAACAAGCTCTGGGGAAAAAAAAAAAACAAACAAAAAAACCCAAAAAACCAACAAACTTAAAAGAACAAGTTTAAATGATATTTGGGTATGCAGTGGTGAATTCAGACTCAGGGTATTTCATTAAGTTCAGTTCAATGAACACCTCATTTACCTTCCTGTTATCCATAAATACATGCAAAGTATAATTAAAATGACATCTTTTGCTCCCAGTAAAAGAAAAAAAGGATAAGCTGGAATGTTGCTGCTTAAAAAAAATATTATTAATTTGTATTTAAAGTTTAATTATTTAAATGTCACAGAAAAGGAGAAAATTCAGAGTAAAAAACCCAGAACCATATTTTCTGTTGATTAGCAAAAGGTTACATGTTTGTAAAGTGTTACTATTGCTAGAACTGTCCTCCTTTCACCAGACATCAGTATACTGCACTTCTGACCCAGTGAAAAAAGTTCATTTTTGTCCCTTCAATCCAGTGCTGAAAAATGATCTGTTATAGCCACCCTACATTGTTACATATTGTTCTAAACCACTTTCATTTAACTTGTATGCTTTGGTTTTAGTACTGTAAATGCATTCGATCCTTCAATTCCTATACTAACTGAGAGGTAGTAAAGTATATGTGAAAGCCATGAATACAATCAGCTAATCACTATTAGTAACAAAATTGTCTAAAAGCTTTATTAAACTACTGTCTCCACCAGTGCTTCATGGCAACAGCATAGGTTCTAGTTTGGGGGTTTTGGATTGTGGTGTGTTGACCTTGACCAGTTGCCAGATGCCCACCTAGCTGCTTTCTCACTTCATCTCCTGTACTGGACCTGGTGAAGACAGAGTTAATTTTCTTCATAGCAGTTCTTATGGTGCTGTGTTTTAGATTTTTGACCAAAGCAATACTGATGACACACTAATGTTATAGGCTTTGCTGAACAGTGCTTGCACAGCAATAAGGCCTTCTCTGTTTCTTTGCTCTCCCAGTGAATACACTGGGGAGGGGCGGTGCAATAGGTTGGGAGGGGACACAAATGGGCAGATTACTTGAACTAAACAAAGAGGTATTCCATACCATATAACATCATGCTTTGCAATGAAAAGGAAAAGAGGCAGGGTATAGGAGGGTTAGTCATCTTTTGCTCTGGAACTGGCTGGGCATTGGTCTGTCTGTGGGAGGTGGTGAGTGATTGCCTTTAGATCACTTGTTTTGTTTTGTTTTCTTCTCTCTTCTTCCATTTATTAAACAAATTATTTACTTATTTATCTTATCTTATCTTATCTTGAATAAAATGATTAGGTGAAAAATACTGCAGTAGTATGCAGCCAAAAGTTCTAGAAACTTTAGAAAGCCACATTGAGAATGAGTGGTTTACCCACGTTTTTTCATGTTTATATAGAAGTAACCCCACATATTCTAACTGAATGATGTCCACTGTAAAACTGGACCTGTGCAGTGGTAAATTGGGCTTTCTCTCTCTGGAAGGTGATTAAAGTACATGTAGTCTATTGGTTATTCAGATTTACGGTTACTGTAGATGTGTTTACTTAAATGTGAACTTCAAAAATTTTCACAGGCAGATTAATTTATTTTACATCTTGATAGGCAGTGCTAAACAGTGTCTTTCTGTAGGGTCCAAGGCTAATGGCACCTTTCTGACTACCATGATCTTAGTCTGCACTACTAAGTTTCACAGAAAGTGATAAAACCACTGTTGAGACATATTTAGGGACTTATAAACATCTGGATCAACTGTCTACAAACTTCTCACCAGGATCTGACATTTCTCTCAAGTTAGTAAAAGCATCTAATATTAATCTTAATATGTGAGAAAAAGGAGTTCTGGAAGAATAAGTTCTTGCTAGTTCAGTACTCATGGCAGGTTTCAGCTCAAGACTGTGGCCCTTTGCCAGACTTGCTCTAGTACCATAGAATCATAGAATCATAGAATAGCCCAGGTTGGAAGGGACCTCAAACGATCATCTGGTCCAATCTTTCATGGCAAAGGGAGACTAGATGAGATTTTCTAGCTCCCCGTCCAATCACAATTTGAAAAAGTCCAGCGATGGGTATTCTACCATGTCCCTGGGGAGGTTTTTCCAGTGATTGATTGTTTTCACAGTAAAAAATTTCTTTTCTATGTTCAGATGAAACCTCTCCTCATGCAACTTGTACCTGTTGCCCTTTGTCTTCTTCGTGTGGCTCCTTGTAGAGGAGTAGACAAAGGAATGAGAGAGAAAGACTGAAGCTGAATGCTCATCCTAAACATTTCTCTAATGCCTGCCTTTGGGGAGCTTCATGTGGCTCCTTCTGAAGAGACAGCCTCCATCCTCTTTGTACGTCCCTCTAAGTACAGGAATACTGTGATGACATCCCTCCTCAGCCTTCTCTTCTCCAGGGAGACAAGATCTAACTTCTTCAGTCTTTCCTCATAGGGCAAATTCTCCAGCACTTTGATCATCTTTGTGGCCCTCCTTTGGACCAACTGTATGTTCCTGACTCCATTGTACTGGCGAGCCCAGATCTGGAACTGGCGAGCCCAGATCTGGAACCAGCGTTCCAGTTGTGGCCTCATCGGTGTTGAGTAGAGGGGAAGGATCATCTCCCTTGATCAGTTAGCAATGCTCTTCATAATGCATCCCAGGAAACTATTGGCCTTCTTTGGTGCAGGGGTGCATTACAGGCTCATGGTCAGCTCTCACTGTTTCTTCTGTCAAACTGCTTTCCATCAGGTCAGCCCCCAGCCTGTGCTGGTGCATGGAGTTATTTCTCCCCACGTGCAGGGCTTGGCATTTCCCTTTTATAAACTTCACAGGATTTCTATTGCTCCAGACTATTGAGGTCCTTCTGAATTGCGCCACAGCCATCTGCTGTATCAACCACTTCTCCTGGTTTTGTGTCATCTGCAAATACATCTCTTAGATTAGTTGCATCTCTTTCTTTTTTCTCCTCCCTGTCTTATTTTCTTCACCAGAATGAAAAAAAAAAAAATGAGAGCTGGTAGGATTTTTCATGTACTGAAACTGCTGGTTAGGTGAAGTTTTATTTTTTCCCTTTATACCTAAATGTTGGAGAGCCTAATCCTCAAATTAAAAGTCACCTGTCACCTGTGGCTGGAGAGGTCACAAGTCCATTTGTCTGTTTAGGATCTGTCTTCATGATTCTTATGACTAAAATATCCATATGTTTATACATAAGCATCTGGACAGGAGAAAGCTGTGTAAACTCCTGTTACAAAGGTTTGTAATACTAATTTCAATGAAGTCGTGCATAATGCCAAAAATGCAATGTGACAAAAATCTTCATATGTAAACTCCATAATCCTTCCTGCTTTCAAGACTAACAGTTGGATCAAGCTTTTCCATCAATAGTGAGTATGGTAGCAATTTTAATGAATTCTTTTAAAACTGTCTTGATCAATTTTCAGAACAAACCTAATACACACCAAAGATTATAATAGTAGCAACTGCAAAACCACTAAATAGAATACATGTCAAAATAAGGTGAAGAAGAATGGTGAAGTACAGGATACCAAGCAATCTTTTAGCTTGTGTGACTGAAGAGAACCAAAAATTAATCAAGTTGTGTGACTAACCAGTTGACTTGCACACCATATACATATATATATACACACATATACATATATATATACATATACATGTACAAAGAAGACCAAAAATAATCTTCTGATAAAAGGTTAATGCATTATAGTTAAAGACATTATCTAACTCATTTCTTCAGAATATTTTTACAAGAAAGGCAAGACCTCAGCCTTTCTGAAGTGAAAAAAAAAGTGAAGGCCTGTGACACTTAGAAATTATAGTTGCACTAATGAGGATATAGTTAATAATTTGTCTTGAACCTGAATATAAGCATACTAAAATAGTGTAATCAACGACAGCATATAAGCATTTTGTAACAGTGATGGCACAGCTAGACACAATGTATAGGCATGTCACATAGATATGTTAGCAATGTGATCACCAAAGTGGCAAAAAAAGAATTATGGTTTTGCAATTAGGAGCCATGGGAAAATATGTAAATAGCAAACCAAGTAAGAGAATTTGTAAGATAAAGAATAAAGAACAAAACCCAAGACAAACATGATGGACTGCAATTAGGAAGGATGTTCTGCCTACAGTAGAAGGATGACTGGCAAAAAAAAAAAAAAAGGTATGCATCAGGACCAAATGACATGTCCCTTTCAGAAGGGGGTCAAGTAAACTAAAATATCATGGAAGAGTGAGAAACCATGGAGAAGAAAGACAACAAGCTCACTTAGAATCATAGAATCATAGAATTGTTAAGGTTGGAAAAGACCCTTAAGATCATCAAGTCCAACCATTGACCTACCACCACCAAGTCCGCCACTAAACCATGTCCTCAAGCACCACATCTACCAGTCTTTTAAATACCTCCAGGGATGGGGACTCAACCACTTCCCTGGGCAGCCTGTCCCAATGCCAGACTACCCTTTCAGTGAAGAAGTTTTTCCTAATATCCAATCTAAACCTCCCCTGGCGCAGCTTGAGGCCATTTCCTCTCATCCTATTGCTTGTTACTTGGGACAAGAAACCAACCCCCACCTCGCTACAACCTCCTTTCAGGTAGTTGTAGAGAGCAATAAGGTCTCCCCTCAGCCTCCTCTTCTCCAAACTAAACAACCCCAGCTCCCTCAGCCGCTCCTCATAACACTTGTTCTCTAGACCCTTCACCAACCTAGTTGCCCTTCTCTGGACACACTCCAGCACCTCGATGTCCTTCTTGAAGTGAGGGGCCCAAAAGTGGACACAGTATTCGAGGTGCGGCCTCACTGGTGCCGAACACAGGGGCACTATCACCTCCCTGGTCCTGCTGGCCACACTATTCCTGATACAAGCCAGGATGCCATTGGCCCTCTTGGCCACCTGGGCACACTGCTGGCTCATGTTCAGGCGGCTGTCAACCAACACCCCCAGGTCCTTTTCAGCCAGGCTGCTTTCCAGCCACTCCTCCCCAAGCCTGTAGCGATGCCTGGGGTTGTTGTGACCCAAGTGCAGGACCCGGCACTTGGCCTTGTTGAACCTCATACAGTTGGCCCCAGCCCAACAATCCAGCCTGTCCAGGTCCCTCTGCAGGGCCTTCCTACCCTCCAGCAGATCGACACTCCCACCCAACTTGGTGTCTTCTGCAAACTTACTGAGGGTGCACTCAATCCCCTCATCCAGATCGTTGATAAAGATATTGAACAGGACCGGCCCCAACACTGAGCCCTGGGGAACACCACTCGTGACCGGCCGCCAACTGGATTTGGCTCCATTCACCACCACTCTCTGGGCTCGGCTGTCCAGCCAGTTTTTAACCCAGCGCAGAGTGCACTTGTCCAAGCTGTGAGCAGCCAGCTTCTGCAGGAGAATGCTGTGGGAGACGGTGACAAAGGCCTTACTCAAGTCCAAGTAGACAACATCCACAGCCTTCCCCTCATCCACTAAGCGGTCACCTTGTCATAGAAGGAGACCAGGTTAGTGAAGCAGGACCTGCCTTTCATAAACCCATGCTGGCTGAGCCTGATCCCCCGGTTGTCCCGCACATGCCGCATAATGGCACTCAGGATGATCTGTTCCATGACCTTCCCCGGCACCGAGGTCAGGCTGACAGGCCTGTAGTTCCCCAGATCCTCCTTCCGACCCTTCTTGTAGATGGGTGTCACATTAGCTAGCTTCCAGTCATCTGGGACCTCCCCGGTTGACCAGGACTGCTGATAAATGATGGAGAGTGGCTTGGCAAGCTCCTCTGCCAGTTCCCTCAGTATCCTTGGGTGGATCCCGTCTGGCCCCATTGACTTGTGGACATCCAGGTGGAGGAGCAGGTCGGTGACTGCCACCTCTTCGACAACTGGGACTTCATTCTGTGTCCTATCTCCATCTCCCAGCTCAGGGGCATGAAAACCTTGAGGATGGTCAGTCCGACTATTAAAGACTGAGGCAAAGAAGGCATTAAGTACCTCAGCCTTCTCCTCATCCTTTGTGGCCAAGTTTCCCTCTGCATCCAACAAAGGAGGGAGATTCTCCTTAGCCCTCCTTTTGTCGCTGATATACTTGTAGAAACATTTTTTGTTGTCCTTGACAGCAGTGGCCAGTTTAAGTTCTAGCTGGGCCTTCGCCTTTCTAATCTTTTCCCTGCATAACCTCACCACATCCTTATAGTCCCCCTGAGTCACCTGCCCCTTCTTCCAAAGGTGGTAGGTTCTCCTTTTCTTCCTGAGTTCCAGACAGAGCTCTCTGTTCAGCCAGGCCGGTCTTCTCCCCGACCTGCTCGACTTGCGGCACATGGGGACAGCCTGCTCCTGTGCCTTTAAGACTTCCCTCTTGAATAACATCCAGCCTTCCTGGACTCCTTTGCCCTCCAGGACTGCCTCCCAAGGGACTCTGTTAACCAAACTGCTAAACAGGCCAAAGTCTGCCCTTCTGAAGTTTAGGGTTGCTGTTTTGCTGGCCCCTCTCCTTACTTCTCCAAGAATCGAAAACTCTACCATTTCATGGTCGCTGTGCTCAAGACAGCCTCCGACCACCACATCACCCGCCAGGCCTCTCTCACTTCAGTTATGATTTCTCTCATGAAAGATCTCTCTGGCCGGATCACCTTGCCCTTGGTGACTACAGGCTCTAGCTATCAAGGCTAAGTGCATGTCATCAGTTGCATGGCATTGCATAGTCACAGCGAATGTAGGGTATGAGGGTTAAGGACAACCAGTTTTGTACATGTCATAATAAGTAGCCATAATGTGTAAGAAATGGCCATTAGCACAAAGTATGCTGCTGCCAAATGTTAATCTAATTTTGTTTTAAAGTTTAAAATTGCCTTGACTTGTCAGTCTATTAAACTCTCCTATCACAGTGATCTCTAATTCCCTAACTGGTGTGTATATATATGGATGCATACATGTGTAGTATATGTATATCTATACATATATTCTGCTGAAAGGAGACAAAAGTGGTGCTAACTAGAGAGGAAGAGAGGACTGTGTCTATGGTAAAGGAAGGAGCTGATACTAAAACCTAATGACATATGTAACTTTATACCTGTGATCCCATGCTAAAGTCAGAAGTAAAATGAAATCAGCGAGTAGAAACTAAAGATATATTTTCTTGAATTAGGGTAAGAGAATAGCTGTCTGATGAAGAGAATGTTCCTGTTGTTCAATGCTGAAAACAAGAATGGAATGGGAGGGAAAAAAAGGTGAATGCAGAAGGGGGAAGGGGAACAGGATGCAAAGAAATATTTAAGAGCCTCTTTTTGTGCAGATGTGTGGTAGGACAGGTTTGTCATATAAATGAGTAGGGTGTCACATAAAGGAACTGTAAGAGTATTTGAACAGAGAGATTTGGCGAATGCACATGATTCATGGAAAAGAATGAACAATACGATAGTACAATTATGATTCAAATTCTAAATAAGAATGTTGTTTCCACATTTGATTCTTTATTATCTTTATTCTTCTGAGTATCAGGCTTCTAGTGCCTCCAGTGCTAAGACTTACAAGGAAATAGCTATATGACTAAATGACTAGTAACTAAAAGGAGAGGCTACTTAATGCCTGTTTTATAGGGATAATGCTGAATGTAATGGCTGAAATAAGGCTGAGATTTATTCCTTATTTAAGCTGGAAAATGAAACGATAGACCTAGCAATAATGACAAGCATAGTAACTGTATAAATATTTTCCAAAAGAAAAAGGCTTGGATGGAAACATGAGAAAAAGGAAAAGGTAAAAAAAACACAGTGGAGAGATTAATAAATCTCTTAAAAGCAAAGTTCACTGAACTAATATAATCAGTATCTAAGCTCCTCTTTTTTTACAGTATTCTGCTGCAGTAGTAAACTAAATAAAGATTAGTCATAGGAAGCTGAACAGGAGGTCTGGACAGAAGAAAGTGACAGGATTAAAGGATTCAGAGTAGTTGAGGATACTGTGGACAATAAACAGATGGTGATAGCAAACTGTGCAAGAAGAACATAGAATGAATGGATTGGAATATTTTTTGGGGAAAATTCACTAAACAGTGGTAATCTAAAAGTATTTTGTCACAGAATGGCCGTGAAAAAAAAATCTTATTTATGGAATCAGGATCATCTCATTTACATAAGATATATCAAAAATTAGATAATAACATAGATATAAGGACAAAATATAGGACATGGGACTCTGTTCAGATGCTCTGAGTTGAATTATAAATGATTATACCAAGTTGGCTAGAGATTAATATAAAATATTGTACAGTAAAGCTGCAGTATTGTGCACTGGTTAATCTTTTAGAATTATGGACTATGAGAAAGAGACAAATAGAACTGGTATGCCCCAGATAAAGTAATAGAAAGGAAGACTGTAAAGTATTATAGGATTTTACTATCATTACTTTTCCATTAATTGTATACGGGATGAGCAGGAATGGTATCTATAAAATAAAGAACTAATTGAAGGAGAGTACTTCATCATGGACTTTCTTCTTCTGTTTTGCAGAATGGGCAATAGAAATGACATAAAAATTAAAAAATATGATAATTGTGCCTTAAATTGAACAGCATGAATGGAATAGTGATAATATCAATAATTTGTGTGTGGAGACTCTATAGCAACATCATGTAACCTGGAAGTTTTGTCCACCCTAAGACAACAGGTCTTTAGAAAGTAACTCTAAAGAGCACTGAGCTTATATTCTAATATCAGTGATGCTTTGGGATAAGACAGTAAGACATAAATCCACTTATGCCTAGGAACTCAAATGCATAACAGGTGAACCAACCAACAGAATGAAAATGTATTTTAGCAAGAAACAAATAAACAGATTTTCTTCTGGTTTGTAGTTGGATTTTGGGGGGTTTTTTTGGTTTTGTTTGTTTGTTTGTATGTTTTTTACCCCAGTCTTCTTACTTTTAATACACAAATATATTCTTATGTTATTTTTTACAAATATAGAAAACCTGTATGTTTTACTAAAATGATATATCTAAACTGTGCTTTTGGATTTGGTGTGGATCATGGCTTCCTCATACCTAATCAGTGGCTTGTGGTCATGTGAATCTGTTGATGAATAAGGTTTCATGTCTATACTAACGCAGTTAACCTTTATCAAAAACACTCACAATTCTTCTCTGAAACCAATGTACCGCTGATTTCCCCAAGTTTTATAATAGTCTGCTTCATGAGCTTTTTATATTCCACTCAAATGGGTTAATTTCACTTAGCATGAAAAAATCTATAAAATTGCTTGTTTCTGTTGAAATCAATAGAAATTTTCCCACTGACATTAAGGGAAGCTGAATCTGATCATGTATGCATACTCGAGTTAATGGAAGTAAATAGGAATATTAGGAAGACACCCCATCCCACCTGAAATTATCATCCACACCAAAAATTAATTTCCTCTTTTTTTTTTTTTTTTCCAGAGGATCTTCTCTGAGTGATTTGTTTTTAAGGTAGCCTTATTCTTTTTTGAAAAGTCATGCTCTGTTTTCCAACTATTATTTGCATAAAATGCAACATTGCAACACAAAAAGTCATACACTAACAGGTAAGATTCGGTGGCCTTTACCTAGCATAAACTGTTTCTTACCAAAAAGTAAATCAATAAGATGGTCACTTTTGCACCAAACAAGGCTTTATGCATATGTTCGTAAGCACTTATGTACAAATACTATACAGATGTCAGAGACGTGCTAGCTAGGCATATAGACTTCACACCTGTGTAAAGAGCTAGTACTAGACTAATACCCTAAGGCAGATACTAATTTAAGGAGAAGTCCTGTCATGCCAGACTGAATATTAATTTTAACTAGAAATTTTAAATTTGACTTATAAGAATAACTTTCAGTTCAATAAAAATATTTTAAAATCCTTCTAATCTTCTTCCTTCATGCTTATATGAAGGTCTATGGTTTTTTAACTAGTATCTTAAAGGTGGAGGAGAGTAGCAAATATATATCAAGGAGACTGAAGAATACTAAGCTAGCTAAAAGTAACAGAAGTCGAATCTTTTAAAGACAGGATATAAGACAAACTTTTCATAATGAAAACTGTACATCGGTAACCATTTAATAGCCATAATTTCAGACAAGAACATGAATAAGGTTTTAATTGTTACAATACTAGCAAAGTTATAGGTATATTTCTATACCTATCTCTCTCTGCCTCTCTAACCCTCCACCTACATATCAGCCTTTCTTCCTACCTACATATCTGCACAGTTTCGTATGATTTTGAGATTGTCAATTCCTGAATGGTCCTTGTATCCACACAAACAACCCTGTGCATAGTTGAAAATGAAAACCTTAATCTCTGTCACACAACTGCAAGCACTTCTAAATACTCTATAAATGTGGGGGAAAAAAAAAGCTGTGAAGACTTCTGGTCCTGAGATTTGGAGATGAGAACTATTTACATAGTCAGAAACAACTCAAAGCTGTTTTGAGAGTTTGCTCATCACCACCTGTTAGTCATCAGCTCTGTGGTATGTCAAACAGAACCTATATGCTTTTGACAAGTTTACTGCGCCTGAATTCTGTAAATTTTGAGAAAATTTGACTTATTAACCAACATGTCAAAAATTAATTTAAGATCAAAACTCATCTGTCTTGCCACAAAAGAACATCCTTATCTTGGCTAGATTCTTTTCATTCTATGTAATAGTTTGTCTCAGGAGCATGCTCTTCTGATAATCAGTAACTTTAACTATGTACAGTTTTTACCTATTTGTTTATGTCAGTCTCAGACCATACTCCATCTGCCTTATGTGGACCTTAATTTCAATTCATTTTTTCATTTGATGGACTTGGCAATGTTAGATTTATGGTTGGACTCCATGATCTTAAGGGTCTTTTTCAACCTAATTGATTCTATGATTTGAAATCGGTAATATCAGTGATAGGTATGGCATTAGCATAACTGTGGAGGACTGAATTCTGCAAGCAAAACCTGCTATTTTTACATCAGAGGACAGCAGGCATTTGCTTGGTTAGGGTGGGGTATTTATAAATTTGTAAAGATAGCCTTTGTTTAATCATTTAAGAAACTGTTAACTCCATATATATACAGCGACTAAATAGTCAGCATTCCACAGAGCAGCATCCCTGTCTGAATATAGACCATTGCTTTAAGTAATCACCCTAACAATATGTATATCAGTTTAACTCTATCAATGATATTTAAAGCTTATACTGCATTGTCCCTAGAAATACCCTTTTGCAGATAGGACGAGGAAGTACACTGTTGACTGTTTGGCTGTTCTTTCTGTGGTTTCTCTAGCAGCAGTTGAACAGCTCTCCTCATTGAGCTGAGTCAAAATGGCATATTCTTCCCTGCATATCAGTGATTTTGAAATGTCGTCATTTGCACTTCACTCTGAATTTCATATGTAGACTCATGTGTTCCTTGCAGTTACAATCCCTGTTTCTGTAATTTAATTTCTCTACCTTATGATCAGACCTATAAGTGACAGGAATCCTTCTCACTGGGGAGCCGTTGTCACAAACTATGTTTTTACTGGATGTGCCCACCTGCAGCTAACTATGCTCACACAATACCAGTCTTGGTTCACATCACTAGGTGCTAATGAGGTAAAGATAAGAATAATGAATCTGTTAATTTAGGACCAACTTCAGGAGATTTGCATATTCAGTATTACTGTTTTTCCAGAACTCCACTGAGTTTAGCATTATTACACTTGTTTGTATTTGCAGCGGATCTGGGCAATGTTTCCTGTAGATGAAGAAAACAAGCGAATCTGCTAAGAAAAACATTATGTAGCTCCAATACTAAAAAGTGTGTGTGGGGAGGGGACTAATTTGTAAAAACTTTTTACTATTACCCTGTAGGGAAGTGTACATTACCAAATATGCATATTTGAATCGATTTTAACTGCTGAGTGATAAATGCTGGTATATGAATATTGCTGTTCTGAATTTGCATTTGCAACCTCATTTTCCTTAGAAAACAAAGTGCAGAAAATTGTCCTAGAAGTGTATTTGAAAAATGTTATTTGTCAGTTAGCAAAATCAGCACAAGCCTTCCGAAAGCTGCAGTATATGCTCAACATGCAGAAAATGCTTAAATGATTTTTGCTTGCTTAACTTAAAGAAGCATGAGAGATTTATTGATTTGTAGGCTTAATCACTACTGATTGACCTTCATTATCTTCTTTTTGTTAGCTGCAAACTTTGTGCTTATATTTTTTATGATAAACCTGGGGATTTTAACACCCACTGGAGCAACGTTTCATTGTATACTGTACGTAAATCATTATAATGATTGAAGCCTCGACTTAATTTCTGGAAAATTGTATCAGACAGGATTTTTCTGAAGTAATCCAGATCATAGCTGTTATTAAAAAACTTGTTCTACAGTATGGTTCAGCTATCTTGAAAAATTTAATTTTTTTTTAGTTTGTAACTTCCAATCAGACAGCAGTTTAGTATTAAAAAAATTTGCTTTTTTTGTTATGTTGGAAAATTTGAAAGTGCTTTTACAACTTTTAGCTTTTTCTCTCAGGAACTCTCAAGATTGAGAACTGAAAAATAAACCCACATTTTTATCTTTTATCTCCTTACCATTTCCATTTCCTGGTAACATGCAACACATAATAACGGCATACGTGTCCCCTGGTATATTTACTAAGTTATTCTTCCTAGCATTGTACTGTACATATACTTTGATCTTCTGAGGTATTCTAGTCTACTACATTTTACTGATGATTAAGCAATAGTGCCACACAACCATGTATAATTAAAATATTGCTCATACAGACATAGATAGTTAGTGTTACTTACAATTTATCATGAAGATGATATTTAAAAATAATTTTTTCTCATAATTAATTTCTGTATTTTTATAGTGTTTAAAACAATGTAAAAATGAGATTCATTTTGTCACAGACATAAAATGGTAAACAAAGCCAGATGCAACATAAAGATTGAAAATAACTAAGAGGGTGCTCATCACATTAAAGGACCAGTGGTTTTCTATTTTAAGTTTGTCTTATTCACTTGTTCAATATTCATGGGGGATGTGAAAAAGTAAAGGAAAGAAATCCTTGGGATTAATTAGAATAATAGAATTATTTAGGCTGGAAAAGACCTTTAAGTTCCTCAAGTCCAACCGTAAACCTAACACTACCAAGACCACTACTAAACCATGTCCTCAAGCACCACATCCACACGTCTTTTAAATACCTCCAGGGATGGGGACTCAACCACTTCCCTGGGCAGCCTGTTCCAATGCCAGACTACCCTTTCAGTGAAGAAATTTTTCCTAATATCCAATCTAAACCTTCCCTGCACCACTTGAGGCCATTTCCTCTCGTCCTATCCCTTGTTACTTGGGAGAAGAGACCAACCCCCATCTCACTACACCCTCCTTTCAGGTAGCTGTAGAGAGCAATAAAGTCTCCCCTCAGCCTCCTCTTCTCCAAACTAAACAACCCCAGCTCCCTCAGCCACTCCTCATAAGACTTCTTCTCATGAATTGCTGTAATTACTTTCACATAATAAATAATTCAAATGTTGTTAAAATATAGCAGCATAAGGATATAGAAATATTAGAAAAATAGTTGTGAAACATAGTCAAACTGTTTTAAAACCAAGTCCTGTACTCTTGAGGTGGGTAAATGTCACAGTGTATCTTGTGGTCATCTGAACTGGGAATAACAGAATACTCTGCAGCTCCTTCTAGCCCATATATAAAGATTTTCTTCCAAAAAGAACCCATTACACTAGGCTATCAATGCAATTTAGATATCCCCTACTAAGATGTTGTGACATGGTTAATGGGTTCACTGAAATTTGGGAGCTATATAACATTCCTCTGTCCCATACTTGATGTGGTTATGCCACAGTTTCTACTTAGTATTGCAATGGACCACTGGACAGTTTTCTGTTGTGGTGGTGCTGGTCTTGGGGTATTTTTTTGTGTTGTGGGAATTTTTTTGTTTGTTTTTCATTTGTTTGTTTGCTGTTGGTTTTTTTTTTTTTCCCAAATCTGTTGCTTCATAGGTTCATTCACCAATTTTTCTGATCAGAAGAAAGAACCATTACTATCCTGACATCTAAGGCATTCAGTCTATCCATATAACATTCAGAGCAAAAAAATTTTTACATGAAGCCATAAATTCTGCATGAGTGAACGCACATTTTTATGATAGTGCATGGCACAGTGTAGAATAATAAAATGTTCCCTTTAGATTCTTTTGGATAGTCTAAGTCTTTGCTTTGAAGAGTTTATACTAGATTAACATAATGGACTCTTCTAGCCAGAAAACATACAGAATTGTGAAATGGTTGTCTCAAATATCCAGGGGAAGCAAGCCTATGTTTCAGAGTACCACGGGAAACTAAAATAACATACTATATTTTTTTTAATCACTATTTCCTATTGTTCTGCTTTTCCCATACCCTTCTTATCACTACATCTTAGGAAATGTCTGGTGAGAGGAGAAAACATTAAACTTTTTGTCTTAGAGGGGACTGTGGTTAGGAGATGTACATTTCTTTCTGTGTTGCTCCAGTACAACACCATAGCTGTAAAGAATGTAAGGTATTGACCTTTTTGTCAGACGATGTGCATGTATACAATGGAGGTGGAACTTCTTTGCAGCTTCTGATTCTGAAAAGGAAGGTAGGTTTACCTTGCAATTCATTTCTCCTTTTTGCACAGACTCAAGAAACTAAACTTCTGCCCTCTTTCTTTAAACTCAACAATCTAATGCTTGTCTATCCCATAGGGAAAAGATTAAATGAAATGAGATGATATGAAATTAGAAGAAAAGAAGTATGCAGAAGCCACATAGCTTCAACGACTTTTTGTACTAAAAATTTCTGTAGAACATGCTAAGTATTTTGGCTGGACAATTAGCTCTGTTATTATGAAATATCTGTTGTTTGAAGTGCGTAGTCAGTGGGCAGCTGAGGTTATTTTAATACAGAACAAGCTTTTGCCATCTGTCCTGCCCTCTAATTAGAATGCAATCCCCCCATAATTCACAATTGCATAGTAAAGATACAATAATAAGTAGTTAAAATGCATGTGTATGTTCGTCATTTATTGCTGCATTCATCTGTTACATTTTGGACAAAAAACAGCAGGCAGGGTTTTGTTGTTTTTTTCCACTCTAACATCAGACCAACTCTTCTGTTGGTTCAATACAAAATTTTTTGGTGAAGTCAATGGACTTATGACAGCTTGTATCAATTGGACACCTCATCTGTGGCATGGATTCTGGTCTATATATTGTTCAAATAAAATAGTACAAATAGTGCAAAAGCTGTTGCAATACCTAGCTGAACAGCTTGTCATTATTTTGAAGTTTCTTTTGAAGAATCTTGCATTTTACTTTCACCAGAAGCATTATTTTTCTAATATTCAATTTTAAAAATATAGCATCAAGAAATGTTTTCTTTCACTTTTAATCAAATGATTATTCATTTTCCCCAGTCCTGTTGCTATGAAGACAGCCTGATAATATTTTGAAGAACAGTCTCCTTTATGTATAAAGTGTACACTACAGTGTAGGAATCTCTTCTCCAGCTATCTTTCCATTTAAATAGCTGTATTACCACACTTGTGCATTGCTCTCTAGTATTCTTTACTCAGCATTCCAAACTAAAATAATTGTCTACTTTGCTGTCATATTTGTCTTTGTTTTTATCAGCTACATGATGTTGAATATTTTGAGTTTCAAGGCTAAGAGAATAGATAATTTAATTAAGTTATTTCCCTTGAAACCATGTGAATGAATCCCACATCATCATTTCCAAAGTGTTTGTATTTGGTTAGAAAAAGTATTTAGTCTTCCCTTTTATTGCCATTTTCTTTTTCTGCCCTATTGTGCAAATGCTCATTTCCTAATATTTCACTATAATTAGTCATTTCTTGCTAAAGACATGTCATTTTATCATACTACTGTATATGTGTATAGAGTGAAAATGAGGGAAATGTTGTCCACCTCCAGTCCATGGAATAGATCATCATGGTTGATATGGTTATATCATGTTAGTTCAGTGCATTTAGATTTGAGCAAAAGGACAACTTTAGTGGCTTATATTCTACTCTCGGAAAGTAGAAGATGGAGAGTTTTCCTACTAAGCTCCAAAATCTAAAGAAAATGAAACATAACACTTATTGTACTCTTTTAATTAATTACTTCATTAATTGTTATAATATATAATATTATTTTTGTGGTTTAACCCCAGCCAGCAGCTAAGCACCACACAGCCGCTCGCTCACTCCCCCCACCCCAGTGGGACAGGGAAGAGAATTGGAAGGGTTACAGTCAGAAAACTCGTGGATTGAGATAAGAACAGTTTAATAATTGAAGTAAAATGAAATAGAATAGTAGTAATAGTAATAATAATAATAATAATAATAATAAAAAAATACAATAATAATATACAGAGCAAGTGATACACCATACAATTGGCTCACCACCTGCCAACCGATGCCCAGCACGTCCCCGAGCAGCGATCGCTGCCCCCCCTGGCCAACTCCCCCAGTTTATATACTGAGCATGACGTCATACGGTATGGAATAGCCCTTTGGCCAGTCTGGGTCAGCTGTCCTGGCTGTGCCCCCTCCCAGCTTCTTGTGCACGTGGCAGAGCATGGGAAGCTGAAAAAGTCCTTGAGTAGTGTAAACTCTACTCAGCAAGAACCAAAACATCAGTGTGTTATCACCATTATTCTCATCCTAAATCCAAAACACAGCACTCTACTAGCTACTAAGAAGAAAATTAACTCTATCCCAGCTGAAACCAGGACAATTACATATAAAAATATATAAGTAACTTGATTATTTTAACTATTACTCATTAATACTATTCAAAATAACTTTTTTAATGTCCTCAGCAGGAAATTCCATCACAAGCTATGTCTAAGGACCAGACATTAAAATGAAAATTTGTTTTTATTATTCTAGCTGAAACAATAGACTTTCAAGAGACAAGAATGCTATTTGTATTATGATTTTAATGTGACCTGGATGGTCATGGAAACAACTTCTTTACTGACTGTCTGCACAGCTATGGCAGGACAAAGAGTTGGCCCATAGCTAAAAATATAGGAAAAGTAGTTCTATTCTCCCTTTATCCTAAGCTGTGAAGATTCCTCTACGCAGATCTACCTGAAAACATCAATTAAAAAAAATTAAGTTCATATGCATGTTCTTCAAGGCTAAGAAGAGTGGAAATCTGCCTTTTGTGTGCAGAACAAAAGCCCATTCTCTGTCCTAACCTGTAAGTGTTCCAGTACCTAAACTCCTGTAGAATCCAGTGTCAGTGAGGCAACTAAGAGGTAACATATGGAATCAGTCTGCCAGTCTACCGAGAGATTTACACAGTATTTCAGACCATGCTGGATCTCAATAGTCAAGCTATCATCTCTGAACACGGCTTCAGCCAGATGACATTCTTAACTTTTTTCTTCATCCTTAAAGAGTGCTAAAACTGCTTTGCCTGCAGATATTTTTAATTTATTCATTTGCATTTCTCCTTTAATGACCAAATTAGAAGCTGAAAGTGCCTGAAGTGATATTTCTGAAAATTTCTGCAGTAGGCCTTACAGAAACCCTAATTCTGGCAGTTCAAATGGCCTTGATTGTCCAGTTTGTAACTAGCACTAGTGATAAAAACAGCCGCTTTGTTCTTCACAGCATGGATTCCCAAACTGCAGTTCAGTTCTCATGTTCTCAATACCATTGATCCAAAATGAAAAAAAAAAAATCCTATTATATGATTTGTATCTGAGCTATAGTTCATCCCTCTTCTTAGTGGTGTTCACCCCACAAAAAAAGACAGACCTTTTATTAGTCCTGACTACCACCTGTTTTTTCTTCTGTGGCATGTTCGTCTACAATATGAAATACAGAAATCTCTGTTTTAAGAAGTTAGCATATGGCTCATTCTCAAAGGGCTTTCCCAGGAATTGAGAAGTTTGACATAAAATTAGAACATACACCAGGGAAACATCTTAGTATGGTAGACATGACATAAAAACCCAAGCAATGGGCCCAAGCAACAGATCCCAAGAAAATCATGTGCATCTGAAGCAGATGTAAAAGATAAGTAGATGTAAATCTAAAGAATGACTGAGATTCAGAAGCATGAATGAATGACAGAACTGATTAAAAACTTTTAATGTATCTGTTGGCTTACAAAAAGAACTCCTAGAATGTAAACAATTAAGACTTTAATTATTAGCATGATCTTATAGAGCTTGAAGATTGCATCATGGAAACAACTGGAGAAATGACAAAGGCTTAATATTTTCCGGAAAACTGTCATCTGATGGAAATTTTAGAGGGATGTCCTGCGGAGAAAATCTTTCAGAGCATGCTGGAGAATTGTGTAGGACAGAGGAAACTGGTGCAGTCAAGCCCAGATTGCATTTTGAGAACAATTCTTGGAGAGCTCTAAACTCAAACATGCATGGAGATATTATTTCAAATGAAATACATTGATTGATTTCACAAGACAGGTTAGAAAAGAATGACTTTCTTTTATTTCTTTTGAAATGCAAATGACACAAAACCATAACCCAGAAGAAAACTGGGCAGCTAAATTATTTGATGATGTAGAAATACCCTCCGATATGTATACACATACACAGATATATGTGTAAGTATATCTGTACACAGAATAAGATTTTTAAAAAAGTATCCAAATGTTCTAAGGATAATAAGTAACAATAGATTGAAAGATGATCTATATTTAAATAATAGTCATTGAAAAAAAAATAGAAATCAGATTAATTCATTTTGCTTCAATATAATGAGAAGATTGAATTATGAACACATTTTGGTGCTATCTTGACAGTAAAATATCTGACCAAGATTTAAAATTACCATGGTAAAGTTCATCTTGTGGAAGAACAACAAATCTTTTATATGTAACTATACCTCTGTCAAAACTATAATCAGAAACATGATCTTTATTTTTGTGTTACCATGAAAAATGACCAAGGTACATAAAATTGTTGATACATCATATTTACAACAAATGACACTTGTTCCTGGTGGCATATTTGCCTAATTAGTATGCAAAGAAAAATAAAACCATAGATAAGGAACTAAATACCAAATTTTGACTAATATTGTAGCATACATCTGATACTCTAGAATTTTATCATCTACATATATTATGAGTTAAAATACTGAATTTTCTGCCTTTTCAGTTGAGTGACAAAATGTTAAACTACTTCAGTAATGGAAGCTCTAATTATCAGGCTTAAGATTTTTTTCTTTTTCTCACTAAGGAACTCTTTGCATCAGCAGGCATTTGGACTTGGCTGTATTTTTGAAAGTGTTTAATATCTGATTTTGGTACACTATCTTTGCATCATAAAACTACATCAGCATATGCTATACACTTTCTTCTAGATTACCTTAGTCTTGAAAATAACAACTGCAGCAATTAAGATCAAACAAGCTTGGACTTTTGAAAATGTGAACCAGTACGAAGACTACTGTTTTGGAGTCTTCTGCTCAAGAATGTTCTTTCTGCACACCTAATTCTTTTCTTTATGTCTCTGTTGTGTTTTATGCCTTTCTGAAGTCCAGTCGTGCTGATGAGTAACAACTTTTCATTAATAAAATTGCCCATAAACTGCAAATGAACTACTAAATGAATTTTAAAGTTCAGCTTTGCCAACTGTAATTCTTCCCAGGCCTTCCATGAAGATATTTAACAGATACGCTGGACTCTTCAAATGCCTCAACAGAGTTGTCCAGGAAGACGAGTGATGCCCTAGCAAATCCTGGCAGTCCTCCAGCTGCCATTCTGCAGTGATGTGGGTCTCCTGAGTGTCATATCTGCCATCCCTGTGTGGATCTCTTACATATCCTTGTGCCTCTCAAAAGGTATTATCAGTTATGTCTGGACAACTGACTTGACCCTCACATGCCATTTGTTCTGTAGGCTCCATTGATCTCTGCTGACAACAATGGAAGCAGACACCTAAATTTAAATGTCATGATCTTGAAATTAATCTCAGTCCTGTCATCCGAAGAACTCCTGAATATACTGACTCCTGAGCCTATGGTTTAAATGAATAGGATTTAGATCTTGCAAAGACATATTGTATTGTCACTGCAATGTATGCAGTATTATTTCATCTACCTATTTCATAATATTACGAGATGTGCCAGTGAAGAAGATGAAGAATCAGGAATCTGTTAAATATCTTCATTCAACTTGAATACTCATAGCATCATGGAATAGTTTGAGTTTGAAAGCACCTTTAAAGACCACCTAGTCCAACCCCCCTGCTGTAGGCAGGAGCATCTTTCACAAGATTAAATTGTTTAAAGCCCCATCTAACCTGGCCTTGAACACTTCCAGGGGTGGGGCATCCACAGCTTCTCTGGGAAACCTGTTTTAGTGTCTCACCACGCTCATCGTAAACAATTTCTTCCTTATGTCCAATCTAAATCTACCCTCTTTCAGTTCAAAACCGTTGCGCCTTGTCCTGTCACTACAGGCCCTGTTAAAAAGTCTCTGTCTTTCTTACAAGCCCCTTTTAAGTACTGAAAGGCCATGATAAAGTTTCCCAGGAGCCTTTTCTTCTCCAGGCTGAACAACCCCAGCTCTCTCAGCCTTTCTTTTTAGAGAGGTATTCCAGCCCTCTGATCATTTTCGTGGGCCTCCTCTGGACCTGCTCCAACAAGTCTATGTTTTGCTGTATTGGGGGCCTCAGAGCTGGATGCAGTACTCCAGGTTTGATCTCACCAGAGCGGAGTAGAGGTAGAGAATCACCTCTCTCGACCTGCTGACAATGCTTCGTTTGATGCAGCCCAGGATATGGTTGGCTTTCTGGGTTGCAAGTGCACATTGCTGGCTCATGTTCAATTTTTTGTCCACCACTACCCCTAAGTCCTTCTCTGCGGGGCTGCTCTCAATCCCTTCATCCCCTAGCCTATATAGATATTGGGGATTGCTCTGGCCCAGGTGCAGGACCTTGTACTTGGCCTTGTTGAACCTCATGAGGTTCACATCAGCCCACTCCTCAAGCCTGTCAAAGTCTCTTTGGATGGCATCCCTTTCCTCTAGTGAATCAACTGCACCACTCAGCTTAATGTCATCTGCAAACCTGCTGAGGGTGCACTCAATACCACTGTCTATGTCATTGATGAAGATATTAAATAGTATTGGTCCCAGTATGGGCTGTTGAGGGACACCACTTGTTACTGTTTACTCTCTAACTGTTATTTTTAAAAAATTAAAATTAAGGGAATCGTTTGCTCTCTTTAACATTAAAATAATATTAAAGTATTTCCCTGTGTGCTTCAGTAGCATAACACTAATGTCTTTCTTCCTTAACTGTAAATTAAGAGCCAGCTAAAGCTAGCAAAAACTGTAATTATTTTAATTATTATTGAAGTTCAAATTGAAACTTAGTACAGAAAAACATGATAGTTTGGACAAAGCTTTTGTCAGACCAAAATACAAATTTTGGTTAGAAACTTCTGGTCTGTATCACTAGATTATAGCAATTATGACACTGCATTTAGTAAATGCTTTAAGTGTTGTTTTGCCTGATTGAGAAGTCAAACTTGAACACAGTTCTCCTTGTATTCCAGGCCTTTGTCCGTGTTCCAGGGTGCTGGCAGTTCTGTGATGGGTTATATTTTACTAAACAAGCAAGTGGACAATAAACCAAAATAAAATCCTGTAAAGTAAATATTATGGATTTATGGGTATGATTTATTATTAATTTAATAATTATATTTAATAATTACTTAATTTATAAATTTATGAGATTTATTTCTTTGGAGAATTTAAAAGGAAAAAGGGAGGAATTATTATCCACATTGCCTTACCAATCCCTCTGAAGAGAATCAATGCTGCCACAAAGAAAGTTGCCAGGAATGTGGAGCCAGAGGCAGAGGCTACAGTGTTTAAAAAAACCCAACAACAACAACAAAACAATTACTATTCAGCTTGGTTACCCATCACAAAAATAACTCTTCAGATAACACACCAGTAAGACTGTGATCCAGACGTTCCTGAGTTCATAAAAGGGCTATACTACTTCTCTTGTCTTATTGCTGAAGACCTATTCTTACCTTGTACATGAAACTGATTCACATGCTACAGTAATTGAACAGAGTTTGCATGATATTCTAGTACCTTCCCCTACAAACACAACCCCTGTGAATGGAATAGGATATTTTAAAAAGAAAACGTTATTTTGAAAGTGAAAATAAAACCTATCATGATTGTTCTAGCATTTTGAATTTCTAAGTGTTACTAAGAAGAGCTAGAATAACCCTAGTCTACAGATTAATTGTTAGAGAGCTTGGAATCTGGCAATTCACTTAATTTTTAAATAAAAACAATGTAAATGTAACATAATTAGTCACATACTTATCCAGTTAAAAATTATTAAATCTTGAAGACTAAGAAAGTGCAATATAATTGATTCTTGAATTCCCAGGAAGATTACTTTCAAGTCTAAAAAATAACGTTATGAAATAAACTCTAATAGTAATTTTAAAGAATATTTCTGACAACTCACTGTATCTAAAGCTAGCCTTTGGAGCCTTTGAATAACCAAAACATTAAATCCTTAACAAAGACTGTGCTTATCAGGCACAGATGAAGGTAATTCTTAACATAACATTAAGAGAGTTCAAGCTTCTGTGCAGTTATAAAAATTAGAGAAATTTCCTATTGGCATGTTCATACTGACAATGTGGCTTTGCCTCCTGTTTCGTTCCAGTTCATAACTCTTGGAATTGGCAGTATATTGTTAATTTGCACTCAGAGTTTGTAGAAAAATAAATAGCTGTTTTCTTTGTGGTGAAACATGATTTCACAACAGAGGATAGTCTGCACTAAAGATGCGCATTGAAAGATGAACCTATCCATACCATCTGGCTCTGGGACTGTGAGGCACTCCCAGATGCTAATAGTGAAAATAGTGTAGAGGTAACTATGTTTCTGTGAAGTCAAGCCGGGGAAGAATCCTGAGCTGTAACACCCCAGTGTGATCTGCACATCACTGTGCAGTCACTGGTGTAAGGTACTAAACTGTTTGTCTTTGGGAGTGAGAGGTACAGAGGATTTTCCTGAGTTCCTGTTCAGTAGATTCAGGAACCTTAACTTGGAAAGGGATCTAGTATTTTATAAGGACTTTTTCATTGAGATGTTCCCAGACCCTCAGTCTATCACAGCTGATGTGAAGGCACTTCTCCCTACAAGATAAGATTTCTGTACTTTGTCTGCATCTATTTATCATTGCTGAAAGTTAACGTGATTTCATTAGTATAAATGAAGACAATCATGAAAACTGTTTTGCTAGCTTGTTTTTTTGAGTAGAGGCAGATGAAACAGCTGAAAAACATTATATTTCTTCACAGAGCATTACTGATTTCAAACTTCGTGTTTATAAAGTGGAAGAAGAAATTTCACCAAACGATTAGGTAAAAAATTGTAAATAAGTATCCTTAAGGTATATTTTTATTATTATTTGCTTGATATTACTTTATTTTTCTTTTAGAGTAATATTTACCTCAAGGTTTCTTATATTTTCTTATTTTTTCCCTGTATTTTCCTTATTTTACCATATTTTCCACTGTCTTCAAAGCTTCAAATCAAATTGCATTCTGATTCTAGTCTGATAAAATGAAGCTGGTGCAGATGCTGCATCTCTGAAGAGCTGGGAATGGTGCACCAGTCCATTCCAGGCTACTCACCTGTAAGAAGTACCAGACAAGGGGCTAGCCTAGCAATTATTCAATATTTGGCAAGTGACTACATTTTATCATGCACAAATTTTTATTCCTTTGTCTTTCAGCCAATGCCCCTCTGATGTTGTTATCCTCAGTTTGGGACAGTGTCCAAGAAAAGATAATACAGCTTCTTCTTCTTCATTCAAAGCTTAAATGATAAATAATTGAATATAATTATGTAGAAATCAATAGGAACCGGTTTCTTTCTTTCTTTTTGTTTTTTTTTCTACAATTTTGTTTACTGCTTGGTGTATCTGGAAGGTGTTCTATGTATACAATATATATATATTTATTAAGATATTACTATAAGGATAATCTTAATTGATTTGAAGAACTAAATTTTCATTTGTATTATACTTTTTCCCATTTGAAAAAAAAATTATTTTCTTAGGTTTTTTTAATGCTGATGACATTTCCTATGATCTTGATAAAGGTAAGGGCTCTCCAGACATATTTATAAAAACAATTGGATGGTTAATGACCTTGAATGTTCAATATATATTTTGATTTTCAGATAATCAATACTTTCAATTACTCTCCTGTTCCTGACTTGCTGGCAAATTTGTTTTCTTGTTTTATTTGATCTGTAATTCTGGTACCGTTCAGCTTCCATCTTTCAGTTTACTGGAGAGGACATTCAAATAAGTAAGGCAAGCATAATTGGACATGTATCCCTGCAAATATGGTTGTACTAACACTAATAAAAAGCCACAGACTTTGTATTGCTTTGACAGTACAGAGTCTGGAGTTGTCTTGGCATGAGCTGTTTTTACCTTTTTCAGCTGTGATAGCAATTGTCTAGTGGTCAGGTAACTGCTTCTTAAATTTGTTTTGGGTTTTGTTTTACTTTGTGCAGTTGTGTGATATGAAGCCTACTGTTAGCAGAGAGCAAAACCAAGCAGTTATTCTCTGTAGAATGAACTGTTTGTGACTGTAGAATAAAACATGGTATGAATGAATGCTGACAAAGGACAATATCTGAAGTCCCACACAGCAAACAAAAACCACAATGATCAGTCACTGGTCACTACAGGTCTACAAACTTGTGAATCATGTAATACCTTCTTTACAGTGATCAAAGAACAGGAAAGCTGGAAGCCAATTAAAAGAAAAGCACGTTGTTTTAAGGAAACCTGTAAAAATAACCCTAAGTGGATTCCAAAGTGAAGGATGAAAAACAGCATTCAAACAACATCATACTCCTCCAGGCAAAGACCTCTGGACAATGATGACTTGTCATGACCCGCTCTCTTCACAAACTTATCAGGGAAGCCTGGCATTGTCAACCTCTGTCCATCTCCAGTGGGACTCTGGAAGAGTCATAAACCCCAAGAAAAAAGGTAGACACTAGGATGTATTTGTGGAATAATTTTAACATATTGTTGATGATTTTTTTTTTCTGTATCAAGTAGACTGTGAGTATTAGTATCAGTTTAACTGAATCAATAGTAACTGCTTGTTGTATTTTTATTAGAATGCTAAGACTTTAGTTAGACTAACAATAAGTTCTTGTCTCTGCATATATATGGTGTGTTTTGCTTTTTACCCATAACAGAATTTTCAGTGTAACAGACAATACCACAAGAAAGTCAGCAATTAATTGACGTGAAATGTTCAAAAAAGAAAGTATAAATTCTATAAATGGTACATACATCTGTGTTGACATCCCCATGGATGGATTCTTGTGAGCTAGGATTTTACAGCTTTCTAGAAGATGACAAAAGGAAAAATGAAATAAGAAAGGGCTGTATGATAATAAAGGTAAAAAGGTAAAAAAGGTAATACTTCACTTTTCATAAATAACATTCTGTTACAACCCGGCCTGATAGTCAGGCTCGGGGAAGGTTCGAGATGATCCCAAGGGTGAAATTAAGACACAAACGAGGTCATATGCCGCCAATCAGATGTTTTATTAGGTAAATATAAAAGAGTAAAGCGATAGGAAAGGCAGGAAATATTAGGAGGAAAATAAGCAAGCGATCAGAGAGGTAAGCAAAGGATAGTCACCACCCTGGATCCAGCGACATCCTGTTGGTCCTCAGTCTTCAGTTCTCCGGTGGTGGAAAGGCTTCTTCTTCTTTTAGTTCTTCAGGGGGTGGAAAAGCTTCTTCTTTCTGCCTTCTTTCTGCTTTCGTTGTGCGTTCTTCTTTCAGCCCTCGTTGTACTTTCTTTTCAGACCTCGTTGTACTTTCTTCTTTTTCAGCCCTCGTTGTACTTTCTTCTTTTCAGACCCTTCTTTTTTTGCCTCCTTCAGGTTTCGTAGTACCGTCTTTTATCCCATGTTGGAGAGGGAGTTTCCCCTCTCATTTCCATTTGGTTATCACGTATGCCACACCTGCACATCCAGTCACACAATATGTATTGCTGGTGGGCAAGTGGCCTGGCCCGGATATCAATTGGTGTCCCATTCTTGGTGGTGCCTGATAAGCCAAAGAATGCCCGGCTGCTTCAGCAAGCTTGCATGTTCCCTTGCAAGTTAATGGTACCTGATAAGCAAAAGAATGGCCTGCTGCTCCAGCAAGTTCACACATTTCCCTGCAAGTTAATGGTACCTGATAAGCCAAACAATGGCCTGCAGCTTCAGTAAGTTTGTGCATCTCTTTGCAAGATAGTGGCACTTGATAAGCAAAAGAATGGTCCGCCCTTGAGCCTTATCAGACAGAAGAGTGGTCTGCTGTCCAGTCTTATCAGATAAACACACCCAAGCAAGCTTTGAGACAATGGTTCTTAACGCTTCAGACTCTTACACATTCCCAAGGGCACTTTCCCCTTTCAGTTTGCTTCCTTCCATTTTGTTTCTTCATTCCCTCTATGGTCTGCTGCCATTTCTCATTATGTTTCCACCTAATTTAGACTATAAGTTTCTTTGAGTAGAGACATTATTATATAATCCAGGTTTTGCAGTTGTGAGTTTACTATTGGATCTTAAATAGAAGGAAAAAATAACTAAAATCAGAGCTATATATCATAACTCAAAATGCTGTTTGTGCCCATTGCCAGCTCTCAAGTGGAAATAAATTCAGTTATGGGTAAGAAAACAAGAAATGAGATATAGTGCATATGATTAAGGTTAGAAATTTTGCAAATCTTGTTTGGTTTACCTATTACCTACACTCAATACTTTTCAGTAATAATTGGAAAACTTCAAGAACTCTATACTAACACTGTAAAATTATAGACTATAAACAGATTATAGGCTCTGTAAGAGTGGTCTGTACAAGCCAGATAGCTTTAAGTGAGAAACATCACTTAAAATTGAAACAAAACAAAACAAAAAAACATACAAAACCTGGAGTTAACCTACCTAATATAAACTAAATTTAAACTAAAATAATCTGCTGTATATCTTTCTTAGATTTATTGGAACAAAGTGAAAAAAGAAAAGTTTGCTATTCATTACAGAAGTCAAATTTTCTTGATCCCTGGGTACATTGACATAACCAGACATCAAGATAAACAGATAAGACTGCAAAAGAAAATACCAAATTATTTATTTGGTATGAAACAGCTGAACATGAATGAATTAAAATTTCAAAATTAATTTGACTGCACAGTAGACTTTATGCTGATAAAACACTATATGTGCTTTAAATATCTTAGTTAAATATTCAGAAAACCACGAATTATATTTTTCAAAATATTTGAATTAAATCCTGACTGCAGAGGACAGTACAGAAGTATTAGCTCTGTGTAGTAGAATAACAGAGCTTTTTTCTGCATGTTGATGGAAAAGGGAGTGAAAACAAAAGTGATAAAGTTCACCTAAGATATTAAGCTGTTTGGGTAGAGATATCATCAAGAACTTAAATAAATAGATGCATAAATAGATATAAAGCAAACATCCTCAAAAAATCAATGTCAGTCTTACTTATACAGTGTTGGGTTCTGAGCTCATTGGAAATAAACTCATTATAGGGCTGTGAATCATTGGTCCAATATTAAGGTATACTCAAAAAAGAAACAGCAAAAATGTGTAATTATTAGTAAAAGAATGGAAAGTAAACCATTGTGTGCCTCCATGATGCACCCATGAGTCTCGCCCTCAAAAAGCACTCTCAAAAGAGGGTAGAGATGGAAGAGGTGTAAAGAAGGTCATGAAGGATAGTTGAAGAGGTAGAATAGTTTCATATGTGGAACAGCAACAGACTAGGACAGTTCAGCATGAAAAACAGATGACTGAAGAGGGATATAAAAGAGATTATGAAATCACGAGTCCTTGTCAGAGTTTTGGACTAAATTGGCAGTGTGAAGACTACAAGCGCTCAGATATCAAAACACTTAGTCACAGGTATATTTAATGTTCAGGAGGGACACGACTCTGCCTTGCAGGGGGGACAACATGGTCAGGTAGGTTAACACAGGGGTGCCAAGTGTGGTCCTGGGGTCAGGCTGTAAGGTCCCCTCTGTTCTCTCTACAGGGTCTCTCTCATGGTCTCTTCCAGATCTCTCCCTGAGTGACTACAGACCCGGTCAGTTATAGGGCAGAATAGAGTACCTGTTTCTGATCAGCTCATTCAGATATCTACAGCACCTGAAACAGACTGTCACAATCACTGGTGCTCACAGTCTGCCCCTCTTAAAGTTTCTCTGATGCTCTCTCAGGTGTTAAAACATCATTTACCCTTAAACTACTCCCCTGTTTTTGAAACCAGTTCCAACCCATCACAGCTGCTACAGTGCCATGGGGAAAAAAAACAGAGAAACATGGTTCACTTTTCTAGCACTAGAAATAGCATGTATCAAATTTGTACAGGGTGATCATTGGTTCAAAACAGATAAGAGATGGGAGTTCTTGATGCAATCTGGAGTTAGCCTTGCTGTGGGAGCTGTGGATGCTGAAAGACAGCACCAAATGAAAAAGGGGTTGAACAACTTACAGAAGAAAACTATAAGGTGCTATCAAATACAAAGAGACCACTAAAGCTGAGAAAGCGACAGAGCCACTAATCACCAGATGAGTTACTGTGATAATATTTATGTTCTTTTTCTTTTCCCCAGGGCATCCACTCCTGGCCATAGTGAGCTGGAACGATTTTAGGTATATGGGTATTAATAAAGTAAGACACAACTTGGCATGATCCAAGCAAGGGCCCACAGTCATCCTCATTTTTTAATTGTTAACTTGCTCCGTGGTGTTATTTTGACCTCCATGTTACTTTCTCAGATGATATCAAAATGTGGTTCAGACAATAACATGGGCTGGGATCTGCTACTAGTAGGGAATATTGACCAGACCACTCTATTTTGACAATAAGGGTGTAAATCATGCTACTGCACTAGTACATTTACTGCTATACGTGTTTAGCCCTATTGTCATCCAGTCCAGTTGCTCTCATATTCTTATAATGTAATCTCATCTCCTGAAGGAATTATTTTTATGGTCCATTTGCAAAGTGCAATCAGTCCTTTAGGGAGTGCAGAGATATACGAAGAAGTTTGTAACAAACCACTCTGGGAGTACCCAGAGTCCTAAAGTCATCTAAGGTACTAGCCAATCTATTTTCAGGCCTATGTATTATTATTTAATGGTATCTTTGATTGATTTCTTCTTGTTAATGGTGAATTAAGTATACACTATAAGCCTTCTCAACTGTCTTCAATGTTATGGACTAGTAACATCAGTCTGTGAGTTGGGAGGCACTTGAGACACGCTGACCTTTTTTCCTTTTTGTTATTTTATTATGTTTTTATAAAAGGTTCCAATGTGTAATAGAGTCCACAGGTTTTTTTGTCCATGAGCCCTCTTCTAAAGTTTTGTGTCAGATTCTGTTCCATCATTCATGCTTAGTGTCTTGGAAACTTCTAAGAGAGTTAGAGGAAAGTTATGGGTTGGTATTGAATAAAAATGTGAATAATGTTCAGATTTATAGATGAGACTTTTTAAAGCATGCAGTAGTAGTCCACATGAACTTCCACTGAGATAAAATTTTGCTACCCACTAGTTCTTATTTTGCCAGTCTTGGAAAGCTTTGACAAATTACTTAGTCTCTTGATTCTGAAGTTTTGGTGAGGACCAGGCATATTCATACAGTGAAATAAACTAACTTCAAAGAAGATGGAGTACAGAAGCTCAGCAGTGAAATCATAAGAAGAGTCTGTCAGTGGAAGTCTTGACAGATAACTGGTGTTATGGATTATTGCTGGAGATCAATTATCTGTTCTGTTTTAGAGTGCTGTTGTACCACTACCCAATAAAAATGATAGTGTGATTTAAAACACATCCTACCCATCCTCAGCAAATTGTTTCAAGCACATTTTTCTCTTTTTTTTTCATAGCAATAGCCTTTTAATGTTAATAAGATCCATAAAATAGGAAATTAATGTTACAGTTAAATCTTCTTTGAAGTGCCTATGCATCTGCACTCTACAAAATAAAATGATTGAACTTAGGATTTGATATGCCTCACTATAGTCATGATCTTAATGATTGAAAAAATAATTTAATAGCAAGATATTACATGTTACAAGTGGATTATGACAATGCAGAATGTAAATTTTGGAATACAACCTTTTTTTTTACTATTTTTTTTTAGTTATAGTCCAAATACCTACAACTAGCTTTCACTAATAATTTGTTTTTATACTCTCTTAGTTTGAGTCTTAATGTTGTAAGAAAATGACTAATACAAGTTGCTTAAATCACAGAGAATAACCCAGAACACTTTCATGTATAGAGCAGCATAGTTTCTGTTTTTCAGAACAGAATTACTATGGGTTATTTAATCAAAGGATACACACTCAATTCTTCTTTGAGTCTTATTATAAATATATTTCTATTTGTACAGACTATGAATTACACCAAATTTAATTTGACCAGGACAAGACTGTGTTTTTTTCAAGCAAGTTAAGACAGCGTGTGTGCGCAAACTTACCATGCCCTGATGTATTATCCATCCAATACACAGTCCACTAGAGAGGCATATTCCTACATTTTGCTTAATCTTTCAGCTTTCACAGTCATTCTTCTGAGGTTTTTGCATTATAAATTTGTATAAAGAAAGAGATAGAGGTGGGAAAAAACCTGAAAACCCCTAGAAGTCCAGTCTGCTCACAGGCATCTTGAGTTCCTTTTAACATGTACCAAGTTCAGTATGTTCAATATGTACAATATGTTCAATATGTTCAATGAGCAACTGCACAAAAATATGTTGACAAGTTTCAACATTAGCATCATCTACATAAAAATTACATTTAAACTCCATGATTAACTTTAGTAGCCTTTATGAAATATTCTCTGTGGTTTATCAGAGATGAAGGCATGTTATGCCTTACTAAATAGATGATATATGGGTCTTTTTTTTTTTTTCAGTTTTAAAGAAATATTAACAAGATCTGCTGTTACACAGAAGATATTTTGTAATAGTATGAAGACATATATCTCTTTTCTTTTATTATTTCCTTCCACTACCTTTTCTTCTTATCAAACTGTATCAAACTGTAGTTTTAAGAGAATTTTTCTTCTCTCACTTCATAATTTTACTGTTATTGTGGACTGCAAAGTAACCTGGCAGGATGAAAGAGAACTTAAAATGACTACGTATATACACATTTTTTAGAACAATAATAAGGTTTAAATTGTCACATTAAAGAACCTATGCACAGGAAAAATATGTCAGTTAAAGTTTCTCAGTTCTTTCAGCATTAAAATAAAACTAATAACCTTTGAAATATGCATGACTGATAAAATTAGTGTTAATAATTTCATAAATACTTGTCTCTCCAGATTTTTTTACAGTTCTAAAGAATACATTATAATATTAAAGATTAATAATATATATTTTAAAGATTACTACATGAAATCAAATATGTAGTACAAGTGTAATAATCATACTAAACTCAGTTCACAACTGAACATTTCTAAATATATTATAAAAGTCTTAGCTCTTCAATAAGGAAGAGTGATTTTTCTTATAAAATCTCAAGTCCAGAGGATCGGGGAATCAATGGATCATAACAGTTCAGCACCTTCTGGTGCAAAACACCAAGGGAGTTTGGGTATTGCATAGCTAGAATTACAAAGGTAAAACTACAACATCTCCCATTGCTGTAGAACGACTCCATTCAGGAGATCTCCAATGCACTCTTCTCTCAGTGTCTGGGGAGAATAATGACATTTTCTTAACAAAACAGTCCCACAGTGCAATAGATTGAATTTTGAGTTTGGGTAGGGTTTTTCTCCTAATATTCATCCCAAATTTAACTTCTTATTGCATAGTTTTCTCCTCCAAGGTGGAAAATCACAAACAACTCCTTATTAGTTTCACGCTTTTCTCACATCTCATTTATGCCAGATCCTCTAGATAGGCAAAGGAGAGATGGTGCTTTGTAATCTTATGGGCAGGCAAATCCAGACCTCTATGCTCACATTACTCTACTGTGGGAATTTGGGAAGAGTTAGGTGAATGGCAGGTTTTCAAGGAGATAGAAAACTGCTGAATGTGAAGCACAATACAGTACCTTCTTACAGTTCTTTCAGACTCTTTTATGTGAAGCTTGTTTAGCAGACATCACACTAGAATATCAGTTGCAATTCTGCAGGTGTGATCAGTGAAGGCCAACATCCAGTTTGAGAAGCAATATTTGAATTATGTCAGGGATGATTTGAACATTGGCCATTAAATTTTGTACAGTGTAACCCATACTGCTAGTGGAAACACAGACACTTAAAGCATCCTGGCAGAAACATAGGAACCTCCAAAGTTAGGCAAGAGCCTGATGTTCATAGTGACCATTGACTAAATGGTGGGCTTAGGTACCATAAAGGGGCAGTTCTGAACCAAAATCTTGTCTTAGATTTTAGCCTTAAATTAAGGGGTACTGTCAGCTTTCCTCTCTTCTGTTCTTTCCTCATCTCCTCAGATCACATTTTTCACTGGCTAATTATCTCTCCACTTTCCCTCAGGTAATAATCTATAAAAGTAAAGGTTTAGTCTGAAACTGCTGCAGAGATTCAAAGCATCAGTAGCTTTTGGGAAGACCACAGAAGAGAAATTTAATTTTGTTAAGATACATATGGAGATATTATCAAAATCTATCACATGATATATCTTTGTTAATTTATTCTGTGCCTGAAAGATGCAACTATTGCAGGCATAAAATTTTAATTTATAAAAACTCTGGTCCTTACATAACTGCCATCTTACTGAATAAAAAATACACAGTCCTTCAAGTAAGTTGACATCCACTGAGTATGACACACAGGCATTTGCTGGAATTATAACACCTCATCCAAACACCTACAATACCACACATTTTTGCCCCTACCTGCTTCATACTTCTGCTGTCTGTCCTCACATCACTCGTGTCGGGCAGCCTTTTCAGATCAGCAGCTGCAAAATAACTACATTTATATTTTTAAAATGCCTGCCCCTTCTTGCCATAACAGTTTTTGTAACCTGAGTGTCTCAAAGAAACCAGAAGGCTTCTCAAGAGACAGAATCTAGCACTATAGGCCATCAGATGAAGGTAGTGCCAACCAGGTTTAGAACAAATAAAAAGAGATGGTTATCCACTTTTACTGACCTACTGAGTAGGTAGTATACCTCTAGAAATCACCTGAGCTGAAACTAGATAAAGTCTGGAATGTTCCTAGGAGATGTATTCCTTTTATATTGTAATAATTACTAACATTATTATTGTTGTTGTTGCTGTTGTTGTTATGGTTGCATAGTTATAAAAAACTATTAAAAAGGACAATACCATTTTTGTGTTGTTTGCTTTCTTTAACATATAATTGTTTTACTCTAATGCTAAGTTCATAATTTTTTATTTTTATATTCCAAATGTTTTATAGGCAAGAGTTAACATATTTTCTTTTCACCTTTTTAAGTAGGATAATTTTTAATACTCTGGTTATAACTGGATTCTTTGTTTACTGCAATTCAGTTTTCCCAGTCTTTCGTTCTTTACAAAAACAATGAAGAGTATTTTTAAGCTTTTTTTTTCCTCCTCAAGAATGTGTTAGTTTAAAATTTTCTAAATTAAACCAATTTTATAATAAAACTTGTTCATAGGAAGAATTGAGTTCTAACCCTAACCTTTGAAAAAGGCACACAGATGGAGGCAGAAAGTGGAAAATCCTATCATCTACTGGCACAGCCTAACAAGATGCTATTTGTCTGTTCACTGCAGAAAGTGTAGAGAAGATTTGGGAAAAGATTAGCAGTCAAGAGTAACAGGATTCATCTTGAATAACTTCAGCCATCTATAATGTAAGTTTCCACTTCTCAGTGGTAACTTTAGATATCCTTTGTAGTTTAAAGAGGAAAGAAATGTGTCTTCTGGGCTAAGATTCAATTAACCTATTTTAAACATATACTTTTAGATAAGAAGAAGTCTTAAACTACCTATTTCTTTCCACTGTCTCTGAAGAGCACCTAGAATGACTAATTCAGCTGTAGATGTCCCCGCTATAAAAATCTACGTGAGAAGATTTTCTTACTGATTCTTTTACGCGCTGTTCCCTGACACCTCACCAGGCTGTACACTGGATATCTGAGCTTACAGAGCAACTAAACTTGCTCAAATAGGAGCTCCTCAGAGAATCCAAGTACCCAGTTAGGATATGTATAAGCCAGTAAATTTAGTGCTCAGAAACTATTTAGTGCACATATTTAGGCTAAAAAAAAAAAAAAAGGCTTCTCTCTACACTTGCAAACTGTCAAGTCCTCAAAATAAGACATTACATGCAAACTGCCACTGGCTCTCTGTCAGGATACAATGTTTCTGACCATTATTCGTTGCACATGTCCGCAGCACACATAGACTGGTTAAGAGTCATCTCTCATAATTGTAAATGTCTGCAATGCAGAAATGTGTTTCTTTTGATACAATTTCCATTAATAAACAGTAGGCATTTTCCAGGTACAGTTCAATTGACTTATTTAAGACATGAGATGGATCACAGTTTAGATGTGCCTGTTTCTTGCTATTGACTCTAAAAAGAGTTCAGATTAAAATCTTAGATGTAAGTATCTACACTGAAGATACAGCAGTGGGGAAATGCCTAAGAGTTTATGAAGTTCTTCCTAGTTATTCTGAGGGCACAGGGTAGAACTCAAAGTTGAAGATGACCAGGAGATTTTCTAATGCAAATATTTTTGTTTGCTGTTTATACAGAGCTTGGGAAGGCTATTCATTTCTTTAAGTCTTGGTTCAGCAAAAATAGTGTTTTGTGGAAATGGAAAAGACAGTTTTGTCATGGATGGAATTCCTGATCAATATGGGAAAAATTGTATGTAGCCCCTTTTCTGCTTTTATGTTCACCCTTTCAGTGCCCCTCCACATTCAGTGCATCTAAGACTGACAGTGGTACTTTTCCTCAAAAAGAAGGGAAGGAAGGTTATGGTGAGTCATCAGCTTTTGGAGATCTTCACCAGGAGGAGTATGATGGTGATGGTGATGGTTTCTTCCTCATCATCCTATGATCCTCTTGGGACAATCTTTCACATTTTACAGCATGCGCTACACCTTGGTTTTTATTCACTGGTCTGCAGTTCTGTGTTATACCTGAATTTACATGATGTGTTTTATGTGTGCCTGTTTGTTTTCCCTTTGTCCTTCATAAAATCAATTTTACCCAGCTGCCAAGGTTGTATTCCTTTAAAACACAGTAATTGAGCATTGGTGACTAGTTTATAGCCCTGAAGCCTCTGTTTTCATCCTGCTCCCATGCTTTCAAAGCCTCTGCAGTCATTCTGTGACCTCTTTACACTGCATCATTATCCTGGGGTCACTATTTGCACTACGCAGAAGAGTACTGTTTCACTATCAGTTAATTACAGAACTATATCAAAAGTAATATAACAATGTGTTACACTATACAGTCATTCAAAGCTAAGCAAAACTAAAATGAATTAGGTAAAAATCATCAGTCCAGTTGTTAGACAGTTGCTGTTACTACTAAAAAAGGTAAAAAGATCTCCAGGCTCTTTCACAAATTAGGCAAATCACAGCTGATAAATCCTTCTGGGAACCTGCAGCTGAATACAGACCTGTGGCCTGCTACTAGTAATGGTAATCCAGATTTACCAGTCTGCAGAGATACAATAACTTCTTATTGTTTTGTTTTATGTTGTTTTTCTTAGGAGACTGAAATACAACACAAACCTCTCTTTTTGTTTCTTTCTCCACCCTTCTCCCCCCTGGCCACAACATCAGTGCTGAAGTAATGTGACATACATTTTTTCTGCTGTAGACAAGACAGATAGAACCTAAAAATTATTTGTACATTTTATGCCTTTATTTCTGCTTTGCTTTTTTCACCTCTTTATATTATTTCCCTTTGGAAGCTTCAGCAGGTAGGACTGCTGAGGATCTCTTCTCTGTTTTGCTGCCACAAACCCACTCCTCACAATACAATACCCTGCAATACTATTGTTATTACCCTACAATTCTTCACCCTACAATGTTGTACACTCCCCGAGTATACAAAGATGACTTTCAAAAGGGGTTTTGAAAGTCAGATACCTTGCTTCCTTCATTCTTACATACAGGATCAATGATTTCAGGATATTTTCTTGTTGTGCTAGATTGAATACTGAAACCAGAAGAGGTTATAAGAGCTCAAAGTTTTTTATGCCTTTCCTAGTCCAGAAAAAAAGCCTTGAAATAATTTTGTATATATGCATTTGGGAAATAAAGAAAAAAAAAAGAACAAAAACTCTGAGAATTTGAAAGTGTTTTCTGGGATTTAGGAATTGTTTTGGCAGTTAATGGAAACTTACAAAGTAAGCTGTTTTCCTTTGATTTTTCTGACAGATTTAACCTTCCGAAACAGCTGCTGTGATTATTTAAAAATGTCTCCTTTAGTTTAGTATTCCAAACCAGACCAACAAGTAGCACTGGATTAAACATAACACCATTCTGTGACTTTCAGGACCCAGAAACAAGCTAATACATACATAATGCCAGGCATAGTCCAAGTTGCATTAAAAGTTTCAGCACCCTGATGAAAGTCAGTGGAGTGCAACTGCCAAAATTCAAGACACCACTGTGCAAATAGCTTCTGTTTCACAACATATGCTTTCCTGGATAAGAAGGGCCTGCTGAAGAGGTTGCTTCTTTTGGCTTTCTTCATTTTAGATCACCTCTAGGCAATCTGGAGAGTAACAGGAAAAAAAGTGGTTTGCAAAAGTGCCACATAATCTGACTTCTGCTGTGGATCCTCATTATGCGTTCTCGCACGTCACTGAACTGCTGAAAGACAGTGATGAAAACTGCATGGATTTCTTTTGCATTTCAGACATTGCTCTAGTATACTCAAGGCTAAAGTTTCCATGTCCACCTGAACTGGATTTACAGCTTTTCTGCACACAACAATATTATAGCTCAATAAAACATAAAGCAAGTAAAATAAAAGTTTAATCTTGATCTACTATTCATCCCAATAGTTCCATGGACATCAAGAGTGTTGTTTGTGTGAACAAAGCAAGGAAAAAGCTCCTCATACATTACAATTTTCTCCATGACTATCACAATTTAAGAATACTTTATCCACACTGAAGTTTTGAGAAGTACAAGATATTTGTAATGATTAGAGGGTTATGTATAAATTTCTCGGTAACATAAAGAAAAAGTTACATAAAGAAAAAGTTACATAAAGAAAAAGTTCATGATCTCTACTTCAAAGAAAAAATAGTCAATTAAATTTAGTCTATAATATTAATTTAGATGTGTCTTTAGGCAGACAGCCTAATTTTGTTGCCAGGAGCTGCTGAAATATTATATATCAAAACACAGATATTTTACAATTTGAATTCTGTACTGCTCAAAGGTTATTCACAGGGAATCTTGTATGTTCAAATGTGCCACACAATCACTATATATATGAAATAAACAAGTGTATGCTTCTGTTAAGAGTGACAAACAATATTCCACCATTGCTGAAAGCACAGCTGAAAAATATTCATTTTACGCAAGAATTAGTAGATCTAATTCTTATGAGTACAGTTTGCTTCAGTCAAGGACTACATCACTCTTCTTTTATTTCTTGAATCAAGACAGGCATAAAACGTTCTTTTCTGAATGGACATTTCTATGACTTGTACCCATTGCTATAATATTTAAGAATAGAACTAAAATTGTAATTTTGTAGTTATACATTTTTACATTTTTTATTTCCATGCAAATTAAAATAGGTCTACTTTTTCTACTACAATTTTTCAAAGCTTGCTGTTTAGCACAAATAAATGGAATATAGACTTTATCTAGTTAGTGTGTGACATATAGGTATTCAGACTTGAGCAAACATCCAGGAGACAAGAGATTTGAGTGTTTGAAGAACAGTTTATTGATCTTAAAAGTCCACTGAAACCCTAAAGAAAATAAAAACCTTGATTATTTTGTGGTTTCTGTGTTGAAAAGCCTGAACAACCAATCTTTAGGAACAGTCAGAAAGAAACCAAGACACAGCTAAGTTTTCATTAAATATCATGAGTTGGACTTGATGATCCCTGTGGGTCCCTTCCAACTCAGGACATTCTATGATTCTATGAGCTTTTTCTTTCCGGAAAATCCTTTTGGTATTTCCTTGTTCACTTGTGGTATCCCAGAATGTGCCATTCAGTTAATGCTGCAGATGCCACAGGTTGCAATGAGACTTCTATTCACTGCAAAGGCAAATTATGGGATATTATAAGTAAATGAACTAAAAATACATGTATTTCACATATACCGCTAAGAGCTTCCTCCCATACTGAATACTGTTATCTAATTAACAGCTAGTTGAATTTGATCAGTGCATTAATCTCTGCTTAGTGTGGTTTTATTTCTCATTGTTTTGTCTTCTTTTGTGCTTGTTTAGCAATATTTTACAATGCATTGGCAAATTTTGATGCTTGTGAATTTCACCATATCGGAACGCTACATTTTCTGACCTTTTTATGTCCTAAAATAAGTGTGCATTCACAGTCCCTGTTTGCCAATAACAGACCTAAACTCCTACTTGTTTGTCAGTTTTCATTCAGAATTGACTATAGGGCTTTTTGTTTGGTTGGTTGTTTTTTTTTTTTTTTCAAATTGCATTTTTTTTGAGAGAGGTTATTGTTTGTTTCTTGAGGATTGTGGACGTTTTTCATCAGGATTTTTTGTCATTCGTAATAGTGCAAAGTGAAAGTAGAAATAACAATTCTTTTTTTAGCAGAAAAAGTAAATTGAAGAATTTTCAAATCTTTCCTGACACAGCAGTAACTCTTTTTTTTCAGTTAAAATACACCAAAAAGGACAATTACATGCAAAAATTCTTTAAAGTGAATAAAAAATTCTGAGAATTCAGAAAAATATGATTTTCAATTACCTTACCTGTGCTCATCTTAGACACACAGACAGACAGACACACACAAAATATGCAGATGTAAACCAGGAGACAATTAGAAGAGTTTTCTATTACTTCACAATCTAATTCTAAAATTAATAGAAAAATAAAATAAACTATACGATATGTCTTGTTCTTTTTACTATGTCTTGTCACAAACATATTTGACTTTGTCATTTTCCCTGAATTCTGATGTTACTGTAACACTTCCATTTAGCATCATTTAAATGTTTATGTTTTCATTCTTGCATCTCTCTGTGATCTAACTTATTCAGTCTCTACTTTTAGTTGTAATATAGTCTCTTTTCTACCGTGCAGAGTTGATTGATTACTATTTTATTCTTTTACTCACGTATTTTCTATTTTGCGTTCCATTACTGATGAAAACAAGATTTTTTTGTTGTTTTCCCAGACACTTGCCTATGTCAAGGAGACATGCATGGAGCCCTTCAATTCCTTTTGCTCTTTGTAGCACAAGCAAATATGATTTCTCTTTACAGAAAAAAATGTTTACCAGTTCAAGGTATTTCAGGAGAGCATTCCTAAGCAAGAGGTAGAAGGCTTCTAGATGGAAGAATTCCACATAAACTAAAAAATTCCTGAATCTCATGGTAGCCTCAAACTTGCCTAAAAAGATATTTTGAGCGCTATGTGCTCTTTCAATAGCTGGTGAAGAAAGATTCAGGTTCCAGCTGAAGCTGGAAGATTTTAAAGTCTAGTCAGTGATGGTCACCTAGGTTTTTTAAATACCAGGATATGCCATGCAAACATGATTTCATTCTTTAAAGATATTACAGCTATGTTAGATTGAAAAAAATGTGCAGGTCCAGTATACATAAAGTTTTTTTAAGATCTGCAATTTTATACTGCATGAAATGCAGATTAAAATGTGAAATACTGTACAGCATTGATAAATTTTACATTAACTATGCACATTTAATGGCAGATCTCATTAGAAAGATGTCAGGAAATTACACAGCTACAGAGAGTATCATAATGAATATGCACAGCAAGACTCAATTTCAGCATTTCCAATCTTTTTAGTCTTTGATTTTGCAAACTATATAACACTCTTCTAACTAGGAGGAATTGAATAGCATGGTGAAGGGGAGACAAGGGCAAGACCAAGTTTTTACTCTGAATCCCTTCTTCAGTGGTACTATTTTTATACTTCTTCCAAAGCTGCAGCATTCAAAATATGAGTAGATAAATGTTCGTAGGATGAGCTAGTTAGAACTTACCCAGTATAACAAAAAGTGCATCTATTCTGTAGTTATGTCTTTGCCAAAAGACTAGGTTAAGTAGATATACCAACTAGGATGGGAGCAACTGCTAAACCTGCTAGTATAAAATTCACATACATACAGAGACTAGCTGGTTAGCTTAAAAGTATCTGAATATAAAGATTCAACTCTCAAGAAGCCAAATATGGAGGCTGGTGAGGTATCCCGAGCTTCAGGACCTATGATCATCAAGAACTTGAAGGTCAAGGGTCTGTCTCTGCCCTGGGCTTCAGTAAGGTGGGTTATGGAAGATTTCATGCTCTCTGCTATAAACTGTAGCCTGGAAAGTCTGAAACAGACTTACAAGATCTGGGGGATCATGACTGGCAGTATAGCTGAACTACTTTGGAAACCCCTTGTAACTGTCTGGGAAAAATGGGGGGGTTTATACATTTTAGTACAGGATGCACAATTTTAGCATCATCTAGTTCATTGTGACATCAAAAAAAATTTGTTTGGATTCAACTGAGAGCGAGGCTAAATATCAAAAGAATTCCATTTCCATGAACATGAAATCCTTCTTTTAAGCAGATTCTCTGGTTAAATCTCCTTTAAAATACTGCTTCCAGTTATTTTCTTTTTTAATATTAATAGTTGTATGTTTTATGTAAGTGATTACGGAATAAAATAAGTCTTCCTTCCTGATTAATTAACCCTATTTGAAAGCTTTAGTTTAGCAGAAGTGCTAGGTGTCTGTTTCACTTAGGCACTAGTAGTAATGTATTGTTAATTTGCATGACACTTTTGATATTTACTGTCTAAATAAATAGACAATCCCATTAATAACACAAAAGAAACATAGTTTGAAATATTTTACCAAGTGCTACTCTACAGAACTTATCACATTTAAAGTAAAAACATAACGAAGTTGATTTAAATGAAACTGCAAAAACTTAGTCCTTTTTCCCTTCTCCTATATGATAGTTTTATACCACGAATTTGAGAGGAGTTAGTCTCAAATTACACCAGTATGTAAGAACCAGGAGATGTGTGCAGAATATGACAGGAACCCCACATCCTGCAGGGGAAGCAGAGCAAGGCTTTTTGATCTAGTAACAAGGAAATTAACACCTTTCCACAGTCTTCTCAGTCCAGAAGGTACAGGTAGAGAAAATAAAGTGAGGAATAACAGATGCCTAAAAGGAGCTTGGTTCAATCTATAAAAGACAATTCCAAAGTCTAACACTCTACAAAATGACTTTTCATCTTAGGATCTTCAGTGATACACAGGGAGCAATCCATTGTGTGAAAAGTATTTTGTGTTATGGTATATCAATCCAGTAGCATAAATAGGATGATTTGCAAGGGAAAGAAAACCAAAACACAACCTCTCTCTGTGTCACTGCCCCCTCTCACCCTGCTTTTTCTCCCTTCCTCTTCACTAGAAAGAAGGTTAGATGGAGAATTTACCCTATTCAGACTCATGTTGAATCTTACAAAGCCTCTGAATTGCTTTCTGTTGTTAAAGAATTGGAAGAAAATAGCCTATCATTGCTTATACTCTGAGTGTTTCCTCCATAACTGAGGAACCGACTGAGAAGTAGATGAAGTGGAAATAGCCTTTGAAGGTATCCAAAGAAAGATCTCATTTACCTAAGACCAGTTCTTAAGACATCAATATTCAATGTCAGGTGCTAAAAACGTACTTGAAAAGACTCTCTAAAAATCTATAAATAGATCAACTAGGCTGTATTTTTTCAGTGAACAGGATACATATATAGTTATTGCACAGTATACATGAAATATAATACACCAGTATGATCCACTGATCATAGTTCTCCTTTGTAATAAGTTCAGAATGTCAGTGTTAGAAACCTTTTTGCTGACAACAAACTTTCTTCTTTTTCTAAGGAGAAAGTTGAATTTGGTTTACATTCAGATTTCGTGCTTAAGCTTTCAAAGGGTTAGTAGCTAAGACAAGAAAAAAACATGGGCTGCTGGATATTTTAATCTTCAAAGTGTCCTTATGTCTTCCTATAATTCTGTCATAATTTCTACTATAAATGCTATCTTTCAAGGTTTACTACATCAGTTATTTTCGAAACAGAGACTTGGCCTAAAGATTGTCAGTTCTGAAAGAACTAATGGGACACTAATTAAAAAAAAAAAGCAAACAGTTTGTATGATGCATAACTATACTATCAAAGCATTTGAAACAGAAACAGAGTGCAGTGATAATCATTGTTTTGTCAAGAAATGTTATGGGGAATTGACCTCCTGGATATTTAAATTGACTAATTTTTTTTTTCTTTTTTTCTTTTCCCCTTTATCAGTGGTCCAGGTCTTATGCAAGTGTATTTTTTTATGGAAATCATAAATCGGAATTGTAATCACAAATCATATTCTCATGCCTCACAATTTAAATATATAGCAGCATTGACAAAGGAGAAGAATAAATCTGGCCTCAGCTCCACAGCGAACTATACCAATATTAGCTTTCCTCTGTGTCTTTTGTAGTTTTACAGAGCTTACTTACAGGAAGGGTATTTGCACAATCAAGGGGACAATTGCAGATGCTTTATTTAGAGGATTATTTGGGTTACACTCTCACTCCCTCATTGGCTCATCATCTGGAGAAAATAGTGTCCTGAGGAGGTAATGGGAGAGATGGAGACATTATTGTCCTATTCTAGTCTGCAAAGTGAGATGAGAACACAAGGTGTAGGTGGCTATGCTCCATCTCAGAATGTCTGCTGTTGCTGGATAGCTGCTTCATGCACAACTCTTGGTCACAAATGAAGCGTAACAATTTATGATTTCAGCAAAGCAGACAAGATGTATTCTCAAATGCAAATAATTAATAACTGCATTGACATAATAAGTGATGCATAGACATCCAGAAGCAGATAAATAGCAATGTATTTCATGGTCTATGTCTGCAAGCACTTAATCTAGGACGTGATGACAACTTTTTAGAGTTACATGTTAGCATGCAAATCGTTGCTCAGTACTGGTAAATATAGGATCAAGACTTCCTAAAAGCATCATTTAATCAAAAGAAATTCCTGCAACTTATCCACTACCTACTTACTATTATGCTGGCAACTAACAGAAGCTTTTTTTTAGTTTATGCTTCAACCAACTGCTTTTTAAACTCCAGAAATTAATTTTCCATTTATGCAAAGACATGTAAATCTAGCTATATGATCAAGAATGGGAACAGAGCATACGTGTATACATTCTGAAAATGGAGAAAATAAGTGAGTTTTGTATTTCCATTTACATATTGTTTTCACGGGAAATGGGAGCCAATTTAAGTTATACTGAAGGGAAGTTACTTGTCTACATCTTTTAACGTACGGAAATGATAATTCCAATAAATTTTTAAGACAATCATTAAGGCATTTAAGTATATTGCAAAAAAAAAAAAAAAAGAAATTTGAAAAAGTTTTAGGCACATATCCAAAAAAAGCTAACTAAGGAATAGAGTCACTCTAGACTTTTTTTTTACAGAAAGTGATTTAAATTTAAAATCTGAATTGTTCTCTGGAGATACCTAACTCTCTTTTGTGAGCACAGGGAAGTGTAAATGAGCTAGACTCTTAAATGAAGTACATCAACTGGTGGTCAATTAAGGCAGGATGAATGTAAATTAAGCTGCCTGGTTTATTTCTTTTTGCTTTCTTTTCACTGAACAGTCTGTCTGGGTTTCACAAAGGACATTTTCTCTTTGATTCACTGAGGACTGTCATGATCTTGATTCACCGTGTACTCTGCAGCTCAAACAGTTCTCACATTACATTAGCTGTTCATTGTTGTACAAGGGTTTGAGCAAAAAGAGAGGAGAAAGTGAAACTGTAAAGAACTTTTGCCTGATGACCCTTCGCTTCTTAAGGATTGATCCAAAATTGCAACATTACATATTGTTCTCTATTGCATGCTATTTTATAGATTTCAGCTGACTTTGCAAATTATTTTCTTTTTCTGTTCCTAGTGATCTTGCTAAATATGGTTTCATTATAGCTGTCTTTCAAAATATTTCTTGTTAGAACTAAATGGGTATTAAGTAGTTTTGATTCAGTAATAACTTCTGAAATAGTCTACACTCCCAAAACTCTTTGACCAGGAGGAACAGCCAGCATTTAATTTTATATTTGAAACTGCTTGTCATTTACCTAGAGTAAACTCATTCACAGAGTTTACTATATAAATCCTTCTGCTTATAACAAGAATTCACTGAGACCATAGGATTTTCATTTTGTATAACATCCAGACTGGTAAACAGCAATGCAAATAAATAAATAAATAAATAAATAAATAAATAAATTCAGTCAGAATTGCCTACTTCTTAGACAATAATTTGTCTGGGAATATATTTGACAGACTGAGTACCTTTTTATAATAAAGGTCTATGATGGATTGACCTTGGCCAGCTGCTCTCTCACTCCCCCTCCTCAACAGGACAAAGGTAAGAAAAGACAATGAAAACATTTATGGGTCAAGATGGACAGGCAAATTGCTTACCACTTACCATCACCAACAAAACAGACTCAACTCAGGGAAAATTAATTTAATTCATAGCCAATTAAAATAGAGTAGGATGGTGAGGAACAAAGACCTCCTTTCTCCCCCCAAAGCATCTTCTCCCCTACCCCATCCCTTCTTTTCCCAGGCTGAACTTCATACTTTCATTCCAGACTCCTCTACCTTCCCCACCCGAGGGGGAATGGGGGATGGGGATTGTGGTCAGTCCATAGCATCTCCTCTCTGCTGTTCCTTCCTCCTTGCACTTTTGCCCTGCTCCAGCATGGGTCCTCTCCGTGGGCTGCAGTCCTTCAGGATAAAGTTGCTCCAGCATGGGCTTTCCACAGGCTGCATTTCCTTCAGGGCATATCCACCTGCTCCGGTGTGGGATCCTCAATTGGCTGTACTGTGGATATCTGTTCCAGTGTGGTGTCTCCATGGGCAGCAGGGACATACCTGCTCTGTGGTCTTCTGCAGGGGCTACAGGGGAATCTTTGCTCCAGCACCTGCAGCAATGCCTCCTCCTCTTTCTTCTCTGACCTTGATCTGCAGAACTTTCACATCATCTACAGTATCTTTTGGATAACCTGTTAACTAAACATCAGTTTAATTTTTACAAATAACTTGCTAGGAACCTTCTGCCCTCCACTCTCCACCAACAACCAAAAAACCCACACTGAATAGATACCCTCAGTCTTGCCATGTTATCTGTATAATCATGCTGTGTCTTTACTAACTGGGATACAAAGTGGGGTCTTGAGAATCAACTTTACCTAAATGTAAGAATCCTAAAGTCCAAAAAAGGTACTTAAATATCACCCTGCAATTGAGATTCTTGTATATATAAAGGAGGTAGTCATAGCATACTATTTTTCTTGTTTTTTTCTCCTTTTTAAAAGATGTTCCTAAATGTTTATTATTAATTAAAAAGATTCAATTGGAGTTTGAAGTAAAGAACCTGACTTGATTTATCACTTCACTTAAAAACATTCTGCATGAACACTGAACCCAGTTTTGAACTTTTTGGGTATCCGTAAAGAGCCGTGAATTGTAAAGCATCACTGCTTTTTAACAGGAGTTAGGTTGAGACTGATTGTAACTTAAAGGAACTTATGCTTCAACCTACAGTAATACTGGTCCAATAACTAGGTGCTAGCTTGTCTAGGAAAATATAATCAGTAAGGGTTCAATACAGCCTACATACCTGTCACAGATGTTTTCTCCCATCAGAAAAAAAGGGATGAATGGTGATGTAATCACTATCTCATCTTGGGGCAAGGAAACCTCCCTTCCTAAACTTTCTTTGTTACCTTAATGATAAGTTAAGACTCCTTCAAAGTATCCTGTGGTTTTTAACATTGGAGGTAAAATTTGTACTTTATTTGCTTGCTATGTCCAAGTTTGATATTGAATTATCTGAAGTCAGTTTGCTCAGACCACCAGTGTCCTCTGAGGTGTGCACTACACATTTAGAAGAGCAGGAGATTAAATGAGGGTACCTCACTGTTTTTGGTACACTTGCGCTCATTTTTCTTAAAACATACCACAGTACACCCCAGATTTCACTAACCATCCAGGCTGCAATTCTACCCATACACCTAATTTTCTGCCACGGTCAGGGCTTATCCTGATAAGGCACTGGGACATTGGCACTAGTCCAGGGCAAGCAGCCTGGTAAACATCAGCAGCATGGATCTGCAGTGAAAACACCATAGTTGCTATGAAGTCAAAGCGTATCAGGACAGTATGTGTGTGTTTGTGTGTGTATGTATATACTTTTTTATATATAGACAACCTTTTAATAAACCCCTCTACATTTAAAAAATCTTTTAAAATTAGTATCAGAACTCTCAGGTATTATAATCATATTGATTTTAAATTACTAACATTAAATAGGTAAATAAATGTCTGTGAGACTGAAATCTAATTCACCATAATAGACAAGCGCAGAATCTCTTCTGTATGAATTTTCAGCTTGTTTTACTGTCAGCAGTAAAAATCAACTTATTCAAACTTTTCTTTTAAACTGATGTAAACTTTGAGATAGTTTCATAGCTCATTATACTTTGTGTTAATTTATGGAATGTAAAATGCAAAACTAGGTTTCATACCTTTCTGTTTTCATATTCTTAACAAGGATCACAATTATTATTGTGGGCAGACTGAATAGATTTCATATATGTATCCCTATTAAGTGTTTCTTCAGAAAAGAGGATTAATCTCAAGTATGGCTTTGTTATTTATTTAGTTTTATTCAAAATGGATTCCCTGGGGCATTTTAATGAGAACAAAATGTGCAGGGATCTGCATACACAAGCTGATCAACAAATATTTTAAAATTAGATGCAATTACTGTTAAGCACTTTTACTTGACTTAGGTTTTTTCTATCATCCAAACGAGAAGTCAGAAAACACACTATTTATTTATAAATTCATATCTATAGAAAACCTGCATCAGATGACCCTAAATAACTACTAGATAAATAACTGAAAAAAAAAAATTAAGTCTTGAAGAAAACATCTTTGCAAAGCAATAAAAAATAAAAATAATTTAAATGTTTCTGATCAATATAAATCTTGCTTCCATTGTGTTTCTATTTTCATCAGGAAAATGAGATTTAACTGAACTATATTCCCAAAAAGCCAAGACCAGTTTCTAGCAACTGCACTGTTGCCCCTAACAAGTGTTAAATGACTCAAGCTAGAAGAGTAATATGAAGAAGTTTCGTACTGTTGGCATCCATACGTGATTTAACAATAGAACAATGGACAGTGAAGTAGGTAGACTGAAAACTGTCAGAACTGCTAGGCTCAGACAGTTGTGATCAACAGCATCAAGTCTAGCTGGACGCCAGTCACCAGTGATGTGTCACAGGGACCAATACTATGTCCAGCATTGTTTAACATCTTCATTAATGACCTGTGTGACAGGACAAAGTGCACCTTCAGCAAGTTTGCAGGTACTACAAAACTCAGTGTAGATATGCCAGATGGGTGTGTTGTCATTTAGAGGGACCTGGACAGGCTGGAGAAATGGGCCAACAGGAATCTCATGAAGTTCAACAACAGGCAATGCTAAATCCTGCCGTTGGAGAAGAATAATATATATGCACATATATTATTCACTCAAAGCCAGTCACAGAATTTCTTATATATAAAATCAGCTGGTTTATTTAACTCATGAACCAATCTGTTGAAATCATCTAATGAAACTACACAGCTGAAGAATATGAGAAAGCGAGACTGCAGTCTTACAGAATCATAGGATGATTTGGGTTGGAAGGGACCTTTAAAGATCACCTAGTCCAACCCCCCTGCAGTAACATCTTCCACTAGATCAGGTTACTCAAAGCCTCACCCAACCTGACCTCGAATACTTCCAATGATGGGACATCCATAACTTTTCTGAGCAACCTGTTCCAGTGTCTCACCACCCTCATCATAAAAAATTTCTTCCTTATGTCCAATCTAAAACTACTCTCTTTCAGTTTAAAATCGCTGCCCCTTGTCCTGTCACTACAGACCCTGATAAAAAGTCTTTCTCCATCTTTCTTTTAAGCCCCTTTAAATATTGAAAGGCCACAACAAGGTCTCCCCAGAGCCTTCTCTTCTCCAGGCAGAACAAATTAAATGTACTGTACATACTGTATATATATATATTGTTTCAAGTAACCACAGCAGCTTTTTAGGAGGAAATAATATGCTTGAATTGAGTAAACAAACATGAATTCTAATAAAAAATAATTAAACAAAATTTCAAAAGCAGCAAAAATGCTAGCTACTGTCCATTGGGAAAAGCACTAAGCAAAGCATAAATAAAAGATTTAGTTGAATGGTCTTTTCAATCTGATTTTAATAATATGTTGAAAATAAAATAACATTGAAATAGAATGTGATACACATAGCTTAACAAAATTTCTGTCCTTTTAATTAACACATAGGCAAACTTCATATCTATTTCAGCATTCTTTTTCAATAATAGTTCAAAAATAACTGGATCTGGCCTGAGGGCAATATGAATGAAACAACAGAAATATATTAGGCATTTTAACATCTGTGGGCTCTGGAAAAAAACAATTATAAGAACATGATCATGAAGATGACAAAGGCAGTGGAAGCTTGCTTTATGATATCAGAAAAAATATGGATGCACTGAAACATATATAGGTGAATAACATACCCATGGGTAGATAGACAAGTGATACTAATAATTTATTTAAGTCAATGAAGCTGTATTCAATTATGTCAAATGAACCCTACAATTTCTGTTTACAGACTATAATCAGTCTTTGGGTGCATTAATTTTGAATTGTAATCACACTCTCTCTTTAAAACATATCCCCTATTTCCAGTTTCAGTTTACCTGTTTTCATGTCAAACCATCAGATCTTTCTTCACCACATGTTAAAAAGCCTTGTAGTTTTATGTTAGTGTATGTTCTCAAGGGTACTTTGTAGATACAATAAAACCATTGCAATTAAATGTGTTTCTTTTTTTCAGTTTCTGCAATAGAAAACAAAAGAGAGAAAGAAAACTTGAAAGAGAAAGAAAAAGTTAATTTACTTTAGGGAGCTATATTGAGTGGAAAGTTTCATAATTTAAATCAAGATTTAAAAATCTGAATTATTGTAAAGATTGTAGATTGATTGATTTCAGAACACCTTAACTCAAGACATACCTACTTATATCCTTGTGAGTTTGAAAGTCGCCCTTTCTAAAGACAGGACAAATTTCAAACAATTCAGTAGAGAATAATGGACCATTACTTCCTCATAAACTTGCTAATTACAAAAGGACTGAGATCTATAGCTACCATACATGATGTACTGTCAAAACGATGGATTTGACTTTGATATCACCTCATAGAAGACAGAAAATTTGTGTCCATATATTTAAATTACTTCCCAAGTGGCATATTTCTTTTAGTAAACAGTTAGCAGTTACTAGCCTTGGGGAAAACAATGAGGTATCCAGAGCTTAGTTTTTGTATTTTACTTCAATCAGCACAAACACACAGCATGAACAGACACATCTGAAGCAATATGAGCTCATTATCTCTTATTATTTATATCAAGCATTTTTTGCATCTATATTTCTGTCTGTTACTGTATTTGCTTATCATCTGAAATTTACATACATGAAATCTATAAACATATGGAGAGTATCAACTTCAATGTTTGGTTTGAATATGAAAACACCTTTGATCCCTTCCCATACCCTCTTCCTCAGGAAAGTCCTGTGCTGCTTAATATAAAACTATAAGTTCCTTATACATGTTTCAAACTAGATATAGTTTAAGAACCATCATCAACTTCTTGTTAAAAGCTGCATGCTTTCATATAATTACTATAAACTCCTGTTTCCGTTCTGTGAAATCCAGTTATTTTCACAATTGTATCAGGAATGCACAATGCAGTTATTAAAAAAAAACCAAACCTCAGTATACGTGCTAAGTAAAATGGATATAGAGAAATGGAGATATGGAATATGTCACTGCAGAGACTTTATGACTCTTATTGTTATTTTTGTTTATGACTTTTATTGTTATTATGCATTGCAATGTCCTGTATGTTCTGGAACCAGAAAGCTGGTCTGCGTTCTCCTCTCACTATGGAAGGGATAAGTGGTATCGCTTGTTGCCCTGGTAAGTCTACCCCCAAGAGAGACCCTGGGCACCCTCCAGGTGCATTATACCATAGATCAAGATGCCCAGTAAACAAGGCCATCAAGACAGCAGCCACCTCTAAGCCACTGTCCTGCAACAGCAAACACGTTTTCTATCACCATCACAAAGGGACTGGGTCATATGGTAAGGGTATGGATACAGGATTTTTGGAGTGGGTAAACAATAATGTAGATGGAGCCAATATTGTCTAATATAGTCATATAATGTTGCACTGTTAGTGGTTACATTTGCAGTTTGTTGACAAGCCTATGTTATTAGAATAGACTACAGATTCCCTTGATGCTGTTATTCATTAACTTCAACAGTCTTTGCGTCAGAGTTTTTGGTACTGGTCAAAAGCAAAGACTTTATCATTCTGAACATTCACACTCACCACAAATGGATAAGGAGCTTTGCTTTCCACTTATATTCCACAATTTATTTTCTGCATATGCAAAATGCAAGCAGAAATGCAAAAACACATTATGATAATCTCTAGTAATTTGCGTACATGGTATGTATGGCAGAATTTTTGGATTGCTAATGCAGACTGTTAAAAAAACATGGCTAGATATATCATCACCAGCAGGAATACAGATCACGTTTTATATATACTTGATCTCTGAAAGGAAAGAGACAGATCAAAGGACTTCTGAGAAATGCCAAGCAATCAAAGTGAATTCTCCATCATTCAGATATATGGTTTCTTAGAACCTTGATAAATGGATGTCAAATATGGACGCTTGGAAAACAAATGTTTGTGAATTGCAGAGCTGGACAGATTCATCCAGGAAAGCTCAGAAGCACAAAACATGAACAGTGTGTGGAATAAAGAACTTGATATGCTTTTCCTTAATTAAAAACTAGATTTATCTTTTGTGGATAGTATATTTTGTGAAAACATGTTCCTTTTCTGTTATTTTTAAATCCTAAAAAAAATTTAGTTTGTCAAAAATTTTAAAAAAAAGTAATAACCAATAAATTAACAAATACTTACGTAGTAAATAAATAAAAATAATTATTCAATGGACCTTCAACATAATGATCATCCAGTATTCATAACCAGAGGAAAATGAAACTTGAAATCTTTGAACAGAATAAATAATAGTGTAAAATAAACGTCTACATAATTTTTTATTTTCCCCCTCTTTTTTGTCACCAATGATTCTACTATTTCTTGCACAGATTCCCTTGAACTTTTCTCAAGGAACAGAAATAGGGAGTGGTGAAGGGAGGGGGCTTGCCCAAGACAGTTGAAGGAGTGTTGTCATGGGTTAGTCCCACTAGACAGCTCAGCCCTACACAGCTGCTTGCTCACTCCTCCATGGGAGAGAATTGGAAGGGTGAAAGTAAGAAAACTTGTGGTTTGAGATAAAAACCGTTTAATGGGTAAAGCAAAAGCTGAATGAGTAAGCAAAGTAAAATAAGGAATTTATTCACTACTTCCCATCAGCAGACAAGTGTTCAGCCATCTCCAGGAAAGCAGAGCTCCATCACGCGTAACCGTTACTTAGGAAGACAAGCTGCAAACATCCTCCCTTCCTCCTTTCCCCAGCTTTTATTACTGAGCACAACATCACATGGTGTGGAATATCCCCTTGGTCAGTTGGGGTCAGCTGTCCTGGCTGTGTCCCCTCCCAGCTTCTTGTTCACCCCCAGCCTGCTTGCTGGTGCGGCAGCATGAGAAGCAGAAAAGGCCTTGACTCTGTGTAAGCACTGCTCAGCAACAATTAAAACATCCCTGTGTTACCAAAACTATTTTCAGCACAAATCCAAAATAGCGCCATGCACAACCTACTATGAAGAAAATTAACTCTATCTTAGCCAGAACCAGTACAAGTGAAGGATACTTCCAGAGAAAGAGGTCATTTAGAAGATGATTTGGTGATGAACCATATTCAGTTATGGGGGCAGAAAAAATGATCAGACTTCTTTTTCAGCCTCTGAAACTAAAAAAAATAGTGTTACAGAGAAAACCAGAATAAAATCAACTTTTTTTATTTTTTCTTTTCATTTCAGAAAGCATGGAGAGCTTTAAACTAGGAATGACTGAGGAGGAAGATGGCAACGAGCAGTGCTGTGAGGGAGTGATGGACAGGTTTGCTGAGCAAAGGGCATGGGGTGGTGTGAAGGGAAGGGATCACAAAGACAATAAAATGGGACTTGGGTGGGGTCACCTCCAGCACCTGCATGTGGACAAGGAGGTGCCTATAAGGCACCATTGTGGACAAATCCTCCAAACTCTCTCTGGGAACCTGTGTGGGGTGGCCCTCTTTAGTGCCTGTATATTAATGTGCACAGTATGGGGAATAAACATGATGAGTCAGAGATCTGAATGCAGTTGCAGGGCTATGATCTTGTTGGGATCATGGAGATGTGGTAGGATGGTTCCCATGACTGGAGTGTTGCACTGGAGGGATACAGGCTCTTTAGGAAGGATGGGAAGGGAAGACGAGGAGCGGGAGTTGCCCTTTATGTGAGAGAACACCTGGAGTGCATGGAGCTCTGCCTGGGGATGGAAGAGGAGCTGACAGAGAATTTATGGGTTAGAATTAAAGAGAGGACAGGCAAAAGTGACATTATAGTGGGTGCCTGCTACAGGCCACCTGACCACGAAGAACACGTGGATGAGACCCTCTACAGGTAGATAGGAAGAGTCTCAGGTTCGCAGACCCTCAGCCTCATTGGCGGACTTCAGCCATCCTGATATCTAATGGAGGGACAGCACAACAGGGCATAAACAATCCAGGAGGTTCCTGGAATGCAGTGATGATAACTTCCCCCTCCAGGTGATAGAGGAGACAATGGGGAGAGGTGCTATGCTGGACCTCATACTAACCAACAAGTAGGGGCTTGTTGGGGATTGTCACGGATGAGTGGTTAGGTTGCTTAAAGAATTACCATCAAAGATATTTGCAAAAAGTGATTTTAATAGAACTTTATAAAAGTGTGATTTATCAAAGTTCAATGGCAAGGTTCACTCTATTACTTACTAAACTGATGGAATACATAAAGAAAAAAAAATCAAGGTAGAAGTGAATTAGAACAATTTATACAGAGATTGAAAATACAAGGGGGTGAAGGAGGCCCTCAAATTGAGTCACAAAGTTCAGAATGGACCCTCTTGCTTTCTAAACTTCTCAGAGAGGAGACTAGGTGCGGCTGGATCCAGACTTCACCTTAAACTTTATCAACAGTTTATGTCTAAGGATTATATATGTCTAGCAGCAGTTTAAGGTTTATTCACAGTTAAAGAGAAAATCACAGGAATTTAGCAGCAACTAATCATTGGTTAATGTAGCATTTACAAAGTGGTTAAATAGGATTTGCTACAATATTTGAATCGATTCACACACACACACACAAAATATGCATATAAAGGTACCTGTCAAAAATTCCCCTTGAGCTAAGTGAAATACTCACTTCAAATGATTGTCTCAACAGGTGAAGGTTGAGCCTCAAGGAGTGAGGGGTCCCCCAGAGTTCAGCCCAGGTCCTGTTGCCAGGCCTCCAAACTTTGCAAACTTAAGAGTTCACAAACTCAAGAGTCTGCAAACTCTGAGAAGCATCCCACTGAGAGGGAGATACTGGGCATAGCCCACTGTGGTCCAGGACAGCTCAAAGGGTGTCCCTTGGTACTGCTGTTTCTAGGGTTGTGAGATGATTGACTTTAGGCATCAGTAAATTTCCATCCTGGCCACCATCTGGGTCAGAAATTACTGAAGTTCTCAAAAATTCCAGCAATGCTGGTACCGATCCTCCTGTACCAATCTGCCTGAGTCATGATCCACAACGATATGTCCCAAGGCTGTCAGGGGATGACTGATTATTCCTGCTCTCGTTCCCCACCTTGGCCAGGCAACCGGAGTTCCTGGTGCAGTCAGTGCTACTCCTACCTTGGCCATGCAAGAGTTCCTGGTACAGTCAAGGGATGCTTAACCACCAAACTCATTGCACAAAGGCCAAGTCTTGATGGGAATTACTGAGATTGTAAAGTGGTCCGGGGCGAGGGGGGCGGGGAGGGAAATGCAGCACCACAGGGATATGAAGATCAAAGGCAACCTTGGCTGCAGTGCCCATGAGATGGTGGAGTTCAGGATCCTGAGGGCAGGGAGGAGGGTGAAAAGCAAGCCTACAACCCTGGACTTCCAGAGAGCAGACTTTGGCCTCTTTGAAGATCTGCTCAGAAAAGTCCTGTGGGATAAGGCCCTGAAGGGAAGCGGGGCCCAGGGAAGCTGGTTCATGTTAAAGGATAACCTCCTTTAAACTCAAGAGCAGTCCAATGCAATGAACAGGAAGTCAGGCAAAAATGCCAGGAGGCCTGCATGGATGAACAAATAGCTCCTCACCAAACTCAAACACAAAAAGGAAGCACATAGAAGGTGCAAGCAAGGACGTGTAATCTGGGGGGAATGCAGAAACATTGTACAAGCATCCAGGGATGAGGTTAGGAAAGCTAAAGTCCAACTGGAACTGAATCTGGCCAGGGATGCCAAAGACAACAGCCTCATACAATTTGCCTCAGCCCTTCGATCCAGCCTGTCTAGGTCCCTCGTTAGAGCCTTCCTACCCTCCAGCAGATCAACACTCACGGCCAGCTTGTTGTCTTCTGCAGACTTACTAAGGGTGTACTCCATCCCCTCATCCAGGTCATTAATAAAGATATTAAACAGAACTGGCCCCAACACTGAGACCTGGGGAACACCACTTGTGACTGCCCACCAACTGGATTTAACTCCATTCACCATAACTCTTTGGGCCTGGCTATCCAGACATTTTTTTACCCAGCGAAGAGTACACTCATCCAAGCCATGAGCAGCCAATTTCTCCAGGAAAATGCTGTGGGAAACGGTGTCAAAGCTTTACTAAAGTCCAGGTAGACAACATCCACAGCCTTTCCCTCATCCACTAAGTGGGTCACCTTGTCATAGAAGGAGATCAGGTGAGTCAAGCATACTGACCTGCCTTTCATAAACCCATGCTGACTGGGCCTGATCCCCTGGTTGTCCTGTATGTGCTGTGTGATGGCACTCAGGATGATCTGCTCCACAACCTTCCTGGACACTGAGGTCAGACTAACAGGCCAGTAGTTCCCCAGATCCTCCTTCTGGCCCTTCTTGTAGATGGGCATCATATTTGCTAACTTGCAGTCAACTGGGACCTCCCCAGTTAGCCAGGACTGCTGATAGATGATGGAAAGTGGCTTGGTGAGCACTTCCACCAGCTCCTTCAGTACCCTTGGGTGGATCCCATCTGGCCCCATAGACTTGTGTGGGTCTATGTAGTGTAGCAGGTTGCTAACCATTCCCCCTTGGATTATGGGCACTTCATTCTGCTCCCTGTCCCTGTCTTCCAGCTCAGGGGGCTGAGTACCCTGGAAACAACTGGCCTGACTATTAAAGACTGAGGCAAAGAAGGCATTAAGTACCTCAGCTTTTTCTTCGCCCTTTGTCACTATGTTTTCCCCCTGCATCCAATGAAGGATGGAGATTCTCCTTAGCCCTCCTTTTGTTGCTAATGTATTTGTAGAAACATTTTTTATTGTCTTTTATGGCAGTAGCCAGATTAAGTTCTAGTTGGGCTTTGACCCTTCTAATTTTCTCCCTGTGTAACCTCACAACATCATTGTAGTCCTCCTGAGTTGCCTGCCCCTTCTTCCAAAGGTCATAAACTCTCCTTTTTTTCCTGAGTTCCAGCCAAAGCTCCCTGGTCAGACAGGCCGGTCTTCTTCCCCATTGGCTCATCTTTCAGCACATGGGGATGGCCTGCTCCTGTGCCTTTAAGGTTTCCTTCTTGAAGAATGTCCAGCCTTCCTGGACTCCTTTGCCCTTCAGGACTGCCTCCCAAGGGACTCTGTCAACCAGGCTCCTAAACAGGCCAAAGTCTGCCCTCTGGAAGTCCAAGGTAGCAGCTCTGCTGACGCCCCTCCTTACTTCTCCAAGAATTGAAAACTATCATTTCATGATCCCTATGCCCAAGAAGTCTTCCAATCATCACATCACCCACCAAGTCCTTCTCTGTTCACAAACAAGAGGTCCAGTGGGGTGCCTTCCCTAGTTGGCTCACTCACCAGCTGTGTGAGGAAGTTGTCTTCCACACACTCTAGGAACCTCCTAGACAGTTTCCTCTCTGCTGTATTGGATTTCCAGCAGACATCTGTTAAGTTGAAGTCCCCCACGAGAACAAGGGCTAGTGATTGTGAAACTTCTCCCAGCTGCTTATAGAATATTTCATCTGTCTCTTCATCCTGGTTGGGTGGTCTATAACAGACTCCCACTATGATATTTGCCTTTCTGGCCTTCCCCCTGATTCTTACCTGTAAACAATCAACCCTGTCATCACCATGATTAAGTTCTAGATGATCAAAACATTCTCTAATATTCAGGGCTACCCACTGCCTCTCCTTCCCTGCTTATCCCTTCTGAAGAGTTTATAGCCATCCATTGCAGCACTCCAGCTGTGCAAGTCATCTCACCATGTTTCTGTGATGGCAACAATGCAATAGTTTTCTTGCTGCACAATGGCTTCCAGCTTCTCCTGTTTGTTGCCTATGCTGCGTGCATTGGTGTAGATGCACTTCAGCTGGGCTATTGATCCCGCCACCTTTTTGGGGAGAGAAGCCCTAATTCCTATGTGACCATTCTCAAGGGCTTCCATGGTTTCTAACACATCCATATCCCTTGTGTCTTTTCTGGTGGTTTAACCCCAGCCAGCACCTAAGCACCACACAGGCGCTTGCTCGCTCCCCCCACCCCAGTGGGATGGAGGAGAAAATTGGAAGGGTGAAAGTCAGAAAACTCGTGGGTTGAGATAATAACAGGTTAATAATTGAAGTAAAATGAAATAGAACAGTAGTAATAGTGGTAGTAATAATAATATAATAATACAATAATAATATACAAAGCAAGTGATACACGATACAATTGGCTCATCACCCGCCGACCGATGCCCAGCATGTCCCTGAGCAGCGATCGCTGCCCCCCGGCCAACTCCCCCCAGCTTATATACTGAGCATGGCGTCATATGGTATGGAATAGCGCTTTGGCCAGTCTGAGTTAGCTGTCCTAGCTCTGCCCCCTCCCAGCTTCTTGTGCACCTGGCAGAGCATGGGAAGCTGAAAAGTCCTTGACTAGTGTAAGCACTACTTTGCAACAACTAAAACGTCAGTGTGTTATTAACATTATTCTCATCCTAAATCCAAAACACAGCACTATACCAGCTACTAGGAAGAAATATCAACGCTATCCCAGCTGAAACCAGGACACTGCCACATGGATCTCCATCTCCTACCTCCACTGAGACAGCAGACCAAAGGACCTCGCTAGCCTACCGTCCCTCAAACGTTGGCGTGCTGCCCGCAGGCTTATCTCTAGCGAGCCTGGTTTTATCCCTCTCCCCCTTCAAATTTAGTTTAAAGCTCTTTCAATGAGCCCTGATAACTCCTGTGCTAGGATCCTTTTCCTGCAGGTATACACTGTTTGTTGCCAGCAGGCCTGGTGTCGTGTAAACCGACCTGTGATAAAACCCCCCCAAATCTTGTTGATAACACCAGACTCAGAGCCAGGTATTGATCTGCTGGCTCTTCCTGTGTCTTCCCTCGTCATTCACTGCAACTGGAAGGATAGAAGAGAACACTACTTGTGTTCCTGATCCCTTAACCAGTCACCCCAAGTCCCTGAAGTCTCTCTTGATTGCCCTCAGACTTCTAGTTGCACCTTCATGGCTGCCTACCTGAAAAATCAATAATGGATAGTAATCTGAGGGCCACATGAGGAGAGGAAGCTTTCTTTTCACATCTTTAACCTGGGCCCCAGGGAGGCAGCAGACTTGCCTAAGAAGTGGGTCTTCACAAAAGAGGTAGAATAACAATGGACAAAATGTAACATAAATGTCACTGAAGGTTTACTAACTTTGTCAGAATACTGACAGCCAATTTGAAGTGACTAATTTAACAGGACTATATTTAATTTTATTTAAACCTTTTAAGAATACATATAGATTACAAATACAAGTTAAATCAATTTTAAATAGTTCCCCCTTTCCATCTGTCTGAAATATTTTCATTTTATTTTCTATGACACTACTGACAACTGTAGATAAATGTACATATGTATATAAAGCTGTGTAATTAACTCACATAGTGCAGGATTCCGGCTACGCTGTCACTGAATTTAATTATGAAAATTCTCTGTTGTAAAAGTGTTGTTTAAATTTTACTAAATTCTATCCATCAAAACCAACTTAGTTTTAAAAGTCCTAAGGAAACTACACCAGAATAGGCAGTAAATCAGATAAATGTACAAGTGATATTCATAAGGGAAGATAAAATTCTCTAAGGTTCCAATAAAGGCACTGAAGTGTAACACCTTTTCACAGTTATGCTGGAAAAATGACATATGACTCATTTATGTTATAAATGCATCCTGCAGAAAGGCTCTGCTACCTCCATTCCAAAAATCAATGAGGTCATGTTGGGTTTTTACAGTCCTGCATGTGCAGTCATGAATGAAATATTCAATTTTATGCTAATAAGATCTGTAAAAGTATTCATCCAATAATATATACCTTGCTTGTAGTTCCTACACAAAGCTCAAGCGTAACATTCAGCTTCTAGTTTTTTAATTTTGCAAATAATTCTTTAAAATGATTTATTTATAGTAGGAGGTTTCTAATACTGGAAAGATAATCACATTAAATTTTATTATTCAAAACAAGCTATGCTGAAATGTTTTTAAATTATACTACATAAATATGATATATTATGCACAACATAGATTATATTATAGTCACATTCATGGCAAGGTTTTCTTTCTGCTGAAGTGAACCATTGATCTGTTTGATTGGCTTGTACAGTTCTAAACATTCCCTCTATTTTTTTCAGATGTAGAAATAACTCAAATTCAAGGCATGGGTTAGCTCTTTTCTTCCTTTCATAACTAGCTTTGTTTCTTAGTGGAATAAAAAGGGATTTTCTTTTAGAGAAGAGCTGACTGAGAAACAAATTTTCATAAAAGAGTCAGTAAAAATAAAAAAACCTTCAAAATATTGTCAGCTATGTTCTTATTTTTTTTCCTACCAGGTCATGCATGGAAGCCATTTAGAAGTATTCTGCTTGGTCTCCAGTTTTCTCTCCACAGAGGTACAACAGCAGAGAGAAAACAATCTAGGAGGTTCCTGGAGTGCATGGAGGATAACTTCCTGATGCAGCTGGTAAGCGAGCCAACCAGGGGAGGTGCCCCGCTGGACCTGCTGTTCATGAACAGAGAAGGCCTGGTGGGTGATGTGGTGGTCGGAGGCTGTCTTGGGCACAGCGACCAGGAAATGGTAGAGTTTTCGATTCTTGGAGAAGTAAGGAGGGGGGCCAGCAAAACAGCAACCCTAAACTTCAGAAGGGCAGACTTTGGCCTGTGTAGGAGTTTGGTTAACAGAGTCCCTTGGGAGGCAGTCCTGGAGGGCAAAGAAATCCAGGAAGGCTGGATGTTATTCAAGAGGGAAGTCTTAAAGGCACAGGAGCAGGCTGTCCCCATGTGCCGCAAGTCGAGCAGGTCGGGGAGAAGACCGGCCTGGCTGAACAGAGAGCTCTGTCTGGAACTCAGGAAGAAAAGGAGAACCTACCACCTTTGGAAGAAGGGGCAGGTGACTCAGGGGGACTGTAAGGATGTGGTGAGGTTATGCAGGGAAAAGATTCGAAAGGCGAAGGCCCAGCTAGAACTTAAACTGGCCACCGCTGTCAAGGACAACAAAAAATGTTTCTACAAGTATAGCAGCGACAAAAGGAGGGCTAAGGAGAATCTCCCTCCTTTGTTGGATGCAGAGGGAAACTTGGCCACGAAGGATGAGGAGAAGGCTGAGGTACTTAATGCCTTCTTTGCCTCAGTCTTTAATAGTCGGACTGACCATCCTCAAGGTTTTCATGCCCCTGAGCTGGGAGATGGAGATAGGACACAGAATGAAGTCCCAGTTGTCGAAGAGGTGGCAGTCACCGACCTGCTCCTCCACCTGGATGCCCACAAGTCTATGGGGCCAGACGGGATCCACCCAAGGATACCGAGGGAGCTGGCAGAGGAGCTTGCCAAGCCACTCTCCATCATTTATCAGCAGTCCTGGTCAACCGGGGAGGTCCCAGATGACTGGAAGCTAGCAAATGTGACACCCATCTACAAGAAGGGTCGGAAGGAGGATCTGGGGAACTACAGGCCTGTCAGTCTGAGCTCAGTGCCGGGGAAGGTCATGGAACAAATCATCCTGAGTGCCATTATGCGGCATGTGCGGGACAACCGGGGGATCAGGCTCAGCCAGCATGGGTTTATGAAAGGCAGGTCCTGCTTCACTAACCTGGTCTCCTTCTATGACAAGGTGACCCGCTTAGTGGATGAGGGGAAGGCTGTGGATGTTGTCTACTTGGACTTGAGTAAGGCCTTTGACACCATCTCCCACAGCATTCTCCTGCAGAAGCTGGCTGCTCACAGCTTGGACAAGTGCACTCTGCGCTGGGTTAAAAGCTGGCTGGATGGCCGAGCCCAGAGAGTGGTGGTGAATGGAGCCAAATCCAGTTGGCGGCCGGTCACGAGTGGTGTTCCCCAGGGCTCAGTGTTGGGGCCGGTCCTGTTGAATATCTTTATCGACGATCTGGATGAGGGGATCGAGTGCACCCTCAGTAAGTTTGCCGATGACACCAAGTTGGGTGGGAGTGTTGATCTGCTGGAGGGTAGGAAGGCCCTGCAGAGGGACCTGGACAGGCTGGATTGTTGGGCCGGGGCCAACTGTATGAGGTTCAACAAGGCCAAGTGCCGGGTCCTGCACTTGGGTCACAACAACCCCAGGCAACGCTACAGGCTTGGGGAGGAGTGGCTGGAAAGCAGCCTGGCTGAAAAGGACCTGGGGGTGTTGGTTGACAGCTGCCTAAACATGAGCCAGCAGTGTGCCCAGGTGGCCAAGAGGGCCAATGGCATCCTGGCTTGTATCAGGAATAGTGTGGCCAGCAGGACCAGGGAGGTGATAGTGCCCCTGTATTCGGCACCAGTGAGGCCGCACCTCGAATACTGTGTCCACTTTTGGGCCCCTCACTTCAAGAAGGACATCGAGGTGCTGGAGTGTGTCCAGAGAAGGGCAACTAGGTTGGTGAAGGGTCTAGAGAATAAGTCTTATGAGGAGCGGCTGAGGGAGCTGAGGTTGTTTAGTTTAGAGAAGAGGAGGCTGAGGGGAGACCTTAATGCTCTCTACAACTACCTGAAAGGAGGTTGTAGCGAGGTGGGGGTTGGTCTCTTCACCCCAGTAACAAGTGATCGGATGAGAGGAAATGGCCTCAAGCTGTGCCAGGGTAAGTTTAGGTTGGATATTAGGAAAAACTTCTTTACTGAAAGAGTAGTCAGGCATTGGAACAGGCTGCCCAGGGAAGTGGTTGAGTCCCCATCCCTGAAGGTATTTAAAAGACGGGTAGATGCAGTGTTGAGGACATGGTTTAGTGGCGGACTTGGCAGTGGTAGGTTAACGGTTGGACCTGATGATCCTAAGGGTCTTTTCCAACCTTAACAATTCTATGATTCTATGATTCTATGAACTCTTCCATAGGAAGTATCATATTTGAACACAGTCCTAGGTTACAGTTCATCTTCAGACTGAGGGATGTACTTTCAGGTGTCTTTGCAGTAGGCATCCACATACAAGAGCAAGGTCTAAGAACCTGTAATAATAAAGTAAGTTCTAGGACTCAATTGATTTGCTGCATTTAAGTGTCTAGTACCATTTGAGATGATCTAGGTAACTAAGATGGCCATGTGAGCGTGGCAAACAAGAACCTACAGGAGATGCTTGATCTTGTAGATGGGCAGCTGGAGGCCAGGCAGGATATGCTAAGGCATCAAGATGGCATTATATACCTTTTTCTTAGATTACAAAATTGAGCATTAATCACCACAGTCAAGGACCCCCAGCGGTTATACACCTGACCAAAGATCAGTTGTCCACCTATAGGCTTCTAGAGGCTTTTGGGACACTGTGCAGAGCTGACAGATATGACAGATGGGCTTCAGGGGAGACCCATGTCCTGATGCAGTGACAGTGGCAGGCCAGGCTGGAATATCCAGGTCTCAAGGAGCCCTGAGTGTGGTGGCAGCTGTAGCCCTGTGCCTCTGTGCTGACTGTAACTGGCTAATCAGGCTTTGCTTTAAGTCCTTGTCTCTATAGTCAAGAGATTTTTAGAGTCATGGTTCTGTTCTTTTTTGTTTGTTTGTGTTTTTTGTTTATAAAACAACTATTCCTCCTCTTTGCAGGGAAAATACATTTCAAGGGAAGTTTGGTCACTCAGACTTCCTTTTCAGACCTTGCAGGGAGGCAGATAACCTATAGAAATTATACTGTGAACTGTATTCACAGGTTTGAACTTTAGCTAGCTACCTAAAAGCACAAGAGATTATTCTTTGCCTCAACTTGGGTATTTTGAAGAATTTTCTGAATTTTTATGCTTACTTTCCCTCTTTGTCTTCTGCAAAGGTTTTATGGAATTTATAGAGTTGTATGATTAAGGAGAAATAAAGATAAAATTTCCAAAATCAGAGCTAAATGTTTAGGAAAGGAAATTGAATGAATTCCAAATGAAGAATAATGTCCTTCTGCTATGAAATTTTGGAAGAGTAGGCTTAACTTTAGTTAGTATATATAATCTGCAAACGGAATAGATTCAGGGTTGGTTTTTTAGTTGGTTTGGTTTGGTTTGTTTTATACTGGGATCTTTTTAGGCACATTACTGAACACAAAACAACAACTTTGCACTTAGAGAGGACTATCTATAGTAAGGGATAAAAATCAAGAGAACTAACAAGTACAGACTCTCATTCCCTGTTATGAAATGCAATAAGAAAGCGTTATTTTCCTTAAGTGGCATCTAGCTGTTCTAACAAGTAAGACATATTTTGGAAGGATTAAGTGTTCCCTATGTTCTTCACCATTTTCACTGTTTCCTTATTTGTACTTTAGTGAACATTACTTCCAGAAGCACTATTGTGTCTTGCTCGCATCTTACAGGTTTACTTCACTGTAATTCATTGACTTCATGACACTTATTGCTAATTTATTTTGAGAGGAATATACGGACTATTAATTATCACTTTGAGCATGATACTCTATCAAAGTAACAAAGCAAAATGAAAATTCTCTCAAAGAATTGTTGCAAAGAGAACTGAAGTGTACTTTTTCAAATCTTGACTCTTTAACAAATGAGTGAAACTTCTCTTAAAGAATACTCGACAATTACTAACTCACTTGAAATTACTTCCACTCTTTGGTGAGCTAACTCTGACTGTTGTCAGCAGAGGTCCAACAGTTGTGCTTTCTTTGTAATAAGAAAGTCTCTAATAGGAAAATACTGTCAATTTGAAGGGTCTCTGGGATATATTGTACTTTTAAATTTTGTCTTATTTTGAGCAAATGTACCATTTAAAAAGGAATTAAAATTTGCATAGACAATGTCATGAACTATAAATAAAATCTAATAAAATGGGTACTTGCAAAGTATTCAAAGTGCTTTTCCACTCGGTGGAAATGTCCTAGTGATGTACTGAATCTATGGACAAAACTTTCTCCTTGTGATTGGAGATTATTTGGGAAAAGAGGAGCAGCAGAGTGGATGACTTAGTTTTCTGGCTTTTGTTTCAGTTTTTTATTGTGCAGTACACTATTGCAGCATTGCATAATTGGTATAATATATCACAACTGTACCTTCAAAGTTTTCATGAAAGTAGGAATATCACATGGATGCAAAGAAGGGAATTTATCTTTTTCTTTCTTTAGTTTAATAGAGGCAATAACATTTCAAATTCCTTGCAAAAAAGGGACAAGTCCATTGATGTCAGGAGAGCTAAAAGAATGAGAGAAGAGCCCCTGACACCAGATATAGGTATTGCTTTAGGTATACTCCAGTAAGAAAATTATAAAATCAAACCAAAAATTAACAAATTATGAATGAAATAACTTATTGTTCTTGGGTGAATTATCCTCTCCATATTAATGCCAATATACAAAGAGCTCAAAGCAATTGCAGCAAAGGAAATTCTAGAAAGATAACTACTGTCTTATGAGTTTCATCAAATGAATTTTTTTCACATTGCATTAAAGTTCTGTGGCTCACTTAGTTGAGAAAACTGAGATTTTATAGTATAATTAAGCCCCATTCAAATACAACTTGTATGTATTTCATGATGGATTTAATTACTTCACAAACATTATCTCTCTTTTATATTTCTCTATCAAGGGAAATATTTCCTCTGATAGCAGTATTATTACATATATTCTAAGATATATACCCATGACAAGGAGCTTAGCTGAAATCAGTCATTTGCTTGTCATACTCATTCATAATCAGTTTCTTATTTGTCAGCATTTCTGCTTATACCTGACAGTGAACAAGCAGACTAAAGTAACCTCAAAAACAACAATAAGAAGTACCAATGTTTCAAATACCTGTGTGCTTCTTTATGTTCAGCCTCACAATTTCTCTGGTCTTCCATGTTCTGCTTGTAGTTTGAAGTGTGGAGGATTTGACTACACTCTCTACAGGTTGTTCACCCTTAATTTGCAGCTTAAAATCTCAGTTCAATGTAACCACATACAGTCAAAAGAAAAGTTAACTTTACACTTATCATTGTTATTTTTATCATTTGGATTGCTCTTATATGCTTCCTTCAGATGAGCTGACACTTCAGAAATAATCAGCTACATTCTCATTTTTGTAAACCTAATTGGTTGGCTAAGTTATGCTGATTTTATGAAAGCTTCTACTGCATTCCTACACATTTTTTCTTACTCAGAGAAGTACTCTTACTCTGAGATCTACTTTTATTCAGAACAAGTCACCCTAATACCGAGATGTATTTATTTTCTAAATTTAGTCGGCTGCATAGCAAAATTGGTGAGATATTTTTTACTGATTTTGGAAAACTATGATTGTAGCTCAAAAGGAAGACACCAACTTCTTTTACTAATTCCAGCATATAGAATTTCAGCATACTGTTTTATGATCTGACAGATTTTTGAGTTTTATGTAAAACATTTCTGAAGATTTACAAACTATTTTAAGAGCTTGATATAATTTGATCCTAAGATTACATGCAATTATCCATGTTACCCTATGATATTCTCTGGAATATAGTTTTCTGAGTATGGAGGGAAATTCTGAGAGTACTATATGATGTTCACTATATGAGAGAACAATAAGCCAAACTGGAGGAATTTGCTAATTTGAGTTGTAGACACTTTTTATAATTAAATTCTCACTCATTTCTGTTTAGGACATGTAAGTGGGGGGAAAAAAAAAGTGAGCTCTTGAATTATTCTGCCACTAAGGTAATTTAATACCAAAAGCATTGCACTGAAAACCTTCATCATTTGCAGAATGTTTTTGAAAGGTCTGCCAGATTCAACCTGATTGTGACTCAGTGGCTATCCTTATGCTACTAAATTAAATATCACTGAAAAGAGTTCAGGGGACCAAAGTCACCTGGCATGAGATGTCTCAGACTTCTGTTAGTATGCACACTGCAGACTCTTATTCATAAATGGTCCCTGAAATACTCTAATTCCCCAAGGAATTGCCCAGGAATTGTCTAGGACAATAATTGGTGCAGACCACCGTTGTGTCTGGGGAAGCTCTTACATTTTATTAATACTCACTTTTAAGCAGGGAAAGTGCTTCAACTTTCAACATCCACAGGTATGTTTTAATTCATATACAGAAGCAACCAAGTCCCTTAGATAAAGCTTAGGTAAAGCACCTTTTAAAGCAGATTTGTTTTTAAATGATGTAATTGGAAGGGTTCAAAGTAGAGTAAGGGAGCTGGCTAACCAGTTAAACAGTGTGGACAATCAGTGATCCAGTGCTCGTCTTCATCCCCTCTGTCTGTGATTTAGCATTGCAGAACAGTCTGAGTCTACCTGAAAAAGGTTCACTCATGTGTAGGTCTGACACAATCACATTGACGCGTACAGATCATACACTATTTAAATTAACAAACAGCAAAATTTGAAAACAGAAATACTTAACAGTACATTCTGACATAACATTCAGTATTATTACTGGTAGCAGCAGTTATTTACTGATTATAGAGAACTCTGGAATTGTTTTATGCTTTTGTTTCCTTCTGGAAAAATATGTATTTCTCATTATTTTTCCCATTAAATAAAAACTAGTTTTATTGTTGTTTTCTCAGCCTCTTTTTTTGTTCTAACTCATAACAACATAATGTAGAAGTTAATTTCTGTCATGATTCTCTCTGATCCAAAAAATGATACTTTTAAAAATGTAATAAAAATGAGGAAAAGACTTACAAATTGCTTCTAAGTTCATAATCCTTAAAGATTTAAAGTAGTACTTATAATATCTCTGTATCTTTGAGATATATCTCTGGTAGTCTTCATCTAGAAATGACATAAAACTACATATGTTGGTAAAAATCATTAGCTCATCTTGAAAAAAAAAACATATTGGACTCTCAATTATCTTGAAAATGTAGGCATGCCATGTAGGTGAGATTGGAATTTAATTACTGCAACAGTAGTTATTTTCAAGGTATAGGAACCAGCAAATATTATACATATTTTCATACAGAGAATTCTGTTATATACCATGACCTGTAACATTAATTCACAACATTAATGCTTAGGTATGTATTTCTACCATCAGTAATAGCCATAGAGCTTTATGAAACACATAATGTACTACAAAAAGAAAAAATCCCAACTCTGGAAAGCTTACAGTGTCAGAGGTTTGAATTTTAATAGAGACACTGTAACAAAGGCATTTTCTCCTGAGAGAGATAAAATTAGTATCAAGGTGCCAAGGTGCTTACAGTGTCCATAATAAAAATGAATTTCCAATCATTGGCCTTTTTCTAATCTTCCATTTTTCTAGATGAAATGACAGTTTTGCATTCCCATCATCTTTGAACTCTTTTAAACTCAAAGTAAAAAAAAAAAAAATCCTCAAATAAAAATAAAATAAGAAAAACCAAATAAAACATTTTTTAATTGTTGGAGTTGGTAATATTTAGGCTTTCAAACACTTCTCTCAAATTGTACTGTGTAAGAACTAAACAATATAATAATTCTTCCATGTTGAGGGACTCCAGGAAGTCGCTTCACAGAAGTAAGAGGAAAATTGGGAAATGGGTAAGACTTCTTTCTGCATTATATTTATTAGGCAAGAAAAATGTAGCTGGGAGAACAAGTAGCACTGTGTAGCAAAAGGATGTGGCATTCTTTATATGAAAAGATTTTCAAGGTTGTCCTGTTCCACAGCTAGACAGCACTTCCAGGTGCTTCCTTCAGGATGGTCTCATACATCCCCTTACTCTCAGTTATGTCTTTTCAAAGCTTAACCTATGTAACACTACTGAAAGTATGGGGATTTTTGCTTGGTTTTTTACAATGATTTCTCTACTTCAGTAAAGGATAGCTATAGCCCATGTTAATTTATCTAAGAAAGGAGAAAGAAATCAAAGGAGACAAAAGTAATAAGAACTAAAGGCTTTGTTCAGGTCCCTCTTAATAAGGTTAAAATATACTGAAGACAGTGAGAAATCCAGTTTACACCACTATCATAATTTATTCCTGAGAAAGTAAATACAATCACTGAAACCAAGAAAGACTACCAAAGAGAAAGTACATGAAAATGATACTTCCTTTTCCTTAGATGTTAGGGTCAAGCAGCAGAAATTCTACCAGTTTTATATAGAATCCAATACAAGTGCCTTGGTTTTCGCTTTGTTGACTTTAAACACACTCCAGACAAATGGTGGTTGATACCAAACACTTCTGACAGCTGCACAAGGGTGTGAGTGTTCCCTGGACCAGTTCCTTCAATTATGCAGACCCCTTTCATTGAGGTCTGATCTACTGCATTGAGAGAAGTAGCTGAAAACTTTTGATGTTACTGAGGGACCAAGAGAGGAAACTGCAGCCTTTTTGATTTTACTTTCTGACAAACTTATGTATCAACTTCCCAATTCTTTCTCCTCTGTTGTCTATAGTACAAATCTTGTTTCATCTCACTTCTGGTGACAAGGTTGCTTACCTTGCCCAATTTTGTCATGTGCCATGTGTCCACTTTGGGTTAATCCTGATAATTTTGCACACACAAAACATAATTCAGCTTCACCTCTACAGTCAGACCTAGCCATTTTCTAGAGAATCATGTTTTCTTTGAAAACTAGTATAGTTTTCCCTCTAATAGTTAGCCCTATTGACTCCCATTTTCATGCTCTGTAAATCACATCAATCTTTGATTCTTTCTCAATAATTGAGCTATGTCCACTGTAGCTCTTAATTATTGAAGTAATATGCCTCATGCACATTAAAATCCACTCTAAATACACATTTTGTTCTGCACGAAATTTTGCTCAGACTCATGACAAGGTATTTTATACCTTGATCACTGGAAATGGGTGGAGAGAGACAGTTAAATAATCCCTTCTTGTGTGTATTCAACTGGAACGGGCTAATTGGTGTGTCTATATGCTAGTGCTAGATAGAGCCCAATACAAGGGGATCTATTCTGAACATCACAGCATGACACTCAGTCTTTGTCCCAGGAAGGTTAAAATACATATGTTCTAAATACAAAGTTCAGCTTTGACAGCCTCTGATCTAATTCAATTAAAATTCAAGTTAGAGTATGTTCTTTTCATTTTTTAATTTTTTTTGTTACAGATATATGGGAGAAGTAAGTCTCCCAATTACCTTCTTTGGGTGATTTTTGTTTATCTTTCTCTTTTTTATACAGAGTTTGATTTGTGAGGCTGTGTGACTTCAATATCACAATTGTTTTTATGCCATATAGTAACTTTATGTTCTGCTTTTCAGATACAAAACTGCAGAGTGGTTAACACTTTTATATTGAATGATGGGAGATGAAAAAAATGTTACATGCAATTATGTACTGAAAGAGATATTTTAACAGCTGTTCAGGTTGTTACTATCAGAGTTGAGTTTGTTAGCTGTTCAAAAAATTTCTTTGTTTTGCTGTCTGACACACAGGTTCACTTTTGAGGATGCGTAGCCAAGCAGAAGCATAGGACTAGAAAAAAATATTTCTTCCCCAAACCAGTTAAGATCATCTTCACACTGACATATTTTTAGTTTGGTTCCCTAAGGAAATAGGACATTCTGGTACACTGTGTTTAATTGTGTGCCTGTCAGTCTCCCATCTGATACCTTCAAGTCCACTGACAAATTGTAACTAATATTGAAGGCTTGAAAGATACAAAATTCCACCAAGTTTGAAGAAAAACTGCCTTGAAAGTGGACAGTGGTCCTTTAAGCTCCCCCAGTGACAGAAAAGCTGACATGATCATGACAGTTATCTTTCTTTTAGAGTGCCTATTAGCTGATCAGCACAGTACTGGAAATCAGTCAGCACATGTATAATTTGGATACAGCTGCTGCATTGCTCTGTACAATCCAGTAATTAGGGGACAAGGAAAGGAAACTAGCGTTTTGGTGACTAATGTGGTATTAGAAAGAAACTGGAAGTATTATCCGATTTTGCTTTCTCCGTTTCTGTAAGGTTATGCACCAGAGAGGTTTCTAAGGAAATAACATACAACTCCATAGGAAGACAGGACTTTGCCTCTTGGAAGAATTTGTTGCTCCTTTTGAAATGTTGTTCCAAAACTTCGCTCTATTGTGTGAGAAAACTTTCCATTTATTTGTGGCCGCTGTACAGCCATCTTGACTTAAATCAACATTTTCTTTTTATCTGAGCAGTTATTTAAAGCTGATTACTTATTAGAGTCTTTTGATTCTTATCTATATAACTTGTTGTTTCAAGTGTTCATATACTTCTGTTCATTTCTGCCATACAGAGTTTATCATCCCAACAACACTTCTTGCTTAAGTACCTAGAAGGTATCTGTGTAACTTGTAAGTATATAAGATGTAAAACTGTGCTGTTATTAAGAAACTTCCCACAAAACCTGGCTGAAACCAGTTGTCGTATAGAGTTCATCCCTCTATGTTTTTAATCACTTAAAGAAACCTTTCAGATTCCTTGACTCTGACAGACTATTGAGCATTATATTTTAGCAGAGTTGAATGAAGAAAACATTGATAAGTGGAAGAACGGAGCACTTAAAAACCCCACCAAAAATGGAAATACACAGGAGACTGAAATATTTAGAAAATATTTCTTCTCAGTCTACAAATTACTGTTTTCAAGAAAAAAAAAACCACCAGCCCTTAAAAAAAAAAACCAAAAAACCAGTAGGATGGAATTACAGTTTCCTGTAATACTTATTTCTTAAATGTTTGATGCTCCTAAGAATTTTCGGTTAGGTGGTGTCAGGTACAGGCAATAAATTATGAAGTTATTACCCCCAAAAAAGTAAAAATATCCTGCAGATTATTTAGGAAACAAAAAAATCCAAGAGAGAGACCAGTGATCTTTGTAGTGTCTACAAACAAATATTCTTTGTATTAAACACAGAGTGGGCTGAAGCACGTTTGCTCACTGCATACTCTGCTCAGCATGCTTTAGCTGGGGAGGACACTCTTGCCAGATGTACAGTGGGATTGAGTCCTGTACGGTGGCACGTGGCCTATGATCAGGAGTTCCTCAGAGACTGGAAAGAGCTGGAGGATGTAGACTACAACAGGTCATGGCCAAGAAATGAAACTATGAGTGAAAAGGGCCTGGCCAGGCAAGACAGAGACCTGCATAAGGGGGAACCAGGGGCTGCTTGGAGCTGTATCATTTTCTTCTAGCCATTGATAACTGTCACTATGGCTATCAATGAGGGGTGACCAAAAGGAGCTTGTCTGGCTTCTGTCAGGTATGGGAGCTTTTATTCCCACTGCATTTCTTGGCCAATGTTTTGTCTCTCTCAGCCTTATCACCAGGCCCTGTCACCTTTCTTTTGCTGTATTCTCTGCTTCTGGTGTCTACATGGAAACACACCTTCTCCTTCCTCTCTTCCCCCCTCTCTTCACAGGACATTTCCCTGGGGAACATACCAAGAGAGTTTGAGAAGGGTGGGAATAGCCATGTCAGATATGACTGGAGAGGTGCCTTCCATACACATACAGGATATAAGGCAGCAACCAGTCAGATTCAAGGTGTTCAAATAAGTTACTAAAGAAGTAACCTGAGAAGCTTTAAGATATCCAAGGACAAAACAGCGTAATCTAGTATAAGACAGATTTACAGCAGACCCATGCTTTTCTGGATTGGCAGCTGAAGGCAAGGTAGAATACTGTAGTAAAACTTATACAGCCTTAGATGCCTATCTGTGGGCAGCCAAACTGATCCAATAATTCTTCATTGAAGCTGAGATTCAGGGCTTAGTTACCCTAACATTCTATGTTTATTTCATACAGTTCTTAAGAAACAAGCTAAAAACAGAAGGAAATAGTCGTATGTGATGTAAGCAATTATAAAAAGGAAAAAGTCAATCAAGACATTGATGGAAAAAGTCATTCAATACATTAATTGAAAAAGTCAAGAGTGAAGTAAAGGACTCCATGCAAGTTTAATTTAGTCCCTTTGTGCGTAGCCATTATCGTTCATCCTTTAATTGTACAATACTGTATCATTTTTCTATAAATTTAACCCATTGCGCAATACAGAGGATTTCTTCTAATAACCAATAGTTTGCTATCTTACTTTCTCATTATTACTAAGTACGTAGTGAAAAGCCTGCTTTAGTGCATCTGGTTCAAACAATGCATGTGAAGACAAAATTAATGTTTTTCCTAGTGGATTTTTATTGGTTGAATACTTTACTCTCCTGGAAGTTTCATCATATTAATTTGTGTTTTCATCTGTGACCCATTCACAGCTGGAACTGTTAGATCTACTCCACAGACCTCTAACATCTGAGCTGAGAGAGACAGGACTAATAGGGAGTAATTCTCTTGCACTAGCAGGAGGAAGGACACACATAGATTTGCTCTGCCAACAGAGGATTTGCAAGAATCACAGATCATTTGTTCCATTCCCCAAAATGCAAGGAATATAACCTATATTAGCACAGGTAGTTCTTTCTGTTTCCTCAAATTTTAAGTAATTCCGCTCTATCCCTTCTAACTTTTGTATTGTCTTTTTTTCCTACTCCAATCTTCCTGCATGTAAATATGTTTTTTAACTAGTCCCAATAGTCTGTTATAAATACTTACATTTTGATGGTGTATATCACCCTCGGAAAGCCTTCTTTATTGACTTTCAACAGTCATTTGAGACATTTATGGCAGGATTCAATTGTTAATACACTGACACATGGATCCTTCATGATGTTTTAGATGCTGTATGATATCACACCTGATCTCCAGCTACTGCTTCAGAAAAGTGTAGGTCTCCCAGAGCAATGCTGTGTAGGAGGACAGGAGTGTGCAAGGGTGATGTATCTGCCTTCCTTGTGTGGATGGTGCCTTGGATACTCTACCTGCATATACCTAGGTGTTGGCAGCTAGAGTCCTGCATTCACTTTAGAAAAGATTGTTTAAAAAGACTGCGAAAAACTTAAGTGCAATAGATGTCTAAGGCAGGTGGACTGGTTTCCACACTGAAAGAAAAGGCAGTGGAATATAGAAATTTGGTCAAGGTTAGTATTATACTTGTTATTTTTTGCAGTCATCTCCAGATTGCCAACGACAGCACGAAAAGTTAGGAAAATAGCTGTTCCATTCCAAATGGGCAGAAGGCCACATTACAGTTTTATTCCAAACAATGATTACTGAGGACTAGATAATACTCATCTACCTTACTTTGAACAGATGTGAAGGGGTAGATATCTGGCCCATAATTAGAAACATTTAATTATGCAAAGCCACACGGGAAAAGTCAAACAACTTTATTAGAGAACTGAACACTAGAAGAGAAAATTACATAATGATATATTAAATAATGAGAGGTGTAATTGGCTGTATGGCTGCTTTTGTTCTTTATAAGATGGAGTGGGCAGATTTTAGATTATTTTATATTTAGTAGTAGCAAAGCTATTGATGGAGAAAGTCTATAAAGGCCTAGGATAGCTAAAGATAATTTTAGAAGTGTTCTTTAATTGTCATTGCAGCTGTTCACAAAATTCTAAGCATTTTTACATAAAAACTTTTTTTTCTTAAGATATACACATACACATCCCCTGCCCCCAAATATGTATATACGCACATGCATATATACTTTACCTACCTGCTCTCTATACCATGCAGCTGGTGAGTGCTAACTTTTTTTTTTTAATGTTCTATTTATAGCTTAGCAAATGACAGAAATTTTTCCTGAACCTAAAGTTCCTCTTCAGTGTACTCCGAAGAATGAAGGTAAGGTTGAGAGTTTCGGGTAAGTGTATTAATTAATGGCTAGGTGAGTAACATGCAATATACTGAATTACATAGGGAAATGGGCCTTGGACCAGAGATCAAAATTCAGAAATCAACCTTGCTGGACAGGCACTGTGATCACTAGAGCCAAGAAATTGTTGGTTTCTTTCTTCCAACTGACATAACTTCCACAACAGCAGGAGAATGCCCTCCCATAAAAAGCAGCCTGCAGTCGGAGGTTATTGCCTGCTTTAGCACAACGGGAGCTGTGGTTGAGCCTTGCAGTCAGAGAAGAAATCAAAACTTTAGCCTAAGTTCTGGCCAATTCTTTCGGAGGAAAAAGCCCAAAACCCAACATCATTACTTGCCTTCAGGTAAAGGGTCTCTCACATAAAGCACAAATGGCTGGCAATTCTGCACATAAGCTCATGGCATAACTAGGGACAGGATTTAAGACTTGAGTCAGAGCTCAGTATTTCTTATTTCCACATGTCCGGTGCACTGTTTCACTTGGACACTACTCAAACCTGTTACCTTTTTGCACTTGCTAATAGTAAGACTCTGTAAGCCTGACTGTGGACTCCAGGTTCCATGCTGCACCACCTAAAGTTCAGTTACACCTATCTGTATCCCATAAAGGAGCAGGTTTCCCAGAAGTTAGGTATACCAAATTCTCACTTTAAAGAAAGTTGGCCCTGAAGCAGAATCCAGAAGCACATGCAGTTTCTGAGTCTTTTCCACAGTGCATGTAGGACTGGTTCGTTAGAGCAACGATTCAAAAAACTGAGTTGCTGAGAAAGAAAACAGCCTAGAAACACTAAACACAAAGATGTGTAAAAGAATATACTCAAGGCTGTAAGCAATAGTTTCCATCCACCTGGGATGCAGAGGAAATCCTCTCTTAAGGATAATCCATGAATAGTCACATCTCAAAGGTATGATCAAGGACCACTAGACTGTTGTAAATAAATGCTAGTAGTGTAGTCAGAGGAGATTCCTGCCTGATTTGGATGTCCTAGAAGCTAAAACACTGGTAAAAATTACAGGTATGGTTTCAAAGGCTGCCTTCCTTAGATCTATTCAAATTCACATTAACCCATCTCCCAGTATTTTGTCATCTACTCGAGGTCACCCACTGTGCAGGAAAAATGCAAGCCCATAAGCAATTGTGTGAGTAGGTGACATTGTGTTGTGTGTGTTCTGGAGATATTAAGTTTCTGGCTGTACACTGACTTTTATGTTGACCATGAAGCTCCTCTGGGCAGAGGCAATGACAGAACTGCAATAGCTCAGTGAATGTTCAAGTTAAGCAAAAATTTTATGTGTTGTGGAGCTGCTGAACAAAATCTTGTTTTTTCCTTTAAAACAAAAATTTGGGACTTTAGAACATCAGCTCCACTTAATATTTGCTCAAAGTGCACTAATCTTTATCAGATCCATCCCTGCTTTAATTTCCGCCCCCCCCCTTTCCTGACAACAGGAATTATGACATATTTAGTATTTTCGATGTAAAGGTCATTTATAAAGATATGCACCCAAGCTTTTCTCAGAAGGTCAAATGAAGGTATCCAGAAACATTCTGTCAAAATGCCAGGGAAGTCTAATGTATGTCTAAATGTGTCTCAATTTAGACATCCAAGAATGACCACAATATCAGTCAGTTTTGAAACTTTTGATGTAGGAATATAGTTTCCAATGTTATTTTTCAGAAACTTAGTACTTCGTATTTCTGGTTAGATGGAGGCTGCATTGGTTTGAAAATACAACAATCATCAACAATTAGTCCAGTCAAAGATTTAACTATTAATGATATTAAATAATTACAGCTTCCATATGCTTATAACAAATAGCCAGATTCCTTTGCAAGTGTGAGAAAAGCACTCCATTTTATGGTTTATTATTTAGATAGCATCTGGTCTAGATCTTCAGCAAACCTTCACCCGTTTTATATGTGCAACCAGATCTACTCCTGATTTACATCATTTACTGGTGAGAATAAAATCACTTCAAATGAGTTCAATTACTAGAAGCTGTATCAGCTTCATCACTCTTTCTGTAACCTGAAACAAGCATTCATGTCACAGCATAACTATTAACGACACAGAGAGGCACTTCTTCCTCCATATTCCCCTTCAGCTCTGCTAGATCTAGACAAATTGCCATAATAAAAACCACTAGTGAGTGAGGATATATAGCAGAGGAAGGGAGAGAAAGAGAAAGAAAGGGTAGCTCATCTGCTCCCCTATGAGATTAATCAGATCCTCTAAACAGATTTTAAATGCCTGTGACACGTTTTTCATTCTCAGAGTAATAAAATTCTATCATGCAACTAGCAGAAAACATCACTCACATGTCTGACAAAAAGGCAGCTGGAATAAAAACCAAACATGAGATACTTACAGTTAACTCATATGCTGTTTCCATAATCTAGTCCAACGAATAAGCAATATGAACTTTAATAGGAGAAACACAAATTCCCATATGAAGCTTATGTAGGAAAAATCAATAAAATTACCATAACTTAACATCTAAAGTGGGTGTCTACAAATGAAAACTATCTTCCCTTCAAATACAGAAGAAAAGAGAGGGAAGAAAAGGAAAAAATAAACAAAGGACAAACTACATTGAAATAATCTGTCTGATGACTCTTTTTACATCCTTGTTGTGAGCAGATTCAGCTTAATGAACACATTTGTTGTGAACTCATTCTAATTGCAGTGTACCCAGGGAGCAGACATCCTGTTACTTAAAATGTTGCTGCAGTTGTGATGATGAACTGCCTACATATTATTCTAGTAAATTTGCTTTATGCTGTTTTACTGCAGTTGAATTTGTTTGTTCTGCTATTGTTATGGGGATTTTGCAGGCTTTCCGTTAGAAAACCTATTTTCAGTCATTTATATGGGGGATATTGAAGGGTAAAACATACAAAGTACAATTGACTGACACACCAGTTCCTTCACTGTTAAATGAGATTCTTGAAATTATTTGATAAAAGCCAGTATCTGCTGACAAATTAATTTATGGTGAGAAATACTCCACATTTGCAGATCTGTTTAATTTTGTAGGTTGTTTACCTCCTTAAATTTCTCCTCTCTGTTTTATGGTGGGTTTGAACTATGAAATTTGGAGCCAGAGTCTCAGCTGCTGTAAATTCACTTAGTTCTATTGAAGTCAATGGGAATGTATTGATTGACCTCAGATGGATTTTTTATAGTTCTTTAAATTGTATGTATAAAAGATATTTGGACAGTGTTTTTAGTCAAGGAGCTAGTTATTTATCACAACATTCCTACTTTCCTACTACTAAGGACTACTATTCTATTCCAGACAAACTACTATAGCCCCACTCCAACTAGAGTTGTTCAGCGGAGCTATAGGCTCTGCTGAAGATTTGTTTATTTCTGTGGGATATGCATCAGTAGAAGTCTTTTTAAAATATGTAAGGCAAAACCAGCAGGATTAACATAACTATATTTTATCCCGCCTTGTGCATTATTGGGATAAGTAGTCTCATTAAAATTCTGCCAGCCCTATCTTTCTGTGATTCTTTCTGCCATGGTAATATAGCAAAGTCATTGCCTCTTAAACGTGATTACACCAATTATTGCCTTCACTCTCCCTTGCATTTAAACACCCCCACAATGACACTACAGGGCCCACATCACAGACTCACCACTTCACACTGCCAGGTGTCCCCTCAGTATCTGGTCAACTGTAGTCTGAAACCACCTGTAATGGTATGGCAACACATTCCATATTTCTGTGCAGTTCTCTGCTGCAGCCAGAAAGTAGTCCTCAGCTGATCAGGAAATTTTAAAAAAGTAAATTTCTGTCTCTTTCATTCCTGGGGGTTTGGGGGTGGGTTTTTTTTTGTTTTTATCGTCATCCTTTTAACCCAGACACTTTCCTTATAGCAAGAAGGATCAAGAGATATTCCAACCCTAAGATGTTCAAAGGGACTAAGGAAAGAGTAAGTTGGGATCAGTTTGTTACTGGGATCAAACCCGAGTTATTACTTTCGTTATTGTTTCTTTAATATTGGTGAGAAATCAGCAGCTGTATCTGAAGACCTGAAGCTAAAGACAATCCAGGGAATTACAGACTGATCAGCCCCACCTGAATCCCTGTGAAGATAATGGAGCAAATAATCCTGAGAAAGTTTCCAAACACATTAAGAACAAGACAATAATTAGGAGTACCCAGCATGGATTGATAAAGGGGAAACCATACCTGACCAAACTGACGGCTTTCTACAACAGAATGACTTGCTTAGTGGATGAGGGCCTATGTAGGCATCTAAGCACCACACAGCCCTTCTTTCACATGCACACTCCTGCCCTGCAGTGGAATGGGGGAGAGAACTGGAAGGACAAAAAGAGAAAACTCATGGGTCAAAGAAAAACAAAACAAAACAAAGCTCAATAAGTGATGCAAAAGCCATTGCTCACCACCAGCAGACCAATGCCCAGACAGTCCTTGAGCAATGGCAATTTTTGAAAAACTCCCTTTCCACCCCCTGCCTTCCCAGTTTTATTGCTGAGCATGACACCTTATGGTATGAAATATTTCTTTGGTCAGTTTGGGTCAGCTGTCCCAGCTGTGTCCCCTCCCAACTTCTTGTGCACCCCCAGCCTACTCACTAAGGGGGCAGAATGAGAAATGGGGAAGGCCTTGACACTGTGCAAGAACTGTTCAGCAACAGCTAAAACATCATTACGCTTTGGTTCCAAATCCAAAACATAACACCATGCGGGCTGTTGTGAAGAAAATTGACTTGATCACAGCCAACACCAGTACACGGGTGGGTGTTGTTGCTTGTTTTTCTCAACTTGAGCAAGGCTTTTGACACTGTCTTACATAAAATCTTCATAGACAAATTGATAAAGTATGGGTTAGACAAATGGACAGTGAGGTGGACTGAGAATTGTCTGAACTGGGCTCAGACAGTTGTGATCAGCAGCATGAACTCCAGCTGGAGGCCAGTCACTAGTGATGTGTCCCAGGGGCCAATACTGTGTTCAGCACTGTTTAACATCTTCATTAATGGCCTAGATGACAGGATGCCAAAGTGCACTGTCAGCAAGTTTGCAGGCACTACAAAACTCGGAGTAGTGACTGATACACCAAACAAGCTGGTTGCCATTCAGAGGTATCTGGACAGACTGGAGAAACGGGCCAACAGGAATCTCATGAAGTTCAACAATGGGAAATACCCAGTCCTGTCCTTGAAGAAGAATAACCCCATGTACCAGTACAGGCTGGGGACAAACCGGATGGGAAGCAACTTTGCAGAGAAGGCACTGGGGTCCAGGTAGACACCAAGATGCTCATGAGGCACCAATGTGTCCCTGCAGAAAAGAATTCCAACAGCCTTATGGGCTGCATTATGAAGAGCATTGCCAGCAGGCTGAGGGAGGTGATCCTTTCTCTCTGCCGAGCACTGGTGGGACACAATTGGAATGTGGGGTCCAGTTCTGGCCTCACCAGTAGAAGGGAGACATGGACATACTATGGTGGGTCCAGGGAAGGACCACAAAGATGGTTAAGAGCTTGGAACATCTTTTATATGAGGTGAGGCTGCGAGAGCTGGGACTGTTCAGCCTGGAGAAGGCTCAGGGTGGGAGAGAGGGTGCTGGATATTATGTGTTTAAATATCTGATGGGGAGGGTCTGCAAAGATGATTGAGCCAAACTCTTCTCCATGGTGTCCAGTCACAGCACAAGAGGCAATGGGCACAAACTGAAACACAGAAAATTCCACCTAAATATGAGAAACACTGTTTTTAGTTACTGAGCACTGGCATAGGTTGACCAGACAGCTTATGGAGTCTCCATCCTTGGAGATATTCAAGACCCAACTGCACATGAGTTGACCCTGCTCTGAGCAGTGAGGTTATGTTAGATAATCTCCAGAGACTGCTTCTGACCACAACGTTTCTATGAAATAAAGTAAGTGTAATTTTGCCATTGTTACATAAAAGTTTTTTTTCCTTATGTTTATTACTATCCAAAACTCTTAAAAAATGTTTCTTTTTCCTTATAATTCTGGGAATTAATTGGATCTTTTTTCCTTCCTTCCTTCCTTCCTTCCTTCCTTCCTTCCTTCCTTCCTTCCCTCCTTCCTTCCTTCCTTCCTTCCTTCCTTCCTTCCTTCCTTCCTTCTTTCTTTCTTTCTTTCTTTTTTCCAAAATAAGCAAAAGGTATTTCAATGAGCATATTTTATAAATATCAACCTGCTGTCTGTATTAACCTGATTGGTAGAATATATTACATTCTACCTGATATATTTAAATTTACGTGCACCAAATATTAGAAAAAATAGTCACCATTGTTGCCCTTCTCTCAAAAGAATCCCTCCAATCGTAAAACCATTAGGCACTGTATTTTTCATATAAAAGACATAATGGAATATATGAACTCCTTTTCATTTATCTGTAACAACTGGGCCATCTTATGTTGCCAAATAATTTTTTTAAGATAAAATGAGTGTGCTAGACATTAAAAGGTATTACAAGAATGCACAAGCTAGTTTATCAATTTCATTGATAATTATTTTATTCACCAAAATTATTAAAGAGCTGGCAAAAAATTAGACAAATTTCAGTCATATCACAAAAAAATATATCACATCCAACAGCTACAGTATCAAGAAAATGAAGGCAATGTAAGAAAGCTTGGAGACAAGTATATTAATCTGCCCTTTGAGGCAGTTTGGCCCTATCCAACAGGCAAGATATTTGCTTTTTAAAGGTAATTGTATTAAAGCTCTAGAAATAATTCATCTCTGGAAGAGATTGTTTCACATTCTGCATGAACCTTCAATTTGCATCAGAGGATGGAAAATCACTCCAAGCTTCCATTTAATTTGATGATGGAATTTTAACAAGAGCTTCCCAGGTTTCCCCTCGGGCACATCATTGCTGTAGTTCTTTTTATGTTGAAGGACATTGGGAAGATGCCTGCTGCTGAAGTATGGTGCAGTATACTACAAGAGGACACTTCATTTGTAGCACAGCAAGATGGAATTTCCCAGGGGCCCTTCAGGGATTGTATCATATAGAATAAATACATGCACACATACAAGCACTGCAGCAAACTGTTTGCTCTGCTTTTATGCCTAGATGAATAAAACTATCAACTTAATGTTCAATTTCTGCATTTAATTTATTATGCCTAATAGGTAGTTATTTAAAGCAAAAATTGGTGAGTTATGCAATGTCTTCTGGGCTTGAAATATTACAGGTGCATGTGAGCCCTCTTGATATGCATGTTGAAAAATGGTTAAATTTAAAAGGGAAAAAAAAGATTTTTTTTCTATTAACTGGAAATCATTAATATTTATTTTAAATATTAATGTTGAAACAAGCATTTTCCAAAATACACCTACAGCATGTGCATACTGTAATGATTGGTGCTGTAATTATCCTGTTTAGTGAACAGTATAAAGCTAAATACTGTGTAAAGAAACAGATAGCAAATTAGTCTACTCTCCTCCTGCTGGGCAAGTTCAAGCTTGCACCAACAGTTTGTTAAATGATTCTAAAATTATACCCATGAATCGGCAACATTTGCTGTTTTTTGATTCTCTTCAAATCCTGTTGTGTTTGCTCTGCAAAGGCCACATTTTCCTAAGGTATAGGTTAATTGAAAAAAAAAAATCATTTTCTGCTTGAGTCTCCTTTAATAGAAGACTTGATTCTAATTTTCCTTATTGCAGTGTCAAACACAGGCAATCCCAATTAAACAAACAAAAAAATTGCACTGACATAAAAAATGAGATCAGTATGATGGTTGAATGATCTAATTTTTTTACCCATTTCCTTGAAAATAATTTTTAATGTTTGTATTATGGCTTCTCAAAAGGAATTTTTAAACATCTAAACATGCACAAGGCTGGTCATTCATGTTCATGAAAAAATGAAGTCAGTCTGTGGTGCAGATAATTTCTACTGGAGTAACTGGGAGAAACCAAAGCTTGTTGAATGGAAGGAGATGGACAGATGCACACACACATGAACTCTGTGTATGTACCAAGCTAGTCAGGGCAGAGCTACTGATCAGTCAGGAAGATACAACATGTGTTAGCTGCACTAATATATTTCCCATCTACAAACAGCTCAGACAGCTCAGAATGAAGTTGTGGACAGGTGATCTTGATTCTGCCTGCATCTATTCATGTAGTCGTGCTCTAAGACAGTCAGACTTGTTTAGGTCCAAGAAATGAAGGCAAAGCTGGGAGAGGATGCTCAGGCCCTATTGCCCTTGTCTATTTTCCCATGCTTTCTCTTCAAAGTTAAAAAAAAAAATCTTCTCAGTTGTATGGGTAAAAAAGAAGAAAAAAAAGATAAAAGAATACAAGGTACATTTTTTTAGGGTACAGAGAAGAAAAGTGGAGGTGTCCAGTTTTCCTTGTTCATATTTCATTGAGTTTCAGGATTCCCACACATTATTTGTCTCTGCAGGAAGTACAAAAATTACTTTGAAAATCCCTGGAAAACTCTGAGAAGTGAAAACAAGAGCAAGGGTAAACAAATGACAACATTTTGGGGGATAAGAAGGAAGGGAAGGTTTTTTTGAAAAACAGATGATATCTCAACTGGGAGCACGCCAATTTCAACTGATCCTATAGGTAAAGACTAAAGCCCTGCTACTTTTGTGAGATACTTAATTTCATTCACAAAAAGGCTATATTATAAGAACAAAATTTTTGTAGCTAACAACCGTGTAAAGAAAAGTCAACAACACATGATGTTTACAGGCAGGACTTCTTTGAATAGGACATACAGCCTAAGTTGTAATTTTATTGCCGTATGTTTTAAAGTCAAATTGTGATCCTCAGTTACATTGGATTTAATCTGTTATAAAGTGACTGGCTTCACAGAGTCATTCAAGATTAATATTGGTCTACCTGTCTCTACATAATTATACTGCTTTTATGATGTTTACTTGGGATCACCACAGAAGCTGTTACCATTCTTAATTGTTTCATGGCTAAAGAAGGATGGTTTGGGTTTTGGTGGGTTTTTACATCTTTGAGACTAAAGACTTGATCTGCAGTACATTTACTGTAAGGTGGGGTCTGAAACTAATTATAATGTGTTGGCTGAAACAGAAACTGCAGAAAGGTAATTCCTCATGTACTGCTCTAGCAAATATTAGTGTGTGTTATCTATACGCACAGTGTGAGTTTCTGGCATTTTTGTGAGGATGAAAAGATATTTTTGTATCTGAAGCTCTTAGAGAGTCACAAGAGAAATGTCAATGTATCAAAAGCTTCATACTATTTGTCTGGTTGTTCAACTGGCAAAAACAATCAGTTGAGACAGCAACTTAGCCATTTGCAAATATTACTATAAGCATCAGTATGGTAATAGACTGTACAGTGTTGCAGGAGTTAAAAGAGAGAATGAGATACATGTGTGTTGTTTAAGATTCTAGATACCATCTCCATTTCAGCCATTCATTTATATTCATACATACAAGCCATAGAATAACAGGAAAAATATGAAAGCTAAGATCAAATTCAGCCACCTGGATTCTAGTGGCGTCAGGTATGTGCCCATCATCTATGTAAATGTTTGTCATTATTTAATGTAATCTATCTGACAGACTGGATAGGCATTTTAGAAGCTGAGGATTCAAATAATTTAGCTCTGTGCCTTGCTATCCTTCTTCTTACTTGGAAATCTAAGAGAGTCCGAAAGTATTGGCAAGGCTGTCACCCTTTCCCTCAAAAAAAGAGGAACAAAACAACAAAACAAAAAAAACCCACCAAACCAAAACAAAATAAACCAACAGCCTAATGAAAAAAAAAAATCTGTTTACATCACATTCACCCAGTTATATGTAACAGACCAACACTATTATTGTTAATGATATAAAATGTTTTCAGTGGAGACTGAGTGTAATCAACAGTCACAACCTAGACTCACCAATTATTCAAAGATTTTGGGCTGATTAGCAAGTAAGTTCCCTACTCTCTAAGATTATCTATTTCCACTCTTCAGTTCCTCTATTGACAGGGTCTTTATTTGCTGCAGTGACTATATTGCCATTTTTAATCATACAGCTAACAAATACTTTTTGATGGGCTAGCTGTAGAAGTTCAGTTCCCATATAAGAATAAAGATAGGATTGCTTTTACACCCAATATTTGCATTTTCTAGAACTGGGACAGGGCTAGTCTAAAACAAGGACTTAAAGACCTTTCCTTGTTTGGAAATTATTTTACGCAGTTACTGCTGCTCTCTTTTAGGCCATCAGACTACATACATAAGACTTCATAAATAAGTTGGGGGAACTGTATCCCACTATAGTTACTCTGAAGTTTAGAGATACAGCTAACTCTAGACGTTTCTGAAAAGTTCTGAAGGTTATAGAAGGCAAATGAAACTCAAGTGTTCATATTGTCAAACACAGTTTTTGAAATATTGTTCAATATTTTAAGTAAGCTGGAGAAATTTATATTGAATAGTTGTCAGTTTGATCATTTGATCCCTACATCTAGGATCAAAGTACTCAACCCAATCAGGTTTTCTACCCCCTGCACCAAAGTCACTTCAGATATGTATTAGACACTTCAAAAGAAAGTGGACATGAAAAATGTGAAAATACAAATGTATAAATCTGTCTGCAGTAGGTTAAATCCAGTCAGTTGGGTTTCTATTATCTCATTCAGAAGAATACCTCCTGGCCCCCAGTCCCTAGCTAAATAGTCAGTTTTCAAAGTCAATGCCATTCATGCAGAAAATATAGTATGGATTAAACTGGAAAACCCTCATACAGATAGTGTAATTAATGACTTGGCTTTATTAATACAGGCAGTCGACAGACTGTGAACCAAACTACTTAAGCCCAACAGTGATGGATGAACTTCAAAGACTTTTGTAGTTGAATTACCATAGGGTTCCAAAAATTCAGTGCTCATCTAAACATTTTATAAATTATCCAGGTTTCCTGGTTATGCAACAAAACAGTTATAGTGTAATGAAAGTAGGCTGTATGATAGTTATGACACATTCTTTTCTGGTCAGGCTGCTAACATAAGGAGAAAATTTGGGCACTATCACTACTGTAGATAACCAGGGTTAGGAAATGTAGAAGCAGTTAAAACTGAAAGTCAGGGCTTTGTGCCTTGAATTGCTATTATTTATTCATTCTATTACAGTGACTCAGAAGCAGAAATTGGAATCTTGGCTATAGTGCATTAAGTAATATACAAGCATTTAGAGAGATATTCACTAAGTCAAAATGTTAATCTCTTATGATTTGTATGAGGCAATAGCGACTATTAACAGAAGTCCCAACTGAGATTATAGATTTATTGGTGTTAGGTGCTGTGGCAAAAGCCTCAAACAAAACCCAGAAAAAGCAAGAGACAGCCAAATGATCACATTCTGAAAACACTTATTCTAACTGTTTAAATTAGTTTTATGATAGTCATCAATCATAATGGAGCAGGAAAGCCAGGGTGCATTTTGCTTGGTCACACTTAATGCTACAATAGCCAGAATTAAAATTTGATCTTACATTGCTACAGTAGAAATGTATGCAATTGAGTCTACAAAGAATAAGCTTATTCTGGAAATAGCCTCAGGCTTACTGACTTGCGAAGGGATGAAGTCAGGACTTCCAAATAAATTTGATTTATTTCCCCCTTCCCCCCTCAAGATGCTGTTGAGCTTGTAAGCAGTCTGTGCAATTATCCCAAAATGGGAGTGACATTAACTAATCTTTGGCAAGGCTGCATCCATTTTGGGGAGATATATTCATATGGTTGACATTAGACCACATTTAAACATCTAAGTGGATATAAAGAAAAATGCTTACAGTAAAATGCCATACGGTTAATGGAAAGAGGAAGGCATTTGCAAGGGCTGCAAATTCAGTCATGTGAATAACCTTTTCTCTTTCAGTGGCAAGGCACATAACAAAGCCATGGAAACCAGACTTATTTGGTCCAATTACTGGAAAACCATCAATTTAGCAAGACTCAGTGTTTACCAAATGTGATAGCTGTACTTGTGCAGTACAATAATGAAACAGGTTTGAAATATTAATGATCAGTCTATTAAAAATACATAAACTTTGCACATATAGCATTTTAATCAGAGTCTCAGATTCAGATACAGCCCTAATTGAATAGCTTCACTCTGAGACTTCTTTTTCCAGATGTTATTCACAAATATTGAAGGCAGACATTCTACTCCCTCTAAATATTGATTGCTTCTTTAATGCCTTTGTTTTAGGAGGGGAGGAGTTGTGTGAGTGTAAGCCTTGAAAAATATTGATGGTGACTTAAAGACAGCATTGATTTAGCAACATTAAAGGTTTATTTTTTTGTCTGCCTTTTACAACACTTTTCAAGTTCTCAGTAGACATGTAGCAATCTAAAACTCTCCTTCTCCTTTGCTATACACAAATTGTTATTTAAACCATAAATTTAAAAGAAAAACTAGAAAATTATATTGCTGGCATGGAAAATGGAACAAGATCTCACCCTTGCTCTATTGACCTCCATAACAGATAACTGGAGCCTTCTTTGGTTTATGAGCGAAGCTTAGGGGCAAGAATACCATGGGGTCAGTGTCATGGCGTCAAAAAGATCTAATAATTATTATATACTCTCCATATTTCATGACAATACAGGTGGGTGAGCTTTTATTTAGCTAGTCACAGAAAAGATAGTCTTCTGAAAACTTGTTAGTCTTTCATCTCATTTCTATTTCTTATCTTGCCCTCTTTTGAATTCAGCCTTCTGAACTGAGAACGTTTCAAAATGGAAGGATGGTGACTCCATGTAGGAATAGCAGGATGTGAAGTAACCATATAGGATCCTGCACATCTAAGGGAAGGTTCTGTGAGACTGTATTATGTCATAATGTGGTTGTGATGTTGAAAGTTGACATTTTTTCATTGCAGAAACAGTTGATATGCCTCCCTGATTAAGTCAGAATTGAAAATAGGATTAAGGAAGAACATTCTCCGCAGAGGTAAGACTACAATTTGTATGTTGCCATAAAAGATCGAATTTCTTGTCCTCATATGCTTTAACCCATTCCATCTCTCTTAAAGTGATGATAAATATGTAGTAAGATTTCTAAGCTTCCTTTGTTATTAGGTTAGTATGTCTGTGAAGACTTTACAAGAGGAGAAAACCTGACAATATCAAGTTTTCAGCATAATCTGAGAGGAAGCCAGTTCCCAGATATTGTACCTATTTTTCAGAATGGGGTCACAAGAAGACTAACCTTTATAGAAATATGTATGAGAGATGATGGTTCAAAAAAACAATGGATGCTGTTCTTGTATTAGCCTCCTGTCTGATACCTAAAGAAACATCAAGGGAGGTTGATAGATGCCACTGAGGACAATTTTGTGCTACTTTTTCTTCAAAATAAAATATGGGGAAAACATGTGGATAACGTAGTACTCTACATGTCTCTAAGATGAAGACTGTTTCTTGAGTTTTAGTCATATTTGATCTAATGAGTTGTTTTATGTCTCATTTCCTTCACAGGTGGACAAGATCCACTAGTAAGGCAAACCAAAGATTTTGACTGGAAGAAAGACAGAGATGCATTTCATGAATTGTGTCTGATTCTAAAAATCAACTGACAGTTACAATTTTGCCAACTTCAGTAGCAATTTAAAGAAGAAAAACATCAAGATTGTGTTCAGATAATCATGAAAATTTAGGTAAATATGTAAAATATTTTGCAATATTTGTGTTTTATAAATCACTGTCCAGTTTGGTAATGTCAGCAAAACAATATTCTGATCTAAACTAAATTAAATTGGGGCAAAATGGGGAACCTTCTTTGCATTAGGAACCAGAAATAAAGTTCATTTCACTTTTTTGTTTAAACCAAGTGTTTTTTTTCTTCCTTTATGCAGATATTTCCCATTTAAAATATAAGAAAACACCTTATATTTTGATAACTGAAATTACTGAATTCTTCCATTCTAGATGTAAATATTTGTTTCCTTTCAATACCAAAAGTTGTTCTTCCAACAATAAAGAGTAAAAATGCCACTATTTAGCTTTGTCATAATTTAAGGAAGTCTAAAGACTAACAGATAGTAACTACACAGTTGAGAGAGATCCAAATTTTGTGCTTTAAAATAGGAAATGAATCTCCAATTGCTAAAGAGCTGCTTTATGAATAATATTCTTGTTGAATTGGGTGCAGTGAAGCAAGAAGTTTGAATGCCTGTATATCAAAGACTGGTTTGGCTATTTGTATTATTAATGTTACCCACAAACTGCATTCCTAACAAGTGGTTACATGAGTTAAGATGAATATTACTTGTAATAAATTCAAAAAGGCTGTTGCTGCTGAAATGAAATTCATGGACTATATTTCCAACTCCTCTATCTGTTAACGTACTATTCATTTCATTGCACAGGATATTACATTTTAAAAAGGTTTTTAGGTTGATTTTAAGAAACAAGAACCATTCACTATTCTTCATGTTTAGGAAATATGCAAGAGGTAAATACAGTGTTACCAACAGCACAGACTTTTACAATATTTCTGTGTGAGAGGGTGCCTGAGTCTTATTTAGATTGAGTCTGAGGTGTACTTTCTGTTGTTCTGGTACCCCTTGATATCATCTTTAGGTCAAGGTGCTTACCAAATGAATGCTATTACTCAGCTTTTCTTCTATTACATTACATTTTACATGTGAATAAATATGAGAACAACTAAACCTTTACTCAGACATTTCTGTCCTCAAAAAAAGCACTTGATCTGCAAAATCTGTCTTGCACTTTCCCCCCCCCTTTTTTTTCTACTTGAATGGCTAGTTTTCTCTGAATTCTTACCCTAAAATGTATAGATCTTCTCATCTCCCCTTTCTTGCCTTAGTCAACATTCAAGTAACAGCGTATTTTCTGTGTTTAGTTAAATGTATAGACACATACATAGACTACTTAAAATAGTATTTTGAACCTTAGACAGAAGATTTAATAGATGGTCAATTGGCCATAGACTAGTAGGGGTTTTTTTTGGATTACTGTGAGATTCTACTTTATGCTTTGGAATGGTAGATGATGACATTAAGTTACCCCATGGGCAAGCAAAGAAATAGGAATTAGGGGAAAATACATCTGGGAGAGGACTACAAGAAAGAATCTCTCACTAACCATGAGAAAGCAGGGTGACAGGAGTGTGTCTCAAGCACCTGGACACACGTGTACACAGACTGGGAAGAAAACAGATGATCTTACTGCATATTTCCATTTCAGAAAGAAAGATACAGAGCCAGATTCTTCTCAGAGGTACACAGTAAAAGGACAAGAGACAACGGTCATAGTTGCGACAAGGGAAATTGTTATATGCCTGTAAGAAAAACAAAACAAAACAAAATCACTAAGCACAGGTTACCCAGAGATTTTCAGAACTGAACAAGGCATGGCTTTGAGCAACCTTGACTGACTTCAATGTAACCATGCTCCAACCAGGAGGTCCCTTCCAATATTAGTTTCTCTATGAGTCTTGGTAGATGATAAATAAATTTTCTCTTGCTGATGCTTATGTGCTTATGTTGTTTAGTTTATGGCTAGTATTAGAGCATGGAACAGTTCACTGTTTCTAGGAGGAGTATAATTTTATAACAGTTTCTTAAAACAGTCAGAAATGTCTAATCTATAAATATTTTATGTATCATCTATCTAATAGTCATAGCTATAAGGGTATCTAAAAAGGGGACATTTAGGCTACATGAATGATATACTCACAGATATAATGTAAAACTTCTACTAATAGGACAATTTCCTTTGATAGTGACTGTCAACGTCAGTAAAATTATGCACAACTAATGCTGGGCTTTAACAGTATTGACCTCTTTGACAATACAGTGCTTCAGTTTGCTTAAAGAATAATTGCTGTGGGATTCCTTAAGTCTTTATCTTTAGATAACCATAAATACTTTTTTCTAGGTTGCTCAGTAACTTTTTGTCCTCAGCTAGCTTTTGTATTTGTATAGAAGGTCAAATCTTTTTAGCCATAACTTCTCTCACATTTTATTCCCTCTAACCCAGCCTTAATTGCTCTTTGTAAGTGTTGAGTAAGGGTTCAGAGAACAGTTAATAGACATTATGCATTTAGCATAATTTCCTTGTATTTATTTGTGAAGTTCTGCAAAGACAGATTTTTCCCCTTATAATTTTTTAATTAGCATTCATATTTAGGAAAAATATATGAACATTATGAAAAAAAAAGGTTTTTGTTGATAATTGACTGATTTTCCTGACATATTTTTTTTTTCATGAAATAAGTTAAAGCCACACCATCACTTAGTTATCCCACAGTGTGCAACAGGCTACTCCAATATGGGGATTCATTTTGTGTTTTTTTTTTCTAAAGTGGCTTAATAATGGTGGAATTAATAATTCACCCAAGAATTATTTTCACAAGTTGTTTCACAAATGTATATTAAAATGATGTCTAAAGGACAATGGCTGTGAACCCTCTTTCAACAGGCCGTAACTTTTTCTCTTTTGTAGGAAAAAGGAATATGGATTAATTTTAATATAAAATAGAGCATATACATGCTAATTTCATTAAAATCCAATCCTGTGTCCAGGATTGTAAAGTGAGGGGAGCAATTAAAAACAAAAACACAATAGAAGAAAATGAGATGCCAGGAGACAAATTAAATATCAATTAAGAATTATGGTAATGGATTGTGTATGAAAAAAAAAGTTTATGAATTGGAAACCAGAGTTGGCAGAACTAAATATAAGAAGATTTTTTTTTAATATTTTAGGAGTAAAAATACCTTACTGGCCCCAAACAGAACAAGACCATTACTAGATGGACACTAAAATTTTACTGAAAAGAAGGAAAGAAAGAAAGAAGTGAAGATGAAGAGGAAGTAGGAGAGGAAGAAGAAGGGGAAAGCAAGGCAAGGCAAGGAAAGGCAGGAAGAAACAATTCTATAAGTATTTTTCTTCAGTACTTGGAAATAAGCTGGATGTATTCATGTCATATCAAGTCATTCTGAAATTTATAATAATTGAGAAAGGTGTTAGGGAAAATCCAACAAAAATAATTAAACCATATAGAATAAGAATGTTACTAATGCAGTCTACAGGAATCAATAGAAAGCTTCATTTTCAGAAGGTTCACTGGTGATTTTGAAGTGTTGATGTCCTTGCTAATAAAATATGCTCACCTAAATATTTCCAGGCAAGTAAAAGGCATGACAGCGTCATCAGTCATATGCTACAAACAATGGAAAAATATTACTAAGAGAAATACTGGTATTTGCTTTTCCTACAACTTTCAAGAGAGTAACTAATATTTTCAGAAGTAAAGCTTTGGCTGAATACAACACAGCTGCAGCACTGTGGCCCCTGTATCAAAATTTACCTTGCTGTAGTTGAAACCAGACAATAAAGTTTTCCTTCCAGAGATAAATTTATGACGTTAGAAAAAGTTCTGTGAAACTAAAAAATGATTAATCTATTACCCATATGACTCCAGACAGAGCTGATGTTAGCAGATTTATAAATCACCAGAGGAGGTATCAACAATGGTATAATACTACAGAATACTAAATATGGTAACTTTTTACTGATGCAGTATTTTGTGGCCTGCTTTCTCAGTTATTTCTATTTTGCTTTTACATTGTGTAAAAATCTATTACAGATTGTCTTTGTGTAAGATGTCTTGGTTTTGGCTGGGATAGAGTTAATTTTCTTCCTAGTAGCTGGCATAGTGCTGTGTTTTGGATTTAGTATGAGAATAATGTGATAACACACTGATGTTTTAGTTGTTGCTAAGTAGTGCTTACACTAGTCAAGGACTTTTTCAGCTTCCCATGCTCTGCCAGGTGCACAGGAAGCTGGGAGGGGGCACAGCCGGAACAGCTGACCCAGACTGGCCAAAGGGCTAATTCCATACCGAATGACATCATGCTCAGTATATAAGCTGGGGGGGAGTTGGCCAGGGGGCAGTGACTGCTGCTCAGGGACGTGCTGGGCATCGGTCAGCAGGTGATGAGCGGTTGCATCACTTGTTTTTCATGTGTTTTTTTCCTCTCTCTCTCTCTCGTTGTTTTCCTTTTCATTATAATTTTTATTATTATTGTTGTTGTTGTTGTTGTTATTGTTATTATTATTGCTGCTGTTGTTGTTATTGTTATTATTGTTATTATTATTTTAGTTTAGTTTATTTCAATTATTAAACCGTTCTTATCTCAACCCATGAGTTTTCTTACTTTTGCTTTTCAGATTCTCTCCCCCATCCCACCAGGGGGGAAGTGAGTGAGCTGCTGGGTGGTGCTGGGATGCTGACTGGGGTTAAACCATGACAACGGTTTTCACCAGCCTTTTATGCTTTTGTACTTTTACATTAGATTATTGCGATGGAAGCTGGGAGCACCAGGCAGATGCTAGGTTGACAGGTCAGCAAGGAACGTTAACGCAAAAATTGATTAAGCCAGGAAGAGAAAACATCACACTTTTATAAGCACGCATGCTATTCCTGCTAGTTCATTAGGAACTCAGAGCATGTCACAAATGCAATTCGTGCCTCATATCCCCACTGAACTTTACAACATGTCACAGCAGCCCATACAGGATCACTTTCCAGAATTTAGGTAGAAAGCATAGGCTCGGAGTGGAAAGGAGTGAAGAAATGCCTCTCTTAATGTCTGATGAAAATTGTGCAGAGCACTGCATAGATGAAAGACACATGGTCTGTGACCACTGTGAAGCTCTTATGAATTTTAATAACTGCCATTTGTGCTCTGCAGTATATGACACTTTAACTGCTAATTTGTCAGCTATTTTTCAGAAGAAAAAGTTATAGCTGATACTTGCAGAAAGTGTAGACTTTAAATTTAAGTTGTTCATAAAAATAGCATTATGGAGAAAACACATTCACATCCAGAACTACCCATCTTTTTATCAGCTCCAGTTTTAGGAGTTATTGGGCTGTCATATTGGGGTGAATAAATTGTTTTGCAAGTTAAGTTGTGTCACCTGGCAAAAAGTAGTAGCATCAAAGAAAGTCTAAATCTGAACACTGGGAGGGCAGAGGGGAGGACAAAGTAGGTAGGAATCTTCATACAGAAGCAGTTCCTTAAGCATCTAGAAAGACTGCAAAATGATGTCTATATGTATCTGTACAGAAAAGCCCCTAGGAAGTGTCTCAATATACTCTAAATTTCAAAAGAGGCAATAATAGACTTTTACTTTAGCCTTTAGAAAGATACCTATTGCATTGAAACAAACATTTCATACACTTCACAACGAGCATCTAAGGCAAAGCAAAAAAAAAATCTTCATACTTTTCTGTGATATTTAGAGAATACTAAGCAGAATTATATATTCTATAGAATATCTGGAGACTTACAGTATTCTCACGTTGGGGCAAATCAAACCAAGTTGTGAATTCAGAATTGCATTGTTGTAAAACTATTGCTATTGAAAGCAGCATCAGGCCTTTGGTCCAGAGGATAAATCACTTGCATATGTGATACATGTGATTTTTTCAGAAGGAATAAGCTGATTACTTCATACATTTGAAGCAGTGCAAACTGAAAATCTTATTTCCCAAGCCACTGCATGTCTGTCAGTTAGGATTTCCAAAATGTCCATCACTTTATTATCTGTACACTGGGGAACCCAAAGACCAAGATCTAAGAAGCAGACATAATTTTCAGTGATGAATTTAGGATTCTGCTGGTGTTTGAAATTTCTTTACCTTCGTCTGGTCCCCAAAGTGAGATAGCAATTGTTAAGAGTATAGAGATTTATGAACTAAACATCAAATCCACAAGAAACTTAGCATCTGCACTTAAGAGCAAAATCCACATACTAACTTTTTAGGTGCCTGAGGAGCCATTGCTGCCTTATGTGTTACTTCTAAAGTTTCTTGAAGACCTGCAGCTGTGTGTGCCCAAGAACTGAAAAGGCTGACATTAATCTGCAAGTACATCTGTATTGGGTACAGGTGTCCAGGTGTTCCCACTGGGGGAGGCTGCAGGGGTGCCATCTGTGAGGAGAGGTCAGGGACTGCTCTGCCGGACACAGCCATTTCCAGATGGCTCCAACAGACCCACCACATGACACAGCTGAGCCCCTCAGCCAAGATAGTGGCATTTCTGGGAAAATGTAGTTAAGAAAAGGCAAAATGCCACACAGCACTGAGAAGTAAAGAAGAAAGTGTGAGAAACAGCAAGCTCAGAGAAGGAGGAAGAGCAGGTGCTCCAAGCACCACAGCAGAGATTCCTCTGCAGCCTATGGAAGAGATCATAAGAGAGCAAGTATTTCCCTGCAGCCCATGGATAGGACCAGATCAGAACAGATACTCACACTGCATCCCATGGAGGAGCCCACATCAGAGCAGGTGGAGATTTCCTGAAGGAGTTGCAGCCCATGGAGAGCTCATGTTGGAACAGGTTTATTCAGAAGGACTGCAGCCCATGGAAAGACTCACACTGGAGCATTTCTTGAAGGACTGTAGGCCATGAAGATGACTCACACTGGAACAGAGAAAAAGTGTGAGGAAGAACAAGCAACAGAGGTGAACCATTATGAACTGACCGCAATCCCCAATTCTCCATCCTCCTTGTGCTCCTCTGTGGGGAGGGGGGAAGAAGTAAAGGAGTGAGGAATGAAGGGGTCTAACTGAGCCTGAAAAAAGTGGGGGAGGCAGAAAAGTGGTGTTTTAATTTTTGTCTTTTTTTCTCACTATCCAAGCCTATTTTAATTGGCAATAAATTAAATTAATTTTCCCCAGGTCAAGTTTGTTTTGTCCCTGATAGTAATGAGTAAATGATCTCCCTGTGTTTATCTCAACCCTAAAGCTTTTTCATCTTATTTAATCCGTCTTGTCCTGTTGAAGAGGGGGAGTGAGATGGCATGTGGATGGATGTCTGGCAGCCAGCTAAGGTCAACCCACAACAACATCCATTCAAGATTTTGTGCTCCTGACTGCACAAAACACACACTAACACCGAGTTCAGTATGATACACAGCAGTCATAAACATACTCATAGACTGTTAACTAATTTTTGCACAAAGCTTATAACTAACTGACATTGCTTGCCCAGAAAGTGGGAATTTTGGGTTGAAAACGTTTCTCAAACTGAGAGGATAAAACCAGAATACTGCTAACAAGGATAATATCCTATAACAAGGGACTTAAAGGGGGAAGAAGACAGAAGAAGAGAAGGAGGGGAAAGACAAGTGGTGTAGCCCTATAATAGGGAATGCTAGGTTTCTTCTCCTGGCGTTTTTTCTGTGTTTTATCCAAAGGTTATTGAAAGAAGATACATAAGAAATACATAAAATCGCCAAGTGTTTAGTGAAAGAAGCAATTAATTTGCATTTACATTTGCCTTCTCCTCAATATTTTTTTTTCCTCTGCTGCAAGTGATGAATGTTATCCTGCCCTTGAGAGCCTCAAGAGCTTGAGTCAAATTAAAATCCAGTTGATAATGAGGGTGTATCTCTCAGCTTTGTATATGGTTTATTTGGAGCGGAGTTCTTTTTCTGTTGTAACAAATGATAGGATTAATGTCCTTATGGTATCAACATATATTGCATCAAAAGGAGAACCTTTTCCCTGCAATGTAAGCTGCTGCTCCAAATTTATCTTATAGTTTGTATTCATACTCCAAATTATCTTGATTTTATCTTTCAGTTAAACACCAAATCTAAAGTCTCATCTCCCACCGTTGTGTTAGAAATGTTTGCTCTGGCAGCAACAACAGGCTACAGGGTGTTTTACAGAAAGACATTATCTTGCCTTAGAGATTTTTCAAACTAATATGGGAAAAAAGCAAGTTTCATCTGATCAGGAAGCTGTGCAACTGTATCCCTTAGCTCAGGTATTCACACTGTGCTGACTAATGGTAATCGTTGGAAAACCTGGCCAAAACCTCTAAGAAACTTACACATAATATAAGAAACAAGGTATAGAAGAAGGAAGATAGGAATCAGCTGCCTCAGCTTAGTTATCTGGTGCAGATAGATAGCTGCAAATGAATAGTGCTCAAAAACATGATCAATGGTAGCAAAATGTTAAAAGAACAAGAAAGCTGAGTATGTACCTTTCCAAAGTTCTGCAATCCTAACTTGAAATTTTCCAGTATCTCTTATATATAATTAGTACTACTCAAAAGACAGTTAAAAATAAATAATCAAAAAATTGTCCTTTCTAATGAAGTAACAAGTTTTACGTAAGTGTTCCTTTTCCAAAAAAATAGAAAAGAATTTTCTGTTCATCCCCCAGTCTGTATTGATATTGGTGATTACCCTAACCCAGGTGCAGGACCTTGCACTTGGCCTTGTTGAACCTCATGAGTTTTGCATGGGCCTACCCCTCAAGCTAATCACTTGGTATCATCTGCAGACTTGCTGAGGTTGCACTCAATCCCACTGTCTATGTTGCTGATGAAGATATTAAAAGTACTGATCTCAGTATAGACCCTTGAAGGACACCACCCATTACTGGTTTCTGCTTTGACACTGAGCCTTTGACTATAACTCTATGGACACAGACATCCAGCCAATTGCTTATCCGTATAACAGTCCCTCCGTCAAAGCCGTATCTCTCCTATTTAGAGGTAAGAATGTTGGGGGGGACCATATCAAAGGCCTTACAGAATGGAATGGCAGGCAATGAAATCATCACAGTTAAACTTAGAAACCATAAAATGATAGCAAATGGGGACGAGCAGGCAAATGCTCTCTCTATGATACTAAAGGATGGTTTAAAACTTTCTTTTCAAACACATCAGAAATCCTTTCTAAATTGATGATGTCTTCCAAAATCAACCTGGCTTTACCTTTCTTGCCATTTCTAATATAAGGATTAAAACTGGTTCTGAGTGATCTCAGTTGAATACCTACACCATCCAAGACTCCATGCCATGGAAGGCATGACCCAATTTTGGTGATGCAAAGGCAGTTATGACAGTTTTATGTTGGAATTATCTTTAATTAAAACAGTTTGTGTTTAAAAACCAACCTGCTAAAAATAATGCAAAATCTTGTCCTACTTAAGAAAATTATTTATAAAATGAAGATCAAAGTAGCAAGAGAAAAGTAAAAAGGTTGTCTATAGGAAGATGATTTTATTTGTTTAATTATACTTTGCCATTGATTTCACTGATAATCTGCCAGTCCATTGCCACAGAAACAAGAGCACTTAAAAATACATCTTGTGTTTTTTAAGCCAAAATGATCCATACTACTAAACATTTTCCCTGTAAGCTAATGTCAAGTAAAGATACAAATATGATTAAAATTGCAATGTCTGGATTATATAAAAAACCACTTTTTGAGCTCCATCAAGAAAGAATTTCAAAGGCAAAATTAATATGTTCCAAGAAATAAAAATATTAATGTACAATTAAAGACACATGCTGAAAATACATGAAGGAATGCCCTCCATCATGGTATATTCTAAATTTCTAAATCAAAATTTTGAAACCATAATTTGATTTTTTTTTTTTTTTTTTTATGTAAACCCTTTTTTTTTCCTTTTTAAATAAATATGTCGTGAGTTGGCCCTGGCTGGATGCCACGTGCCCACCAAAGCTGCTCTATCACTCCTCAGCTGGACAAGGGAGAGAAAATATAATGAAAGGCTCATGGGTCGAGATAAGGACAGGGAGAGATCATTCACCAATTACTGTCACAGGCAAAACAGACTCAACTTGGGGAAATTAGTTTAATTTATTGCCAATCAAATCAGAGTAGGATAATGAGAAATAAAACCAAATCTTAAAAACATCCTCCCTGCACCCCTCCCTTCTTCCCTGGCTTAACTTTACTCCTGAATTCTCTACCTCCTCCCCCCAAGTGGTGCACGGGGACAGAGAATGGGGGTTGCGATCAGTTCATCACACGTTGTTTCTGCTGCTCCTTTCTCCTCAGGGGGAGAACTCCTCACACTCTTCCCCTGCTTCAGCATGGTGTCCCTCCACAGGAGACAGTTCTCCATGAACTTCTCCAATGTGAGTCCTTCCCATGGGCTGCATTTCTTCATGGACTGCTCCAGCATGGGCCCCATCCATGGGGTGCAGTCCTTCAGGAACAGACTGCTCCAGTGTGGGTGCCCCACAGGATCACAAGTCCTGCCAGCAAACCTGCTGCAGCATGGGCTCCTCTCTCTCCACAGGTCCTGCCAGGAACCTGCTCCAGCACAGGCTCCCCACGGGGTCACAGCCTCCTTCGGGCATCCACCTGCTCCAGCGTGGGGTCCTCCACAGGCTGCAGGTAGATATCAGCTCCACTGTGGACCTCCATGGGCTGCAGGGGGACAGCCTGCTCCAGCATGGTCTTCACCAGGGGCTGCAGGGGAATCTCTGCTCCGGTGCCTGGAGCACCTCCCCCCTCTCCTTCTTCACTGACCTTGGTGTCTGCAGAGTTGTTTCTCTAACATATTCTCACTCCTCCTCTCATTGCAATTGCTGTTGCACAGAATCTTTTTCCCCTTCTTAAATATGTTGTCACAGAGGCGTTACCACCATTGCTGATTGGCTTGGCCTTAGCCAGCGGTGGGTCTGTCTTGGAGCAGGCTAGCATTGGCTCTATCAGACATAGGGGAAGCTTCTAGCAGCTTCTAACAGAAGCTACCCTTATAGCGCCCCCCACTACCAAAACCTTGCCACATAAACGCAATACAAAATAAAATAAAAAACAGATAACCAATTGCACTGGGTGAATCTTCATTGTTCCAAACCCTTAATAAATGAGTGAAAAGTTCTTCAAAGTAAAAACTTATTGACTTCTATGTCGATTAGACTTTCAAAAACAAAGAGTAAAACATTTCATTCTTGAATTTTGCATCTGTTTGCTCAATTCACATTCTAGGTCGGAGTATTTTATCAATAGTTATAAGTTTTTCAGACTCTCCTCACTTTCATTTCCAAAAGAAAAATGACTGAAGTCTTTGCTGTTATATGAAATGTCACCCAAATTTAGACAGTTTATACATTTTTGAAGGATCATGATATCATGGGGGAAAAAAAAAAGAAAAAAAAAGATAAAAAAAGATAAAAAAGAAAGAAAAAAAAGAAAAAAGAAAAGGAAAAAAAAGGAAAAAAAGGGATTTGATGAGTTCATTTCCCAAGGAGTCAGTTCAGATAGCACATGCTCCATATCTTCACACATCAACTAGATTAAGTTACCTTCCTTAGAATATATCTCGCTGTCCAAGGAAGTGTTGTACAACTGTCTTGAAACAGAACTGGCTTGTGAATATGGAATTATGTTTGGACTAGTTGTTATTGAAACTAGCACATCAAACAGTAGGTCAGTTGTGTAGGCATGGTACTGTTTTATGTAATACAGACTTGCCCTCGGACTATTTGCAGTTAATTATAGATGCCAAGAGCATCCCAGTGAAATAGCTGTAAGAATGCAGTTCAGTTATACGTAGAAAAAGTGTAAATTTCACAGACAACTCTTTAAACAAAAGTTAAAGCAAAACCAAAATATCCTATACCCCACTGGGTCACTTACAGCTCATAAATATGTTGCTTCAACAGAGCAGAAACTGGTTCCTGTTCACAGCAACAGTTAGCACTTTTTTGGTAAAATGAGCTTCATTGTTCTGTTTTTTCTAAAACCCCAGCTCTGAGGACAACTTCTCATCATCTTCACAATGATTTCTCATGTGCTGAGGAGAAGAAATATCTCTCTTTTCCCACCATCATATGCAGAACCAGGAAATGCAAAGTTTCACTCTCTAAAACTCAGACCTCTGGAGGACATCTAGTTTAAACTCCTGCTCAAAGTACGTAGAGTTAAAGCACATTGTTTAGGACCTTTTCTAGTCAAATTCTGAGTATCCCCAAGGATGGATATTCCACAGTCTCTCTAGGCAACCCAGGGCAGTGTTTGATCACTGTTATAGCAAAAAACCCCTTTTTTTTTAATACTGAGAATTTTCCATACATCCCACCTGTCTCTGTTGCCTCTCGTCCTTCTGATGTGAGACTCTGAGAAAAGTTTAAGTCTCTTCTTCACACACTTTATTAGGTTTTTGAAGGCAATAATAAGATCCCCCCTTAGCTTTCTCTTCTTAAGGCTGAACAAATAAAGTTTCTTCAATGTCTTGTACAACATGTGCTCCAGCTCCTGATCTTGGCCTCCTACTGTACTCCCTCCAGTATGCCAATGTCTTTCCTGAGATGGGGAGCCCAAAGGCAGACTCATCACTCCAGATGCAATCTCACAAGTGCTAGAAGGGAATAATGACATCCCTTGACCTGCTAGATGCATTCTTGCTAATGTTGCCCATGCTGTGGTTGGCCGCCTTTGCTGCAAGGGCATGTTCCTGACTCATTCAATTTGTTGTTGAGCCCAGGTCTTTCACAGACAAGCAGCTTCCCAACCAGTCAGTTGCCAGCCTGCACTGTCACATTCAGGACCTTTCTATTTGTTCATTTATCCCGCTTGTTCAAGTCACACTGGGTAGCAGCCCTCTTCTCCAGTGTATGAGCAGCTCCTCCCAGCTTGGTGTTTTCTGCAAACTCATTGAGGGTGCACACTGTCTCTTCAGTAAAGCTGTTAACAAAGCTGCTGAATGGTACCGATCTTGTTATAGAATGCTGAGAAATACCACTAGAGGTTGACCACCAGTTGCACTTTGCACTGCTGATCGTCTGAATTCAGTTTCCTACCCACTTTATAATTCACTTATGTCCCATACCCAGCCCATAATGTCTTGGATGACAGAGTATACCATTTAAAAGTAAACTGTTTTGCAAGCAGGCAGCCTGTTGATGCACAGGATACTGTGATATCCACAAACAAAAATAAGTAGTCTCAAAATGCAATATCTTCATAGAATCATAGAATGCTTTGGGATGGAAGGGACCTTTAAAGGTCATCTAGTCCAACCCCCCTGCAATGGGCAGGGACATCTTCAACTAGATCAGGTTGCTCAGAGCCCCATCTAGCCTGTCCTTGAATGTTTCCAAGGATGAGGATTTCATCTATCAGTAACCCCAAGTCCTTCTCCTCAGGGCTGCTCTCAATCCCTTCATCCCCCAGCCTGTATTGATACCGGGGATTGCCCCGACCCAGGTGCAGGACTTTGCACTTGGCCTTGTTGAACCTCATGAGGTTCACACAGGCCCACTTCTCTAGCTTGTCCAGGTCCCTCTGAATGTCATCCCGTCCCTCAGACCTGTCAACTACAGTACTCAGCTTAGTCTCATCTGCAAACTTGCTGAGGGTGCACTCGATCACACTATGTCATTGATGAAGATATTAAACAACACTGGCCCCACTACAATGTCCTCCCACAAAGTGTTAGTATCATGATGATATCTCATGCCTCCTTTTCAGCTCTATATCAACAGTTTTGTCAAAAAATACTATACCTGTTTAGTATTCTTGTCTTCTGTTTGAGATATTGTCTGTGTCATGAGTGCTACTATGTTTTTATAACCTTCACGCTGATAGGGAACCAAAGGTAATATTGTGCTATATTAATCAAGAAAATGGATAGAGCTTTCTACAGCTTACCAATCACTTGATAAAGGAAAACAAAGAAAAAGAAAAAAAAAAGAGAGAAGATTAAATTACAGGCTGCTCTAACATTTTATACTTGCAATGAATAAATCTCAGCTTTTACTAAAATCTGTTGTGCGTTTTTTGGCAGTTGATTAGCAAGGGATTTTTTTTTTTAAGGAATGCTCTGTTTAGCTTTAATGAGAAGGGGATACATTAAAAAAATAAAGAAAAACAAATGATGCAAAAATTTTAGAATGGAGAAGCTCTCAGTAAAATATGTTTATTTCTCAAGGAGTTAAAACAGATGACTCTCCTACAGCCAAGGCAGACACAGAACGCTGTGACTTATGTGAATGTCCTTGGCAAAAGGATAAAATTATCTGCCTGTAAAGGAGATGTAGTTTAAACTAGTGATGTCAAAATCTAACTGGACACCAATGAAGCATGACCACAAAGAACAATCCATGCATATTTCTATTTACCCCAGAGTAAAAAGCAATTGCAGTTTGATTAACTGATAGCAGTCCTCACCTGGGAAATCTGAAATCACCACCTGTTGTTTTCTTTTGATGCCAGTGTGACACACTTCAGCTGATTTCAGTAGAGTATAAAACATCAGCATACCCTGGTGGGGATGCTTCCTGAGTTGCACTCGTTCCTGTTAAGCAGCCTACTTGAAATGTGGTATCTACATTTGAACAGTGGTAGCTGAATTTCTTAAAGCAAGCATCCAGCAACAAATGCAGCTACTCAGAAGCTCTGTAGTGGTTCCTAGTATTGAAGAAGTACTAGAAAGTAATTATCCTGTCAATATCTCCAATTACATTCATATGTGTGTGTGTGTGCCTCTGACTCTACTCACTTCCTACAAAAACCATGCTTTGCCATGATAGGCTTTCTTTCTGAGCTGATTCTTTTCTATCTTGTCCTCCATAACAACCTCTGTATTTATAACTAAAGGCCACAAAAAATTTATCCTTCATTTGGCATTTTTAGTCTTTTTAAATTTTTTTTTTACCTTATATAGTGTTATTTAAGTGTTATGCTGTGAAACTACTTTTATTTGGCAAGAAATTTTAGGTTTATTACAAATATTTTGCACATTTGCACTACTGCATGAGAAGCAGAAAAATAGCAGAATTTTCTTCCATGAAGAAAGGGCTGTTAAGTTAAATGATAAAATATCATGGGACTGACTGATACATGAATACATAGATTGCACAAATAGAGCCAAATTGAGAAATACAGTGTGGAGTTCATATTTCATATAAACTAAGCACTTAAAAAATCTGCAAAATTACACAGACCTAAATATGCATTTCTAAATAAGTTATTTCAATATATAGTGAAATGGAAAGTAAATCCACATCATTATTCCATTTTTTTCTTTTTATTTTGAATATACTTGTACAGTCCTTGTTGATGAGTGGATGTTAAGAAAATATTTGCATTGTTAACTTTCCAAAGTGAAGAAAGAGAACATCCTTTATACATTGTGACTTTTTGAAAAAGAAAAGGGGGCTAGACAATAGAGCTGTCCAAAATGGATGCTGCAGTACAATGCAGCTTTTATGCCACCATTCTGGTGTCTTTTCAGTTTAAAACACAGAGACACGGCAGTAAAAATCTTGGAGCAAAGACAAGCGGGCTGAGACTGTCCTCTTTCAACTGCACTCTATTAGCTGTATACTTCCCTTTGTAAATAATAGAATGATGCTTTAAACATTTACAGAGCCAAACATTAAAATTACAGCTTCACAGTCAAGGTGACAGACGGACTGGGTGGTCATATAGCAAAGATAAGAATTGCACTCCAATCTCAGTTTAAAACAAAAATAAAATAAAAAATACAATGGCAAAAATTTAAACTGATTACATATATAGTTATTTATAAGCTTTATCCTGGACCTGAGGCAATCAAGTATATCTAACCACTATAATCTAGTGGTGAATAAAGATTGATTGTGGCAAAGCAAGGTCTTTGTCAGCTTGTACTTTGTGGAATTTGCTGTATGTATGATTAATGTGTAAAAGGTCTGAGTATAGCCTTCAGGCTTCTTGCTAGCTCTTACTGCCATCTACAGATGAAGCCTATCCTTTTCCTTTTCTTTCTTTCTTTTTTTTTATTTTTGTTGCTTTGTTGTTGTTGTTTGTCTTTCCACGGGGGGCGCACCTGCCAGACAGCTTCATTCTATCGGTATTATAGCTACAGTCCTGTCCCATGAGAATGTTTTTCTAACCTCCTCTAGAGATTTAGGGCTCAACAGTAATGATCAAGGTCATGTTAGAAGCAGAGAGCACTGTTACAAATTAGCTGTCATGCTCCTGAAGTCAGGAAGAGATAGGAACATTCTTCCTGAGATGGAGAAAGCTGTGTCCCCTGAGTTTGTGTAGCATATGTAAAATTTCTTCTGAAATATCTGTCAGGTTAAATGGAATGGTATTAAAATCCACATTTCATGTTTTAAAGCAATCTGTGCACTGGGCAAATTAACAACATTCTAATAATGTAATCTTCCTATATAGGGAATAGATACTCAAATCACAGCTCTATGTACTATGATTAGAAATTACATACATTTCAATCAAAGGAATGTTTTAATGTACCAGAGGAAAGTGTTGAATTAAAACCCTGACCTGCATGATTAGTTCACAAACAAGAAATATGGTTAGAAATTTTCAGAATCCATGGAGGACATAATTTCAGAGGCTGAACACTGCAGTGGAACAAAATACAACAACAAAAAATAAAGCAGCTTCAGCAGCTATTTCTGAAGGCTTGATAGGGTGTTATGGGAGACCATCGCAATATACCATACTAGCAGCCCTGCAGAACCTCACCAGGCAGTCTCCACAAAATGCTGAAAGCTGCTCCATGAGCCACAGTTTCAAAAGTCCTTTGCTATTAGTTGCAGTAGAGTTAAAGACAATCTTAAAGGCTTTCTCTTCTTCAAGGGGTACCAGCCTCTTCAGCTCCTCAGGCAATTCACCTGCCCCATGTCCAAGAGAACTTGGCACTTTAAACCTGACAAGGTCTTTTCAAATAGTTAAGCCCTTCAAAAGCTTTTCTGAGGATACCTAATGAGCCCTTCATCAAATCTGCAAATTAAAGCCTTCTATCTGTTCATGCTAATTTCAAGGGATTGGAATCATTTGAATGTTTAGATACAATAGCACTTCAAGTGATATGTACATACCAAGTAGACAAAACTGACTGTGCTTTAACACAAAATGAAGCGTGATTTAAAAATTATTTTTGCAGTGCCTCCTTAGGAGAGTGGAAAAACTCCCAAACCAACCAAACAAAAACCCCAGCCTCTGATATTTCCTGAAATTAAACATCTCATTAAAAATATAGAACGGTGTAGTAATCACTCATGTTTTGTGAATGATCAGATATGCCTACTATAAGTCTTTCTTTTTTTCTTTTTTGCCTAGTATTTACCTCTCTTTTAGAACACTATATACATAATTTTTGTGTAAGCATTGTCCTCAAAATTGCAAGGAAAAAAAAAAGGTAAGATAAAGATCAGAAATGGTGTGATGTAGTTAGTGTATTTTTTTTTTAAATGACACATGTAGCATTTGGCCAGCAACAACTCATCCACTGTAAAGCATTCCACCTTTGTTTTACAACAGTTATCATCAAGTACTCATGTTAATCTTAACTCCATTAATCCTACTGCAGCACCTATACTTTGATGAAAGAAAGTGAGAATGAAAAAATTGTGCTTTAGGATCAAATATAGGATTCATATTACCGAACTTCAGATGAACACAGCAGTCTCCTATATATAAGAAAGTCTCCGCAGTAGTTAATGAGAAAGAAGACCTTCCAGTTTCTAACTCATTTTACTAAAAAATAGACCAGGGGGAACTCTGCCTTCCGGATGACCACTTCACTCATTCTCTGCTTTCTTTTGATTTGGATTTCCAGTTTGGTTCCAGTCTTTAAGAAAGACGGAAGTGAATGCTGAAAAACATTGGTCATGATGGTAGTGACATGACTGAGTTAAAAGACATCATTACCTGGCTTTGACCTCATTACTGCTCTTTTGCTTCTTAAGTATGCCTCCATCTCAGCAATGATCCAGTGATTCTTTAAATGTCTGCTTCAGTTTAGCCATGTGAGTAGTTCATATAAAATCAGCAAGACTGTTCATTAGAACGCAAATAAATGAATATATAAGTGGTTTCTTTTGAAAGGGGCCTGGAATGAAATCATATATTTTCTCCTTCCTAATGCACACCCAAGATTCCCAGATAATCTGGTAACAAAAATTATCTTCTTCCTGTGACCTCTCACTGTAAGTAAGAGTACTTACTCTGCAGTAAGTAATATCATTCTTATCATTCATTATTTGACAAATAGTGGTAGTCACTGCTGTGTCTGTTCTTGGAATACATCCCAAAATCATCCTATCCTGGCATGTAACTACATCACATTTAGACAAACTTTACATTCAAAGTAGCACTGAGGAAACTTTTTAAATTGTCTGGTTAAAGCTGAATGTCTAGCTTCTCTACTAAAGCCCCTAGAGGAAAATGTTAAGTTTTATCAATGCTCCCTTGAAGATGCATTGAGAAAATAATTAATTTAAAATGTGGCAGGACTACTGCTTTTCTCTTACTGAGTTACAAATCCTTAAATAATTTATAATGGAAATGCTGACACCATCTCAAATACAGTGGCATGAACATGCTGCTATAAAAATTAAGATCCTGTTAACTTTTAAATTCAATACATTTGCCAAGGTTGTAAACTACTTTCATTTTTTACCACACAGCTAACAATATTAATGAGGGGTTATTATTCTTACAGGTTATAGGCAAGTTATTTGCATTTTGTATGCACAAATAGTAAGACGAAACGTTCCAAATCAGATGCATGTCCCTGACAGACCAAAGCAAAATACTTCTTGCATGTATCACTTCAACTGCATCAGAACTGGAAATTCTTAGAAAAATATTCCTTTTGGTACTATTGGTGGTGTTTTTATTCACCATCTTATTTATACCTGTGGAAAACTGAAAGTAGGACACAAAGGGAAGAGGAAAAAATGGGTAGAAGTGTCTCTAAAGTTTCTAAATGTAGACAAAATCCTTTGAGGGACAATTATCCAGACCATCTACACTATATAAAGTCTCTTTGAGTTTAAAGTTTTCAAAATTGCCTAGAACATATTTAATTTATTTACAATAATTGTTGTACTTTGCAGGACAATTTATATTTATATCCCCACTCGGATGGGGGAGAGAATTGGAAGGGTGAAAATCAGAAAACTCGTGGGTTGAGATAATAACAGGTTAATAATTGAAGTAAAATGAAATAGAATAGTAGTAGTAATAATAATATAATAATATAATAATATAATAATATAATAATATAATAATATAATATAATAATATATAAAGCAAGTGATACACGATACAATTGCTCACCACCCGCCGACCAATGCCCAGCACATCCCCAAGCAGCGATCGCTGCCCCCCAGCCAACTCCCCCCAGTTTATATACTGAGCATGATGTCGTATGGTATGGAATAGCGCTTTGGCCAGTCTGGGTCAGCTGTCCTGGCTGTGCCCCCTCCCAGCTTCTTGTGCACGTGGCAGAGCATGGGAAGCTGAAAAAGTCCTTGACTAGTGTAAGCACTACTTAGCAACAACTAAAACATCAGTGTGTTATCAACATTATTCTCATACTAAATCCAAAACATAGCACTATACCAGCTACTAGGAAGAAAAACCAACTCTATCCCAGCTGAAAACAGGACAGTTTGGTTAGCCTTTTTCTTTCCTTTTTTTTTAATGCTAATAGATATATCATGCCTAAATGCCTGGGAGGCAAGGATGTGTCAGGAATCCTTAGAATACGGTGGTGGATTAGCCTTAGCTAACAACCAAATGCCCACCCAGTTGCTTGCTCACACCTTCCCTTAGCAGGACAGGGGAAGAAAATAGGACAAACAAGAAGGAAGAGCTCATGGGTTGAGATAAAGACAGGGAGATTGCTTCCGATTACCATTGCAGGCAAAATAGACTCAACTTGGGGAAAATTAATTTAATTTATTGCCAATTAAAAGAAAAATGTAATTACTAATTTAGGCAGTGGAAAACAAAAAAGGCAAAATTAAAACAACACCTTTCCTCCTCCCTTTCCTAACATCAACTTCATTCCTTCTCTCCTGCTTCCTCTGTCCTTGCCCTGAGCGTTGCAGGGCAGATAGGGAATGGGGGGTGTAGTCAGTTCATAACAGCTCCTCTCTGTCACTCCTTCCTCCTCTCATTTTTCCCCTGCTGCAGTGTGGGTTCTCCACAAGCTTCAGTCCTTCAGGAAAAAAAAAATATCTGCCCCATCATGGGTTTTCACACAGGCTGCAGATCCTGTTACGAAAAATCTGCTCTAGCATGGGCTTTCCATGGGCTGCAGGGAGTATCTCCTGTGCCATGGAGCACCTCCTCTTTCTTCCCGTCTGACCTTGGTGTTCCCTCTGCCACCCCTGCAGACCAAAACCTTCCCATGTACACCCAATACAAATAGTAAATAAGTATTTAGTTGTTTAGCTTAGTAAAGATGTGAATGACACCTTTTCTCACTCAAATCCAATTTCTGCTTATGCCGAAGCCTTTCATTCCAGCATGTAAAACCATGTGTTATCTCTCAACAGCCTAAAAAAAATAATGAAAATATTTAAAGTTACAGATGGTGTCTTTGTTATCTAATGTTCAGCCTCCTAACTGTTGTTTGGGTAACTTTTTTTTGATGATCCAGCAGACAAGTTCTGATGAATACTGTGAGGGTGATTAAACAAGTTATTGTTCCTGGCTGTCAGGCCTACAGAGTCTCCTGAAGTTACTACTTCTGATGGAGGGTTAATAAAAAAGTTTTGTGAGTCTGCACCTCAGTCCCATCAGGTCATGCTCCAGATTTGTAGTTGTAGCTGATGGAGTTAATTCTACACAACATCCTTTGAACTGAAATGTATGATAGAGGGATTATATCTCCCATTGTGTTATCTCTGCTGTGTGGATAATAGCACTAAGACTTGTTCATATTTGTTTAGGTAATTTTACAGTGTCTATCTTGCAACAATGATTTAAAAGCTAATGGACATCTAAATATTTCATACAAAGAAAATATTGTCTCAAAAATTCTCTGCAGCTTTCCAGATGTCTCACTAGGAAAATTGACCATAACACTCTTAAGTATTTGTCTTATTAGTACCTTGTCAACACCTAAATATTCATACAATTTATGTCATATAGCTAGAAGATACAGAGCGTGCATTTATTACTTAGATAAAGAGTACCATATACAGTCTAATAACATATCTTGCAGGTCAAAATAAGGTTTGAGCATACACTGGGAAATTCCGTCATCTAGACAAACCTACAGAAACTTCCTAAGCCAGCTTGATCCCTCTTTGGAGAACCAATTTCTCTATGTGAACTGTGAAAGGAGACTGTGATCACAATAATAAGGATAATGAGTGTGTAAAGCTGGGTGGGGTGAATCTGTGACTATATGACTCTTCTCAAATCTCTCAGAAAGCTTGTGGCTGAACTTGGATTTGGTTTAGTTAATGCAACTGTAATTAAGTCATATTCCTACAGAGTATGGAGGTATTGTTGACAGCTGAGCATCACTGGAAATTGCACTTGGTTTTTGTGTCTGTAGGTAAGCATTGCCTCCTCCCTCTATACAGAAGGAAATCTAGAGCTATAAGTATAAGGCTTTGAGCCAAAACTTTATGAAGTATCCACAGAACTAAATTTCTCTCTTTTGTGATACTTTTAATTCATGCAATCAGTGAAGAAACATGGAAAAAAAAAAGAGAGGAAAAAGTTAAAAAGTTAGACCCTTTTGTTTTCTGAAATATTTGGTGTTTAAGCTGAAAATGTTAGACAAAGCTATAGTGAGACCACCTGCTCAGTGGGCTGGGAGAAGGTTGGAGTAGGGAGGTAGACTATTCAGTTAACTATGTCACAAACAGCAAGCAACTAGGATAAGTGACAACAAAAAAGTGGGGCATAATAGTATCGAGGTGTGTTGTTGCTGGTGGGGAATAAAGTAATGAAAGGGGACTGATATCAAATATTAAAGCCAGGAATACATAATACTAGAAAGGATGGTGCACTAAACATTTGCAATGGTATTAAGTGAAAGCCCTGTTGGCATTTATCATTTTCTCACAACAGCTTTTCTTTGTCAATCATTATATTTAAAGGTCTTTAATGACGTGACTTAATCAAACTAACAACAGCAACATTGTGAAGAGCTTCCTACTTATAGATTATATAATTGTATAACAGGATGACAATTTCATCATCCTTATGAATAAATGACACTAATAGGTATTTCACAGGACTACTCTAAACAAGGAGTACATGACATGGTGCTTTAAAATTTAGCAGTGGTAGACATCCCTTTTAAATAAAAAGGAATTAGAATTGCATGAAAATGAATTAGCATTATCAATTATATTCTTATTTCAATGCATGTTAGAGAAAAAGGTAATATCTAGACAGTGCAGTTGCTGTATTGGCAAATACAGAAATCATTACACACTCAAAAATAGTTCACAAATGGTATTAAACATTAGAAAAAGAACTGATTTTAAAAGTCTGAGCGGAAAGATTTGTTCTTGGAAAATGTTGATTGGATTAAAACACTGTTTTGCAAGAACATATCTATTTCATCAAATTTGTTTATAATGAATTACTCAACTACTTTGCCTAATAAAAACAAACTGTCTTTTGAATGCCTTTTTTAAAATATAAAACTGTCAAAATGAAGTATTTTAACAGCTTTATACCCGTATTACCCTCCATTGTAAAGGTTTATCCAAAAAGAGAGCAGATGTTTTATAAAAAAATAATTAAATACTGTTAGCTTTTGTTTGAAATTGTAATAGCCTGAAATATTTGTCTGCTAAACTTGCAAATAACATATATGCTAGCAGAAATATCAGGGTTAGTCCAATCCCAAGAATTCCATTTATTTTTAAGCAATAGTATTCCTAACAAAATTTTTTCTATGTTCTTGAATGCTAAAGCAGAAATGCACACCTTCTGTGAGTCTATGAATGGATGGCAGGTTTAAAATATATCTTAATCTGCAAAATATCTTATTTCTCTGAAAGTTAAGTTTTAAGCAGTTGTACAGCACATAAGGATGTTAAGGGGGTTGTTTCCTTGTTTGTTTTTCAAAAATGGAATACTAAAATCAAGAACTGAAACAATTTTCCCAAAGCATAGGAATTTTTGGATGTATGCAATGTCAGACAATTTCAACAAGCTTGGGGAAATCATGCCTTTTCCTCAGAAGCCTTTCCCTTAATAATGCTGTCTATAGTTTTCAAAAAAGGCCTGCTTTCAGAAGATTTTCAATAAACAGATTAATTTGTGTTTTAGCTCTAATTTCTTGTCATTTAGAAAATATGGACTGCAGATTCACCATGAAGACTGATTTCCTGGAAAAATATTGGTTTTGAATGCATAAAGAATCTACCTCTAAATGTAGTTAATTCTTAAAAAATATATGGAACTTCAAAAATTGTAGTTCAGGCTAATGCTACACTCCGTTCTGCAAGGGGGAACATTAATCTTTTGAGGAATAATTTACCATAAAGAATGGAATAATATGACAATAGCACATTTTATCTTAATTTTTTTTTTTTTGCATATTCTCTTCATCTATCCTACAGTGTCGTTATAAATTGTAGTCACAGTATCTGCTCTATTGCTTATTTGTAAAAAAGTTCAAAAGAACAAGTTAACTGTAAACGGTTTTTTTTTGGCTACTAGGTGATGAAAATACAGACTGTAGGGGAAATGGAATGAATTAATTACAGAAAAGGCTGCAATGGTAAAACCTTTATGGATGTATGCCAACAAATTTTGCTCTAGGAGCAACTATATTCTCAATTGCCGTTGTCTTGCTACTCTATTGGTTAATCACAATAAATATAAGCTATGTCATCAAACAGAAGACATTAACAATGCAAGTTGTACCTAACTCTGCTTGAAGAACTACATCAGCCCTCACACAGATTTAACTCACAGTTCACAATATGTTAAATCATTTTTTATTGAAAATATTTTGAGATGCATGAAATTCTCACCCAATAAGTTATAAAGATAGCAACCCAAGTTAACTAATGATTAAACATTGAAAGGTATTCATTAAACAGTCAGTTACATATCAGCTTTATCTTGAAAAGTTTAATCTATAATGTACTGTTAGAAAAATATCAATCCAGGTAATGTCTTTGTTTCTGTATAGTGTATGATCCAGTGTTATCTTCTTCCTCCCCCTAAGATTCTGAACAACTCCTCTCTCCCCTGCTACTTTCCAGTTCTCTTGTGGTTTTCTTACCCAAAGGGTTCAATATTTCAAAAGAATTATCAAATACAGTAAAATAGTGATTATGTCTCCCTGTTTTAGTTTGTACTGACATTTTAATGTGAAGGTGACAAAATTAGAACTTTCAAAATAATGCACCAGAATGAAGTACTCCATCTGTAAAATTAAAATTTTTCTTCAATAGTACACAAACCCACTATTTCTGTTGACATCCTACTTCATTGGCAAAAGCTTCTCAGTCTCAAAACAAACTATGTTTTATTTGCCTTCTCTTGTGATAAAATAGAGATAATTCGCTTAGAAAGTGAGGTGGAGCTTAACTTCCCACAGTGGAATTTCCAAGTGGCTGAGTTCCAGACCATTTATGATGAAACAACTCCAGAAGAAAAATTATTCACAGGGATAAGTCATCCGAGGATGAATATGGTCTGAACTAAAAACAATTATATGTTGATACAACAAACAAATACAGCAGAGGGACAAGGTCAAGATTGACTAAATCAAATTATTACAAAAACAAATTATAAGAAAATAAGCAGGCTTTGGAGATTATTTTGCTGTATATATAATGAGAGAGAGAGAGCAGGATCAGTTGTATCAGAAGTCTCTCATATCCATCTGCTTTGCCAAAACATCTGCAGCATATTTTAAATTTTATTGTCCATGGTTAGACAGGAGACACTTGAAATAGTGGCTCATACAGAAAATACCAAGGGAAATTTTTCAATAGGAGTGGCTGATACCACTATAATAAATCAACAGAACAGTTTACTCAACACTTCATTTGTTGAGAAAGAGAATCAAGCACACAATTTTCCTCTTTCTGTCAGTGAGAATAAATATCCCACCTATTTCCTGAGCATTTCAAGAAGTGCCAGACACCTGTATTGCTAAGATCCAACATTAATCATTTCACCACCTGTGTGTCTTCCCATTTACAGCGTCTTCCTTCTTTCAGTTCCAATCACTACTACCATTTCCTACAACAGGGAGCAAGCAGTTGGCCTGACAGTATTCTGTTTCTCATGTAATTAGCAAAATATTTGAATTTTTAAATTATTTATCATTTATACCTTGGTCCATTCTTCTCACATCTCTGGCAATCTGTTGCTTGCACCAGAGACTTTTTTTTTTTTTCTTATGGATTAATAATAAAGGGATTTTTAGGAATGTTGCTAAAGGAATTTTTATGAATATAGATTATCAATAGTGTGCTCCTTTTTTCCTTAAGGCCACTCTCTGCTTCATTGTTATAAAATGATGTCTAATAGATAGAATGGAAAAAAAAGTTGATCTTCATCGTTTCACATCCTAAGTAATTGTAACCTTTCTGCCAAGACTTGATTGGCAGCAATGAGGACAATGTTCATGTAATTTGGATAGCTGATAAAGAATTGGTTCAAGACTCCACCCAGAGACATCAGAGGATTAAGCTATACCTTGCAATGCTCAGTTTTCTCCTATTGCAAACAGAAGTCATTTCTATAAGTAAACAATATTTAACAGAGGAGAGAAAGAAAAAGATTAAAAGGTGGACAGACAAGGTAATAGAACATATTTAATTCCTAAAATATAACTATTATTAACAGTCTTCTCCTTTGGTGAGGCAATTCTGAGGCCAGCTGCTTGCTTGCTTTCTCCTGCACTGACACTTGACTTACATATTGTGGTTGTCAAGTTTTGTTACAGTAGCCATGGATTTTGTCTTGTGTGCTGCTCTCCCTTTGCTACCCATTCCCATGCTACAGCTCTGCCAGCAGATTCTGTTACCTCCGGCTCTCAGGCAGAGTACATGTAGCACAGACCACTGGCAGTCCTGCATAACAGAAATTCTTAAATATCTTCTCACACTTCACAGGTTATTCATGACTTTTTGGCAAAGTCTCCTGAGTTTCTTCAGATTAAAACTTTTACACTCTAGCTCTAGAAGCTATTGCCTAGGATTGGAGAGACTGCTCACCCAAGGCACAGATAGGAACAGTTAGTTGGAACAGACTGCTATGCACTCTGATCTTCATAAAATATACATATTTTTATGAGGGAAATGCTTCTCAAACATAATAAAACAAAATGTGATCCTATCAATTGCCATATTTTAATTATCTTGCCTTTCTCTACTAGACTTACATAAGGCTGCAAATGAATCACAATATCATATCTAAACATAACTCTCAGATTGCAATCCTGAGCAGTATATTCCATGAAAAGCTGTAGCAATGTGTGAATTTTGCCAAGAGCACAGATCAGTAGGAGGCATTTATTATATTCTGTACAAAATGAGATGACAGCCAAAAGTAAGACAGTATTTGAAATCGTGAGAGGAACAGCTGGAGTGCTTTTGTTCATCTTAACAGTACTGATGGATCTACGATATCATTTGGGCTTACTGTACCTACAGGCTTTCTCAAAGAACTTGCATAGCCTTGGTACTTACACAGTAGCAGCTTAGCTTGCTAATTCCTGTAACATTGTTTAACTACATACTGGATGAATTTAGAAAGAGGTCTGCAGTTCGAAATCACTCAAAACTAGCTGAGCAATTAACTAGATTTTCTTTTATGTGTGAGGGAACAGAATATGAAACTTTGTTAGTGCCTTGCTTTCACAGAGGGATTAAGGATGTAATTCACTGTGTTGTATTAATGAAGACTCAATGTACATCAGAGGACTGCATAAAAATAAAGGGAACCTTTTAAAATGCCACAATTACATATAATGATATAGGTTGATGAGAAAGCTGTAAAAGAAAGGCAACAGGGGTAGTAGTATTGACAGTGCTTCTGAATGTCTCAGGCAGAGATAGAAACAACCAAGAATATTGATTCAAAATCAGAACATCCATTGATTCTATCTCCAGTTTCTGTATCTAGATTGTTCTTAATAAGTACAAAGAGTGTAACTCTGAAAGTCAATGTACCAAAAATTAGGTCTTTTGAAAAAATAATGAGAGAAAGACTTATTCTCTTTCTCATGCATTTGGGGATTCTCAGGAAAGGAAAAATGGAAGATGGAGGATTGAAAATTCCAGTGGAAGTGAAAAGAGGATGGCTTAGCTTCCTTGGGTCTCTCATCTTCATTTGTGTACCATTAGGCTTACTGTGTTGTCTTGACCTTAGTTGATGATTGGGAACAACACAAAACTGCTCATCTAACCATAAGAATCGGACTAAGAAACATTGAGTTCCACTGTTTTGTTCCCTTACATGTATGTGTTCCCCCCCATCTCTTCTAGCCCCTTTTCACCAGCTTGTGAGACTCTACTGAAAAATGAGATGAAATGGCCCAACCAGTTTTTACTCAGACCCAGGAAGATCAGCTGTATCATATCACAAACTGGGGAAATGAGCCAGAGACCATCTGATGTACTACCTGACAGATCAAGGATTGTCATCAGCAATTGTTTTATATCAGTGATGTTTTCCTCACTCATATCATCCTACTCTTCTTTTAAGTTTTGTGCCTATGTACATTGCATTAAAAACAGGGGAGAAAAGGTGACTATAGAGCTAATTATTTTCTCCTTACTATGCAGAGAATATGTGCTTTTAGTTGTGATTTTTTTTTATTTAGTATTTATTACTTTGTGTAATATAGTGGATAATTGTCCAGTTGTTAATAATTTACAGGTATGTTTGTCATATTGTTCTGTGAGATGTATTCAAAAGCACAAAACTTGAATATTTGTTTAATGTTGAGCCACTGTATGGTGACATCTTTGACCCTTTGTCTTTTTGAACACATTTTCTCTCCTTAAATAAACACAACCCCATTTAATCTCATAAGTATGTCGATCACTAAGTGAATGTCTGACCCAGGCTTCACCTAATTCATCACTTTCAAGGCAAAAGAGATCGCTGTTAACATCTAGTCTGACTGCCTCCACTTAATCACTTTGTTTCACATTCTAGCAGTAGCTTATTCCCCTGCTCTTGCTTCATTCTCATCCCTCCTGAGAATCACCTGATTTTTTTTCCTCAATGAGCTTTCAAGGATTTCAGTAACCTCAGGCCTCCACACATTACTTAGAAGACTTGTTCATCTTGCTATAACACAAACCAAGTCTCAGTGCTACCGTTGGTCCGTTCCACCTGGTGTAGACTGAAATAGTCACCCTCTGAATAGCAAAACTGCATGGGAAAAATCACAGATTTTCATTTTGTAAATTGTCTCTGTCATAAGAAACCATTTCCTCTGAATTAGCTTATCTTCACCAGAGCCAAAATCTGCAGTCTTACAGAGTTTCTACTAAGATGTTTGTGGTGGTTTTGTTAGAATCTTAAGGAAAGGCTATTCATCACAAATTTATTTCTTATATTTTTCTCAGAAACAAATCTAACAGCAAATATAAAGAATAATAGCCATATTGTCTTACCATGTATAGAATCATAGAATCATAGAATTGTTAAGGTTGGAAAAGACCCTTAAGATCATCAAGTCCAACCGTTAACCTACCGCCGCCAAGTCCACCACTAAACCATGTCCTCATGTAGTCTTAATGAAAAAGATATTGCATTTGCAATTGCATTAATTGCATGTTAAAATAATCTGGCTCTTGACTTCATTGTTTCCTCATCAGATTTTTTTTTTTTTAAAGTGCTGTAGGTTAAAAATATTTTTACTGCAATAAAAATGAACTTTTCCAGGAACAATTCAGTAGGCTATCTTTATTATGTTGCTTGTTTTGTACAGATGACAATGAAATGTAATTTTCATTTACTAAAACTGATTTTAAAGGATTGTATTTTCTTATTTTAAATTAAAAAAAAAATTTCAATCTTATTTTATGTTCTAATTCTTCAACTTCAATGACTTTATATATAGAGTTATATATTTAATTATTATGTATTGTTGTCCTGGTTTCAGCTGGGATAAAGTTAATTTTCTTCTTAGTAGCTGGGATAATGCTGTGTTTTGGATTCAGTATGAGAATAATGTTGTTAATTAATTAATTTAAGTTTAAGTATTTATTGACATTAAATAATTCAGCATGTTGTCTTAAAAGTGTAGGAAAATTTTCAATGAGTTATTGCAAAAATGGTACCATATAAAAAATAATGACATCCTTTCTATTTAAAGAGGAAATGAAGGATACTGTACAATGTTCATGAAAACTGGTTATGATAAAACACACATAGAAAAACTACCACTCCACAGATTAATTAAATGTCATTTCCATTAAAGTAATCTGTTCTCTCAAAGGCTCAGATTTTGATGATTTTCAGATTTTTCTTTACAGTTTGTCATTATAAAATTCGATTGGATTTTTTAAGTCTACCATTCCTTGATTCATATGATAATTTGATTATTAAAATTCAGTAGAATTAAAAAAAAAAAAAGCCACCAAAACCCCAGCATTCAAAGTATCTATTCTGTTACGCAGAAGGAAATGTCAACATTTCCCCAAAAAGTATCCTTTTTTTAGGTTTAGTTTTTGCTCTGCTAGCAGTGCTTCTGCTGATTGTGATGAAGTTTTGTATAATAACCACTACAAGCACCTGAAGGAAGCTACAGCTGTTTTCAAGAGTAGCAAAGGTCTCAGGTCTTCCTGCATACCATTAAGCTGTCACTCATGATCAGTTTTTAGAGGCGCATTATTTACCTAACAGCCATTTCTGATAGAACTAAGGTTTTAACAAGTCACATTTCTGTAGTTGCAACCAAACCAGGTAGAAGGTGGCTCTTGTTGCCCTGTGACACCTGCTTTTCGCCCCTTTTTTGCACAAGGTTATCCTCACATACGCTATTTAAAATCTTCTACTGTGTACCTATTTTATACCTGGTTCTGTCAAAAACTCTGCTATTGGTAGTATTCTGTTTAACCCAGATCATCTTGGAAATGCAAAATTTGAGGTATACAGTTAACATAGCAGATCTCAGAAGACAGTGATTAATAACTGGGTGCAAGCAGAGGTCAATACTATTTTATTCTGGCACAGCAGAAGCCACAGCAATATAACTGATTGCAGTCTAAATTTAAGTCAAGAAAGAGATCCAGATTGCTTGTTTGCTTCTTGGGGGTTTGTTGTTTTTTTTTTTTTTTTTCCACAGCTAAGGAACACAAAAGGGAGGCTAAGCAATGGGAGTCTGAATACCTCAAAGCTTGCTTTATAAGATGTCTGCATTATCCATATAAAACCACTGAAACAACACCACTGAAGTTATGGGAGGGTCTTGTACAGCACAAAGCTCAAATTTGAACCCAATACAAGAAATCATGATAGATACGCCACTGAAAAAAAGTGTGAACACATTCCTGATAAAGTAGAAATTCAGTAAAAATCTTATTCTAAGCAAGTTAAAGAGAGGAAAAATTACTGAAACTTTTTTTATCACTTTATTCCATTTACAGTCTCATTCAGATGGAGAATTGCCTGGGAAAATCTCTGCCCCTCTCTTGTTGAGCTGGTTGCTGTACAAATAAGACAGGAGCAGGAAGGAATGCCACTGCAGTGAAATCCTCTAAACTCTTTAACCCAACTTGTTGCTGTCCTGGATTGATTACTTACTCTCTGAATGGTTAATTCCTGTCTAATCAGGCAATCAAACTGGAAGTTCACCTTCTTTTGCTAATATCTAACCAAGCATGTTTTTCAGTCCTGATTATGAGATTTTTTGTACTGAAGAAATCACTAAGGACTGATAAGTTTTGAAGATGAAAGGAAGAAAGGTTTAGAGATCCTATAATAGAAATACATACAGATACAATTAAAATCTGGTGACATTAAAATGGCAGTGCCCAAAGAGATTTTTTTTTAATTTCCCCACTCTTCAGCAGGTAAATCTTGTAAGAAGCAGGTCAGGGGTTTTTTTTGATTGTATTATAGCATCATCTTCACCTGCATTGAGGTTCACTTGCATCCTTAGCCACGAATAGTAATTAACACATTCCACACCCAAGACAAATGAAACATTTAATGAAATCTAACATAGTTCCAGAGCAAGACACTTCAGAATCACTTAAAAAAAAAACAAAAAAAACCCACAAAAAAAAAAAAAAACAACAACACAAAAACCCTCTGTCATTTCATAAGTTCAAGGTGATGAAAGATTCTTAGGAAGCCATTGGACTGTTGCTGGCTTACTTCCCTTAGAACCTTAGGTACCTGAAGGTTGGTAAACCTTTCCAGAAATATTGTGGTCTCAGGACACCATGCCTGAGTGTAAAATTCCCTCTTCTGAAGAAAAAAAAAAAAAAAGTATATATTAGTAAAGAACTCTTCCCAAAGACATGTAATGCATTTCAGTCACCTATCAGCTAATCACCTAGATTCCATCTGAAACTGTGTTAATTGAAGACGTCTTCAGAGAAATCTCATCAACTTACCAACTTTCCAGTGCAATATTAATATGTTGACTATAGAAGGATCCTATATGGCAGCCTAGAACTACTGTGGACTAGATGGTTAATTTTTCAGAGTTTAAGTTAGGTGCATTGCACTTATCACTTTCGATTCTTCCAGAGTCAGGTATTGAAGCTCATCAAGTAGACTAAAATACAGGTGGCATTGATGGATGTGGATAGCCTTTTCCTTTTTATAGGTGGGAGACAGCCAGCTTATGTTCTCATAGATGTCTTCAGCATCAAATAATCCCTGAATACCAGGGGAAACTCCTGTCTCCTTTCAAAAACACATGTGAGGCTGTGAGAAAGTGAATCTCTTTCAGAATCTTCATAATGATCCGGCAAGTATAAATTCTCCTTTACATAAAAATAAATTGTTCATTCATTTTTTCATCCTTTTACTTCCATCTCTAGCAGCTCTTTGGGAGACCTGACAAAAGCAATGTCATCTGTACAGAATTAGGAATAAAAATAAAATTCAGAACAATGCCTATTTAAGACAAAAAAACTTGCATTGAAAAATCCCTTTCTTTGAGTTGGTGACAGAAACAATGCATTAATTCACTGTGTCTTTTTAGTAGCCATTATATTCTATTTGATGAAAAATAAATATTTCAGATGCAATGTATTTGTGCTATATCATTTTTGACCAGAAGTTAAAATAATGAAGAAAAATTCTCCAGCCTATTTCTGCTTGATGCTGGTAAGTACATTCTCTCTTTCTCTTCCTTTAAACTTGGCAGTAAGCAATTGCACTTGCCCATAGTTCAGAAAGAATGGCAAAAAGCCAAGGGATTTGGCTTCTTTATCTTTCTTATATTTATTCTTGGCTCAGTATTATAAACAAATTGAGAGTTCCCTACCACAAGCTATTTATTTCCCATGAAAATAAAGCTTACAGCCATGGAAGCCTGATGATAAATCCTAAACATAAAGATCCAAGTGTCCATACCTTTGGGCTACTAGTAAGAAGAAGATAATTCTAATTGGTTACAGTTTAGTAAAAAAAAAAAAAAAATTCAAGTGGAAATAAAAGGGGAAAAAAATCTTACTCTAGACCAAATAAGACTTTATTTTAGAGCACAGCGTAGAGGCATGAATTTATACAGGTCTCTTCTTGCTTCCGAAACAAACAAACAAACCAACAAACAATCCCAAAACCTGGATGTATGAAAAGCAGCCTCAGTTCAAAGCTTACTTAGTTTTCAAATTTTATATGAAGTGAGAAACAGTTTTCCAGCTATCCCAGGAGAAACAGTTTGGCATATAACTTGAAGAAAGGATGACTGATGCATGATTAAAGTACCAGACTGACTTTAGATACAGGGTTTAGCTTGGGTCTACCATACCTCCCATCTATACTGTAGCGAAGATTTGGAAAAGTGTTGGTACAGCTCATACTGCATCTACACTCATACATGTATTTATAAGGAGACATTGAATAGACTTGATCAGAATGTGACCTTTTCTAATAACTTGGGGGGGGGGGAATTGGTTTTGTTTGGTTTGGTTTTTTTTTGTTATTATATGGTTTATTATTTTTATTTGGTTATTATATGGTTTCATCTCTTTCTTGAAGAAAAAATATTCAAGATTTGTTTCATTTAAAATGATGAAAACACTGACTAAAACTGATGGTTTAGGTGCCTTAGATATGGAAATTGGTCTTGAGATATGAAAGTGTTAGACTTTTTTCAATGAAACAGTATTTAATCTAAAATACAAACTTATTAAATTGAAAGGTTTTTAAGTAGCAAATATTTGAAACTTCTTCATGTACAATATGGGCAATATTTCTATTCAAACAGAGGGGAAAGAGTATCCTCAGCATTTGGAATAGATTGTATGGGATCAAAAAAAGTAAACTTCAAATACACACCTGCTTGGCTGAGACTGAGGGGCATGAAGCAAACTTTTTCTTTTTCCCAGGTGGGTGCCATGACCTGCGTGATGGCTCTGTTTTTCCAAATAAAATCTTGAAAGTTGTGACATCCATCTTCATGCACAGTAGGGAATTGTTGCAGGGTGAAAAAACTTTTTCGTGCTCAATTCTACTTGTGCCTTTTTGAGATGGCAGGTTTATTTCAGGGTATAGGAACACTGAGCTTTTTAAAGTCAGATTCCTTTAGAATATCTTGGTCCAACCACCCCAAAGCAGTAGTCCAGACCAGAAAAAACAGGTTTGAAAATGTGAAAATGTTATGACATTTCCAAATGTCAACAGGAGCTTAATTCAAGGAATCAACAAAGGCTCTTGATTTATCCAAGTTGATTCACTCATTTTTAGTCGAAATAGCCATAGTATCTGAAAATGTTATGTTGTCTCACATCAACTTAAAAAAAGAATTTTAAAAAAATGTTTGAACTCTTAGTATTATTTTAATTTCTTGGAGAGCTATTTCTGAATTTACTATAAAATCAATACAGCAAAATCTTTAGTAAACACATTCTGTTTGTTCTAGACAATAAAAGAATGAGTACATCTTTGTTTATGTACAAGGTTGGGAGTATCAACATATAGCATACAATAAACAATTCCCATAACAGCCCTCTACCTCATTATAATGTCCTCCTCAAAGTTTTGTAGTTCCTTGGTGAAAACCATGTGATGTTAACATTGGATCTAGCTATTAATCTTTAATAGTACACTTCTTAGTATCCATAACCCTTAAAAAATAATCTAAGCAATAAACACCTACAGATAAAATATAGCATAGATGTATCTCTATTAAGGAAATTTGAATTACATTGCACTCTTTAAGGTACTACTGAGTAAAGAACCTTTAAATCAATATTGTTCTTATTACTGTTAGGTTTAGTGTTTTCATTACAGTACCACACAATGGCTCACATCATTGATGTTCCATTGTGCTAGGTACTGTGCCATGAGTCAACGGAGAGAGCGAAAATGCAGTAATAACAAAATATGAGTTTCTTTAATGTAATTTTTCCCTTACTGGTATAGATACTAATTTCTTTTTAATATGTACAAGAATGAATCTTTTTTTTTTTCCTTATTATCTGTAGGTGAAATTGAGACTTTCCAGGAAAGCTGTTATATTGGGGTAATATAATGAGACAAAAAAAAAAAAAAAAAAAAAAGAAGAGAGACCTATAATCTAAACTAGGGAACCTTGGAGCATTGGGTCAAAATACATTTCCTAGCTGAAGCTTGCATTCATTTCAAGTAAAAAGCTAAAAGGAAAGCTTCCCAGCTTTTCTTTTCCCCTCATTATGCACAGAATGTTTTTCAGTGTAAGAAAATCCTGTTATAGAGACTGTAGGGCGATCACTGTACCATCTAGCCATCTTCCCATATGGGGAAATCCAGATCAGGGTACTGTTTAATTCCATGTAAAACATTCATTATGATCCAAGCAAGTGGGGTTAGCTACTTTAAAAAGTCTGATAATCAAGAAATAGAAATATACGTATACTTCAATGGTAGAGGGAAATATATCATGCCAGATCCAACAACTCAAGAGAGATGAGGCTGCCACACTTCCATGTCCCCCAGTCCAACCAGTAGTGAAGGTGAAGATGTATTCCCAGCAGGCACAGGCACACAGCGCATACATGTACACCACACATATGCACATATGCACATATATACATCACTAGCTGCACAGACCACAGACAGACACTCCGAGCACTCATGTGAACACAGACAGCACCAACAGCCTCATCTTGCTCCCCTCTCTTGCTGAGCAGGATGGAGGTCCAATAGTGAGAATGTATAAATATATATATATATATGTATATATGCACAAGTGAGTCCCTCCAGTTGCACTCAAACACTCTGCCCAGTAGCTGCGCCCTGGATCCCAGCCTCCCCAGTTGCTGGCATTCAGACATATGAGCCCTAGAGGCTGCAGCCCCACTCCACTTGCTGGTACAGACCTTCACTCATGCACGCAGACACACACACAAAGAGTTAGCCAGGACTCCCTTGGTACCATAGCTGCCCTCCTATGCTCTCACCCATAGGAATACACAGGCTCTCTCACACCCTTGGAGACTCACTTCCCCTCCTTGCTCCCAGGCCTCTTTGTCCATTCATGAGTCAATCTACCTTGATATTTGCTAGCAATCACACACTCGCTCACACACTCAGACTCCTTCTAACCGTTGGTGCCAGAAACACACGGGCTCCTGTGACTCAGACTGATGTTATATTATTAAACCTATTCAAATTTATCTATAGAAATCCAAAATCAATGGGAAAAAATCCTTATTAATGCAGTCAGCAAATGTTATGGAATGAATACGGTAAAACAAGCTGTATGCTTTGATATTAGAGAGCATCCTCTTTGTCACCCTTTTGTTCAAATGAGATGCAGACTAACTTCTTTAAAGTGTCAGGTATTTTTACAAGATTTCATGTAAGACTGCAGTCGTTCCAGTGTTTGTTTGTTTGTTTTTATTTTCTTTTTTTTTGTGTGTTTGGAAATGGATTGAACATAGAAAAAATTGAATGAGCACTTCCTCTAAACTGGGAATTTTCTCTGTAAATATAATTATATTATCCTCTGTCACAGATTGCAGAAAAGCAAAATTTGAAAACCAAGACTATGAACAGAAGATATCTTTTACACTGAAGAATGGATAGCTTTTGTAAGGATCAGTGGATCCAGACCTAGTCTGATTCTGGAATAAGGAACATTAAGAGGACAACGAGGCTGTCAGTGCTAGGCAGGCTGGATTTTGCTTAGTAGTCATCTCTACACAATAATTTCAGACAAGAGAGTATAATAATAAAATGACTCATACTTGTTTCATTTATTTGTGCAAAGACTGAACTGCTAACTTTACCTCATTAGTTAAAGGAAATAGTATAATTTGGCTTTTCTTAACAGTGATTTCAAAATTAAAGTTAATAAATGTTACTAATTCTAAAAAAAAAACACACAAAAAGAACTTGATGTAAGAAAGAACAAACTTGCTTTAAAGTCAGTGACAAAAATACATTAAATGCAAATCTTAGCTCAGTATTTTAATTGTCTTTTAATTCAGAAGACCAAAAAGACACGAAAAAAGTACCAAAAAAACCCCAACTGATGTTAGAAAGCATGTGAAACATGCTTATTCTCTTCTTTTATAACAAAACTAATAATAAATGGCAATTGTAAAATAATTTATTATAACATTGCATCCTATTGAGCAAAATATTTTAAATTTTTTAAAGTATATCTTATGGTCAATAATAAAAAAACCCCAAGTGGTTACTTTTTCCCATAGAACATCTGAAACAATTTTGAAAACTTCTACAATAAAGACTAAACATTTAATATAGTTTATTTTGAAATTATTTAGATATTTAATAGCTCCTTATTACTGACCTACAATTAACTATTCACACCCAGGTAAACTTTTAAATAGCACTTTTAAATTTAAATTTCCCTCTATCCTTTATGCACATGATTGAGTATAAATAATTATTTCTGTTCTTGTGACACATCTTCAATAAAAGTATCAATGGGGAAAGCAAAAGTCAATGAAAATCTTTTGGATATTACAGAAAAGATTCAAAACCCATTTATTTTAAGTGTTTACTTCATATCTCATTTTTTATCTGGAATACAAGTTGGCACTATTGATATCCGATTCCTGAAACCAGAGATGGTCAGACAGAATTTTCACCTTCAGTAAGAGTGAAAAACCTTTGTACATTTAAGAGTAGATTTTCAACCTTTCATAATGCATGAGTTAACATACATTTTATTCTAGGGACCCGTAACAGTTTATACCAGCTGCATCCCACAATTTCTGTCTTTCACACTTCCCATCACTAGATTTTTTCGCCATTAAATAGTTTTCTTAGTTGCTGCATTAAACAAGCAGAAGGACTGAGCTCTCACAAGTGATCCCTGACCTGGTCCGCATTCACTATCAGTAGTTCTTCTCAAGCTCTCCTGTTAACTGCAAAGGACTGGGAGACTCTGCTGGTGAAGAATAAACCAAAGAAGGCATTGAGTAGCTGTGGTGTGTTGACCTTGGCTGGCTCCCAGGTGCCCACCAAGCTGCTCTATCACTCCTCCTCCTCAGCAGGATGGGGGAAAGAAAATAAGATGAAAAATTCATGAGTCAAGATAAAGGCAGTTTAATAAAGAAAAGTAAAGGCTGTGCACAGAAACAAAGGAAACAGATAAAAAATTCTCTGCTTCCCATCAGCAGGCTATGTCCATCCACTGCCTGGGAAGTAGGGCCTCGGTATGCATAGCAGTTGCTTCGTAAGACAAATGCCTTAATAATGAATGCCTGCCCCCCCCCACCCCCGCCTCTTTTCTCTTAGCTTTTATTGCTGAGCACAACGGCATATAGTATGGGATCTCTCTTTGGTCAGTTAGGGTCAGCTGTTCTGGCTATGTCCCCTCCCAACCCCTTGCCCACCCCCAGCCTACTGGCCTTTGGGGGCGGGGGAGATAGGGTAGAGAGACAACCTTGATGCTGTGCAAGCACTGCACAGTGTTAGCCAAAACATTGGTGTGTTATCAACACCCTTCTAGCTACAAATACAAAGCACAGAACTATGAGGGCTGTTGTGGGGAAAATCAACTCTATCACAGCCAGAGCCAATACAGTACATCAGCCTTATCTTTGTCCACTGTCACTAAATCACCAGCTCCATGCAGTAATATTCCCACATTTACATTTTTCAGACCTTTACTACTGTTGTAACCATAGCTCTTCCTATTGCCCATGAAGTTCTTGCTGAGCTTTGGTTTTCCTGACCTCATCTCCAGCTGCTAGTTTCTAGGTTCATCCTCTGGATTCTGTCCCTGCTGTCTTTTTGCATTGGAGCTCTGCTATGAGTTCCCTGTTCAGTCGGGGCAGTCTCCTGATACATCTGCTTGTTTTCCTGGGTAATGGAATGGATTGGTTTTGCACTTGGAGGGTTCTGCCCTTAAAGACCCGACAGCTTTCCTGGGCTCCTTTGCTCTGCAGAGCTGCCTTCCCTGGGATCCCACATACCACTTTCCTGAGAAAGCTGAAGTCTGCTCTCCTAATATCCAAGTCTGTACTTGCCTTCCTCACTCTCTTATGATCTTGAACTCCAGTATTTCATGGTTGCTACAGATAAGGCAGTCACTGACCAGTTCTTCCTTGTTACTGGATAGCAGATCCAGCTATGTGTCACCTTTGGTTTCAATCCAGTACCTCTGTCAAAAAATTATCCCTGATAACTTTTTATCAGAATGAAAAGGAATCTCTATCCTTGGGGATATTCAAAAGCCATCTGGACACAGTCCTGGGCAGCCTTTTCTAGGTGACTCTGCTTAAGCATGGTGCAGTGGACCAGATGATCTCCAGAAGTCCCTCCCAACCTCAGCCATTCTGTGATTCAGTAATTCTGATACCCTCCAGAAATCCTTGTGATTGCTTACATTCACTGTTTTTGCCCTCCCAGCAGATATCAGAGAGGGAATTTTCTCCATGAGAGCCAGGGTCAGTGATACAGAAACTTCTTGAAATTCTTTAGAGAAAGCTTCATCCACTTCTTCACCCTGATCAGGTAGTCTGCAACAAACTCCCACCACAATTTCACTCCTACTAGTCTCTTCTCTGATCCTGACTCCTGTAGGAGCCGTAAGAATTATCTTTTCCTTTTCTTGCTGTTATGTATAGATGATATTTCTAGCCCTATTCTTTCTAAAAAGATATGTCACTGTCACAGCTACACCCACTGTTGTACATAGGAGATACACATAGTACTTATGGCACTATGCTCTGTGATGGTAAAAGTCTTTGGAGGAAAATCATAAATTGACATTTACACATCCATGAGACTCATACAATTTACACACTAGCTGCTTGCACTTCTCGAACAACACCCACATCCAGTCATCCTCCTAAGTAACTTGCTTAGAAAATACCCATTTAATAGCTCCCAAAACAGTTGCAAATGAGTGGAACAGCAGGACAGAGAAGTGAATTTGTATTATGAAATGGGCCATTGACAAAATATGTAGATGGGAGAATAAGCCTTTCTCAAGTGTCAGACAATTGTCTGAAGTAGGTCACTTTTATTCTGTTTTTTTTTCCGAAAATACATTACTGTACCAATCATTAGAGTAAATATGTGATACTGCGTCTCTTATTCCAAGATACATTAAGGTTTTATGTGTGCCATTTGTAAATTTTCATCCTTTCAAATATTTGATGTGCTTTTCCAGAAACTCAGCAGCATCACTTTATTCACTAAGAAATGCATTTATTCAATAAGTGTTTAAGGGAAACAAACAAATAAACAAACGCACCAGTCAATGCATGTGTTAAATCCAGTTTCTTTTAATATTCCCAGTTAGGTTTTCAAGAGCTTTAACAATGGTTACCAGCTGCTACCTTCATGAATTGTACAGATTTTTGTAGAATACAGCAATTTCATGACAAAATTTGCATAGTAGTTAACATTATTTATATTGTCAAACCCAGGAAGCTGGGTGCTATTTCTGCCAGCATTCTTGCAGTTTTCATCTGCTGAGTTGGCTCCATTTCAGTTAATCCTTTTGTTTTAGTCAGGTTCTACAGGGGTGCATTTTGGAAAACAAGGAAGTAAACAGAGATGAACAAGCTTTTCTGGCTAAAGAAGTCTTTCAGCTGATCCAATTTAGGAAACTGAGTGTGAAAGTATAGACACCTTCAAAAAGCAGTAGAACACATAATGGAGACCACAACTGAGCTGCTTATATCAATAATATTACTATGAGTCAAAGCAATACTGCATCTTACATCCCAAATCAAATATGTGGTACACAGTATTTTTCTCAGCTGATTTTGAGTAGCTTATCCATTTTCATTTTAATAATTATCATATTTTTTCTTCTGAATCTGGCAAGGAAAGTTTAGATAATATACTAATATATATATTTATTTAGGTTCCTTATACAACCTTCTCTTTTGTCATGTCTTTTTGAGCTCTAACCTAAAAAGTCTGTTTATCTGACACTTACCTGTATGAGTGTCACTTTTTGATAAGACAACTTGATAATACAATTTTATGTATTTCTTTACATCTTCAAGTTATTTTTTATCTCTGGGACAGTTTCAATCACATTTGGGAAGGAGCTAGAAGTCTTAAATGTAATTAAATTCCTAAAAGTTTTGCGACAAATGACACCACGGTATATAGAGAAATCCTAGTCTGTGCCTTCACAGAAGGAAAAGGAAGCAGAAATTAATTTTTATACAAGCCTTTTAGCAACAACAGACTGGCCTGTCTGCATGCACATAGCACTTTCTGCATGCACATAGCACTTACTGATGAATGGTGGCTAGTCTAAATATCTCTCTTGCCCAGGAGTGTCAAAGGAAATATGGTTAAAGCCAGAGTTATTTTTGCAGAAGATTTGAAGACCAAAATGTAAATGTTCATAGATTGCCAGACTTCATTATTATGCTGTTTATGTAGCAATATGTTTTACATTAAAATTCTCTGATCATTCTCTGTCTTGTAATTAGGTTCACGCTTAAGGCTTACTGGCATCTGAAAACAAGCTATGTTTTGGCTTAAGTTATTTAAATTTATTAGGGTCCTGAGGGAATTGGCTGATGTAGTCACTAAGCCACTCTCCATCATATTTGAAAAGTCATGGCAGTCAGAAAAAGTCCCGAATGCCTGAAGAAAAGGGAATATCACACCAATTTTTAAAAAGGAGGACACTGGGAACTACATACCAGTCAGCCTCACCTCCATGTCTGCTAAGATCATGGAACAGATTCTCCTGGAAGACATGTCAAAACATATGGAAGACAGGTGAGTAGAGACAGACAACATGGCTTCACGAAGGGCAAATAGTACCTGTGTGGTGGCCTTCTACAATTGAGTCACTGCATCAGTGGACAGGGTAAGAACTACTGATTACATCTACTTGGACTTCTGTAAGGCCTTTGTTACTGTCCCCCATAATATTCTTGCTGCTAAATTGGAGAAATATGGGTTTGATGGACGAACTGTTAGATGGATAAGAAATTGGCTGAATGGCTGTGCCAAAGAGTTACAGTTAATGGGTTAATGTCCAAGTGGGGTCCCTCAAGGATCCATACTGGGACCAATATTTCATCAATGACATAATGGGATCAAGCACACCCTCAGCAAGTACATTTCTAATGTGAGAGGAACTGCATTATCCAGCCTGAATTTGTTGACTTTTAATTAAAAAAAGTAAAAATAAATTGGATTAGACAGAGAGAGCAGATTTACTAAAGGAAGCAAATTTTGATTTTGTTTTATTTTACTTTGTTTTGTTTCTATTTTTAAGTAATGATTATGTAATACAGAATTAAAAAAGAGTTCAGAGATCAGAGACTAAATTCAGGCCTGTCTTTACCACCTCCCTCTGCCTGTAGAACTTTCACAATCTTAGATGCACAGTAACCCAAAACCAATAGAATTGGTGAAGGAACATCTTTCAGTGTATTACACACTTTTGGTCTGGAGCTTAGGACATTTCCATGAGAAATGTGGATTCAAATTACTGACAGGGAAAAGCAAAGCCAAATCTCTCACTTTCTGGATCTATATTTTAATCATCAAGTCATTTCCAAATTCTTGAAGAACTGTATAGTACAATACAAGAATACAAGAAATGATAAATTAGCAATGTTAATGAAATGCAACAAACTACATATTTACATACCAACATAATTTGAAAAAAATGACAATATATCTGAAATATTGCATATGAGCATGGACATCCATATTTTGAAAGATGACATTAGAATAAATTTAAAGTATGACATTCAGGATGGTGTCCTCAGCAGTAGCTCCACTCTTGACAAGTTGCCAAACTTTTATGTTTTTAAATTAGTATTCAAACTAGTTTCAAAAGTATATTTTTAAACTGTCTTTTAAATCGTAGCTCAGGTATGATATTGGTGATTCAATTTTTTGTATCTGGATTCTTAGATGACATTCTAAGATCTCTACATGCTTTCATAAATACTCATTCTAACTGAAAAAGACAGTGCAAGATGTATATTATGACATTAGGACAAGAGCAAATGGTCTCAAATTGCACCAGGGGAGGTTTAGATTGGATATTAGGAAAAATTTCTTCACTGAAAGGGTTGTCAAGCATTGGAACAGACTGCCCAGGGAAGTGGTTGAGTCCCCATCCCTGGGAGTATTTAAAAGATGTGTAGATGAGGTGCTTAGGGACATGGTTTAGTGGTGGACTTGGCAGTGTTAGGTTTACAGTTGGACTTGATGATCTTAAGGGTCTTTTCCAACCTAAATGATTCTATGATCCTATGATTCTATGATTTTTGTGTTTAGAGGTACAGATATCTAAAAAAAAAAAAAAAAAAAGAAATCTCTAATAACTATGCTATAGTACTGTTCACAGAATACAAGCAGGACTTTATTAGCTCAGAAAAGCATGAAGGAAGTTTTTTATTTGCTCCAAAACTTTCTGTGAACCTCTGATTTTATTTAAATAAGAAAGATCCTGGGACTTTAATAGATATTTTTAAGGCTGATTTCTCGAAGGGATGACAAAATTGGGATGAAGAGGTAGCACAGATAGATAAATGAGATGTGTTTTCCTCCAAAGGGAATAAAAGACATACTATGATATTACATGATATTTAGAGGAAAGACTGTTCATTTTTAGTACTCAGACAAACAACATTTGGAAGAGGTTGCACGTTTTGGACAGACACTTTTTCAAATAACTTTGGTTCCTTAATTTCTTTAGGGATTACAACAACTAACATTCCATTCAACACATCCAGAGAGCAACTTGATTAATTGCAGTTGTGTGAAACAGATTTGTCTAAGTAACAATTTGCTGTCAACCTGTCTGCCATCTCTGTAAATTATGTAAGCAATTGTGCAAGAGCAAATAGCTTTTATGTTGATTTTCCAGGATGTGTTTTATCATTTCATTTGATTATGATAAAAAGGCATTTTCCATGACTAACAACTTGCGTAAAATTGGCAGAGCTGGCCATTTCAGAACATTTAGTTATGTAATTATGCTTTTTTATATATTTATGTCTGCTCAGCTACACAATCAGTAACTGAAGGTCACACACCTTCTGCACCTTAAGCACTTTACTAGTCCACAATACAAAACATTGTCCTGAAAATGGTGTTGGCAAGAAAATTACGGAACATAACGGTATGGTTTTATTTATAAGATAATGTTATGCTATAAGAGGCTTCAGATGGCATGCACTTATATGTTGCACTTACATATTCTCCATAAGGAATAAACATAATGTGAAGAATTTCACAGTAAGGTATTGATTTTTGATTGATGTTTTGTTGTGAGTGTAGGTGGTTCTGAATAAAAGATGCCTCCTTCGTCCCATCCACTATTAGTATTTGGATTCCCTCTGAGAATTCCACAAACATCTAAAGGATATAAAACAACCTCTTTCATCTAAGCTAAATTAATATACAGTGTAATCAGAACACTAGTGTGATCCAAATACATTCCAGGACTTTAGAAGATACTAAAGGTTCTGACGGTGGCTGAGGTTGGAGAATGTGAAGAAAAAAAATCATATTATCTGTATGTATATAAAACATCTATATATGTAACTGTGAGAGAGGAGGCTACTTCTCTGTTTTTCATGTCTTCTATTGATGGTGCATGATAAAGTGAGTATCATATGACTCATCTCACTCAATGTCTATAGCCTGCATTAGATCTTGATGCTGTTGTTGCTGGATGTGGTACCATATACAGATCACAGTTCTGGAAAGGTCTACTAACATTTGCAGTTGCAGTTGTCTTACATTTCGGTCTCAGCCTCTCACCTCAAGTTAGTATTCTTTAACTCTGACAACGTCAACAATGAAGCTTAGCTCTATCTTTGTTCCTAAATTGGAAGATGGGCACGTGACTAACATTTTATGTTTGGTACCCTGACGATGGCATTTCAGTATTCATTGTATTTAGGGTGTAGTCTTGAAAATGCTGTCAAGTCTAGAGAAAGGGAATAAAACAAGTAGCATTCCTATAATTCAGGAAACTATTTAAATTTGGGGATTTTATCAGAGTTTTTCTTGTATTATCTTTGTTTCTTTCATTCGGATTACTGCTTCTCATATGTCACTTCTCTCTTTTGTACCAAAAATGTGAAGGATATTAAGAAGACCAGAATCATTGTACTCTGCAGTGTTCTGACACCTCTTGTCAATTTAGGTCTTTAGTGAAGTATTTTTGTCCTATATTTTGGGGCATAGGCTCACATCAGGCAGCAGTTACAAGCTTCTATCCACATCTTTGTGCTCTGTCTCATTATTTTTGTCTTCCATTGAAGTTCAATGTTAATTGTTTTTGTCCAACACGATAAGGTAGAGACAGTTACACATCTGTCACCTTCAGTCCTCTGACTGGTTATATGAAAGCCCTTTCTGGGAAAGTCATATCTGCCAGGTAGAAACTAAACAAGATGCAAGTCATTTTTTCTCTTGCTAAAATAAAAAGAAGCACTCTAAACAAAGATGTATCTACACCAAGGAGTTTGTGAGCTGGAGAAAGTAAGGTGATTCATAAATGTTGAAAATACCTTTGAAAAAGCAGCTTTACAGAACTTCTCTTTAAACATTGTATTTTATATCTTAACTCATTAGCCTTGTATGTCTATTTTCAGATAGGATGTATGTTTCTACAACTGTCAAATGCTATCTACACTGATACTGCTTTACTTTATTATTGAACTACCATTACATCAACATTAATATTTTGCCTTTTCAAACCAAATGTTTCATGTTTCTTATCACTAAATCCTGTATCAAATCTACTCTGTAAATTAGTCTATGCACATTCCATTGAAATAATGATATCTGAATAGATTATTCTTTAGTTAATACAAGGTCACCCTCTGTTTCCAGTTATCACAAATCTACATCAGCCTTTCTGTATAAAAGCAAAGTACTGTATTTATCATCTTACCCATACTGCACTTCTTTACAGCAAATGTTAAACCTGTTAATTTATTAGACCTCTCTGGGATCTCTTTCTCTTCTATTTACATTGCTGCTTTACTAAGACCTTAAAATACTCAGCAGATTAAGTCAAGACATGGCATATACTAAATACATAAGCTCTTGCCTATTAACATTTCTCTTACTTTGTCAAGGGCAGCAACACCATGTTTTTAAGCATGAAGAGATTTTAAGTAAAATAAGAGAGGAAAAAAAAAAGAAAAACCTTGATTACTCAACTAATTTTAGTAATGTGGTTACAAGGGAAAAAAGAACAAATATGCAGAATGGAATTAGTCTCACCTGGCTGTAGAGGTTTACAGATCTACACCTAGATCTAAGCTAATCACCATAAAGTCTCTTTATGGTCAATGGAAACAAATAGGCACTTCTAGGAAACATTTTGCCTTAAATTTTTAATATCTTATTTAGGGTGAGATAAATTCTGTCCTACAAATTCCTATTCTTACTCAAGAATCAAAAACCAATAGTGCATATGTAGAAATCTACATATGGTTATATTAATCTCACTTACAAAATTGTTATATCAAACAACACAATTGTGACAGACCTTGGATACGGAGGTTAGTCAAAAAGCATTATGTATCTCCACATTCTTGTTGAAGGTACTGAGCATGGAATTCGAGGAGGAGTCTGCAGTTTTGTTTTTCAGAGTAAATCTCTAAGATTTTGATCCTTTTGTGCTCAGCCCTTTGACAGAACCCTCGTAAGTTCATCACACAAAATCAGAAAATACACTACTTTGAGTTTTCCTAGATTAAGAATGCTTCTTTCTGTCTTGAGTATATTATTTTTGGTGACTGAAAACAAGATATAAAGATGGCTCAGGACGAGAATTCTAAGAAAGAAAAAAAATCTGTGAAAAATCTCAGTATCAGACCAGTTTCCTGAGATTTTACAAATCTTTAATTGAATTGGGAGGAGTTTATTGTGTAAGCAAAACTAAAAGCAAAACTTTGGATGAAAATTCAAAGTAGGACACCCCCCTTAATAGTTTATTCTGTCTTCTTGTACAAAAAGCATGACACATGAAACTTCTAACAAATCCATCACATTCAATACCGTATCAGATAAGATGAATAAGAGAATGAAATATAAAACGTTTACCTTCTTCTCATCACTCCTCTTACACTAGCTTCTAAAAGAAAAACCAACACTACAAAAAATATAAAAAACCCTATGTTAGAATTTTCATAGTTGTATAAGAGTAATTTTGTTAATTATTATATGTTCTACTAATATTTCCATGCTTGAAAAAATAATTTTGAAAACAGAATTTTGAAACAGATTACATACAGATGTCTTAAAAATACATTTTTATGTAAAAATAGATAAAAATTATAAAAAGCCCTAAGCATGAGCAAAAAGGAATTTTCAGTCTTTCAATGACAGTCTGAGAACTACCTCGACCTAAAAAAAAATCCCCAAAACCTGAAACAAAGATTTTAATTATGAAGTTTTGACATGAATACTAACTGAATATTTGTCTTTTCTGATGTATTATACAAGCCTGAAATTACAATTGCTTGTTACTGTTGAAAGTGCACTATTACCTGTTTCTTGTCAGCAGGAAATTAGCATCCTACACTTCGTTACTTGGTCTATTTCAAGCAAATTGTTAATTCATGTCCTCTTTAATCTGCAAAATCAAAATGTTTGAAACTAGGATTTTTTGTGGTTTTCAAACCATGTATTAACTATTTTAGTGCCACAGTTTAAATTTCAAAAGTTATGAAGCCTCTGAATACCTCTGCTATCTTACTGCATCCATGAATGATACCATACATCTAACAACGGAGTCTTTGAGTATTTGAGCAATAAAAACTCCATAGTCTGATGAGAATCATAAGCAGACTCCAGCAACTAAACAAAAAGCTCATCAGTTAAGACCAAAGGGACAAGTTTAGACTAACAGTCACAGAAATCTTAAATAGAAGTGTAAAGGAAGCTATTTCTCATCTCTGTGTTCACAGTGTTCATGCCACTTTTATGAATGTTTTGCTGGGGTCCAAGAAACTGTGGTTATTAATAAAGGCAATTTCTTATTGAGTGCTCTACATAGAGAAATGACAAATGTGTATATCCAGAGATATTGTTCCCATGGAAACTATAATTCCACCACTTCGTGCACATATATTAAAGAATATGTTTATGCAAGGGAGATGAGATATGATTTCTTTGGGAACCATAACTTTGACTTTACTGACTTCTGTGTGTGCTAAATGTCAACCATTATTTTGCATTAATATGTCTTGCACTTTTTTTATTTCATAGTATTTTCTGAATAGCACACTGCATACTTGTATAATGAAAGGATGCTTTGTAATATTTTCATGCAGAAGATAAGACATAAGGTGACAACGAAAGCCTAAATTTCAAGTTTCCACTCTTATGAGATTATCCTTTCAGTTGACAAGCTTGGAGTTGAAAGATCATTTCTACTTACAGATCTGCACAACTGCAGAGCCATGATCACTTTGCTTTAGGGAATTTCACTAATAAAAACATTACGCAACAGAATCTACCTTGGAGCATTACTCTGTTAGTTTTCATCTTCAATATAAATAGAAGAAATGAGAGATGCAGAAGGCTAGAAAGGAACTTGTCCAATATTCTTAAACTAGTGAGAGTTTAGCTTTCTTTGTCAGAAAATGAATAATAACGTCAAATTTGCATAAAGCTCATGTTACATCACAACAGCTAAACAAGATCTACAAGGCCTGTATATTTAGCAAGTAGTCTTTGTCTTTGCTATAAAGGCAGTCTAAAAATAGATCAGAAATTTACCTTGCAGATTCAGTTGTATTATAAAGTGAAGTAGGAGAAAGTTGTCAAAACAATTGAAAGGAAAAAAATTTATTTTCAAATTGCTTCAGCTGACTGAAACATATTTCATTACAAGATTTCAGGATAAGGACCTAGACTTTTTTAAATTTATTTTGGAGTAAGACAGAAGTGCAAACAAAAATCTATCTATTTTGTTTTCTCCATACATGTTTATACCATGTTTAAACTTAATGTGATGGACAGATTAGCCTGTGGCTTCCAAGGGCTACTCTAATGCCTTTTTGCAAATGCATGAAGATCTCGTGAGTACTATTCCTTCTATGGAAATAGTTTCTAATACAGAAGTTTGTGACTGGACTAAGTGTCAAGCCAATAATCCCACCATGGAAATTATGTCCTTTCTTAGCATGGAACGGAAAGTATTAGAGAACAAAAGAGGCAACTATATTTCTACATCTTTTTGCAGCATGGAGCTGGAAAATTGTTAATATGCTCACCCAAATGGTGGATTTCAGAAACACTTCTGCTAAATCTAAATTGATAGGCCCACCACCCAACAGGTGAACTATCAATTTAGATCCAACCCCAAGAAGCTATGGGGGCAGACGGAAAGATGAGAATTCAACACTCCTTTCTTTGCCTCACTAAAGTTATGTATTCATGCTATACCAGAGGCAAGCATAAACTAGGAAACACTAATCAATTCCTAGTTGTGGTGAACTGGCCACAGTTAGCAGCCAAGCTCCCACACAACCACTTGCTCATTCACTGCCCCTCTCCTTAGCAGGAATTGGGAGAAGACGGGAAGAACAGGAATAAGAAAGCTTGTGGATTGAAAAGAAAACAGGAAAATCACTCACCAATTACTGTTGTGGGCAAAACAGACTTAACTTGGGGAACTTAATTTCATGTATTGCTAATTATCATAACCTAAACATTTAATTACTGGTTCTAGTATTGGGAAACAAAGGTTTTGTACTGGTTTTGGCTGGGATAATTTTGTTCATAGTAGCTCACATGGCACTGTGTTTTGGATTTGTGATCAAAACAGTTTTAATAACACATTGATGTTTTAGCTGTTGCTGAACAATGCTTGCACAGTGTCAAGTCCTTCTTTGTTTCTCATGATGCTGTGCCAGCGAGTAGGCTGGGGGTGAGCAAGAGCCTGGGAGGGGACACAGCTGGGACAGCCAACCCCAACTGACCAAAGGGATTTCCCATACCATATGACACTGTGCTCAGCAATAAAAGCTGAGGGAAAGAAAGAGAAAAGGGGGGACCTTTGGAGTTATGGTGTCTCTCTTCTCAAAGTAAGCATTACAGACAAAGAAGCCCTGGTTTCCTGGAAATGACCAAACAGCTGCCTGCCAATGGGACATAGGGAATGAATTCCTATTTTTGCTTTGCTTGCACGTACAGCTTTACTTTATGTATTAAGCTGTCGTTATCTCAACCCATGAGTTTTCTTACTTTTACCCATCTGATTCTTTTCCCTGTCCTACTGAGGGGAAGTGAGCAAGTGGCTGTGTGGAGCTTAGCTTCCTATCAGGGTTAACCCACAACAGGAGACAAACATTTAAACACTCATGGAAAAATAAATTTCCTGCTGCTTTCCCAGGCTCAGCTTCACTCCCAGCCTCTCTTCTCTTCAAACACCTTTCCTCCCCACTTCCTAGTCTCCACTTCACTCCACTCCAGACACCTCTTCTCCCCTCCTGTTATCACTTCAGGTTACAATCAGTCCCTGCAGTGAAGCAACAAGTGGCACTGGATATTAGGGTCAGTGCATAGCTGTTTCTTTCTGCCACACCTTATCTCTCACTCTTTTTTTTTTCTGCTGCTCCTTCCTTCTTACTTGCTTCTTATACGCTAGTATGGTTCTTCCACATAGCACAGTCCCTTTTTGGAGGTGTGCCTGCTCTGATGTGGGCTTATCCATGAAACACAGTTTCTAGGGGATGTACTTGCTCTGGCATGGATCCTCTACGGGCTGCAGCCCCTTTGGGGCTGTGCTTGCTCTGCCATGGAGCACCTCCTACTCCTCTGACCTTGTTGTTTCCTCCTCCTCCCTCTCTCCAGCATTTTCTCCCCTTTCTTAAATATCTTTTCACAGAGGTGCCACAAAGTCCTCCAACTGGCTCACCTTCAGCCTGTGGTGGGTCCATTTCTGAGCTGACTGGAACTGGGTGTGACTGACTGTGGCCCCGACCTTCTTCCACAGATGCCAACCCCGCAGCTCCCCACCCCCTCCCCCAAAACAACCTTCTCTTGCCATTTACAGCTAATACATTAGTCAAAATCTACATGGGTTGTATAACCCAATATCCAAGGCCAAAAAAATATATGCTTCCACCATGAGAGTTTTTTAGCTCAAGTTCAGTGCTGTGTTAATATATTTCATACATTTTCATATCTTCCTATGCTGTATCAAGCAGGAATTACCTTAGACCATGGTTTAGTGGACTTGCCTATTTTGGAAATGGATTTACAAAAAAACAGCTTAAAGAAAAGCTGACAGGCATATAAGGACATAATATGGACAGTTATTTGACTTTAAATTTGCAGTAGATGCCTACAAAGATGAACTTGCTCTTCTACCAAACATTATCACAAACAGTCCTGCTAAAGTCAGTGAGATTCTTCATGGAGCAAGATGCTACCCATTTGGGGCTAAGTTATCAGAATCTATCCCATAACGATTACAGTGAACCATTAAAGTCTTGACATTTACCATACTGTGGTATTTACCATTAGTGAGGCATTTGCAGTTCCCCTATGCTTTGAATGGGGAGTACTGCAAATACCATATGAAGTTTAACTACCATCAGCAGTAAATGTCAAGATTTTAATGGTACTTGCTCTACATGTAATATGAATTTAGAACTGAAAATGTTCAATAAGTCTGAGTTCTGAGCTAAGTTTGTTTTGTTGTATCCTGTATTGTATCCTGTAATTTTACAGATTTAAGTTACACTTGAGCTTTCTTTCAGGTTTATGGAAACTGTTGAAGACTTCACTGTTAATAATTTAATCAGTTTCACTTTCTTAGAAGCTCACGCCATGCATAACAGTCTACACAAGCATAGCCAGTAAGTGTAAGCATTACTGTATTTGATAGGTAATAGTCAGCATTTTTTATAATAGTATAGTGTATGTAGTTTTGTAAATTGTTCCTCATGAGCTAGAAGGAACTCTATAAAATTCCAAACTATTAACTAATGTTATTGTCAGATGTTATCTAGAATAGATGTGAAGAATATTAGAAGCTTTGGTATTATTCTCAGGCAGTCGAAAGAATATATGCAAGTACAAATATACACATGCACACACAGACGTTTGACATCAGACCTTTCTCATACCACCATTTTGTAAGCCTGCAAGCTCTGTTTTGTAGATAAGCCTTTTTTACCCTTTTTATTCCTCGTACACCACAGGTGAAACAGTAAAATAGCTAAAATTCAGTAACTGATAACATTTGATTAAATGTGGAGAATTCTTAAACCTCAATAAGCCTCTCAGGTTTAAAGTATCATTTCAGAGGGAAAAGGGGAAGAAAGAGTTAATAAAAGTCAAAGCAAGCTAACAGAATTAAAGAAGTAATGCAACCCGTTCCTGAATTTAGCTGTTAACCTAAGATGCATCAGGATCCTGCTCACTATACTATTCATATCCGGTATCCATGGAAAGTGCTGCAATTTCCAGTGAAACCAGATGCCTTGTCTGAGTTTCTGTGAAGAAGGAAGTGCTGAGATGAGAAGGGTCAGACTTTCATTTAATCTGGGATCTGAGGAAGATCTGGAGCTGGAAAGGTTAACTGGATCCTGCTATAACTTAGCCTAAATGACTTGGAGATGACATCATCTGATGTGACTAGAAAAATGGGTAGTGCCCTGGTTTCATCTGGGATAGAGTTAATTTTCTCCCTAGTAGCTGGTATAGTGCTGTGTTTTGGATTTAGTATGAGAATAATGTTGATAACACACTGATGTTTAGTTGTTGCTAAGTAGTGCTTATACTAGTCAAGGACTTTTTCAGCTTCCCATGCTCTGCCAGGTGCACAAGAAGCTGGGAGGAGGCACAGCCAAAACAGCTGACACAAGCTGGCTAAAGGGCTATTCCATACCATATGATGTCATGCTATAAACAGGGGGGAGTTGGCCGGGGGGCCAGGGACTGCTTTTTGGGGATGGGATGGGCATTGGTTGGTGGGTGGTGAGCGGTTGCATCACTTGTTTTTCCTGTGTTTCATTCCTCTCTCTCTCTCTTTTGTTGTTTTCCTTTTCATTACTATTATTATTATTATTATTATATTTTATTTCAGTTATTAAACTGTTCTTATCTCAACCCATGAGTTTTCTTGCTTTTGCTCTTCAGATTCTCTCCCCCATCCCACTGCGGGGGAGGGTGAGTGAGCAGCTGTGCGGTTCTTGGTTGCCAACTGGCGTTAAACCACGACAGGTTACATTGGGAGTCAACAGGTCTGAAAAAAAAAGGTGAGAAGTGTAGAAAGATAGTAATTCACCAGCCATTTTAGACAAGGAAAAAATCAGAAAGAGTCTGACTTTAGCTTTGTAGAAGAAAACATAGACAAGGGTTTTACTAGGGAGCATCTGAATGACATCTTAATTGCAGTTTTTAACAGCAAAGTAATATTAATGCATAGCTAGAAATCTGTCCTTGCTAGTCATGCTGACATTCTTAAAAGAGAATGTGACTCTGGAACAGAGTCCAAAAGTTTTAAATGGATAGCAGACTGCAAATTTAGGAGACCTGTTAGCTGTGGTATACAGTTTGACTTTTACAGGGAAATCACAGTAACTTTCAAGAAAAAGCAAAGATGTAAGTAAGATAACACGCAATAAAAAGACTTATTTGGTGGTACAGATTAATAGATATTGTTTTGAAAAAATAGTTATGCATTTTTATATTGACCACAGGTTTTCTAAGGGAAGAAAGAACAGGCTAAAATTAATTTGAAGCTACTTAAGATACTTCGCTGGTGAATAGTCGTACTACATTATGATACAGTTTAAAGGGAAGAGAATCATTAGCTTTATTTTGAGTCAGGGCCTATTGCTGGGAATTATGGCAATGGACACAGTCAAAGATAGAACAACATTTTATGATCTACCTAAAGAAAAACATGTTGGCATGGAGGCAATGAACAATGACAATAATTAGTGAGAATTAACACACTACCTTTTTTTTCATTTCAGACAAAGTGTTAAGTTTATCCTTAGCAAATTCTTTAACGTACGGATGTAATTTTAGAACTAGCATTTTTTACAGACCACTTTGATATGTAGAAGTCCTGAGGGGTGACTTTCTCTCAGCTCTTTCCTTAAAATGCAATTCATGTATTGAATTAATTATTCACCATCACACACTGCAAAAGATGTTAGTCCTTAAAAATAAAATGTCATTTACATTGATTGAAGGGTAAGAGGGAGAAGGTTCTTGGTTTGTTTTTTTTTTTAAACTTATTTCCAGTTTATCTATAGCTTCAAGTGAGGTACAAACAAATAGATTTCAATTAGCTATCTAGTTTTCTAGTAATGCCTTTAATAAATCTTCTTTTATGTCAAGATATCAAATGACCTTTCCAACACTCATAGATTACTATTGTGGAGGTAAACTATATAGCATATAAACTATACACCATACCTGATATTTTACATAAAGGAAACAGAATAACAACATAGTTAAGCCTGTTGTGTAAATACATCCATTTACTATCAGTGATGTTTTTCAAATGGAACCAGAGAGTTTGCCTGGATTTTGTTCACATCATGGAAGAAAAAAATCTTGAAAAATAAAAGTAAGGTTTTTCTCACAATTCATACAGCATACATTCCTGTCCATGGACATACATAGGAGAAATGATGACGATATTTAAGGTATAAAGGCAAAGAATATTAAAGAATAATTTCTATTTAATAATGTTTACAGCCTGCTATCTAATGCTTCACTAAGCTGGGTTTTTAAGGAATAAAAGCCTTTTCATGTGCACAGCCTTTGTAATACTTCTACTTATTAGCCTGGGACTAATAAAAATCAGCCCGGATACATATACACATACTTACGGACAATATATTTTCCCTCAGAATTTACAAAAAAAAGCAGAAAACAAACAAACAAACAAAAGCCCCTAGAAATAAAGATTTCTTACTTTTTTTTTCTAAATGGAAAACTTGAACTATATCATTATCCCCAGTCCTTGAATCTTCACCAATTTTTGTGTGGTTGGTACAGACAAGAAAAAAAAAATCTCTTAGAAAGTTTTCTCCTTGCTTAACTTCATTGTATTAACTTGAATAGGTGATAGTAGACACGTATTTTCCATCAAGCCCATCACTGCAAAGAAAGACAAAATTTTAAATAAAGGACCATTTATTTACCCCATGATGCTCTTTCAGTGAAATGTTAAACAGCAGTTACTGATTATCATTCATGCAGTTTTCTGACTCTATTACAAAATATTTTAAAAAAACACGGAAACAACTTTAATTACTTCTATAGAAACTTGCTCCCATACTCAGATAAAAAATTGCTTTCATTCAAAAGAGCTAGACTTTTAAATAACCATGAATACATGCCTGAGAACAAAAGGGTCTTTAATACACTAGACAATTAGCCTTCTACTGTTAAATATCAATCTTCTCATAATAGCTGTTTAGAAAAATAGGCTTAAGGCCATGTGTAAGGTTTAATTAATAAAGAAATAATCATTGGCAATAGTTACTGTACATTAACTTATACAGGCACTATATCTTCACTCTTTTCTTGATTGCTCTAAATAATTTTGGAGAGGTTTTCTCTAGTTTCTTCCTTTTTGCCCTGTTCTCAAAATTGATATAAAGCAAAAGAAGTGTCCTGGCCTGAAATATGGTAAGCCCACTAGGAGCACATTCAGCCTAATAGCTATGGACTCAATTTTTTCAGAAATCTCCAGCATCATTACACAGTGTTTAAAAAATGTTTTGTACTTCATTAGTTTGGTACTGATAAAGCACCTTTTATTTTAATTGAATGTCATCTTACATGATGACATTTTACAATGTGAACTTACAATAAACTGCAAACTTGAGAACCAATGATACATAATCAGATGAGGTAGAATTATAAAATCAGAAAACAAAATAATCAATCATAACATAAGTTTATTGAATAGAAGTGACTGCATATTAACACTTATGAAATAACAGCTATATCACATTCTGCCATTTCACATCAATAACTGCAGATATTTTGTGCATTAAAGTCCAGACACTAAGATAACCAACTATGTCCAGCAATATTATGTAAGTTTTGGAACCTAGAGTTTATTAATTCAATGAGCTTTAAGCAAATAATAAAATTATAAAAAAAAAATCCAGAATACAAAAGCTACAATTATAATTAAAAAAAAAAAATTAATTATGAATTAGTAAGATCCAAGTCTTTTATTTCTTCAAATGCATCATAAACTATGACCACATACAAGGACGTTTTTTTAATAGATACAGTTCTACAATTTGGTTAAATCAAGCACAATAGTTGTTTGTTTGTTTGTTTAATTAAATCTCAAATAAAAATGAATATTTGGGATTATTTTCAAGGAAAACCTTCAATAATTTCAAGAAACACCTTCAATTTCCTCTATGGAAATTAAATCACATTTTCACAGGATCATAGAATTATAGAATAGTCCAGGTTGGAAGGGACCTCGGAAGATCATCTGATTTAACCTTTTGTGGCAAAGGGAGACTACATGAGATTATCTAGCACCCTGTCCAATCACATCTTGAAAACCACATCCCTAGGGAGGTTGTTCCAGTGCTCCAGGGTCTGGTTTGTCTTTGTTGCTGCTGCAGCACAGTGCTGACTCATGTTCAGCTTGTTGTCCACCAGGACCCGCAGTTTCCTTCCAGCAAGGCTGCTCCCCATCCACACAGTTCCTAGCCTGTACTGGGCTTTTTGGTTACGCCATCCCAGGTGCAGGATTTTGCACTTGCCTTTGTTAAACTTCATACAGTTCTTGCTAGCCCACTCTTCCAGCCTGTCCTGGTCTCTCTGTAAGATGGTTCTCCCTTCTGACATGTCCATCTCACCACCCAGTTTGGTGTGATCAGCAAACTTGGTGAGGGTGCTTTCAATCCCATCATCCAGGTAAACAACATCCATTGCTCTCCCCATGTTGACAGAAAATGTTATTTTGTTGTAGAAGATGATCAGGTTAGTCTTGCCTTTGATAAATCTGTGCTGGCTTTTCCCAGTCACCCGATCCATTTGGTTTGTAATAGTTTCTAGGACAACTCATTCCATTAGTTTCCCAGGGACTGAAGACTAATGGGCCTGTAGTTTCCTGGATCCTCTTTGGGGCCCTTCTTGCAGATGGATATGACATTTGCCCTCTTCCTGTCAGCAGGGATATCCCCTGATCTCTGTGACTTTTCAAGTATATATTTTCAAACCTGCTTATCTACTCATATTTTACACAAGAATCCTAGGACCCCACCTCATTAAAAACCAAAAGCAAAATGAAACAAAATCTAATTTTAAGAGTTTCAGACAGTTGTTATGAGTACTATAAAAAGGTATCTTTGAATTAAGGACTGCCTAAGTCCAAGTTTTCTTCCTCAAAAAAGAAAGAGTACTACGTATGATACTTCCAAATCATGACTGAATTGAAGAGAGGAAAATGAAAATATATAAATTGTATATTTAATAAAAAATATAATAGAATACAATAGAATAGAATAGAATTTACTGATAAGTAAATACTTACTTACCAGCAAGTAAAGAGTCTGAGCCTTTGTTAGTTTATTTTAGACCCTTCATTGAGACTTATCCAACTAGATGAAAATAGTTCTTTTTCATTTGATTTCCAGTTTCAGAATTAAGATGTAAATCGCTACATACTTTCTCAACAGATAGAACAAATTAAACTGGATCATCTCAAATTTCAGAAATCACAAAGATTCCTGTGTCACCAAAGATAAAACACTGGATATGTACTCCACATGGTAAATATATGATTTTTTACACTGAATAACACTGACTGTATCCACACTGATACTCCAGCAAGCTAAGTACTGTTGAAGGATGATGTAACATCAAACACATAGTGCAGCTCTCTTCAAAGAAAATCAAACCATCCAATTTCTCTCAAAAAGTGCTCTGTTTATTCTTTCTTCATACTGCTGGGATAGGATTCAGCTCCAAATTCATATTCCTAAATTGAAGTGTATAAATGTTGGTGTCCAAGAGTCTGCAAATGTAAATCTATTTTGTTAGCTTTGATTTATTCTTGTATTTGGACAACTGTACAGCTTTCCATGGTATAATCCAGTTGCCTAAACAGAGGCACATACAACCAATTTGGAAAACTTAAATAATTATATTATTCCCAGCCTTCAGCTGTTCATCCAAAAGGGTTGACTACTCTTGGTCTTTTGTGAATATATATCTGTCAGACCTATGTGATATTTCAGATATTTTGGCACACCAGAAATAGCATCCACTGCTACAGTTAAGAGCTGACTCTTGTCTCCACATTTCATTGTTTGATTTGGCTAGCTCACCATTGACCACGGTAGGAACATAGAAACTTAGCTCAGACATCTAAATTTTGGTATCTGAGTAAAGTTTTGAGGACTAAGAAGCTACTGCAAGGGCCCTGAGCACATCTCCTCACTCCTGGGTGTTTGCTGGCCTGGGCTCAGGGCCTGCTGGGAAGAAGCCCAGCTGGTGACCTTGGGGAAAATCATTGTGAAGAAAGTGGTCTTCGTAAGGCCTGACTCCCTTCGCTTGCAAATGGGGCTGTCCTGCTGGGACTGGCCTGAGCTCCAGCCTCTGCTGTGTCACAGCCAGGCCCTGATCCACAGGATAATGTCCTCAGCCTTTCCCTATCCCCAGGGAAGTTCATGATGACTGGGGCTGGGTCTGTCCCTGTGCTCCCCAGCTGCCCTGTTCGCTGGTTGGGACAGTGAAATAGGTCCTGGCTGCCAGGCCCTGACCTGACAGACCCTGGGGAGCCCCTGATGCCCAGATGGAGACCCATGCTGCACCTTCACAGATATATTAGCAGTCAGCAGTATGCATGGTTGTCCAGCTGGCTGCTGGAAAATGGGTAGAAACTCAGATTACTGAATTTCTTACTTCTTGCTACTGTTCTGTCAGAGGTGTTCAAAAATTACTCCAGTCAACAGAGTAGCTCCATATTAGCAGGGATCACCTAGGCAAAAAGGATTTAAAAGTTAGCAGTAAAACAAAGGAGCCATTGAGGATATTTGGAAGGAGCAAGTGTAGGAATTGGGTCCTTAGAAGGAATATTTCAATGTCTGGAAAATATCTATAGAACCAAATGGTCTCCACTGAGTAACTCTTCTTTCTTTTCCACTGATGAGGACTAGGTAATGAAAACATACTTAAGTGCAAGGCCTCCACCTATCTACTGGTATGAATTTGTGAGTTCTATGGCATACAACTCCTTGGAGAGATGAAAAACAAAACGTGGTTGGTCTGGGAGTTGTCTGCCTGTGGAATTTCTGGGAAAGGCATGTAGAGCCTATGGCTGTTGGCATCATCCAAAGTCATGGTAAATTGACATGCTGTAAATAAAAACTTCTACAGATGAGAAAACTAGATTACTTGAGAGGATTGCTGCAGTATAGGATGGGTGAATGGAATACTATGCAAAGAGGGAGCAGGCAGCTGGATAATTCTCATATCTGAGATGACTCTCTTGATAAACCATCTTATTACAATGAGAATTAGTACCACATCTTCTCAGGGATGAAGGAAGAACATGGCCCAACATCTGGGAAATTCAAACTGATTTACCAAAGGCAATCATAAGTATGTGTAAAGCTAGAATTTGTCTTTTTAGGAAAATGAGCATCCTTATCTGTCAGAATGACATACCTTAAGAAACAGACCCGAGGGAACAGCAGGAAGATACTCCAGGGGAGGTTTAGGTTGAACATTAGGAAAAGGTTCTTCACCCAAAGGGTAGTGGAGCACTGGAAAAAGCTCCCCCAGGAGGTAGTCATGGTGCCAAGCCTGACAACATTCAAGAAGCGTTTGGACAATGACCTTCAGACATATGGTATGATTTTTGGAGTTGTCCTATGCAGGGACAGGAGTTGGACTCAATGATCTTTGTGGGTCCCTTCCAACTCAGGACATTCTATGATTCTATGTTTCTATTAAATATGTTGCCTGTCTCCTAATATTCAGACACCTGAATATTAACTCTATGGAGTGATGAGAATTTCCTGGCCTTCTGACTGGAATATAATGATAGTTGCATAGTATCACATACTTAATAATACTGCCATACAGGATTTTAAGAACATTAAGAGAATTACAATAGTGGTCTGTGAGTGAGAGCACAAGAGATGAAATTTTAGTGGGTGTTCTCTAAAATCCTCACATCTAAGAGTAAAAGAATGAGCTACTCATCCTGGAGACAAATGTTCAACTATGAATGATCTCTCAAAGAATATTGTGCAGACATTTAGTTTTTGGACTTTTGAACATCTTCGGACTTGCAAATACATAGGAAAACAGAATAAAACTCAAGTGCATTTGGAAAATGAAAGAAATTAAATAAAATAAGTAGGATTCAAATTCAAGGAGAGTATGGAGTATTGTAAATAGGAAGAAATAATCAGCTATACAAATACAAAAATAAACAAAACTAATGGGGAAAAGAAGGAGGAATAAAAACTATCTTCATAGTCTTGGGAAACTTCTGCTTGCTGAGCTTAATGAAAATAAATGTTTTGTTAGATAGATGAAGGGTTTTCTTTTTTGTTTGGTTTCATTTTGAGTTTTTTTTTAGCTAATGTCTCAAGTCAAGTACAGCCTTGGAAATTTCAAATCCTCTCCCCACTACCCTCTAAAAAATATTACAAGAGGAAAGCATGGAAGAAAAAGACAGGAAGGTCTAGGAAACACAACTGCTCCAGGCTGTATAATATGTGGAAAAGAAATCTGAAATACAAGTCCTTAAATACTTAAAAGATAGCTGCAAAGTGGAAGAGCAGGTTGGTTACTGAAAATATTTGGATAGGACAAGAAAAAATGAGCTTAAGATAGACTGAGCATTTCTGTACAGTCCTTTCAGAAGTTTAAACATGTCCTAGTTAAACACTACAATAGATTGTATAAATTAGTCTGTGTAGAAAGTAGATCTAAACTCTGCATTCTCTTTTCGCAACATTTGTCTAGCATTGCTTGTGAATAGCATATTTTGCTGTAGGGTTGGGAGTGGACTTGCTGACCTCTTCAAGTCTTTTCCAGACTTGTTTTTATGATATCTCAGAGGTAATCCCTGAAGCAACTCAGCTACTTCTCTTTTTTTTTCCCCTTTCTTAATAATACATAGTTTAAAAACATATTTTTGTGCTTGTTCTAATCAGCTTCTCTCTTTTTCTCGCTGAGAAAAATTCATGTGTTTAGCTTTAGGTTTTCCATAAACTGCCACATATAAAATATTAATCTCAAAGCAAGAAAGTTGTTACGCTGAAGGTTACATACTGTTTCAGCAGGATGATTGGTTACTGTAATTAAAAAGGTTAATTGTTCAATATTTAAAATATTACTGTGCTAGTATTTTCTAATTTCAGTATAGAAAATTATTCTTGTGAACATGGAATCTTATATTTGTTGTTTTGCCCATTTCCAGTCTTTCATTTTGCTTAATGGATGTTTTTCTGCAGGTGGTGGATGTGTGTGCTGAAGTAATTTCTTAAATCAACAGAGTTCTGTTGAATTGGATGGCATAATATTGATTTACATTATCTGAAGATCGGAATTACTACTTCCCTTCTTTTTTTTTCCCCACAACAAGTATGTTGTGACACTGTCACCAGGATATCCAAATTCTGTGAAATTAAAATTCTTAAACTGTTACTGAGGGAAAAGAAATCTAGGAAGGGAAAACACTAGCAAAGAGGTAAAGGTGGATCAAGGGTTTCTGCTGCTGTTAATGATTTACAAAATCCTTTTGTCTCTAATGTTCTTTGTTAGTTTGCCTTTCAAGTGGAACCCCCACCCCAAATTTTCCTCAGGGAAAATGGAACTAAGTCAGGATTTGCATGCAAGCAAGGAGTGAAAAGGAAAATTTATTCAGGGAAGCCAAATGGAAACACTTATGGAAACATTCTTTAAAATAAAAAAAAGAAATTCCACTAAGAAAAAAAAAACATTGGTAAATAGGACGTTAATTGCCATTTCTCCTTTATGAAAGTAGAAGCTAAATTTCAGTTGGCTTCATATGGATTCTTTATAAAACAAAAATGAAAAAAAACATAGAACACTTTTTCCTGTATTTCGATAAACCATTATGACCATAAATACCTCTTAAGAGCAAGCCTACCATAAATACCTCTTAAGAGCAAGCCTTCTCAGCATCAGAACCAGCATATTTGTGTCAAATAATAAAGAAGGAACAACACAAGGGAATTAGCACTACAGTAAAAATGGAATGAAAACCAATTATTCCCTAGATAATAAAGAGAAGAGAAAAATAGGAGTGTATTTCAAGATTATAGATTTCCTGGCATTTATAGCTACTAAGGAAATATTATGTGATTCAATTAATATGAAAGCTCATTTGCTTCTCATTACAGAAAATATGCCAAAACAAAGCTACATGTGAATCCTCCAGTAAGGCTGACCACAATATAGTTTCTCAGGTTGACCTTATGGACTACCTTTAAGATGAGTGCAACATTTGCCTTTCTCCGGTCATTGGGGATATTCTTTGATTTCCATGACCTTTTGAAGATGACAGACAGAAGTGTTGGAAGGACATTGACAAGCTCGTTCAGCACCCACAGATGCAGCCTGTCAAGTGTCATGGACTAGTATGGGTTGAGTCCTGAACCAATCCTCATCCACAGCTGGTACTGCTTCTCCTCCTTAAACCCTGTGTCTAAGCACAGAGGGCCCAGAGACTTTGTTGATGAAGACTGAGGCAAAGGAGGTTGTCATGGTTTAGCCCAGCCAGCACCTAAGCACCACACAGCCACTCGCTCACTCCCCCCCACCGGTGGGATGGGGAGAGAATCGGAAGGGTAAAAGGGAGAAAACTTGTGGGTTGAGATAAGAACAGTTAAATAACTGAAGTAAAATAAAATAGACTAGTGGTAATAGTAGTAGTAATAGTAGTAGTACTACTACTAGTAGTAGTAATAATAATAATAAAACCAAATAATAATAATACAATAATAATATACAAAGCAAGTGATATACCGTACAATTTCTCACCACCCGTCGACCGATGCCCAGCACGTCCCCGAGCAGCGATCGCTGCCCCCCGGCCAACTCCCCCAGTTTATAGACTGAGCATGATGTTATATGGTATGGAATAGCGCTTTGGCCAGTCTAGGTCAGCTGTCCTGGCTGTGCCCCCTCCCAGCTTCTTGTGCACCAGGCACAGCATGGGAAGCTGAAAAGTCCTTGACTAGAGTAAGCACTACTTAGCAACTACTTAGCAACAACTTAGCACTACTTAGCAACAACTAAAACATCAGTGTATTATCAACATTATTCTCATCCTAAATCCAAAACACAGCACTATGCCAGCTACTAGGAAGAAAAGTAACTCTATCCCAGCTGAAACCAGGACAGAGGTGTTGAGTACCACAGCCTCCTCTGTCTTCTGACATTAAATTGCTCAATGCTCAGTTTCTATTTTCTTAGGATAATCTAGCAAAGACTTGGTTTGTGAATTATGACGGTGTGTAACTGATGTCCAAAATATTTGCATGTATTCAGAAGATTTTCCCTAACTGGGTAAATATTCATAAATCAGTCACATCTCTTTCCTCTACATTCACAAAATCCTTTGGAAATCTTTACTGCAACGTTAAGTCTTATATTAGAATTACCAAAGTTATCACTCTCTTAACTTTAACCAAACCAAACTTAAGAAATCTATTTGGCAGTTTCCCATCAACTTGTTTTCATAGAATCATAGGTATTTTCAATATCTTCAAAGTTGCATTTAAAATATGCTAGTATATTTGCTCATCAGCAGAACTGTCCTGTCAGTAGGACCTAATATGATAAGAAATAGCTACACTACCGTAGTAAATTCACAATATCTCCTCATAGACTGGATCAAAATTCATAAGCAAGATCCCACAGAGAGTCTCTAAACAGACAATTTGGACTTGACAAACACGTAAACATAATATTGTGTTAGCTGTGACTATTTAGGACTGCTTCTGAAAGAAAAAAGTTTTCCCTTTATTCTTAAATTTAAGCATATCAGGTAGCTTAGAAATATTCAATATATGCTTACTCATCCAAACAAATGGATACATTTGTAATCAAAAGTGAATGAGATCGTTAGGCTATCCAGGCAAGTTAACTTGCTTTCCTGTACGCCTGATTTCAGCTCACTTCAGTTCTTAATGCCACAGAAGGAATTGCAGGGATATGCATTTTCTTGACTTACGTCAGTCAAAATATCTGTTCTAGGAATCATAAAAAGATCAATTGCATAATTAGAGCCTTCATCTTTAGTTAGTATTTTTTATGTCAGATGATATGCAGAATATGCTATCAGCTTTTGAAGTCTTTTAGAAATTCTCTCTTTTCTAAGAAACGTCAGTCCTGAGTGAATTAAAAAAGAAAAAACAAGTACTTTACTATAGCAAAGACTGAAAACAACAAAGCAGAGCACCACACTGTGTGACAAGAAAATTCATGATCACACTCAATCTCAATGCAGACCATCTTTCCAAACCAAATCGGTCCTTTGAGACTTCAGATAAATCATCTGGTTCACCACCATATGAGTATACTTATGAAGAAGTCCATTCAAAACATCTTAAATGCTATCAGTTTTTTTATTTAGTTCTTTTCCTTGACCATGACCATTTGCTTTGACTGCAAACTTTCAACAGTTTTGAAAACAGAGTTTTCTCTGTCTTTGAATTTTCATTTAGGCTGACAGGCTAAGCAAATTTGGGAAATTCTACACTCTATAAAAGACCAGAGAATAGAAATCCCTCAACTGAGTGTGTAACATACAGAACAAGGACTAGCCTTTGCTAATCAAACACAGGCACAGTGCTAAGAGTCTCTGCAGAATACTGCATAGATGTTATTGCTCAATAAACTCCTTAGCAGGCTATTGCCTCGATCACAATAGACATAACCTTTGCCACTCTCAAGAATACACTTCCAGACCTCAGTTATTGATGAGTGCTATTAATATATCATACGAGCACTGCTCAACCATTTTAATGTCTTTATCATCACAATATACTGAGAAGTAGGAAAGCCATATAGCCATTTTGTACCAAGTTCTCCAATCCCATCATTAAAAAAAAAATTATAAAAAAATCAAATCTCAAAGCAACTGAAGGTCACATTGTTAGGAGGAGGCTGTATGCAGATGAATATTATATTTTCAAAACTTCCTAGATACTTAACTGCCATTCCTTTCAGTAAATTTGAAATATTTCACTATAAGAAACTTCCAAGAGGAATCTGTACAGTCTAAAACATAGTGTGGCATGAAATAAAGAATAAACTTTTCTACGCTTTTTGATGAGTAATGGCATCTGCATAAGGGGATAAAAGCAAAAAGTAGTATTTGTAGCTCACATAGTTCATGCCAGATGGTCTGCTGAACACACTAATTCCTTGCCTGCTAGGAAATCCTAATTATTGCTTTAAAAGAAGTAATTTCAGTAATTTGGTAATGGTTTCATCTGATATAAAATAAAAACATAAGTAAAAATAAGAGGAATGAAAATATTTATGTGAGAGCTACAATTTCATCATTTAGTTTTCATCTGCAAATCTGTGGTGCAACGTTGATTATTCTGGATCTCAAGATAAACAAGATCCCTTTATTATACCGTAGTGAAAATTGCTGTATTGTACTAAATCCTGTAATTGCATTCCTGTGTTTTCCTAAATATCACAAATTCTTTGTCTCTGTGCTAGCTATTCTTTTTACATTGAGTTCCATATGGACATCACAGATAAAATTGCAAATCTAGCCGCCTTATTAAAAAGAGAAAAAAAAGGCAAAATTTTCCACCAGAAAGCATAAAAGCTTGATAGCATTTTGTGGAAGGGTACTATAAAGTTATGAGGCAATTTCAGAGGAAATAAAATTAATTTAAAGGGATAATCAAACTTTTTTAAGCATTGTTTGTGTATTTCACTATTTGTTATATCCTGTCAGCTAAAAAGAGTGTTCATGATAATTATATTTCCTGTATCCATAGCTGAGTAATAACCATGCTAGCTCTCATTTATTTTTGTCTGTATATCACTAATATGTAATGCAAACCCCTAATGTTTGCAATAATACAAATGTACTGAACCCTAAACCTCATAGAATGAGAACAACCATGGCATCTTACAATTATTATATTCGTGGGAGTTTCTTTAACTATGTGTCTACATCTATAATATTAGAGAAATGCAAACAGGTTACACAGACTTGTTAATTGCTTGCTTGCTGCAAATAAGAGGTAGAATTAGAACACTCAGATACATGAAAATGAATTGTTAGGATTATTTTAGGGTTTTTGTTAGCATCTGAGGAGGATGGAATAATAAAAAACTTTAAGACAAATCATATACTTTAAGACAAAGGATATTCTTTACCAATGTGTAGTTTGATAAACAGAACAAAGTGTAAAATAATATAACTCGAAGCAGATGTTTTTATCTCTCAGTAATTACACTGCAACTGAAATGAAAATCAGGATGAATTCTTTGTACTGTACTGTACTTCAAGCAGCCAAAATGAGGAAGCATGAAAAGGATAATAAGGTGGTGGGAGGATGGGAGAAGGGGACAGGGACAAAGACGACAGATGGATGGACAGGGGATGACACAGAAATTTCTGTCCATAAAGATGGGAAGGGAGTTACACAGACATTAAAAGGATTAGACCTGGGGACATTTCATATTTCAAATTAAACATATACTCACAAGGACAGTCAACTGCTAATCTGTTTCTTTCAGGAGGCAATAACTGTGCTTATACAGGAGTAAAAGAGAGAGCACAAAAAGACCAATAATTACAACAGTTCATCAAGTAACAGCCTAATGTCCTCTGTATATACAGTATGTCACTGACTGGCTTTATTGCCTAAAGGATGAGAACTTCAACTAATGCTTTTCCTTTCTCCTGTGAAGTATATGAGACTACTTTGCAGTTTTTCCCACTTTAGCAGGTATGCAGCTTTTAAATCCAAAGCTAAAATGTCATTAAGGTTGGAAACCCAAATGCTCTGAACTCCAAAAATTCAAATTACACCAGTCTCCTGTGACTTGTTCACCAACATATTTTTCTGCAACTTAATTCAATCTTTAGGGGGAGTCTGAGGGACACCATGCATTGTTCAGTCTTTATGTTGACTTCATTCTTTCATACATGGCTACTTCTAGGAATAAAAATGTTAGCCAACTAGTTATATTTCCAGGATCAGGAAAATGGCTCTGCCATTTACTTTGTACTAAAGACTGGGGATGCCAAGTTGGGAGCTACTATTACTAGCATTAGAGAAGGGAATATGGTAGTTACGGTTGGGTGATGGCTCATCTGAACAGCAACAGCCCATGTCCCCATCACTCCTGGTTGCATCCCATCTCGTTTCATCCAGAAGCAGCAGGAAAGGATACCCCAAGTTCCCAGCCCTTCCACTTCCGTTATCTCTGTGTCTTCCACTGTCTTGGAGGGTATGGCAAAGATTGCCTGCTTTTCTGAGAAGCCTTGAGCCTAGTTGTATAGCTTTACTTTTGGCTCTATAGCTTAAAAACTCTAGAGGCAGTATCCCTGCAAGCACTCAACTGTTATACATCTAGTTGAAAAAAACACAAAACGTGACTAATTAATAGATCCTGCAAAAGAAAAGTAAATCTCAGTGAAACCAGAGATAATACTATATGGAAACTAATGTATAAGTTTAAAAAAGCACATAGTAATGATGAGTATACAAACTACTGAAGTTTCACAGAATCACAGAATGGTTTAGGTTGGAAGGGACCTCTGGGTGTCATCTGGTTCAAATCCCCTGCTCATCTAAAGCCTGGTGCCCAGGACCACTTCCAGACCGTTTTTTAATATCTCCAAAGAGGGAGACACCACAGCCTATCTGGGCAACCTGTATCAGTGCTCAGTCACCCTCATAGTAAAAAAGTGTTTCCTGATGTTCAGAGGGAACCTCCTGTGTGTCAGTTGCTGTCCATTGCTTCTGGGCTAAACAGTCCCAGCTCTCACAGCTTTTCCTCACAGAAGAGATACTCCATTCCCTTCATCATCTTTGTGGCCCTTTGTTGGACTCTTTCCACTAGGTCCATGCCTCTCTTGTATGAGCAGATCATAACTGTTCAAGTGCGGCCTCACCAGTGTTGAATAAATGGGAAGGACCACCTCCCTTGACCTGCTGGCAGTACTTTGTCTAAGGCAGCCTAGCATACCATTAACTTTCTTTGCTGCAAGGGCACACTACTGGTTCATGTTCAACTCGGTGTCCACCAGGACCCCCTGGTCCTTTTCTGCATATCTGCTTTCCAGCTGTGTGGCCTCCAGCATATATTGGTGCATTGAGTTGTTCTTACCCAGGTGCAGGACTTTGTACTTCTCCCTGTTGAACTTAATGTCAGCCCATTTACCCAGACTGTCAAGGTCCCTCTGGATGGCAGTACGACCCTCTTGTGTATCAGCTACTCCTCCTAGTTTTGTGTCATCTGCAAACTTGCTGAGGGTACACCCTGCCAGATCTACACATCATCCAGATCATTAATGAAGATGTTGAACAGGACTGGACCCAATATTGATCCCTGGGGTACAATGACTGCTTATTGGCATCCAATAAGGCTTTGCACCACTGGTAAATCTAAACTAAGATAGTACATTTCTACAATGCTGAGATTTTTTTAAAGATACTGAAAAAATAAAATTTTAACTTTCTGTGGACCTCTCTGATTTTCATGTGTAGGTACTGTCCGAGAAAACAAATATGAAAAATGCCCTGATCACTCCAGATTTTCATATTTACCAGAGTAATTCAGAGCTGCAAAAACCACAGTCAATGCCACTATCACGTACTTCCTTCTAGGGTAAACTCAACTCGTTTTAAAATACTCACATGAAAGGTAGAGATTATACTAATTTTTCTTGTCTCAAAGGAAGAATTGAATGATGGTTAACTCAAACAAACACAAAGTGTTCAGAATAGAAGGGGAACAATACTGCAGTTGGGACTTAAAATTAAATGGCAGAGTTTTCTTCTTCTGTATGAAAACATAAGCATTTAAATGGCCTTTGAAAGAAAGATCAGCCACACTTGCTCACCTTGCTTTGAAAGGGATCATAGGGAACTCATGTTTATATATAATGGGAGAGCTCAGAGCTGAAAGTAACATTATTGCTGCTGTACTGTAATCTCATGTTATCAACTGCAAAATAAATACAACCTCAACTGTAGCTTTCTTAAAGAGAAGAGAAGATAAGGCTGTGCAAGGAGTATTGAACTGGAACTCCATTCTGGCAGCTATAGCTCCGCTTACAGGAACTATTCACTGCATTTTATAAATATTTGCCTGACAGTAAACATATTCCTCTTGATGCAAATATGCTTGGAGAATAAGAATTTGCTTTCTTTACTGAAGTCCACTGACTTTTATTCCTTGTAACATCATATTTGGATGAGAAAGCAATTGTGTAGTAATAAAATACTTCTTACACTTCTTCTTAAGAAGATACAAGGTAGAATCAGTCTGAAATGGTATTCCAGATGTTGTGGTAAAATCTGAACTTTTTAACATCTAGCATAATCATTTGAATTGTCATATGAATCATTTGAGTTAACCATCATTCAGTTCTTCCCTTGAGACAAGAAAAATGAATATAATCTTTACCTCTCATGTGAGTATTTTAAAACAAGTTGAGTTTATCCTAGAAGGCAATAAGTGATAGTGTCATTGGCTGTAGGTTTTGCAGCTCTTAATGACTCTGGTAAATATGAAAATCTGGAGTGATCAGGGCATTTTTCACATTTATTTTCTTAGACAGTACCTACACTTAAAAATCAGAGGTCCACAGAAACTTATGTTTGCAGTTTTTTAGTATCTCTCAAAAAATCTCAACATTGTGGAAATGTACCATTTTGATTACTTTTGCCTTTTATAAAATATTTTGTTTCAACACATTATTCAGTCACATTAAAAAAAAAATAGAAAAATAAGATTCACATATAATCTTAAATATTTTCAACTATCCAAAAAGCCACATTTTTAAATGTTGGACAAATCACAGAAATTGGGGATAGTTTCCAAGTCCACATAAGACTGAGATATTTTTTCACATTTTTCCTGGAGCTGTTTTTGCAAGCAATTATATAGAAAGAGAAAAGAAGATATCAGTAGCATCTCTGGTTGATACTTTCAACTGTTTTTCTTTATTTCAGTAAGGATATCGATCTATGTACAGTCTCATTTCCCTTTATAATAACAAACAAATAAAGTGAGAGCAATCAAAGAAATCACAAAATGTCAGGGTCCATCGCAGATGCAATGTAAAGCTGGTCATCTGCCCTGTCTCCTCCTCATCCTTGCTTCCTTGTCCCTCTTTCCAGACCTGAAATGGTGCCAGGGACACGAGCCACCTGCTCTAGCAGGGCAGAGAAGGGTGGCAGGAGCTAGAAGCAAAATCACTTTGCCTGTGTCATCCAGCGGCACTCTTCACTCTCCTGATGCAGTGTTCTATTTATAGTGTCAGGTATTGCCACAGATTTTCTTGAAGAGAGGACCTCCTGTAAGACAAATGGGTCCAGCTCCCTGATGCTGTGGTCCCCGCCAAGAGGTAAAACCCCTCAAGGGACAGGTCCTGAACATCCTGAGAATGCAGTTGAACTGGGGAGCAGTAATTAGAAACAAAAGAGTTCTGGCCTAAGGACTACTCCTCAAAACATCACCTTGGTAATATGTCCACAAAGTTTAAGAGGATTATGAAACCTGAGCTGAATGTAATGCAAAATACCAGAAATAGTGGTAACAAAATTCAAATGTTGTCATCCATCACTGATTGGTATTACTGAAATACCACAGTGGATATAATACAGTTTGCAAATCAATCTAATATGTTTCTGCACAGTGCACTGAGCTCTTTTTTACCTGCAAATTTTGCAGTCATTTAGGCCTGCCTATACTAATCAGGACAATGTTTTTTTACCCTTTTACACTGATGTGACTAAAGCAAACAAAGGAATCTGACTCAGGCTGAACATTTAAAAACCTCTAGCTTAAAAGCAATTTAATTCCGCTTGTGCATAGACACGCCAGTTTCCAAGAGTATTTCTAACCCAGACTGGAAACTGAAATCTAAGCAACAGACTACTGAGGGTGAAAAGGAGATTGGAACTTCCATATATTTGTCATGCAATGTTATGCAGCAGAAAAATTTAAAAGTATTAGAAGACTAGTATTGTTCTGAAGCTAAAAAACATTTCCTCTGAAAAAGATTTAACTTAACCCACACAGGTTTGTTTTGGTTTAGGTTGTTTGGTTTTTTGTTTTCTTTTAAAGTTCCTGTATCCACAGGACAGTAAATGCTTTTAGGATAGCTTTTGGGACAGGAAAAAGAGATTGATCTGAAAAAATCTCAATGTTTAGTATGATGTAGCTACCTAGGGCATGTTTACACTACTTTAAAGAAACTTCCTTCTACCCTCCCTCAAATAAAATTAAAAAACCAGTAAATCATTTAGTCATCTGGTGCATGCCTGGCTTAACAAAAAAACCCACAATGAATGAGACTGAGCAACTTTGGTCACTCACAACATTTAATAACTTCACTCTTGGGTTTTAGTTTTTATAGGGATTTGTCTGTTTGTTTGAAGTCACCCTAACTAGCTCTTTGTTAGACAAAGCCTGCTAATGTTCTAGGGATAGTTAACTTCCAGGATTGCTCCCAAAAAGTAGCATGGATAAGTTTGCTCCTCAGTGAAGAATGACCCCTCATCTTCATCAAAAAGGATAGCTAATAAGGCAGCCAGGTGAGCACACAGTACCTCTACAACCTTTTATCTCTTATCTTGTTGAATATGAGCCAAGTTCATCAAGAAAAAAATGCTACTATTTGGAGTTCTCTGCGTTTCTACTAGTAAAAATACTACCAATCTCCAGACCAGGTTGCAGATGATGCTGTGGTGTTGCAGTAGAACTACAAGACATTTCAAAGACCTTTCTCTGGAGCCTTTGCTGACCTTGAGAATCAAAACCTGTTACAGTGAAAAAGGACTGTCATCTCATATTGCACAATGTGGATGAGTGAAAAGCAGCACATAGTAACACTGATATAACGAATAACATACCACATTTATGTTTGTAATTGCCACTTATGCATGTGTATGTGTATTGATGGAAGTGTACTAACAAATAACCTGTTTCCAGTTTCCACTGTAGTGTTTCATTTCACAAAAATCTAACAACAGTGATGGTAAAACCATGGTCCAAAGTGCAGCCACTCTAAAAAATACTTTGTCATCTTTAAGGGTGAGAGATCTGAGCCTCTTCTGGTTAGATTGGCTAGATCTACACGAAACAATTCTGGGCAATATGTTCAGGTTCCGGGATACCACTCCCCATGCTATTGAATGATGGCACTCTTTGGCATGGTTTGGACCCTTTTCAACTATCATGTTCCCAAACAACACATGGACATAATTTAGGGAACTGCAGTAGTCAAAATCATGTACTTAATAGGCAGAAAAAAAATAAGATATGCTACTTTGGCATGCTCTCTTTGGCATAGCCTTCCAATATTGTCCCAGTAAGCAAACCCATCCTATGTCTTCTCATCATGTCAAAAGCCAAGAAATGTGCTATGGGACATAAAAGAGAATCTGTCATATTTTCCATAGACAGTCTCCCAGGGCAACTACAGATGACAAAGCAGCAGCACCAGTGAGTATATCTGCATAGTAATGAAGTAACTCACTGACCAGTATGCCATCATCAGAATATATATGGGACAGCAGTGCTAAACACAGGGGAGCAATTATCTTCTGCAGAAAATTGATCCTGTACATAGCTGTGCACACATATGACCTGACCAGCTTCATCCCCTTTAAGAAAGGAGCTTTTATAAAAGCGGCACAGTTCAGCAAGGAACGGCAAAGACATCTCTATGCTTACAGGAGGAGCATAGAGATTTCATTTTTTTTAGTTTGGCTATTCCTAGGGTAAGGTAAAAGATACTAGTTGGTAAAATTTTGTGACAAAAGTAATGAAACTTGCTCGAGATAGTTGATGATCTTATGCACTTGTACTCTGTGTGCAAGGGCTGGAGGGCCGAAACCTTCTGGATTATGACAGTTGGAGTGACTTACCAGGAGAGTCTGTTCAAGGGCAGCACGCAAAGATGATCCACCTGACAATGATGACACAATAACCTAGCCTTGTACTTCCAGGTTTTCCACCTCACAATAAATTGCCTAGATGCACAGTCACAGGAAGCAGCTGGCAGGCAGATGAGTGGTGAATGTATCTTGAGTGTCATGTTAAAGCAGTTTGCCAGTAATAGGTAGATAACTTATGGGAAACACTCCTTGCCCAGGCCTGTGGCAAGTAAGTGACCATCCTGTTTTAAGAATTTATGTATATGGAGGTAGTGTATGCCATGCCGCTTTGCTCCAGGGCTGTAGAATGGTCCACTCACTTGATAGCTGTCACAGGCTTCTCTTTCACACATACCCAAAGGCATTTCTAACTGAGTCAGGGTAATGAGCATTTTAATGTGGTGTTATGGATAAACAAAGGGATCTCAAGCATACTGACTGATGTTTGTCCAACATTCTTATTTCTCTCTAGCTTCAGACCAACACCTTCATTTTTTTTACTGTTACTCTTCCCAGTGTTTTTCAGTCAGAATCTGAAATTTTAATCTTAAACATGTTAAACAAGCCTTATTAAAACTTTATCCTGTCTGATAACAGCAGACAAAAGAGAAGTTTCAGATTTGAATGAAAATGATAGACAAGTTTCCAGGTGAATCTCAGCTGATTTAGAGTCACAGAAGTAGTTGCCAAAATGGAACAGATTGTATTTCTGAATGGATTAATCTATAATAAATTTCCACCTGGTTAAAAGACCAGTAAGTAAAGTGAGAGAGCCTCTTAAGTTTTATAAACTTGTTTGAGAACGAACTCTTGCTGTAGTAATAAATGGGAGATACTGGCAGACAACAATGTATCCTGTTTGCTAAGTTATTTTTTCACAGCTGGAAGTTTTGGCTCAATAAAGCATGAGGAGGGAAAAGAGGCAGGACTGCAATTCATCACAGGCAGATGGTAATAGGAAGTATGTTACCAGTGAAGATATACACAAAAAGGAGAGTGGTTTCATCCCAAGCCAGCATTTCCTAGGATTCCTATCGATGGCAAGGTTCACTCTATTACTTATTAAATGAATGAAATATATATATATGTATATATAAAGAGAAAGAAAAAAAAAAGAAAATAGCTAGCAGCAGTTTAAGGTTTGTTTGCAGCAAGGAGAAAATCACAGGAATTTAGCAATAACTAATCATTAATTAATCTAGCATCTACAAAGTGATTAAATAAAGTTTACTACAGTATTTGTATCAATACACACACACAATAGGCCTAAATACTCATTATATGCGCAGATGAAAGTACCTATTGAAATATATGCACCAATAAAAATTCTGCCTGGGTTTAGTGAAATACTCACTTTAAATGACTGTCTCAACAGGTAAAAGTTGAACCTCAAGCAAAGAGCAAACAGCACCGGCGATCAGGTGAAAGTCAAACCTCAAGGAGCAAAGAGCACTGGAGATCAGCTCGGGTCCTGTTGCCAGGTCTCCATATGCAAACTTAAGAGTTTGCAGCTCTGAGAGGCGTCCCACTCAGAGGGAGATTCTGGTGCAGCCTGCTGCAGTCCAGGAGAGCTCAGAGAGTCTCACTTGGTACCACTGTTTATAGGGTCATGAGATGATTGACTTTAGGCATCAGTAAATTTCCATTCTACTTTCACAGCCCATGTTGGAAATTACTAAAGTTCTCAAAAATTCCAGAGATGCTGGTACAGATCCTCCCGAGTTACAGCCCAGATAAGATAGACTCCAAGGCTATCAGGAGGCAATTGATACAGACAAAAAATATGTTCCAAGGTTGCCAGGGCTGCCTCCCTTGTACAGACAGTGCTGCTCCCACCTTAGCCATGTAAGAGTTTCTGATACAGTCAAGGGACGCTTAACCACCAAAATCGTTACACAAAGGCCAAGTTTTGACAGGAGTTACTGAGACTGTAAAGCAGCTTTGCTTCCCATGCTCTGCCAGGTGTACAAGAAGAAAAGGAGGGTGGAATGCACCACCACAATGCGATATTTGTGCTTTAAAGAGAATTTAGAAAAAAAAGTAGCCAAAAGTCATAATGCTGCTTTACAATCAGTTATTCTAAGACATGTATGAAGAAAGCAACTACAGACATAAAAAAAAGCCCCTCTCAGTTACTTTAGTCACCAAATGAGGAATGAAGATCTAAACCTTCAGTCCTTAGGATAATGAGGGTAGGCAGAGAGAAAGCAGCAGAAATGCATTGATGGATGCCTTGGGACAGATGATGAGCTAGTTCAGAGCTTATGGGTCAGGATTCGAGAGCAGACCAATGCTGGTAATGTTGTGGTAGGTGTCTGCTATAGATTGCCTCATCAGGAAAAAGTGAATGAAGTCTTCTTCAGAAAACCAGAAGCAGCTTCATATTTGCAGTTTCTCATGGGCAACTTGAACCATCTGATATTGGCCTTCAGGAATCCCATGCCTCTGTGACCCATGGGAAAGTCTGGAGTAAGGAAGACTGACCCTCAGCAGAGGATGAAGATAGCAAACACTTAAACAAGTTGGACATACACAAGTCCATGGGACCTGATGGGATGAACCCACAAGTGCTGAGAAAGCTGGCTGATGTCATTGCAAGGCCACTCTTGATTATGTTTGAAAGATCATGGTGACTGGAACAGATTTCTGAGGACTGGAAGAAACCAAATGTCACTCCAATATTCAGGGAGGACCCAGGGAACTACCCACCAGTCAGCCTCAACTCAGTCCCTGGGAAAATGATGGAGGAAATCTTTCTGGAAGATGGAGGACAAGAAAGTGATTGGTAGAAGTCAATGAAGGGGAAATCATGCCTGACTAACCTGATAGCCTTCTATGAAAAAATGTCTAGCTCTGTGGATGAAGCTCACAGTGAATGTTAGCTTGACTTTAGTACATCCATATTGACAACCTGAAGAAATACAGACTAAATAAGTGGACAAGTGAGGTGGAGTAAGAACAGCAACAGACCACAAAGATGATTAAGGGATTGGGGCAACTGACATATGGGGAGACATTAAGGAAGCTGGGACTGTTCAGCCTGGAGAAGAGAAGGTTCGGAGGGGAACTTATCATTGTATATAAGTGCCTGATAAGGGAGACTAAGGAAGATGGAAGAGAGAAGATGGACTAAAGAAGTGGTATCCAGTGACAGGACAAGAGGTAACAGGCACAAATTCTACTTAAATGTAAGAAAAAACTCTTTTTACTCTGCTAATGGTGAAATGTTGGAAATGGTTGCTCAGGGAGATTGTGAAGTCCTCATCCTTAGAGATATTCAGAAGCTGAGTGGACATGATGCTGAAAAAACTGCCCTAGTTGATCTTGGCTGAGCAGGCATTTTAGACTAGATGATCTCTGGTGATTCGGTGATTCTGAGAAAGCTATCCTGTCCTTAACAGGTAGAAGGCTAAGCAAAAATTCTGTGAAAAAAAAATAAAAATAGCATTATCCTTCAGATGAGATTACTTTCAAGGATTGAAATCACTCTACCCAGAAGAAAGGAACCAATATTAATGTGAAAATATTTCAACTGGAGGAAGTTGATGACTTAAAAATTAGTTTACTGATCCACGCCATGTTTATTCAAATTGTTCTCCTTCAATTTAAAGAAAAGTACTTTACACAGCAGAAAAGGAATCCACCGTTTTCCCTGAGGCTTTTAGAAGGTATATTTAGAATACTGGAGAAAGCATAGGATTTGAAGACTATAAAATACCAATGCCAGCTGTGATCCAGTCTGCTTATCTTAGAAATCTCAGTTATGTCAAAATTTTGATGTGAGTGAACTAGCTTGATAAAATTCCCAGTGGAATCAATAGAGACAGAGAGATGCCTTTGAAGGTCTGTAAAGCAAGCTTCAGTTGTATAGTGAAAGTTATTTCTGTATTGGGAAGAGACATGAGACAGTTTTGCCCTGACTGGAAGAAAAAATGTTGGCCATGAAATACACTGTTCTGAATGTTCATTTTCAAGTCAAAACCCAACTTTAACCATGGGCAGATAATTTCAGTTTGCCAGAATTTTCTTCATACAGTTTGCCTCTGATCTATTCCTTCATGCAAAAACATGAAGTTACATCCAATTTCTTTCTTTTATTTTGCCTTGCAAAGCAAGCTAGTCTTCCAGATTTATGCCTAATTCACTTCCAAATTTTTGGAAACACAAGAACAGATTTAAAATTTATTCATTTATTTTTCATAATTAACACCTTTCTTTCCAAAATTTTGTAACAACAAATACTGCTTTTTGACTACATGATTATTGGTCCAAAGAATGAGACAGAATAAGATGTCCAGTGTCCTGGAAATGAGTTAATGGGTTCATCATTTCTCTGTCACTGAAGAGCAGGAATAGGACCTTGTAGAATGTATTTTGTTTTCAATTGTGAAACTTTTTTATTTTGTTATCAAAAAGGTATTAAAATCAAGAACTAGGAAGCATTTAATATCTCAGTTACCTTAAAAAGAGACTAAAGTATTCAGTATAGCTGGGCAATCTGACTAAAGGGTTAGTTTCTACATACAGTATGTATATAGGTTATCATAGAATCATAGAATTATAGAATTGTTAAGGTTGGAAAAGACCCTTAAGATCATCAGGTCCAACCGTTAACCTACCACCACCAAGTCTGCCACTAAACCATGTCCTCAAGCCTCCTCTTCTCCAAACAAAACAACCCCAGCTCCCTCAGCCGCTCCTCATAAGACTTGTTCTCTAGACCCTTCACCAACCTAGTTGCCCTTCTCTGGACACGCTCCAGCACCTCGATGTCCTTCTTGAAGTGAGGGGCCCAAAAGTGGACACAGTATTCGAGGTGCGGCCTCACTGGTGCCGAATACAGGGGCACTATCACCCCCCTGGTCCTGCTGGCCACACTATTCCTGATACAAGCCAGGATGCCTTTGGCCCTCTTAGCCACCTGGGCACACTGCTGGCTCATGTTTAGGCAGCTGTCAACCAACACCCCCAGGTCCTTTTCCGCCAGGCTGCTTTCCAGCCACTCCTCCCCAAGCCTGTAGCATTGCCTGGGGTTGTTGTGACCCAAGTGCAGGACTCGTCACTTGGCCTTGTTGAACCTCATACAGTTGGCCCCAGCCCAACAATCCAGCCTGTCCAGGTCCCTCTGCAGGGCCTTCCTACCCTCCAGCAGATCGACACTCCCACCTAACTTGGTGTCATCGGCAAACTTACTGAGGGTGCACTCAATCCCCTCATCCAGATCGTCGATAAAGATATTCAACAGGACCGGTCCCAACACTGAGCCCTGGGGAACACCACTCGTGACCGGCCGCCAACTGGATTTGGCTCCATTCACCACCACTCTCTGGGCTCGGCCATCCAGCCAGTTTTTAACCCAGCGCAGAGTGCACTTGTCCAAGCTGTGAGCAGCCAGCTTCTGCAGGAGAATGCTGTGGGAGACGGTGTCAAAGGCCTTACTCAAGTCCAAGTAGACTACATCCACAGCCTTCCCCTCATCCACTAAGCGGGTCACCTTGTCATAGAAGGAGATCAGGTTAGTGAAGCAGGACCTGCCTTTCATAAACCCATGCTGGCTGAGCCTGATCCCCTGGTTGTCCCACACGTGCCGCATAATGGCACTCAGGATGATCTGTTCCATGACCTTCCCCGGCACCGAGCTCAGACTGACAGGCCTGTAGTTCCCCAGATCCTCCTTCCGACCCTTCTTGTAGATGGGTGTCACCTTAGCTAACTTCCAGTCATCTGGGACCTCCCCGGTTGACCAGGACTGCTGATAAATGATGGAGAGTGGCTTGGCAAGCTCCTCCGCCAGCTCCCTCAGTATCCTCGGGTGGATCCCGTCTGGTCCCATTGACTTGTGGGCATCCAGGTGGAGGAGCAGATCGGTGACTGCCACCTCTTCGACAACTGGGACTACATTCTGTGTCCTATCTCCATCTCCCAGCTCAGGGGCATGAAAACCTTGAGGATGGTCAGTCCGACTATTAAAGACTGAGGCAAAGAAGGCATTAAGTACCTCAGCCTTCTCCTCATCCTTCGTGGCCAAGTTTCCCTCTGCATCCAACAAAGGAGGGAGATTCTCCTTAGCCCTCCTTTTGTCGCTGATATACTTGTAGAAACATTTTTTGTTGTCCTTGACAGCAGTGGCCAGTTTAAGTTCTAGCTGGGCCTTCGCCTTTCTAATCTTTTCCCTGCATAACCTCACCACATCCTTACAGTCCCCCTGAGTCACCTGCCCCTTCTTCCAAAGGTGGTAGGTTCTCCTTTTCTTCCTGAGTTCCAGACAGAGCTCTCTGTTCAGCCAGGCCGGTCTTCTCCCCGACCTGCTCGACTTGCGGCACATGGGGACAGCCTGCTCCTGTGCCTTTAAGACTTCCCTCTTGAATAACATCCAGCCTTCCTGGACTCCTTTGCCCTCCAGGACTGCCTCCCAAGGGACTCTGTTAACCAAACTGCTAAACAGGCCAAAGTCTGCCCTTCTGAAGTTTAGGGTTGCTGTTTTGCTGGCCCCCCTCCTTACTTCTCCAAGAATCGAAAACTCTACCATTTCCTGGTCGCTGTGCCCAAGACAGCCTCCGACCACCACATCACCCACCAGGCCTTCTCTGTTCGTGAACAGCAGGTCCAGCGGGGCACCTCCCCTGGTTGGCTCGCTTACCAGTTGCATCAGGAAGTTATCCTCCACGCACTCCAGGAACCTCCTATGTAAGTCACTATCTTATAGCACACACATGGGAAGAGAAACAGAGTTTGAGAAACAAAAGCTGAAAATCCTATACAGAAAAACAGTAATCATGAAATGTAGAAGCACATATAGGATGTTCAGAGGAAGGATACAAAAAGTTCCATGACCAAAGTGAAAACCAATTCCAGAGGAGCAGGAAAGCCCTTGGTTTAAGAAAAAGACCTGTTGACCAGTGGGATTTCAATTTCCTTGACAATTCAACCAAGGATATCCATTCTACAATTACTAAAGCAGTGTTTAGGCACTTCAAGGTGGAATAAGACTACTTCTTTACTCAGTGACAAATGAAGAAATAATCTTAGGAAACGGACCCAGTGTAATAAAATCCTAGGAGGTGGTGAACATTTAAGGTCTTCTGATCTCATAAATTCTAAAATACTCTGGAGAGTATGGTGCATATAAAAAGCCGGAGCTTGCTAAGTACACTGGACTCCATAAAGGAGTCTAAAGAAAATGCAGCTTTACTCTTAAATGGTTAAATTAGAACCCATTCCTATCAAAATGAAATTTAGAAAATTGTATTACCTATGAAATAGTTGAAAGAGATGGTAGTTAGTGTTTGCAATAAAGATCTATCCTGGCTGGAATGCTGAATGAATACAGATTTCAAGAGACTTGAATAGAAGAGCAGACAGAGATGTTAAAATATATAAATTGTTGTGGTTTGATGTTTTTTCCCCCCATGCACACATTCAGTGCATACTATTCCAAATGTGCTGAAAACAGGGTATTTGGTTCTAAACAGACTAAAATATTTTTATTTCTTCCCTAAAGGAAGAACTGTGTTGAAACTGTTAGATCATGTGATTAAAGGTTCAAGAAGAATCCACAAACAAGAAGGATCACAGAGGAAAAATAGCAATAGTCTAAGCAAGGAGACAAGTCACTGCCCTGGCCCCTCTCTCAGCTGTCCCAGGAGAGCCTCAGCCTCATGGGCTGGGCAGGATACCTATCACCATGAGTCAGCAGGAGCAGCTCTCCAGATTGCCTTGCAGACTGAGGGGTATTACTGTCTAGTGTTAGGGGGCTAATGCTGGGATGCAAGGGAGCAGCATTTTTGGATTTCACAAGACTTAGTATGGAATGTTAGGGGAGAAATCAAAGGCGGGAAAGGGAGGGATCAGGGTGGTTTGAAGAGAAATAAACATAGGAAAATAGAGGAATAAGGGGATAAAAGAGGTCAGTCATGTAAACAGATGCTGGTCAGCGTGCTTATGTGGCCATGCCTGATCCCCTGTGGCCACCTGATCCCCGCACTGAGTTCTATCTCCTCATTAAACTCCATTTCTATTTTCTAACTACTCTGCAGAGCCTATGAGATCTGGTGGGGTCAAGTGAGAAACCTGTTTGCATACGTGTGTGCACATGCATGTGTGTGTATAAAGTAACTGAAAATCAGGGGATCCAGGGGCCAGCTACTGGGCAGGCTGAGTGTCTAAGTCAGTTACTAGCCTTCATCTTGATCAGCCAAAGAGGGGAAGATGATGAGGTCATTGGTGCCATTCATGTTGGTGTGAGTGCCGTGTTTCTGTCTCTGTTGATCCTTATAGCCAGGTGTGTGTATATGTATATATGTATTCTATATGTGTGTTTGCATGTGTGCCTATTGGGAAGGTGTGCTCAGCTTAAATTCTAGCTGGACCTGGGAAGAGGGAGCTGCAGCAGCCTTGCCTCCACAGGCTACTGAACTCAGCAACTCGTAACAAAAACAAAACCAAAAGACAAATATCACAAACATCAAGATGTTGTGGTGCCCTTTATGGTAAAATTAAAACTCATATTCAGGAATACCTATATCTGAATAAGTAGCTGGTTGTGCAGAAATAAGTGCTTTTTGTACTGTCCTCCAAGATATTTCCACTAAATACAAAAGATATGATCAGAACAAAAAACTTCTACATGTCCCTAAAACATACGCAGTTTCAAGGAATTCATATTTTCAGAGCGTTTGCTTCTCATTCAGAACCTAGATTTTTTATACACAAGCTTAAGGATGACCTCTATAGATTTCTCCAATTATTTTCAATACTAGTGGCTTTTTTCTAGAGCTGGTAAAGAACCAGAATCATTTCATTCCCATTCATTTTCAGAATCAAATTTCTATGAATGTTGATTTCAATGCAATCTGTGTAAAGTTACAGAAGCCAGGGGAATTATAAAATAACACCAAAGTTCAGTCCAACTTTCAAGTACCCATTACTGACTGTGGCAGAACAGAGGAAGGAAAAAACAAGGCAAAGATGCTTACGTTTTGATTGCATTTGCAAGGCCAGATTTTGTTGTTGTTGTTGTTCCAGAAGACCGACTACACTTCCTGTAGAAATTCATGCATTGAGTTGTGGGGATTTTTTGGAGGGGGGCATGTTTGGGTTTTTTTAAGAAGGAGAAGAAATTCTTTAAAGCAGAATCTCATTTAAAGAAGGATGTCCTTTGAGCAGAGAAGACCTAGTATGTTAGATATTTTGTATTTCCCTTGAATTTACCTTTTGCATGAGTGAAATTGAACTACAGTATGTTGACATTAAATGCAGCAGGAAAAGGAAAAGGAAAAGGAAAAGGAAAAGGAAAAGGAAAAGGAAAAGGGAAAGGGAAAGGGAAAGGGAAAGGAAAAGGAAAGACATGGACTTCTGGAATGGTCAGGATTAATTGGAAGCTCCCTCTATGACATAACCCTGTAAGTTAAGAGGAACATTTAAGAACACATAACTCCATATCAAGTTAAGCTGTTTATGAAAGGAGTTTTTGCGGGCTTCTAAATTAAATTTTAATTTTTCAGTCCTTAGGCTTCCTCCTTTCCAGTTCCCCATAAATCTTCATTTCCATCTTTTTTATCCTTTAAACATTCTTCCTTTCATTTCTCTTTCTTCTTGGATTCTTATACATTCCTTTCCTCTATCACGCATATTCAGTCTTTCACGATCCTGGTCTTCCTGTTTCAAGAGTTCGATTTAGCCTTGCCCTCTTCATCCTGTGTTATAGTTTATCCAGTCACTTCCCCACTGTTTTGAAGAATCCTTTCAGTATAAGTGGATAGTGCCTCAGACGAGTGCTTCCAATACCACTGGCTGTTACCTGTAATACATAATGAACCTGACTGCATAGTAACTACTCAGGAATGATCTTAGCCATTTTACAGCAATGATATAACTACATAATTTAAATGGTAAAATGCTAAACAGTAGTAATTTGGGCTTCAAGACTTATGAGAAAAGAAAAGCTTACCTTTAGATGTACTAGGAAAGCAAATCATCATCCTGATTTAATCGACAGCTTAAAAATTAAAATCAATTTACTAGCTCTTAATTCGGTAGCGTAGAATTACAAAATAATGGGACATAATTTAAGATCAGAAATACAGTAGAATGCATGTTCAACATAGCATAATTAGAAGGATTTCATGTTTGTTTGGGTTTTTTACATGTCATTTTTACATAACAGTAAACTAATGAGGTCTAAACAGGCCAATGCTAATAATTTGACTAAGAAATCTTTGGAACTACTTCAGCAACAGAATGGTGTAATCCTTACTTCACTAAGCTCAGTGACACTGTCTCGGTATAAAGCGGTACAGAGCTACAATGATTCTGCATCTGTGTATCTCTGTAAATTTAAGCAATAGTGACAGCTCCATGGTTTCTACATCTGATTCATTAACGGTTGGTTATATTATGTGCGCCTATCTTCTTTCTGCTACTGTAAGTCTTTAAAATGCGGGGTATTTGTCACAAAAGTGATCACTCAAGCCTAGTTATAGAAACAGTGTAAAAAATGTCTATTTTGAAGCACAGCGTGCCATCTAGTGGAAATACGTTGCAAGCAGCACAGCAGTTAGCAGGACTAGAAAAGGTAGTGAAAAACACTAATCACCACCTCTCCTGAGCTGAGCAGCATGGCCCACTATCCGTCCATGCTTTGATTAATGAAAACCTGACATATTTGTGAATCTTCGTTTCCAACTAACTCTAGTGAAATATTTGAGACAGTATTTGTGGACTTGTTATAAACTATTCAAATGGATGGGAATTGAGCAGAACTAGTTTAAAAGCTGTACATGAAATATTAGGGTCTCTTTAATGAAAGCTAACTTTCAACAGCAGAAGCCCAAGAGCTTAATTAACTGCTCACTGAGACACTGCAGAGTAACTCAGCCTTCACAAATGATTCTTGTGGCTTCAGGGTTTTTCTTTTCTTCATACTGGGACATATAAGAAAATACTGTCAGTACTCCCTGTCCTTGCACTGATGTACAACAGAAAATTTTGAAAGAGAAATTTCATAGAATCCCAGCATCACAGAATCACAGAATGGTTGAGGTTGGAAGGAACCTCTGGAGGTCATCTGGTCCACTTCCACTACTTAAGTAGGGCCATCTAGAGCCAGTTGCCCAGGACCATGTCCAGATGACTTTTGAAGATCTCCAAGGATGGTGACTCCACAACATATCTGCCCAATCTGTGATTGATCACTCCACAGTAAAAAGGTGTTTCGTGATGTTCAAATGGAACCTCCTGCATTTTGGTTTGTGCCCGTTGCCTCTTGTCCTGTCACTGGGAACCACTGAGAAGAGTATGGCTCTGTCTTCTTTAGACCTTCCCTTCAGGTATTTATATATATTGAGAAGATCCCCCCTGAGCCTTCTCTGTAGGCTAAATAGTCCCAGGTCTTTCAGCCTTTCCTAGCAGGATAGGTACTCCACTCCCTTCATCATCTTTGCTGACTTCCTTGGACTCTTTCCACTAGGTCCATACTTCCCTTGTACTGGGGAGCCCAGAACTGGACACAGTACTCCAGGTGTGGCCTTACCAGTGCTGAGGGGAAGGATCACCTCCCTCGACCTGCAGGCAGTCCTTTGCCTAATGCAGCCCTGGATACTGCTAGCCTTCTTTACCGCAAGGGTACACTGCTGGTTCATTTTCGACTTGGTGTCCACAGGACTCCCTCATCCTTTTCTGCAAATCTGCTTTCCAGCTGAGTGGCCCCAGTATAGACTGGTGCATTCATTTCAAAGAGGAAAAATATATTGGCTTTGTTACCACATATTCTGATCTAATTATGTATTCTGCTACATATTTAAAAGAATTATTAATTTATCTTTGCTTTTTCTTCCCACAAATCCATACCAGACATGAGTTTCATCCCTTCAAATGCACACATCATCGTGTACATCACTTCATAGATTAAACACGTAACAAATTCAATCTGGAGAACACATCTGTTAACTAAGTGTGCATTCTCTGACTTTGGTGGGACAACTAAGTCATGACCTTCTCCTCTAGTAGCTATTGTTATTTCATCTTCAGAAAGCTTTCTGCTGACTTAAGTACACCAGCCATCCTCACACTGCTGAGTTAATAACTGAGCATTAAACCGTATCCAGGAGTGACAGCATGCAGCTGCCTGTTTTACCAGCGCCTAAGAGGAAGGGAGAAGGAGAGATGGCTGCATTCAACATTTCTAGAGGAACTCAGCAAGAATTATTTCACCTGTCATTACAGTGGAAAATACTGGTTTGAGAGCTTCACATTCTTACTGTTTGGTTTAGTCAGTTCATGTCAATCTAAGACCATACAGTTTCAAAAAGAGAAGTACGGCTCTTGCTCCCAAAAGACACACAGGGGCAGGGCTGAATTATCTCTTTTCACATCACTGTGGTTTAAACGGACTGAAGCTAATTGTGAAACTGCACCCCAGAGGCAAGCTGGCTGATGAGCAGTACCATTTGTCTCATGCTCCCCGTGCTGGCTCACAGCTCCCACTGCATTGTGAATTCAGTGACCTCAAGTTTCCCATGCCTCTTGTGTGCTCACTGAAGAAGGAAAGCTCTTCTGAGGTTGCAAAAACTCACCTTGGTTCCCAGCTCATGTTGAGATTCATCCAAAATATGCAAAATATTATGCAAAATATGCAAATGAGATGTGGAGGCATTTCCCCTCTCCCCCATTTTTAACACTGGTATTCATATGCTAATGACTGAATCTCTTCAAACTACTAAATCTAATGAAATTCACCTGGAGGAAGAAAGAATTTATCAAAGAATCTCAGAGCCATTTTGAGAACTCTTGGAGGACAGCTGGGGTTTTCAGAGCAGAAGAGGAATAACATAGCATGCAGCTTTAAAAAATGGGGGAGGGAGAGGGAGAGAGAGGGAACAAACTTCCTGATCTTGGAGTCTAATCACAGTTCTCAGAAGTGTACTGGAAAAAAATCATCAACTGTTCTATTTATAGCCTTTGGAAAATGAAAGACCATGTTAAGAACAAATCACTTCAGAGAAATGCAATTTGGGAAAAAAAGAGAAAAAACAAAAAAACAGGTCCTACAGGTAGAGAGAAGTATAAGGCACTGTCTCTTTCTAACTTTTAGCATTGGCTCAGATGACCTGACACTTAGGACACATGGTACAAAGCAAAGAATAAATGATAGGGTGGGTGTAAATCTTGCTGAAAAACTGTACAGGATGACTAAATCAGAGGTTAACTATCAAATTGACAGACAGTTTTGAGCAGGGTTCTTCAGTCTGTCTTTGACAGTTTCTAATCTTAACATAAATCAGTAAATGTCAAGTTGCAGCAAAAAGGCAGACAAGTGCTGAGATGTATAAACATGACTGCTGCTTGTAAGACTGAAAGAGCAAAAAAAGAAAAAAAAAATCTGCTTTGCTCATAATCCCGAGAGCATGTAACAAGAACATGCAGAAGTACAGGAAACATGACCTACAAAGAATGACTGTAGGTATGAGGACTGTTTAGTCTGTAGAAGACTAAGGGCATAGTCTTTGTATGAATAAGTGTTGCTGTTGCAAAGAATAAGGGAATAATTTATTCTTAGTGTCCACAGGGAATAAGAAAAACATTTCCATTACAAGAAGTTCTTAAGGACAGATTTGACAAATATTTGGTACAAACGGTTTGGACATAGTTAATTTGAAAGTAAAGGAATCACTTATATGACTCTCAAGGTTAATTCCAATTATAAATTCTATGACTGTAGATGACAGACATATTGGCCAAGTTATTAAGCATATTTCCTGTGTCCAGAACTAAAATTCTGGTTTAATTCATTTCCTGCGGATATGATGGCCCAGCAGTAACTGTCTGGGTGCCATGCGGGACAGCAGCTCCCTGTGAGCTGGAGGCCAGGAGTGGCAGAGGCTCCCCAGGGGGTCCATCAGGGCAGGTCTTGGCAACCGGGGCCTGTCCCACCACCCCAGCAGGGAGCAGAGCAGCCAGGGAGCACCAGGGCACCCCAGCCCCAGGGCATCAGGCATCTCCCTGGTGACAGGGATAGAGACCAGGCTGGAACGTTGGCCTGTGGGTGGGCCTGGCTCGGCAGGACCCATGGCTGGGCAGGGCAGGACTGTGGGGAGCTGGAGACCAGTCCTGCTGCGGCGTTGCTGGGACAGGGGCTGATGGCCGTGGGGGGCTGAAATGGGGTCCTGGGCCATGGGTAGGGTGAGGGGAGCCCCAGGGGAAGGTGGACAGGAACAGTCAGGGCTGTTGGTGCCTGCAGGGCCTTGAGAATGACCTTGAAAATGTTAGATATTGCATTCCTAATGATGTGCTGACCTGGGAATCATGACTGTCAGGTATTCTCAAGGGAATATTATAAACGTTCTCTCATTATTAAAGATCAAAAAAAAAAAAGATTTTATCAAGCAGTAGCAAAAATAAAAAAAAAAATCAACCCCAAAAACCCCTAAATCGTGTCCTTCCTACAAAAAAAGGGTTTGTTTAATTAAGCAGTGTTCTTCAAACTTTGACCCTCTCTAACTCGAGACCATTAAAAACCTTCATGTGCACTCCAGGTGAGAGTTACAGTTGGCTTACCATGTGCTGCAACATTCAAGGACACATGCTTTATTAGCAAAAAGTAACTTTCTATTGCTTTACGTCATTTATAATGTTGTTGCTAGATCAGCCCTTTCATTCTCATGAAAAGTACTGGGTTTCACTTTTTAGCAACAATGTCAATTGAGTAGACAGCTGAAGAACAACTATGCCTTATGCTTTGCCCTGTGAAAACACTGCATAGTTCTGCTTTCTGTGCACAAGGAATTTGAGTGTTTATACCTTATAGCCAACTTTAGTACTAAATGCCTATTAAAATTAGATCTGTATATGAATTTCACACAGCTTGTTTTGTCAGTTTGTTTCCAATTTAAGGTTCTATCCTAGCTGAGGTTCACTAATTGTCGTACTTGCTGTATCTACAAAATCACATCTGTGTAGAAACAGCACAGTATGGGGGTACAGGTTTGCATTCAGAAGCAGGTGACAGAGGTACTCTGGCTGTTTCCTGATGCCATGGGTGTAACCACAGAATACCTGCGAAGTGGTACCTTCTCATACAGAGGATCGCTACCACACAAAAGTTTGTTACTGTAAATATGGCTATAAGGAGACACTTGTCTGCTGTGCTTTTATTTGGAAGAATACACAGACACTCAGAATATAAATTTTGGGTCAAATTGTGTGGCCTGTACTTTAGTTCTGTTCAGCCGATGATACCAGAATTAGACCCATACAAATCACATGCCACATTGATTCAAGTCATATGGAAAAAGGTGTAAAAACTTTTGTAACATAAAATATTAAGCAAACTATGATTGTTTGCACCAAAAAAAAAAAAGTAAGAATCACAAGAGTTCATTCTGGTTTATTCTGTTTCTGCTGTCCTATCATCTCACTCTTTAACAGGGCTGGCTACACCCTACAGAGGAGAAAAGTTCCTAGCTTCATTCAAAGAAGCAGGACTTACAAGTCTACACAAAGCTTGCCAAATGCTGTATCACCTCAGGATAAGTGTTTCTCTCCTTTTTTCTAATTTCTCTCAAATGCCAGACTCATCAAACAGACGAGTCTTCCAGCATCTCTGAAGGTCAGTAGGTTGAGATTAATTTGCACAAGAGTGAGGAACCAATTCCGGAGAGAAACATCATTATGAGCTCCAACAACTTCCTTTTAGCTTTCATCTCTCTGATGACCCATCAGTTCTCTTGCTCATACATTGGCTGGTAATGCACATTTTTGTCTTCTAGCTCTCTGCTTTTCCCAGGGAACCTTTGTAATTGCGAAAAACTTTCATGTGCAGATAGTGTTTGAGCTGACAGAGCTGACAAAAAAATTAGCAAACAAAACAAATTGCCATAAGCCATCACATCTGAGCATGCAAGTAACTGGCACTTGATGTATTTTACAGGGATACCATGGTTAAAGCTGGCAATAACTTCCAGTATTTGAATGGGAGTCAAAGGAAGGAAGAGTTTAAAAAAATTCTCTCTAATTAATTTAAATTCTTTAAATATACCCTTCATTTAAAGACAGCTTTAGAAGCTTCCCAGTAATTAAATAATTTGAAAAGGTGGTAGGAGATGAAGGAGAGGGAAGTAAGAGAATTGTAGAACTGGCAGTATCATTAACATTATGTTATAGTTGAAAATTACATACTCACATTTTCCTGATGGGTCCCAAATTGATGGGATAAGCACAGCTGTGAGTTTCTAAATGAAGTGGTTGTAACCAGGGAAAAAAGTCAACATCCAAAGGTTATGTTGTTACAAGCAACTTGACATATCTTATCATTTACCATGATTACATTTGTCAGGGTACATAATCATATGCACTTTTTATCAAGCATGTAAGTATTTTTATTCACTGAGGGTAGAAAGAGGAAAGAGAGGAGACTGATAGAAGTACAAAATGTTGTAGCTTTTCTAAAGAATTACAAAGTTAGGTAAATTTTTCTTTTTTATCTTTGTTTCCCATTAAATCTTCCCCTCTTTTTCATCCTATATACACATTTCTTACCCTTGTATAAATTTGGACTTTAAAATTTACCAGTGGATATATTTATTTAATGAACTAGAGATTCATTCCCCTATATGCCATCTTTTTCTGACACCAAATCACCTTCATATGAATTGCCTGCAGGCTGCACACTTGTACTGCATTTATTATGGAACTTATGATGACATGATGACTTTTCCAGGCTCCAGCTGTAATGCATCTGGTGTTTATGGAGGTCAAAAGAGCCAGAAAACTGTGCTTTTGCTTTTTTTCTGCCAGTTCATGTCTTTTTTTCAGCACAAAAGTTTCAACAGGTGTTATCCATTGTAAAAAAAAAAAGAAAAAAAAAGAAAACTTTAAAGATGTGACTTCTTAGGGAAGGAAACTTGCTGCAGAAACTATACCTTTTACACCTTTTACAGTATTCTGCATTCTGCTCCTGTAAACCTTTTCTGCTGAAACAAACATTGTCACAGTGCAGTTATATAGCTGGGTAGACAGCCCCTGATATATCTGGAAAGATAGATGCAAATTAAAAAAGAACATATGCTTCAGAGTACAGATATATTTTCAGGTGAAGGTGAACAGGAGCATGCACATCTGTCTTTCTAACAGAGAGGGAATGTGATATTTAAACTTGAAATTATACAGCTAGAAAAGAAGAAAAATCATTTCCAGGATGGAGGTCTGTTCACTTCCACTCAACTACAGTTTTTTTTATAGTGGAAGAAAGATAGCTTCTTAACAGCTTCTCCTATTTCTTTTGTCTTTCAGTCCAATTCTTCTGACCCAAGATGTCCAATAGCCTTTGCCTGAATAAATAGGTAAGCAGAACCATGTTCGTGAGCTGAGGAATGTGCATAGACAGACCTGCACTGTTTTCTCTGAAGAGTTCTCTGTGATGGGGTGTTCGTTAAACCATCACATCGCTATGTCTCACAAAGATTGTGCTGAAAGGCAAGTTTGCAAATTGCTTTGGGATTTGCTTGTCAAACAAAGTTATGTAAAAAGAAGAATTTGAAGAGTCTGGTCATTTCAAAAAAATAGTATGCAGCATAAAATACGCTACATATTTCCACTGATAGAAAGATGAGCTGCTTCTGCTTCTCAACTAATGTTTTCTGCTTACCATATCTTGTTTAACATACAGTATCTAGCACTGCTTTTAATGTATGAGGTAAAAAATAAGTCTTTATAAATTCACTGCAACTGCAGCAGAAGCAGTTACTTTAAGATATAGTTCTAAACTGCCAACCTGACAAAATTCAAGATAATTCCTCTGTGTGCACTGGACCAGAAGAATTACTTTCAAGCTCTCTGAAAAAGTCTCACCAAATCCAAACCAAGTTTCCAAAGAAAGCATTTCCTGGATTGCTGGCTGGTCTGTCCCAGGGCTGGGAACACTGAAATGTGCTGCTTCTTACCCTGGGTCATGCCTGCCACCTAGATCTAGCAATTCCAGAGTCTGTGATTTAGGAGCAATCAAAATGACAGCTTTCCATATTCCCTACTATGGAATAAGGAAACTGCAAGACTCTGGGGTCTAAATAAAATTCAGTTCTTGAGTTCTCAGTAGTTACCCTGGACATCATGGCTCTGGGTAACCTTCTTAAGGTTTTGAATTTTGAGACTGTGTTTTAAAGAGTTAGGGCACAGGAGGCTAGGTTTCTTAAAAAAATCTTTCAAGACTTGTAGTGTTAGGGCAGTGTGAATGGTACTCCAGCTGCCACAGAGCCTCCTGCAGGCAGTCCTCCTGCAGATATTCAATGAAATGGGAATTAGACAATCCCTTGCAGCTGCAGAGGTCAAGAAGCTGCCAGCCAAATTTGAGCTGAAATCAAATTCTAAGGAAACAACATTCTCCACAAACTGGAAGTTCCCCCAGTTCTGCAGCTGATCAACAGAGCAATGAGAAAGCTGTCAGAATATAGCATCAGACTATTTTGCAAAGAAATAAACCCCAGTAAAAGATGCATACACTTATTTTATCTGCCATAACATCTTACCATCAGTACAATCTGTAAAATAACTCTACTTTTCCTCATCTGCTACAGTTAACCAGGGGTGTGAACTACAGATTTAAACAGAGAGACTAGATACTCACCTTTTTTCCCCTCATGTTGTGACATGTAACTTGTTTTATGGGGCAATTTTCCTGGAGAAGGCAATTTTCCACCCTTCTCTCTTTCCCTGCAATATCTTGCAGCTACCTTAGCAGATGTTATAAACTGCTTTTTCTATGTGTTTTCAGTATTCTGCTGGTTAAAAGAACATTACCATTTTCTTTCCAGACATAGCTCTCCTCCTGACAACAGGATTATCTGCCACATATCATAATTACTTGATTTCATACGGGAGTTCACTTTTATCTTCTTTCCTTTCATACCTCTGCAGTCCCTTACATCAGTTCCAGCAATACTATTAAATCTTACTGGAGTTCCTATTGCAGTGAAATTCTCTGTGGTGGGATGGCATATGGTACTGCTCTCAGAAAAAGTTCCAGGAACAGCTTAGAAATCTCTTGTCATTACTGAAATGAACTGATGATTCCATGATCATTCAAGATAAGTGTTTTCTGGTGGTTTAGTTGCCATTCTGCCATCATTGTCACTACAACTGGGGGTATCAGCAATAGCTAAAGATTAGAGATTAACTGATGAAGTTTAGAAAAGCCAGCAACTTTCACTTTCTCTTTTTGTCTTGAATAGATTTTATGCAGAACAGGATCATTTGCACTGCAGAGTCACTTCTTTTTCATTTAAGATAGTTCTTTTTAATTGAGACCCAAATAGGCTGAGATGCACAAGCAAAGATGACACAGGCAAATGACACACCATGCCTAGAAGACTACAACTTTGCATGTATTAAAAACAAAAAAAAAATCATAAATGGACAACATGGGGAGGTATACAACGTGAACACAAACACCAAAATTAAGATGTCTAGCTATACATGTTCATGTGTGAACTAGATGTCAAAACTTCAAATAGGGTGAAGTCAAAGGAGATCCATGAAGAAATCCAGTTGCCAAAACCACGCCTATAAAACTCGTCTGTTGGAAATGCTCTAGATATCCCTTGTGGACTCCATCTGTCTTTCCTGAAGGGCACATGTCTCCCTTACTCCTGTGTCATATCTGCCAGTGTTAGGGTGTTTTGACTTTTTTGATCATTATTAAGCATACCTAAAGCTATCATGAATCAGCCTAACTTAAACATTTCATTTCTGATTATGATCATCTCAGAGCTCTTCTTTTCATGTGTGAAACCCAGGAAACAAGGATGATTTTCTTTTTTTATACCACTTTATATTTGTCTGTTTGAATTTTATCTGAGTTATTGATTCACCTGTCTTGTAAGATTCTGGCAAAATTCTTCATGGTCTGCTGTCATCCTCAGTACGATGAATAATTTTGTATAAGCAAACTTTGTCATTTCACTGATCACTCTTTTTTTTCAAGTACATATATGAATATGTTCAACAGCCTAGACCCCAGAGCACAGCTCTGGGCAGAACTCTAGTTATAAACTGCATCCACGGAAAGAAAAGATTATTTACCTATACTCTCCATTTCCTACTTTTGAAATGACTATTCAGCTTAGCTTTTATCTCATTTTGCCAAAAGCATTCTGAAGTCCAGTTATATCAGTGGGATCATTCTGATCCATATCCTTCTAAAGAACTCCAAGGGGTTTGTAAGATGACATTTCCCTTTACAAAACCCCTGTTGACTCACACCTAAGTGGATTGTATTTACCCCAGTGTCCACCAATTCTATCTTTTATTGGAGCGATAGAATTCTTCTACTAACTGTTTTTGACTATTTAGCCCTGTACAAGTGTTAGACTCAGTGCCCTATAATTTCCTGCATTCCTCCTGGAAAGCTTTCTAAATATTGACATCATATTTTTCTTTCCCACACACACTGTCATTTGGTACAAAGGAAGTTGTTAAGAGAATTTTATACACTGCCACTAATACCTCAGCTACTTAATCTCTGAATTTTCTTACACTCAGTGATAACCAACTAGCATACTGTTTTATTAGCAAAATATTTGCAACATAAAATGAAAAACAAGACTGTCTTTTTAATTATGGATACATTACACATTTACAAACTTCTAAACAAAACTTTCTAGAATCTTCTCCCTCTTTTCTTCACCTTCATTAAAAATATATAGTCAGATATTCCTATTTTAACAAGCAAACAGAAAGAGTGAATTTTATTGGGAAAAAAAGAAAAAAGTAAAGAACAGAAGTGATTACCTTAGAGTCATTAACCTTAGACTTACGGATTCTTTATGAAGGGTTGTCTTGTCTTGAATTAAGACTAAACATTTAAATGACAGCAAACATGTTTCTTCTAGAAATAAAAATATCTATGAGAGTATGAAAAATGTTCACATTTTCTAAAGCAAAAAAGACACGCATTTAAGTACTAAGTATTTCTCATCTGCTGGTAACAAACAATAAGATTTAATAAAATTTAAAAGTTCTGGAAACAATGCTACTACAGGACGTGCTAAAGCAGGAGGGCTTCATAAAAGGACACATTTGAGAGAAGTTCACACTGACAACAGCATCACTACAAAAATATTCCAAAGTCAGACAACAAAAATAGTTTAGATGTATAGTTTAGTTTTAGCACATGTAAGTGGCTTAATTTACTGGTTAAGAATATTCAGTGCTAAGTCATAAGACTTAGAATGTTTAGAACAGTGAAACCTGAGAATAGGTGTTCTGTCTAAGGAACTGTTGCCATATCTTATGGAATGTCTTGTTTTAAAAAATGGACAGTATTATTGTAATTTTGTTGTGCTTTCCTTATTCGCTACTAAATTTATTGAATATTCTCATTTGTACACTGGGGTATAAATCAGTACTGAGACTTCACCTCCAAGCTTAAGTAGATAGAAAAATCCTGTAGTTATCAGGTCTGCTTAAGGCTGCTGAGATCACATAGTTAAATTATTATTTTAAGTCAGTCTAAATCTTCAGTAACTCCTAATTTATTTGGAGCGTAGGTCTATTTTTCTAGAAGAATTTAAAAGGCAGACACTGAAGTTGAAAAGAGCCTTTCTATTTTCAAGGTTCTTGTACTTTCTGCTGCAGGGATGAAACTTTCTGTAGACCTTTGCTTACACTTAACTTGGGCTTCTGTAGGTTTCTTCCCATCAGAAGCATCTAATTCTTGTTGACTTTCTATGCAGGACAGGGAATTCCTGCCATAGGACTCTACTGCTCTTTACCTGTCCCAGTTTCCTGGGGTGAATGGTTTTTTTGTGAGAGATTGATGTTGTTTCTGCATCTTCTTCCTATTCCTGTTCTCTATTTTAATAAATATTCTTACAGAATTTTTCCTCCCTGCACAGTAAGCAAAGTTATACTCTTACCTATCCAGGACTGGTGTACAAGTGCAGAAAACTCTACAAGTATTCACAAACCTAAGTGCTTGTAGAATCAAATTAGTGTGCATTTCTGAGGACCTTCTTTATGTTTCACAATAACCAAGCAATTTCATTTCAGAGTGCAATATTTTTTCTTTGCCCCATCAAAACATGTACACATTGCTTACTTGTAATTTATCAGGCAGAAGACAGTATCAAGGTGAAGAAAAATCTAGGCAAGACAACAGAATAAGCAAGTGCACCAGGTTCAGAGCCTACAGTGTGAAAGCCTTAAAAGCCAAAACTGATAATGTTTTATTTCTCTCCAACAGATGCCTAAAACTCAATAGAAGCCTGAAATTAATTCGTTTTGGACATGCAACTCTCACCACACTCAGATACATGCTGTTCTTACCCATGCTAATCCTCTGTCCCATACAAGTAATGCCTAGCCACAGAAATTGAGCAAAGCATTATGCACTACTCTTCTGGGGTCAGCCTGTTAAGTCTGCTCTCAGTGCTTAACACAGAAGACTGGCCCACTCACAAAATGAAAGAACAGCTTCTCTTCATAGACAGGTACCTGAAAATGAAGACCGTGAGATCAAGCTACTATGAAAACAAGGGCAGTCTTCATCATACAGAAAGCAAGAGGTTGTGTTAAAAACAATCTTCAGCATGACTTTAAACACACTTCTTCCTCCAGCAATTGAGAAGGTCAGAAAGACAGGTCTCTTGCTGAGATTTCAACATGAGGCATAGACTGTTCACAAAGGCCTCCAAGATCCATGTGGTCTCAGAGCATTAAAGAAGTTAGTTTTGCACCTATCTATAAGTATACCTAAAAAGATGTTATTTCCTTCTTCCCATGCTTAAGTTGAGTAGACTTCATCTATTTCTACCTTGGAAGTCAATAGAGACAAAAACCAAACATTATGTCCAATTTGTTAAGCTGTACCAAAAAATCTTTCCTGTGCCTTGAATCTCGTGTTTGTTATCATCTGTGTCAACAGACTGTATGGGTACATATCAGCTGGTATATTGGGGCATGCATGGAAACTATAGGTTTGAAACCCCTTAGGCCAGGAAAAGCACAGGATGCACAGTTCCTTTATTTCTCAAAAAACACTGTAATTACTAGGCTCAAACATAAACTGTTGCATCAATAAAACTCTCATGCATCTTTTGTCTTTCATAAGAGAGTGAAGCATGCTTAATTCTTTAAAGGACATTTGTGACCACCTTTATGGATCCAAAGTAAATGGAAAGCTTGAAACAAATCCTTGAACAGTATAAATAGACTAGGCTAGGCTAGGCTAGGCTAGACTAGAATAGAATATTTCAGTTGGAAGGGACCTACAACTGTCATCTAGTCCAACTGCCTGACCACTTCAGGGCTGACTAAAAGTTAAAGCATATTATTAAGGGCATTGTCCAAATGCCTCTTGAATAATGACAGGCATGGGGCATCGACCACCTCTCTAGGAAGCCTTTTCCAGTGTTTGACCACCTCCTCAGTAAAGAAATGCTTCCTAGTGCCAAGTCTGAACCTCGCCTGATGTAGCTTTGAACCATACCCATGCATCCCGTCACTGGATACCAGAACAGCACCTCCCTCTCCACTTCCCCTCCTCTGGAAGCTGTAGAGAGCATTGAGGTCACCCCTCAGTCTGCTTCTCTCCAAACTAGACAAACGTGTTGTCCTTAACCGCACCTTAAAGGACATGCCTTCCAAGCCCTTCACCAGCTTTGTTGTCCTCCTCTGGACGCATTCAAGTACCTTAACATCCTTTTTAAATTGTTGGGCCCAGAACTGCACACAGTACTCAAGGTGAGGCCACACCAATGCTAAATACAACAGGATGATCACCTCTTTTGACTGGCTGGTTATGCTGTGTTTAATGCACCGCAGAATGTGGTTTGCCCTCATAGTTGCCAGAGCACAACAGGATGGCTAGATGAGAAATAATTGCATTTTCCTAGATTTTAAGTGACTAATTTTCAGTGTTCCCTACTGAATGTGAAGGCTTTGCGTATTGTCCTTAGAGGATGCCCAAGTATGTAGGGTTCTGGCACATAGCGCTGAACTTGAGACCACAAATGCCACATCCATAGTGACTGGGTTTTGTGGCTTTTAAGTTAGTCTATGTTCAAATGTTCTGTCAATATGGTCATCTGGGTCTAGGTTAAGTAAAAATTTGAAATTCTGACTGCATCTAAGAAAAACATAGCTCTGTACTGTGTAGAAGTAGGAAAAAATCTTTAGCTTTTGAAAATTCTCTACGCCTTCAAATAGAATGTTATACATACATAATTTTCATTTATTCTTTAAAACAATCTTACTAATCCCACAGCAGCAGCAACACAGGCCAAGTGACACCAAACTTCTGACAACTACTGACACATCTAGCTGAGGCAGCTGGACGTCATGTAGAGAACTGTATCCTCACACAAGATTTATTTTAAATTCCTCCTCTTTAGTAGTGGCTTGTTTCAGTGATTTCTCATATATCCTTCAGGTGCTTTTTACTTTCCATCCACTTTGCCTGATTTAAAAACATTTCCCTTTCAGTGAAAAGAGAAGCTTAGTTAAAATGGAATACGTCATCCTAGTCTTTCTTATGTTCTGAATCATCAATTAGTTCTGCTCAGTAGCACCTCCCCAGGCTCATTATGTTCTCCTGAGAGATTGTGCCCTGAGGTAAATGTTCAATAATATTTTGTATTTCTGTGTAGAAATCAGAATGTTCTTCATACTCGGATGCCAAAGGTTTTCCCCAAAACATGACACTCAGTAAGCCCTCTCTGGATATTCGCGGGTTTTTTGTTGCAGGCTGCGTACTCTCAGTTTTCTAAACTGCATTATTGCCCAGGGCATTCTTCCTAGTAATTTTCTCCCCAGACTCACCTAAACCCCTGTCAAACAGCAGGGAAGAAAATCAACAATGAACTTAACTCCTGTAGAAATTTTCTAGCTGTGTTGCAGTCAGCTGCCAGCTTTTCCTGTTGCCCACCATTTGGTCTCTTTTTCCTTTCAAAGTAGTATCTTTCTTTTTTTTCCTTCCACCAAGCATCTCCACCCAGTTTACCGTCAGAGATTGCATCTTCCAGATTCCTTAGCATTAAATAAGCCAAGGGAGTTGGAGCAGAGCTATTTTTAAAGAAACAGACTTTGATATTATGCCCTGAAACAAAACTGGAAGTCCAATAATTCTTTGAATTCAGTTTATGAGTGTCTGAGGTACAAATACTGACAACTCCAAGCTTATTGAATAAACAAATATTAGACATGTAATAGGATAATGAAGTGTGAGTAAAATATGGCACAAAATAAAGGAGAAAAGAGAAATACAGCTTGCTAAAGATTGCCTAGCACAACAGGATAAGGTAGTAGCAGAAAAGAGGATATTTTTCATGTAAATCAGCAATCAATACAGCCATAACATAAGAAAGTTTCTCCAAAAGCTGCTGAGCTGCTAATGGAAAAATTAGTAAGAAAACAAAGGTCCCCCAAAAATATAATAAATCAGGGCTTCAGGATCCTAAAGTACTTTTCATGCACAGAACGTAATGACATTTCATTTCCTACTTTTCTGCCAGGAATGCCAGGCCAGCAGGATGATAGAGAGCCTTGTAAGCCTTTCTGCTTCATTTCTGTACTAGATATTTAGTAATGTGTATTAAAATAGACTACAGACAAAGAACAAAATAATGTGTTTTCATTCAGTATCCCTATTTTCTCTTCATAAATACTTCAAGACTCCTGGTAGTGATGTGCCATATTTTTACAAATACTTAGCCAAGGGTCATACGTGTTTTTCTCTTTATTTAAAAACTGAGCAGTGTATTTAGTGCTGGTTTGATACAAGAGTGAATTTACATGACATAATGTGGTTAAATAGATACCATGATATTGCTGATGGTACAATATAAAAATATAAAGGAATCATTTTTATGAAAGGACATTGCCTAACAGTCTGTAAAACATGTAGTTTAATGCTGCTGCCTGAAGCCTGTGGCCCAAAACTGTTTTTCTAGCATGTTGATTATTTTGGATCTGTGGCTGACGCATCTAATTCTCCCTCTACATTGCAAAAGCAGCTTATGCACCTAATTTAAAATATGGATGTGGCTATGGGACAGGAACCAGAAAGTCAGATTTTGTAGTATTCAGTATTGCAGTAACCATATCCCTTCTTAGTTTAGACATTTGCCTAATGTATAAGGGAAATCTGTCTAAGAAGAACTTGAAACTAGTTTTCTTAGAAATCCATCTATTTTGAACCATGATTACAGCAAAGTGATTCTACCTATTAAACAATGTGGGTAACAACAATTCTTTGAAATTCTCTCCAAGTTGTCCCTGATTCGTATGCACAGTTGAATCCATATTTCCCCTGTATTCCACCCCCTGGTTCCTACCTGCAGTAAGCTGCTTCTATTCCTGAATCATCTCTAAGGATTTGTGTTTTCCAGTTTCCTGTACAGGGTGGTAGCATCTCTGGATTAGGCACTTATTTGAAGAGTAATATAAAATTCTTGGTTCAGTTAACCATGCTTGTTTATGATTTGGCAGGTGAATGCCTCCGGTTCTGGTTCACTTCTATTTTTGATAGCTTTCTTGCAAAATAAGTTCTTGTACACTTTTTAGTCCCTCTCCAGCACTTAGCCATCTGAATAATTAAGATATTACTACTGCATCACTACGGTGCCATGAAAAAGTAGGTCGTCTATGGTGTGTTGACTTGGACTGATTTAATAGCGAGGGATTACATTTAAGCATTTGGATTCATGTATTTTCTTGAGCTTCTCTATAACTAATCACCAAAGAGATCATCCAGCATATCTTTCTCTCTTGGTTCATCTATTATAGCTTATATAAGATAGTTTACATAAAATGAAAAAAGATTAGATGGTGATCACTCCACTTACCCAATCAAATGCAATTTCATTTGGTAACTAGCTTTAAAGAATGTCAAAGCAAATGAACAAGAGTATGAAACGGCTTCCATGTGTGGAATATTCAAATAGGCTGGGATACTTCAGCATGGGAAAGACACAGCTTGGGAAAAGGGGTATATGAGTGGTATACATACTCATGAATATGAGAAAGAGGAGGGATAGGAGCTGACAGTTCCTCATCTCTTCCAGTGAAAGAAGGGACCATTAGCACAGACAAGTAGGGTGCAAGTTCAGAGCAAAGAAAGGGAAGTGTTTTTTCATAGAGTGGACAGCAGAGCTGTGGAACTAAAAAGGACATTGCAGTTGCAAAGAGTTGACAAGGTTCATGAGAAGCTTGGATAGCCCCCTGAAAGAGTCATGCACAGGGGGTGATTAAGGAAAGAAGCCACATGGGACTCCAGAAATCCCCTGAGCTGAAATCAGTTGGAATCTGAGAGCATATTAGGAAGCCATATGCCTGTCTTGCCCATTCTCTTCCCTGAATACCTGCTTATGACCAGTGCTGGAGACAGGCTTTGGGTCTAGATTGACAAATGGGCTGAACCAGCATATTCTGTTCTTATGTTTCAATCCCATAAATTTCAGGAAAGTGTTTGTTGTTCCATAAAAAGAGAGAGATGTTTGTACACATCTCCACTCTCATTTTCTCACCCGTCATTGCCTCACCAAACTTGATTCTTTCCAGTAGCCACCTGGGAGTGGATTTCCTGCTGGTTAATTACTCTAAAAGCTGACAAACCTGTTGACTGCTCTCACCACAGCAGCTGTTCAGACATTCCATTGTATATAACCCGTGTAATTCTCCCCTGTTAACTTGCCAAACAGCATGCAGTTGGCTAAGAAAACAAGTCGTGGCAATTGTTCCTTTGTGACTGGCATGCATCACCTCCTCGGTAACTTAGATCACAAAAATAGTGTGTGTTACTTAACTGTATTGCCTGTGCACTCCTGCCCACATCAATACAGACAATAATGGTGCAGTCTGCTGGTAATGGAACAGGTAATTACACATCTCCCACAAACATTCTTACGTTGCTCATGAATTCATACAGCAAAATATGTTAAATGTTGTTATTCTGACCCAATTTTGATACTTTTCATGTGTTTGTGATTCTCTCTGCAAGTAGATTGTGTACGTTGTCAAGACAATCACTATACAATGGTTGCAGACAAAAGCTAGACTAAGTTGGAGTCAAGTTTAGGATTAAATAACTACAACAACACAGTACTTTTTAGAAAACTGGTTAAAAGAAATTCAAATACGCATGTGCATCAAAATAATCATTTAGGACATTCAAACAATTCTACCTTTGCCATAAAATAAGTCCATAAAATAAGTCCATAAAATAATTATGTTATAATATTTGTGTTATTTTCAAAGACTGAACTATGTTGGAAAAAAACCAATAATTTTTCCCTTTGGGATTCCTCCTACTAAAACGTTAAACAAAAGTATGCTCTCATTTCCATCTATACTTCCACTGCATGTCTTTTCATATAACATAGGCCCTGATATTTTACATTCATCACTAGAAACAATCCACACATGAAAATGCTAAAATCCTGGTGGGGCTGACCTCAGCACTGATGCTTCAACATTTTCAGGCAGTTTTCAAAGAATCTCACTCTTCCACCGACTTTAACAAAATCAGGTGTGAATAATCCCTTTCATCTTGAACACTTATTCCAACCAAGAAAAACATCTTAAGCAGCAAAAAGACAACATTTACTTACAGTGATTTACTTACAGTGTCTTAGAGGGTGTTAGCATTTGCATGTCTCCTGCAGTCACGTGTCAAGGGAAAATGGTATTCTAACTAGTGCCTGTATAACATTAAATAAGCCTTGTCCATAGAATGATATACCATTAGTATTACAAAAAGTCTTAGAATATCTCTAATAAGCACAACCTGCAAAGCATGAGAACGAATTCTCTTACTTTTGTATATGCATTGCTGTCGCATAAAACTTGTTTTTCTGTTGATATTGTATCGATGGGGTGTTTTATTACAGCAAGACTTCTTATATTACCGCAGGCTGTGAAAATGTTATTTTAACTTCTTTCAGAATAATGTCACAACCCGTCCATTGAAATTAACCATTAGCATGTGAACTGCAAGCTGCTTAGCAGCACAATTTCTTCAGCTAATAAAGACCATTCCTTCCTCCCCAACCCCCCAGATGGTGAAGTGGGCCATTGTAAGGCTGAACTCCTTATTAGAACTGTTTGCCCCATTTACAACTGTCACTGAGGGTCATTCAGAAGGCAACCTGCCTGAACTTTACCTTCACCCAGTAACCCTCAAAACTATCCATTATAACACTCATCAACCTTATGAGGAATGAAGCAGAAGAGAAAGCTACTGGGCAAGAACAAAAGTTTCAATGAAAGAAGAGTTTGCAACAACATTCTTAGTAGGATGACATTTTTTCACTTCTTTGAAGAAGTAAAAGCAAATAAGGCCCAGAAAAAGAATAATGATTCTGAAAACCATCATAGTGGAAACAGTGCTAAATACAGATAGGAAATAAACTGTAAAAGGGCCTTGGGCAGAAACAGAAAGGAGGTAATTATTTTATGACTCCCTTTCCTCCCTTTTAGTTACTGAGATTGTAACTATATTTTATTGCACTGTCCAAGCAGTCACAGGAGTCAAGATGTCTGTTTGTGCTTGTGCAAGTATAGCCAGAAGAAATTTGTCCTGGCAAGCAAGTCTATCAACTTTGACTAATGACATCCTGCAGGTCTTATTTCCTAAGGGAAGGATTAATTTCTCATTAATGACAATTGTAAAGATGATATCACAATTCATTACCCAGTTCACTGTCCAGGAAAAGACTTAAGGAGGTCAGTGTTCTGCCTCAGCATTGAAATATATATATTTTTTTTTCCCACCTTGATTCAGATGTGTAAAATCAGAATTCTTATGCTGTTGAGTGGATGAACGTAGCTATATCAAAATCCACTCTCACAACACAACATATACAAATGCCACCTCTTGGACTCATTAAAAAGATTCCAAATCCCTTGCCTTGTCCCAAAGCGAAGTTCATCAGGTCCAATGAGAACCAAAATAGAAGTCCTGTTGCTAGAAGCTCATTCAAATGCATTGAATATGTACCTTTCCCTGCCCTCCACACACCCATTGTAGCAGGAACTCTGGGAAGGTTTTAGCTTTACAGCTTTTGCCATGTAAAACTTCCTTTTGGCAACTCCAAGCATTTTATTTGACCCAGGCTCTTGCATATACCATCTTTCACACCAAAGACTCACAAACTACTTAAGAATAAGCAGCTGTTTGACAACATACAGCAAGGCTACTTGGCAGTTTAGGACAGGAAGTACAGAGAGTTACCATATGAGGCTTTAAAAAATTGGGGCAATATCCAAACTGGAATGTGGCCAAGACACTAGATCTAACAACTTTATTCCCACAGGCTCTGAGACATTTATTTCTTAATCCCCTAAATCTACTTTAATTGTGTGTAAGGAAACGTCTGTGTTAAAAGAAAAAAAACCAAGGGTTACTGTAGTTCTTTTACAGCTCTTTGTCTGCACATACCACTCAAATCAAGTTTCCTCCCCACTATTACACTTTCCAATTACTGATCTCTTCTAATCTGTTCCTGTTTCCTATCATTTTCTCAGTTACTCTGCTTCTCTTGACTCTACTTCATTAATTTACTGCTAGCTCTTCCTGCCTTCTGCTCCCCATTCTAACCCTTTAATTAGTACCTTCTGAAGTTGATTAAGGTACCAGAGAAACTCTGATTCTCACTGCCAGTTGACTGATAAAAATGTGCAATAGATAGATGTGATTGAACAGCTGTCTTGTCCTACCACTTAATTCATTATTTTTTCCTGCATTTATCCTTGCAACTTTTGCAGTTTCACATAGCTCCATAACTTGTGCATTAAATCAGTTGTTCTGCTTTGTGATAACTTGGCAGACAACATGGCTTAAGAGATCATAGATTCTGAATAACAAAGGAGTCCGTTCTTTGGGATGTTACATTTTTCACCACACTCAGCAACAATACAAATAATTATCCAGTTTTCTGGGAAGCATGGGAGATCATATATATTAAATATTTGCTCATATCAGTTTTTGTTCTGTTTTTGGAAGGTCGTTTGAAGATGTAGTGTATTTTATTATTTTAGTGTATTTTTAGTGTACTTTATTTCATTTTAACCAGAGAAAGCATTGTGGTGCTGTGTATGAACAGATTGATACTTATTTTGCTGGGTACTTTAAAAACCATAAATTAATTCCACTGATCAAAAGGGTTATATATAGAATCTGTACAATAGTAAAAATAAAAACCTAAAGCAGTTTAGTTTTTCAAAGTGAAACTTAAGAAATGGACAGTCACTAAGGGATTGGGGATGTGATTTTTTGAGAAGTGTTCATTATTTAGAATCTCATTTACATTCATAGACAGATTTTTAAAAGTCTCAATGAACACTTATTTAGAATAGCATATCCAAGAAATGTGTTGTAATCTCCACTGCAATAACCAGATATCAACATTTTAGAGAGGTTTATACATATTACATCAACACAAACTACCCTTCTGTAGTGTCCAAATAAACCACACTTGCAAGACTTGTATACTGAAGTATACACTCTGTTGGGTGGAGTTCTGATTTCACTTCTGGCAATGGTGCATGCTTCAAAGGCTGTAGAGTATAATGTCAATTCAACACTACATGGCTGCTTTTGAAGAGGAAGTAACTCCTTAGAATAGGGTGTAGTCTCCACAGATGTTTAGCCTGGAGGCTATGAGAGTCCCTGGAAAATAAATGAGCTATGGCTGGACAAGTCCTAATTCTGCATTTGCTACCTTATTGTTTGGAATAAAAAAAAGAAGCTCAGAATACTTTACAAGTTAGCCCTAAAACAAAACTCTTGAATTACATGATAAACTAGAATAAATGGCACCAGAAGATAGATTTTTCCTAAAAAAAAATTAAAAAATAAAACACAAACAAGCAGATAATAAGGAAGAGCGTGCAAATTGTACCAAATAAACTAAACAAACACACCATTTCCATTGTAATCCAAAGTAGAACTTTAATCCAAGTACAGTCCCTCTTTTCATTATATAAAAAGGGTAGGTGAAAGATTCTGAAACTGAATTTTCAAATGGAAAATTGTTGTGAATCATCGCTCTCACGTTCTGACTCCCTTCAGGCTTCTTCATGTGACTGAAGCCTTTGTTTAGAGAAAGTGAACACAACTTGATTAGATGAGATTAAGTTTTACTAGATTCACCTGCCCCCTGCTTTTCATCTATTCATTTTTCTTGTTATAAGGGACTGGTCACTTCCTTACGACAGGATAAAAAGGGGAAGAAAAAGCATAAAGAAAAAAAAAAGAAAAAAAAAGAAAAAAAAAAGAGAGCAAGAGAATACTTTTAACATCTTATTCCATTTTACCTAATAACTTAATTGCTCATTCAGAACAGTTGGTTCCCATGCAACAGGAATGATGATTCCTGCAGCAAAACTAAGCAAATGTAGAAAACTTAGGGCATTTCAGAAGAGCATGCAATCTGCAGGTAACAATTTTCTATGTCAAACAATTTCAGTTGCTAACTGTTGCTTTAATAGCTGTAAGAGACTGAGAAATTTATTTAGCACTAAGAGATTTCCAAAGGCCAGTCTGTCACAGATGCCCAACTTCTGTATACCAACTCTCCTAACAGGGCTTAGATGCCAACTTGCCTTTAATATCTTTGACATTCTAAACCTAGAGATCGTTATAAGAATACATTCATGAGTAAAGGTGTATTGAATAAAGAGTTAAATCTCAATGGAAGGAGGTGGATGCTCATCACTTGAAATAATTCATTCTGCTTGCCAAGAAATCTAACTTTACGCTTTACGTTTTTTAATTCTACTTTTTAAAACACTTAAACAACTAGGATTTTACTAAATATTGCTGTTGGGTTTTTTTATATAATTCAGAAATGCACAGAGAGAAATAATTTCAGACTTATGAACTGCAATTTGATGACAATATTATTACTTCTCATTCTTCACTAAGAAGAAGGAGCAAGAATTACTTGCACACAAACTTTACCTTACAAGGTCAGCATTTTGACATATATATGTCATAAATACAGCAGTTTTCAACCAGGCAGTCACCTGAAGTGGGATGCATTTCACTTAGTTTCAAGTGTAAGTTTGCAGATGACACCAAGTGGGGCAGGAGTGTTGATCTGCTGGAGGGTAGGAAGGCTCTACAGAGGGATCTGGACAGGCTGGATCAATGGGCCGAGGTCAATTGTATGAAGTTCAGCAAGGCTAAGTGCAGGGTCCTGCACTTGGGTCACAACAGCCCCATGGAAGGCTACAGGCTTGGGGAAGAGTGGCTGGAAAGCTGCCCTGCAGAAAAGGACCTGGGTGTATTGGTTGATACCCAGCTGAATATGAGCTGGCAGTGTGCCCAGGTGACCAAGAAGGCCAAGAGCATCCTGGCTTATATCAGGAATAGTGTGGCCAGCAGGACCAGGGAGGTGATAGTGCCCCTGTACTTGGCACCAGTGAGGCCGCACCTCGAATACTGTGTCCAGTTTTGGGCCCCTCACTACAAGAAGGACATCGAGGTGCTGGAGCGTGTCCAAAGAAGGGCAACTAGGTTGGTGAAGGGTCTAGAGAACAGGTCATATGAGGAGCGGCTGAGGGAGCTGGGATTGTTTAGTTTGGAGAAAAGGATGCTGAGGGAGACCTTATTGCTCTTTACAACTACCTGAAAGGAGTTGGGGGTCAGTCTCTTCTCCCAAGTAACAAACAATAGGACCAGAGGAAATGGCCTCAGGCTGCACCAGGAGAGGTTTAGATTGGATATTAGGAAAAAATTTCTTCACTGAAAGAGTAATCAGACACTGGAACAGGCTGCTCAGGGAAGTGGTTGAGTCCCCATCCCTGGAGGTATTTAAAAGATGTGGTACTTAGGGACATGGTTTAGTGGTGGACTTGGCAGTGCTAGGTTAACGGTTGGACTTGGTGATCTTAAAGGTCTTTTCCAACCTAAACAATTCTATGATTCTGTGATTCTAAGTGTCTAAAAATTAGAGGTCTAGATTGTCATCTTGATTCCCCAATTATCAGTAGAAATAGGCATCTCCCAAAAGAAATTCATATCTTCTTTAGATAAATGTTCAAGACAGATGAGATTAATCTTTCTGTGTAGGTTCCTGTCTCTTTCCAGTTACTGTAGAGATAGTACAGACAAGAAGTTCAGACTTCAGGCATATATTTCTGATTGATAGTAAGGTAGATATCTGGGATCCCATTCAAAGATGCAGTCATTCAGGTAATATTTGTTTATAGGGAGTCTAAGCTTAAGATCTGGAGTAAATCAAGATTTTCAAAAGCTGCACTCAGTGTAGCGTTAGAAAATTAGATTACAAGTGCGTGGGCACAAAAAATGAATGAGTTTAACTGGAGGGACCTACTTTTGAAATTCTTTGCATGGTACTTAGACTTTGCAGATTTCATGAAACTGACCTAAATTTCATTAAATAAATAAATAATTGCAGCCATGGATGGCTGTGAATACAGCGATGTTATCTCTGCCAGTTTTATGGTGCCATTAAATATTTTTGCTATAGCTCATTAAGTTGGCAATAAAATATAATATCAGATCCATTCTCCCGCCCCCCCCAAAGGAAATACCAGTGTATGGCAATTGAAATAAACATTTATTTAATTTAAATTTCAGAATTTATTAGATAATTTCATGGTTTTGAGGATCTCTAGTTTATGAACTGTGAATGCTGTCATTATTCTAATATAATACTAATGAAATCTGGGCTATTTCTTACTCTGAAGCCACCTGAGTTATCATTTTTTTTACCAAGAGTTGATAAGGTGTGGGTGGGTCTTTAATCCACATAAATACGCAAGGAAAACTTACTTGTAAAATGTTAGTAAGACTTAGAATTAAAAAAAATAAAATAATCAAAATTTTTATTGTACCAGGAACCAAAATCTCTCTTTTCCTTTCTCTTTCATCCCTAAATGATTATATGCTCCTGACTTTAACATTGTTCTTGGGTATGATATTCCAGAATATCCCTACCTCATTTAAACATTAGAATGGAAGCTGTTCATTTAGAAAACACCTATTCAACATTATATTCAGCTCTCATTGTTTAGCTCCTGACCTTAGACACCATTTAACTTTTGAATATTATTAATACATAAAACTGAGACCTTTAAAAATTTCCTGCAGAACAGCTCCTCCCTCCAGCTTCAAACATTGTCTCTGGTCTTAACTAGTGCTTTGATTTTCTCATTTATTCTATTCTTTTGGACGTGGCTGTGTTGCTTCCCCTCCTCTCACTTTCAAAATTCTTTTCTACACTAGGGAAATTTTCAGGTTTAGCAAAACATTTGAAATAGAAAAAGAAAGTTTCATGGAAAAAGTTTTGTTTCTCCTTGTTTCTTTAACACTGATAAAACTCTCGTTTGTTAATTTTCACATGAGTAAGATCTGACTATGTCACCACAGGTGATGGATTCCTTTTGTAATAGCTATGGAAACTGAAGATCATGCAGTCATGCTAATCTTGTAAATGAGGTTACACCTGAGGATCTGATTCAACACTTAGTTTTGGAGTCTAAATTTCTATTAGACTAAATGTGTGTGGTTACACCCAGGAGAGCTACCAGGAAATTTGTTGCTTAACTCGCCTACCTGTCAGACTTTGTCTAAATATATAATATTATAGACAAAAACTTCCCAGAGCACCTGAAGCTTCTTGTTCTGCATACCCAGTAAGGCTGCTGCCTTTGCTCAGTGAAACAGGCCTACTCTGAAGTGGCTAAGGTTGTTGAGATCCAGCAGAGGAAGACATGGCACCTGTGTCACTGAGAAACCAGAGGCTGTTCGGCAAGGCAAGGACTGACTAAACCTAATTCAACTTCCACTGAGCTCAAATATATAGATGACTCAAATGAAAATATCAGGGCAGTGCACATTGTTTAATAGTTTACTAGGTAGAGTACTTAGTGCAAAGTGCATTTTAGGCCCTACTAAGCCTGAGGGCATTTGTACCTACCTGTGTCCCAGTCCAGGGAAGTGCCTTTATCCCTAGTCTGTGTAGTTGTGTGAATGACAGCCTTCTCCCAATCAAACTTAAGCTTCTGTACAGCCAGGAAAGCAAATTCATACACAGAATTCCAGGCTTACACTTAATGTTTCCAAAGCAAAGAAGCAGCATTTTTACTGATTTATGGGTTTGTTGGGTTTTTTTTGTTTGTTTTTTTTTTCCCATCTATTATAAATTACAAAAAGATACATCCTTTTAAAAGTTCAGCCCCTTCAGCATTTTAAGTCCTTGCTTCAAAACCTGGAGGCTTGGGTGAATGTGGAGTCATAAGAATTATTCTTCTACTATGAAAAAATTAAAAGCTTATGCTTTGTAGGAAGAAAAGGTCTGGGGGTGTTCTATTGCTTTAGAAATAGAAAATTTTCCTGCAATTTGCTGAAATGAGGAAGAGCACATTGGTGGTGTTTTTTAATTAAGGATTTTGAAACAAGGTCTTATTACTGAAATCACTGGACACTTCAATTTGTACGAAGTGCTACAGTCAGTTTGCTGGCAGATATTGTTATCCATTGCTATCTGTACTGTTTTCCATATTCATATTTCATTTTTAGATCCTGTGAATTAATAATTACAGATTATATTGGCCAAAGCACTAAAATTCCTAAAGGTTATTGTGATGACTGTAATTTTGGTGTCTGACTCGAGATGAGGAGTCTCCATGTAGTACTACATAACAAATTAGAGTTTTCTGAAACAGAACAATGCAAGTATGTGGCTGTCCAGAGCAGATCATTAAGAATAAGTTTTACATGACATTTATACGTATGTTCAGGCTTCACATCTCAGTGTCAACAGCCTGGAACATCCTCTGGAGGCGCAGCGTGGCTAGACTCAAATATGCACAGTGAGCCATTGTGGTTTTAATTGCATACTTTAAAGCACATCTGAGGCATGCTTTCTTTAATACAGTAGATTCATAGAATCATAGAATCATAGAATCATAGAATTGTTAAGGTTGGAAAAGACCCTTAAGATCATCAGGTCCAACCGTTAATCTACCACCGCCAAGTCCGCCACTAAACCATGTCCTCAAGCACTGCATCTACCCGTCTTTTAAATACCTCCAGGGATGGGGACTCAACCACTTCCCTGGGCAGCCTGTTCCAGTGCCTGACTACTCTTTCAGTAAAGAAGTTTTTCCTAATATCTAACCTAAACTTTCCCTGGTGCAGCTTGAGGCCATTTCCTCTCGTTCTATCACTTGTTACTGGGGTGAAGAGACCAACCCCCACCTCGCTACAACCTCCTTTCAGGTAGTTGTAGAGAGCAATAAGTTCTCCCCTCAGCCTCGTCTTCTCCAAACTAAACAACCTCAGCTCCCTCAGCCGCTCCTCATAAGACTTGTTCTCTAGACCCTTCACCAACCTAGTTGCCCTTCTTTGGACACGCTCCAGCACCTCGATGTCCTTCTTGTAGTGAGGGGCCCAAAAGTGGACACAGTATTCGAGGTGCGGCCTCACCAGTGCCGAATACAGGGGCACTATCACCTCCCTGGTCCTGCTGGCCACACTATTCCTGATACAAGCCAGGATGCCTTTGGCCCTCTTGGCCACCTGGGCACACTGCTGGCTCATGTTTAGGCGGCTGTCAACCATCACCCCCAGGTCCTTTTCAGCCAGGCTGCTTTCCAGCCACTCCTCCCCAAGCCTGTAGCATTGCCTGGGGTTGTTGTGACCCAAGTGCAGGACCCGGCACTTGGCCTTGTTGAACCTCATACAGTTGGCCCCAGCCCAACAATCCAGCCTGTCCAGGTCCCTCTGCAGGGCCTTCCTACCCTCCAGCAGATCGACACTCCCACCTAACTTGGTGTCATCGGCAAACTTACTGAGGGTGCACTCAATCCCCTCATCCAGATCGTCAATAAAGATATTCAACAGGACCGGTCCCAACACTGAGCCCTGGGGAACACCACTCGTGACCGGCCGCCAACTGGATTTGGCTCCATTCACCACCACTCTCTGGGCTCGGCTGTCCAGCCAGTTTTTAACCCAGCACAGAGTGCACTTGTCCAAGCTGTGAGCAGCCAGCTTCTGCAGGAGAATGCTGTGGGAGATGGTGTCAAAGGCCTTACTCAAGTCCAAGTAGACAACATCCACAGCCTTCCCCTCATCCACTAAGTGGGTCACCTTGTCATAGAAGGAGACCAGGTTAGTGAAGCAGGACCTGCCTTTCATAAACCCATGCTGGCTGAGCCTGATCCCCCGGTTGTCCCGCACATGCCGCATAATGGCACTCAGGATGATCTGTTCCATGACCTTCCCCGGCACCGAGCTCAGACTGACAGGCCTGTAGTTCCCCAGATCCTCCTTCCGACCCTTCTTGTAGACGGGTGTCACCTTAGCTAACTTCCAGTCATCTGGGACCTCCCCGGTTGACCAGGACTGCTGATAAATGATGGAGAGTGGCTTGGCAAGCTCCTCCGCCAGCTCCCTCAGTATCCTCGGGTGGATCCCGTCTGGTCCCATTGACTTGTGGGCATCCAGGTGGAGGAGCAGATCGGTGACTGCCACCTCTTCGACAACTGGGACTACATTCTGTGTCCTATCTCCATCTCCCAGCTCAGGGGCATGAAAACCTTGAGGATGGTCAGTCCGACTATTAAAGACTGAGGCAAAGAAGGCATTAAGTACCTCAGCCTTCTCCTCATCCTTCGTGGCCAAGTTTCCCTCTGCATCCAACAAAGGAGGGAGATTCTCCTTAGCCCTCCTTTTGTCGCTGATATACTTGTAGAAACATTTTTTGTTGTCCTTGACAGCAGTGGCCAGTTTAAGTTCTAGCTGGCCTTCGCCTTTCGAATCTTTTCCCTGCATAACCTCACCACATCCTTACAGTCCCCCTGAGTCACCTGCCCCTTCTTCCAAAGGTGGTAGGTTCTCCTTTTCTTCCTGAGTTCCAGACAGAGCTCTCTGTTCAGCCAGGCCGGTCTTCTCCCCGACCTGCTCGACTTGCGGCACATGGGGACAGCCTGCTCCTGTGCCTTTAAGACTTCCCTCTTGAATAACATCCAGCCTTCCTGGACTCCTTTGCCCTCCAGGACTGCCTCCCAAGGGACTCTGTTAACCAAACTGCTAAACAGGCCAAAGTCTGCCCTTCTGAAGTTTAGGGTTGCTGTTTTGCTGGCCCCCCTCCTTACTTCTCCAAGAATCGAAAACTCTACCATTTCCTGGTCGCTGTGCCCAAGACAGCCTCCGACCACCACATCACCCACCAGGCCTTCTCTGTTCGTGAACAGCAGGTCCAGCGGGGCACCTCCCCTGGTTGGCTCGCTTACCAGCTGCATCAGGAAGTTATCCTCCACGCACTCCAGGAACCTCCTAGACTGCTTTCTTTCTGCTGTGTTGTATTTCCAGCAGATATCTGGTAATCCTCGAGTTGAGGGTGTTCCAACCTACAGTGACCACAGAATGCCCTTCCTACTAGGCTTAATGCCTCTGTAAGAAACTGAGTCCTTCATTGGCTCTCAGACTGGTTAGGATTTTATTTCCATTTCTAAATATGTAACTTAGATTTTATCAGCAGAAAAATGGGTAGAAAAAGAAATATTTCAAATAATTTTTAACACTTAACTTCAGAAAAAACCCATTATATTTATAATGTATAGAAAATCTAATTTATAGCCAAATAATGCTTGCTCTTTATAGGGGTTGTGGTTTAACCCTGTTAGGAAGCTAAGCTCCACACAGCTGCTCGCTCACTCCCTCACAGCAGGTGGGAAAGAATTAGAAGGGCAAAAGTGAGTAAACTCGTGAGTTGAGATAAAGACAGTTTAATAGGTAAAGCAAAAGCTGTGTGCACAAGCAAAGCAAAAGAAGTTTATTCACTCCTTATCAGCAGGCAGATGTTTAGCCATTTCCAGGAAGGCAGGGCTTCATCACATGTAACAGTTACTTGTGAAGACAAATGCCATAACTCTGAACGTCCCCCCCTTCTTCCTTCTTCCCCCAGCTTTTATTGCTGAGCACGACGTCATATGATATGGAAGATCCCTTTGGTCAGTTGGGGTCAGCTGTCCCACCTGTGTCCCCTCCCAACTTCTTGTGCACCCCCAGGCTACTTGCTGGTGGGGTAGTGTGAGAAACAGAAAGGGTCTTAATGCTGTGTACGCACAGCTCAGCAATAACTAAAACATCACTGTTATCAACACTGTTTTTGTCACAAATCTAAAACATAGCACCACATGCAAGCCGCTGTGAAGAAAATGAGCTCTATCCCAGCCAAAACCAGTGTAATAGGGAAGGGAATGATCCTTCAGGACTTCAGGACTTTGAATAAGTAGTATGATAGGTATGGTGCAGTAGTACACAGGTAGTATACCATGGTGCTAAGAATAAAACCTAGATGTCTTAACTCTCTTTACAGCCTCAGTATTTGGAGTCTCTCAATGTTTTGTAGTTTGGCTGCATGTATTTTTATTAGAAACAAAGATCATATGATCAGATATAATGGTAAATTAAATACCTTGAAAATGACAACAATTTTTATTAAATATTATACTAAGCAAAAAATGGAAAATTAGAAAATTATAATCTGTTTTAATTTGTGAAAATAGTCCTATTGATGTGCCTTCATCTGCAGATGAGTAAAAATGTAGAAGACAACTTTCTACTGTGTAATTCATACACTGCATAAATGTGTGAAGACACTTTTTGTTGTAATCTTTTACATTGTTTTATATATAATTGAATTAAACTTACTTTTAAGAAGCAGAGATGGAAAAAGCTTCTGGCTTTACTATTATGAAAGGATATCCCTCTGTCTGTATACATACACCCTTACACAGCTCTCCAAGAACTAGCTGTTATCCACTGAATTCAATGGTGTACATTTGTGTGCGAGTACGTGCACGTATGTGCACAAATACATACATATTTATGTTTTCCCATTATGTTAAATATCAAGATTCTGTCACAGTTTTAATTTTTTTTTTGTGTACAGATGAGTTACTGGAAAGTATAATCACTTTCAGCTTCATCTTTTCTTTATTTTCTTCTTGAGGAAATGAAGCTGATGCTTCCAAGGTTTAAAATATTGGGGGGTTGTTTGTTTATTTTCTCTGTGTTAAGAGATTGGAAGACACAATCAGTCAATAGTCTCAGGAGGTTTGCAGATGTTCATTTAAAGGCATTATTAAGAAAAGCAGCAGATGTATTCTCTGGCAAACAGCTCAAGTTGCTGTGACCCTCTGTTTGTCCCTCAGAAAGCTAATTTACTAAACAATGAGGTGAATAAGACCTGTTATGAAAAAATTGTTACATTTCTCTGCAAAAGAAGATTACTGCAATCAATACACTGTCCAGCTGCAATGAGAAACAAAGCAAAATACTTTTCCTGTAAGGCCATATCCTATATGGAACTGAACAACTGCAATCCCCAAGACTTTCTTAGCACCATGCAAGCAAAGGTAATAGGTATCTCACAGGGTCAATCATTCCACAGATGAAGGAGAAAATGGTACTTTATTTTAGGCCAGATGGGCCTGTGGTAGCTGGTATTGGTACTAGCGGTTTTATGGGTGGCATAATATTTACCATGACAAACAAGATAGCAGGGGAGGGAGAAGACACAAGTTCTTCGAGGAACAATATTATGGTGCTAGATGACAATATCCACAGATAATGTAGATATATAATCTAGGATGATTATTTTTGGCTCCTTTTGTCAGTGGAGAATGAACTGGCATTTCTTGGATACAGTCATCTTGAAGAGGACATTTACACTTCACCACTGGTGTTGGGAAGTAAGGCACCAATTTGTCTTTAATGACTAAGAAGAAGGTGGAAGATGACTAGGTCAAATGTAGGCATTGACAGTCTAGGCATCTGGGGCCCGATTTGGTTAGCTAAACATAGGCATCTACGGCAATCTGAGAGGTTGCAGTTAGTTTGAGACATTTGTGTGAGGATGGCAGATATAACATAGGATCCATAGGAGATCCAGGCCTTTCTGAAGTGGCAGCTTGAAGCAAGGCTGATTCACAAAGGAGTCCTAAATGCCTTTAAACATCTATGACTAGATAAATGAATCAAGTTCCTGAAGTTATGTGGTATTAATACCACCCTCTCTGGTTGTTAAACATTGATTTAGATTGAAAATACATGCCAATAGGATCTAAAACTGTTCAATGTTGCAAGTGTTTCACCACTGCCAGAGCCAGAGAATCTGTTGCTATGAATTAGCCATTAATTTACACTCTTAGTAATCAGCTTTAGTAATCCATAATGCACATTAACCAAGCACTCTCTAAGTGATTGTTCACACATGCTAAAAATGCAACATTTCCTCATTATGTGGTTACATTAGTGACTTCTTACGACATTCTTTTTTCTATTGCTACCCCATGAGCACTCAGCTTAAAGGTAATAAAACAAATAAATTAATTTTGCATTTTGAGAGCTAGAATTTCAGCTGGCTTATATAAATATAATTTCACTGGAGTTAATGGAGTTTTCAAAGTTTACACCAATTGAGACTTGACACAGAATGAGGTTATGCAATACATTTGACCAGTACAGCTTGATACTTTTGGTATGAGTACTTAATTTGGTCAAGTGAGCACAGCGAAAGTCAAACTTTCCAATACTAATGAGGTTATTTTCTTTGGACTGTGGTTACAGAATGACTTATGAGGTTCAGTGTTCTACACCTGTCTGTCTTTCCTTCTTGTTGGGCTCCTGATGAGTGCTAAGATCCCACAGTCAAGCTTTCCCACAAGAATTGCTTAACTCATGGCTTCTGGCTGGATGCTCAAGCTTTCCTCTAAGTTCTCCAGCTCCCTGGCTGGCCTCCTTCACCACTGGCTTGTCTTGGCCATCTGCCCTTAGTATTTTTTCTCTCTGTTTCACCTCTGCTCTCTGCTGTACGATGTTCTTTTCTCTAACTGCTGAGCGAACAGGAGGCCTATTTCTAAAACTTCCTCCTAGTTCTATTTCCCAAACTGATGGCTGAGTATAGTCATTTATTTCAGCTCCTTCTCAGCATGTCCCTTGACAGGGAGCAGCCAAAGGGCAGAGTGAACATATTGAGAGAGGGATGCATTATTCTCAGCTGGCCCAACACTAAAATGTGGCAGCAGCAATATTTGCTCTCAGTCTTCCTGGGCTCTGAAAAGTTTGAGGAGAGGGTAGGATAACTGGCAGAAGTCTGAGGGAGGTAGAGGTGAAATAAAAACAGAGATCTCTGAAGAAAGAGACTCAGAATAGAAAAACAGTATGGTGTCTATCAACATATAGATGAAAAGAAGCAAGCTAAAGATGAACCTATCTAAGAAAAGCTGATATATATTAAAATAAAAAAATATCTGAAGAAATGCATTTCCGTTAATATTTTCCCTTGTTAGGATACACACTAATTTATGTCATAGCTTCCAGTTTAATTAAACTCGTCTTTACAAATGACAAAACTGATCCTGAATTTGAGATCAGTGACAATAAAAAAAAGTGTGTCTAAATGATCTAAAAGTCAACACAATGAGGTAGGTTGTGAACTAGACTATACTACTAAAGCCTTTGAAATGTCCTATTAGCAATCTGGGAAGCAAGCAGAATGCAGCTGAACCCTTGGAAAGAAGAATGGATTGGGTGGTATTTGTTTTTGCCATGTATCTAAAACAGATAGATAGAAACACAGAAGCTAATTTAGATCTCACAAACTTTGTTGGAACAAGGGATAATTTCATTAAAGTCAGTAAATAAGTCCCAGTATAAAAATGGAGTGAAAAGGTAATACAAAGTAGTCTAAAAGCTTTAATAAAAATGCATGATTCTTCAGTGCTGGAGTCTGGTGTTGTCTTTGACAGCTGTTCATACTGAATGCAAACTGAGTATTCATCAGCTACCAAATTAGAAATCTCCACTCATTTGTGAGAGCATGTTTGTGTTTGATAATGATTCCAGCAAGTGATTAGCTAGAAGTTTTTTCTGTATTTCTCCTATAGCTGAATGTTTATCAGAAAGAAGAAAGATCAGAGAAAAGCAGAAAAGTATTACTAAAGGGATCAAAGAGCATGAGGAATGAAAGAAACATTTGAAACAGGAATATGCTAGGGAATATGCTAGGGTGAACATGGGTAAGGGTTCACAACTGGGCTTACAGTCACTCAAGACTCGTATAATCAACAAATATGAGAAACATACAGAGATATTCATTAGCAGAAACTTACAACTAAAGCTTTCATACTGCATTTGCTCAATATTTGAAATTCCCCATAGGGAATATTTTGATGCTTTTTTCAATGGAATAGAGTACTCACACAGGGCAAAATATCACAATGGTGACTTTCTGGATTTGATTAATTTAAAATATTTTCATGACAATAAAAGACATAATGCTCCACATAATTTTTATGACTTTAGAGTTCATGCTGGATCCAATAACTAATGTTTTTAAACTTAATGACAATTTATAATAGATAGTAAAGCTCAAATACATATATATATTATTTGTTCAGAAGGGCAGATTGAATTAATCACCATTAATGTTTCTAATCTTGATGCTTTGAGCTTGTGCCAAAAACATAATATGTTTAAGAAACATATATACGTGATTTAAATTCTTTAATTTATAAAATCTAGCTTGAATACCATCTTGTACACCTTTGATGGATACAGCCTCAGGTAACATCCATGTTTAATTCTTACTTCATGCGCTAGGGGGTTCCCTTTCCCTCCTATTATGTAGAAGTTCCTAAATAGTTTAACATGTATACTTAGACTAGCAGGAAAAAAAAAGTCAAGTGTGTTTTTGATTTGCTGCTATTTTAGGTAGAGGAATTTATTCAGAACATTAAGCTTTCACTATACGAAGGATTTAAACTATAAGCCTCTCTCTAATAGAAGAATATGTAATATTATCCTGTATTTTGAATCTGTTCATTTACAGATATAAATGTTTCAAAATTATTGAGCTGTATGTGAATGATATTTACTAAAATAAATCATATTTTCATACCTTATTTGTGGATATAATCTTTTTTTTTTTTTGCACAAAATCCCAAACCAAAACACAAAGACACTATTATAGAGTTATAATAAAGTTATAATGAAGTAAAATACATAGGGATAAACAAATATGATAGAGCAAATAAGTTTTTTTCCTGTTTTTTTAAATATATTTTTTATGGATTAAAATCAAATTAATGTAAATTTTAAAACAGTGTGCCATTGTGTTTTCTTTTTCAAATATGAAAACCTCTATCCATCACACTATATGTGCTATGGTATTATATTTATTCACATTTATTATACAATATAGCAGAGATTTTGGTTGGTTGTTTGGATAACAGTGTCATCAGGGTTTTGAGACGCCTGTTAAGGCTGAGACTAACTTCTGTTCAATGATTGACTTTACCCTCTCAGAAGTTTCTGTCTTACATTCTGAACAAATTTGGCATTAAAGGGAATGTTTTTGAGAAAGACTGGAGGAAATGGCAAAACTCTAAAAACATACTACATTTGTGCAGTATCTTTTACACTCTTCTAATAATAAAAATAGCAAGTTCCATCCAAATCTTCTGTTGAATCAAAACTCCTGAAATATTCATCCATTTAGTAGGAAAATAGGTTGTAATCTAAGGATCCTTTAAATTTAATCCACTTCTCTTTCTAGTTGTTTTTGTCTGCATCTTTTTCTGTGCACCTAAGTCTAGGGTAATCTAAGTAGGACTCAATGACAGACTGAAGGTGTATATTAGATATTTATGTATAAATATCAACTCAATAGAGACCTAGCTCATGCAGTAGATGATGCAGACAGCTTTTCAGTTGACAAAATATACGTGTCTTTGTTAAGGTGAGCTGAATATTTATCCAGACTCTACTGGCTTCTTTAATTAGATTTCCATTTTGACCGTAGTGGGAGCTCGACATCCCAGACTACACAGGCACATATAGTCATGTATCTCCAGTGAGGACCTGAACTGTCTTCCTAAAGTGTTTAAAGAGAAAATATTGTCTTTTCCTGTCTAATATCAGATAGGAAATAATATTATGGGCTTAATTCAGTTACTCGCACATAATACATTCAGTGCCACTTACAAAGGTCTGGGTATCCAAGACTTCTGCACAGATCTTGCAGATATGATACAGGACCTACAAAGAGACCCATATCCCTCTAAAGTAGAAGCTGGATCCCATATGCTAAGGCACCTCAAAAAGCACTAGTTGTCTAAGTGTAAGTAACTGAGTAAAGCCCTAAGTTCCTTGCAAGTGCTAAAAGAAAATTTATTTATTTCAATGAAACAAGGAGTAGCTACATCTAGACTTACCTACTGAGATGTGATACAGCATGCTCTGCAGTGAGAGTGTCTTTTATCCATCCTCTGCTGGAATACATAAATCCTGACATTCAGAGAACACAAAAAAAGTCCCTTTGCATACAAACCATGATCACTGTAAGAAGTTTGCTGCTCTCAAAGTCTTCATCCTAAGAAAGGCTCTAGCAGTGCTATCTCCAGACGTGGGAACTGATAAGCATGCCTGAGTACTGTGATGTTGTCATAGCCAAAATAATTCTGATGACATAATAACTACAAAACATAACTTCTCTTTATTGTTTGTATAAGTATACGGCAAATGAAATCACAAAGCATTCAAGTAAAACCAAGTTTTCTTAAACAAATGTGATGTAGCTAAAGCTGAGCATATCTGTTGTTCATATCTGCATTTACAGACTAAAAACTGGCAGCGTAACCATCTTTCCATCATTGCCGTCTGATTAACTTGCCTTTGCACTTGCAATTGCTCCAGCTAAACTGACATAGTAATTTGCCAAGTTAATGCCAGATGCTCATGCTTGCCAGTTGTACCTTACCATTTAAAAATTAAGCCTTTGCTAGTTTAATTCCTGCCTAACTTCTTAATCTTAACTCCTATCTTATTACTTCAAATGTACGTTCACATTATTGCAATCACTACATTTATTGCAATTTAACAAGTTGCCATTTGTCAATTGATCAGCTTAATCATGATTTGTAACCTTCAAAATGGTTAATGTGCTTAGCTCCACTTAAAAAAGATATCTCATTTCACTTGCAAAGAGGCACAATAGGTTAGAGAAAAGAAGGTACACATATGTTAATTACCTTGGCTCAATTCACAACAGATAAGTTGATAAGCAGCAGTAACTTGATCAGCTGAAGTAGTCTGAACATATTCTGAAACCCCGTAGACATAGACACAAGTATTTCTGGGAATATGGTTTGTGGAATAAATGTCCCCAGCTGTACATTTGGTCCCTCTCCTGAAGGTTACTACCACCAGAGCAGAGCCAGTTATATGTGTGCTGTCCTCACTCCTCTTTAGCCTCAGCACAAAGTAAAGGGATTTTATTTAAGCAAGTATCTACATCATGAGAGTTTCTGGTGGGTTTTACTTGGTGCTTTATTTAGAAAAAGTGAGAAAACTAGCTTCAGAAAGCCTATGTAGCACTGGTGATGAGTAAGTCATATGGAGCAGCATGTTTTCTAAAAATATGAGAGCCATATGCAAGTAATTTGTTAAAACAAGAATAAAGAAAAGACAAGGTATGAACTGATTATGACATCATCTGGAAAGTGTGAATCCCTGCATATGTAGTATTGCACTGCTGACAAAGTAGCTTGTAAGAAATTTTAATTTTTGTCTGAAAATACTCATCAAAGCCTGAGGAGTCATATTTGATGTGATAGACAGCAGAATGGCATGGTAAAAGATATCTTATTTTCTCATTTGTTAATATAAACAGGATGGTGTCAAATTTCAGGCATTACCTAACAAGTCAGAATTTAAGTCATCAACCCACTGATGGCTGGATAACCCTGCATCCACATGCATGACAGATTCACACTGCAAGCATATATTATTCATTTGTTTGTTTGTGTGTGGACATATTTACCTATCCATGGGTATAAACAGAATGAAAGAATTAGAAGAAAAGAAAACAATCGTATTATTGCATTCCATTACAATCTCTATTGTAAAATATATTTAGCGGCAGTGAATACTTTTTCAATGTTTTAAATATTAACCTCTGTGAAAGTGAAGAAAGTTTTGAACTATATAATCATTTGTTATACCGAAATTTATAAAGGTGTACTTAATGAACATGTCCTGGTTTTCTAACTGTAAAAGACTGTATACTTTCAATACTACTGATATGAAGACTGAAGTGTCCTGAATTAATCCATTTGGAAGTCATCAAGTTTCTGAGCATGACCAGTTTAACAGTAAGAGTGCCTGAAAATTATTAGAGTGCTTCACATATTTTAAAAGTGCTTCAGCTTAGAAGCAATAACACTAGCCAACCTGCCCCCTACAATACATTTTTAAGAGTCAGTTTTTAAAAGGCAGCATAAGCTTAGCCTGTGATGCCTGTTATATGATCATGTGTTTGACTGTGTGTGCCCATCCTTTATTTGACAATCACCTGTAACATCTTTAGCATGCATTACAATTGGTTTCTATTATAAACACAACAATCCAGGTTCTCAGCTGGTTTAAATCGGTATTACTCTACTGGACCCAGTGAACAAATATTGACTTCAATGGGGCTATGTTGATCTATATTTCCAGAAGAAATTGTGTGGAAATACATTTTATTACAATAAACTGTGTTAGCACTTCATATGTCCCCAAGAACCCTTCATTGATCACGGTAAATACTTTTCCTTATTGATGTCTCTTCTTAAATTTTGATCAAACACCCTACACTTAGTGAACATCAGAAGGCTATAGTAATTGAAGAGTTGTGCATGAGGTTATGTTACTTTTAATTATCTCATTTAAAATTTCCTCAGTTCCTTAGGCTTAAGAAGCACTTTATATATAACTGCAAGGTTATACACTATAACACACCACTGTCAAGATCTCATCTTACATAAAAAAGATTCCATCTAACTAATTATTTTCCAAAATTTTGTGAATCGCATGAAGTTTTACTTAGCAAATATGCAGTCACACAGTATCATTTGACTTGAGCACTGTAGCAGATCTTAAATATTTCAAAAAGCTTTGCAAGTCACTATTCAGAAAGTTTTGGCCTAAGGAAACAATGTCCAACAAGCCCTCTAAGCCCTGCATCAAAATATCTATACGATAAAGAGATTTTTCAGAGAACTAAGGGAAAAGGCAGATCTGGGAATGATTCACAGGAAAGAAAGAGTATCTCCCTGTGCTTCACTGTTAGGCCCTTTGGTGAGTTCAGTGCATTGACTCAGTAGCTCTCTCCTCACCATCTTCTCTCAAAGCCACAGTTTTTCTTTCCACAGCAATGTTCATGTATACACATCCTTACAAAGTCAATAGCATGCAGTTTTAGCATAGGGCCACATTGGAAGTGCCTATGGTACAAACATAGCTCAGCGTAGATCACCCATCACAATACGCTTATCAAACTAGTCTGACACAGAGGACATCTCAGGCAACAAACCAATAGAAGTGGTAAACATTTACACCAAACAGCTCTGGTTTAACAACAGAATAGCAGATCAGGGTAGCTGGCTCAGTTTGTTTGCAAGGATGAAAAATCAATATATATCCATTTTCCATTTTTTAATTCATGTTGTTTCATATTACTTATAAGGTAACAAGAGGAGGACTTTGCTCTAAAAATGCATTCTTCTGAAAATGAACTCTTGTCTGTGCTGAAATTGCCAATTACAGGTGTAATCAGATATTGTGTTGTAGAAACATATCAGAAGCTTGAGGAATGCGTGTTTCAAACAGGCCCGATCCCAGTTAGTACTGTATTGGACTTCAGAACTTAGAAATTTTACTGTTATGCAATTTTTCCAAAATTTCTAAAGCAGGCAATATTAAAGGCACAGCTAAATACTATCATGATGTTGAGAACAGGTACAAAGCAAAGCAGAAAGCAAATATAGCTGCGCCAGTAACCCTTTTAATTATCTGAAAATTAAAGAACATGATAAATATATGTATCTAAGGGTAAGTGCAAAGGAAAAGCATGAGAACTGAAGGATGAAACTAAAAAAGGACTAAGGCCAAAAGTAAGTTACAAACAAGTGGCTTATTAAGGAAAGAATGGCTCATAGAATATTTTGACAACTTGGTTCATTGTCAGTAAGTAATAGTTGATGAAATCCATCCTCTGGCACTAAACAATCCACTAAACGCAAGCTCCAGAATATTAGCGTTCTTCTCTGGATACTAAAGAAGAAATAATGATATTTAAAAAAAACATAAGGAAAGCAATATAAATGAAAAGGATAACAAAGGTAAACAAAGTCAGCCCATTTCTAGAATCCACAGAAACAATGGAATAACTTAATGGACAGTCACTTTGCTAACACCTCAGTAATAATAAGGTAACCAGAAATAGACACCATGGTCACTAATCAACAGCTGTGTCTAATGTGTGTCATTTCCTTTCTGGATACTGTAACAGGTCTATTGTATATGGGTGATTCAGTAGACCTGGTATATCTAACAAAACTTTGTTTAGGATTCCATATCAGATGAAACAATGATGGATTTGCGCCTAGTTGAAAAAATACATGAATAATACTTATTAACAGTCAAATTATGAAGATATATCAAGGAAGCTCCTAGGGATACCCTTCAGAGTATTGTGTTACACGAAGTTTTTATTAACACTTTGTCCAACAGATCAAAGAGCACACCTATAAAGATATCTTTGATAAAAACTCAGGACCAGTTGCAATCATTCTTAAAACAAGATGAATTCAGAACGATCTTGATCAACAAATAAGAGCACCCACTTTCAGCTCAATTTCAGAATATGATTTTTTTAAAAAATAATTTTCATACAGTACCTCTGGTAAGAAGTTGCGCTATGTTATTATAGGTCCGTGACACAATGACTGCTTTATTTGATGCTTTTTTGTCTCTGATTGGAAGAGTAGGGAGGAAGGGACAGAGAGTTGAAATGAATTTAAGTTCTGTGTTTGTTTGGCTAGATGTTACCTTCAGTTTTCCAGTAAACTTAATAGATTTCTGAGTGGAAATTAAGACAATTCTCTTTTTCTATTACTACTTTCCGAGCCATGGAACAGTCTATTTGCCAGTAAAAGACTTGCTGAGATGCAGTTCTCAGATCAACATTATACAGATTACATCTGCATCTGGCCCTGAAATCCTCCTATTTTCATGGATGTTACAGCAGATGGAAGCAGCTTCAAGATGGCAAGAGCACCTTCACCTGAGTCAAAAACTACGAGTTGCAGAGATAATTAGATTTTTTGTTCATTTGATAGATTTTGCATTGTGGAAGGTATAGACTCATAAGAAAATCAAATCATACTTTGCTAACATTTTGTAGGTGCTGTAAGTTTTCCCTAGTCATGAGTGTCAGTGTTCAGCTGCAAGGTATAAACTTTGCCATGTGAAAATTCCTCACATTTGAAGTCTGGCGGGTAAGTTCATAACCGTTGTTCCTCATACTAATAAGCAGTTACAAGTGTGGAAGCAAAAACATATACTTTAAGAATATCAGCTGTTAATTCCTGTGGGCCGCAGTTTTGTATTAAATTTACCACATCAGGAGCTGTTTGATAGTGAAGATGCTAATTGGAAGATATTTACTTATACAATATTCACAGGCTTCTCATTAGTCCCATGAGGTAAACTATTTCATGAATGAGACATTTCATGATTGGTCAGGTAAATTTTGTAGCTGATATGAGGACAAAAGCTACTGCAAATAGAGTCTCCAGACAAGGTGATGTCACATAGGAAGAACTAGAAATCGTTTATACATAAGATTAACCATTAGTAACTTTTAAGATAAATAATGTGAAGAACTGCATCAGTATCTGTACTTGCACTCAGGATGTGGAATTCTAATTCTTTTGATATATCAGATAGCACTGAAAAAAGATTAAACTACATGCTGCAGGATGTTCTGATTAGCTAATTTTCATTGCCTTGAAAATACCCAGTTGTAATTATAAAAAAGTGCAACAATCTTAAGAACTGACTTAAGAAAACAGAATGCATAAACAGGGCAGGATAGCTACTGACTTCCTTCCCTGCTAGACTCCATGTCAAGAGCAAAATTTTTTACTGGTTTTGACCAAGAATCTGGGTACCATCAACATCAAATTAGGAAAGAAAAAGAAAAAAAGAAAAAAAAAACACTAGGTAAAGATTAAGGGGAAAAAAACACATTTATGACACCCTGTCAATTATTTCAGTCCTCTAGAATGTCTTTCAAACTGCAAGTGCATGAGGGACTTTTCAGAATGCATTAAATGATCTAAGCAACATTTTGAGAATTTAAGACATCCTCACATATTTAGATGATTTCATTTGTTTCCATAAAACATCGGAAGAACATCTGGCAGGAGTGGAAAGGCTTCTAAAGCTTTTTAAGGAGTAATGGTTTAAACTTGAGAAAAACAAATGTCAATTTGTGAGGGATAGCATCACTTTCTTAGGATATGCATGTCCTGAAGATGGGCGGAAGCTTCAGTCACAGAAATTGGATATTAAGAAATATTCAGTAGTTCCTGGAAACATGGATTCAAAATCTTGTGCAGATTCTTAAGGACACTTATACAGAATTTTCCAAAACAGCCAACTAAAAGCAGTTTTGTCACCATACAAAAACAACGGAAGACTTTTGTTTTCCTGAAAAGTTCTAAATCCATACTTTGTTTAAATTCCTGAAAATATACTAGCAGTTGTAGAAACTTGTGATTTCTCAGAAGTTAATGTCAGATAGTTAGGTGAATAAATCAATAAGATGCTGAATAACAGCTTTTTAAGATATAAAAAATTGTAGTAAAATTAAATACTCAAGTTTATAATCTGAACTTTGAGCAGGCCTCAAAAAGATGTTCACTAAGAATTAAATGCATCAGGTACCTGAACTATAATTCCTTGTAGTGTCTACTTACAAACCAGAAAGGGTCTTGTGGAACTGAGCACACAAACTACCTAAAAAGAGTTGCAATTATGCATTAGCTTGGAAAATAAAGTGACAGCATATATGTTTCAAGTTGACTAAAGGCAATGAGATTAGAGACCCTGAGGTTCAGTTAATGTGTTCAAGAAAAACAGGTTTTGGAGCTTAAATTGAAAGATTATTCCAGTACTAATTTGCATAGTTACACATGCAACAGAATTGCTACATTATTGCTGTTGTCATCAATATACACAGAGACCTGAACTGTCCTCAAAGTCTATGGTGGCTGGCCAGCTGGAGGCAAAAAGATGCAAGGTCCTCAGTCTGGCTGGAGTATTTTTAGTTTTCCTTTTGTTTTACGTGGCCTGCTTGAAGCTGTTAATGGCTGGGTATTTTCCTATCTTATTTGTTAAGAGACCTTGATCCTGGAGAACGAAGACTGATTTCCAAAAACACTAGGAAATTTGATCATAGAGAAGCCTGGGAAATACCTGAGGAAGCATCACTATTTTTTTTTCCTTAATCATCTATTTCTGGCTGTCTCCATCAACAGGACACCAGCTAGATGGACCATTGGTTTCACCTCAGGTGCTCAAGATATTACAGCCTTAAAAGTTTGTCCACTACAGATGAATTTAACCTATGGTATAGGCTGGGAAATTCTGTGCTCACTGAAAATCTAGGTCCAGTACTGAGCCCATAAACGCCAGACTCAAGAAGACCAATATAGAAATATTGGCAGAACAATAGAGAAATGGATGTTGATGGCTAATGACCTGGACATGGAGGCATCAACAAAATCAATTAGCACTTCTGAAGTTGTTTTGAAATTCTTTATTAAACTAAAGAGCAGAAGATAGGGATTATGAACTTTTAATAAATATTGGTATTATCTGAAATCTGACTTGGAGTTCATGTGAACCAGTCACCCTGAACACCCTTTAAAATCACTGGAAAGAAGCAGGCATTTTGTGAGGCCTAGATGTCTAACATAGGAAAGATGTCTCACATCTTAAAAGAACCTACCTCTAAAGCTGGCTCAGAGAAAAGTCCATCCTGCCTCTGTCACTTGCAGTAGCCTTCTGTTAGCTACTGTTACCTGTACAACTGCAAAATCAAAAGCACAAATGCTAAAGGAGAGCAGCAAGATAGGCATTCTAATGCAAAAAAGATCTGGAAAGTTCACTGCTGGTGAATACCAAACAAGGCATATTCGCAGAAATAATATAAAACAGACACTTCTGGTTTGTAAACTAGCTCTATTGTCTCAGAAAAGAAAAAAAAAAAAAGAAAAAAAATTAAAGATTCAGTTCAATGGACAGTTTACTGAAAATGTCTTCTCAATGTGTAATAGTGTTTAAAAAGCCAACACAACATTAGAACGTCTGAGGAATGAACAGAGAACATTATGATTATAGAATATTATAATGGATTATTTAAACCAGGGGTCTTTCTTCACTACAAATACTCTGCTATGTTCCTCCCTATCTTAATATGGATAAGGTTACAAACACAGTAACAATCTGGTCATGATAGTAATTGTGGCTGTGGAAAAATGTTCGTGAAAAGAAACTCTGAAAAAGACTGAGGTACTTTTCATCAAATATGAATGAATAATAGACTTAATAAACACATACAATGTCATAAGTCGTACAGGAAAAAGGAGCAGATATTTGGTTTATTCTTTTTCCTACTTATAAAACAGACTAATGGCATAGTGGGAGCATATGTGGATTTGTAACAGTAGATACTCTCTCACACAGTGCAGAATTGCCACAAGATATCCAGAACTTAGCAAGACTTGAAAAAAAGGATCAGAGATGCTTATGAATCAAGGATACTCAAGGAATAGCAAAATTCTTTCTTTAAATGCGCAATGGGGAGCACAAAAATGGATGCTATACTTCAGAGCCTAACCTGATCTCTGACTTTTTTGAGAGAAAGTAGACTTTTTCGCCCCTTCTTCTGACATGTTTGGAACTTGTCACAGACATGACAAAGTAGTAGATTTTCTGGAAATTACTATTTTAAACCAATCTGTTAATTACTTTGATGCAAGAAAACTAAGATATGAATTAAATATTCCACAGATCGTTGTAGGAGGTACTCTGCCTGAGTAGACACCAGCGACAGTAGAATTATGCCTCCTAGCCAGAAATGAAATCACAAGACTCTGAGAACTCCGTATCCATCATTTCTGTCTACCACCAGATATGCTCCACACACTCCTCAAGTCCATTCTGTGAGCTTGCAAATTATCTCTTTTTCCAGCATTCTCACTTCAGTGCTGGTTTTTGTATGACACTGTCCAAGATAACTTTTCACCTTTAAGCACCACTGTATACAATACAAGCAGAAAAATACTGTTAGAAAGCATACATTTTTGCCATATATAAGTAGCTAAAGCCTTTCAGATCACTCCAAGGGTTCAAGAGCTACAAACTGTGATTCTGCAAGAACACCCAGCTGTTCCAGAAAACAACAGTCAAAAGAAACAGGAGAAGCTCCACAGGAAAACTCCTATACAAGTAGTACTTTTCCCAGTAGGGTTGTCAGCCATCACAACTCAATTTAGATTGCTGTCAGGCTCTGCTACACTTCTCTAGCCAAGACTATGGGCTGCTTCCATACACACACAATACTTGATGAAATTTTCAATAGAACCTAAACCCAAACTCTATTTGCTTCAGCTTAAATCACTTGTTCATGAACCTGCTCCTGAGAAATCACTTTATAACTATAACTGTGATTGTGTGATGATGGAATTTACATCCTCACCCAGGTTACATTGATTGCCATAAAAAATGAGGTAGGTTGATTGACATTGTATGAATCTGTGCCACTGTTAAAATAATGCACAATGTGTGCCTTGCAAATGAGCTGTTGTTACTTTGCAAAATGTCTCACCTTGAAGAACAGATAAAAACAGAAAAGATGAGAATTTGGCTTAGAGATGACATTGTTATTCTCCTTGGATATATCAACAGTAAATGAATAATGGTAGAAAAAGAATAAGTGAGTATAAACTGGACATGACTAAGCTTTCGCTGGAAATTAGAGCAAAGATTCTAACTGTCTTGAGAGGAGCAAGATTCTGGAGCAACCTTTCACCAAGATAAGTGGAGACAAGGAACATAAGTGTTTCCGGATGGAGCTGGATATATTTATTAACAGGAGTATATAATGGACTTGACTGTAATAGCCAAGAATTGGACACAATACTTTGTTTTACTCTTGTGTCCCAAAAGCCTTTATTAGTGTAATAAAAAGTAGGCCACAACTCAGAGACAGTTAGGAAAACACAAGGGGAGTGGGTGGATGACATTTTGAATACACCTATATCCTAGCTTTTATAATACTTTCAGGAGAGTAATAAAAAAGTCAACACAAACAATTTGAAAGAAAAAAAGGTTGTATTTCCTCATTCTGCATTTTTAAAATTTTATTTATTTTACTTATTTTTTCATCAGACAATATGAGGGTTATTTATTTTTTATATCATGGGTATTTATTTTATTTATGGTGAGCAAAAAACATCTTTAGAGGAAGATAAAAGATTTTTGAATTCCATAGTTCCTGACCCAAACCCTGCAGAAAATAGTTTTACAACTGTTAAATATGATAATTGACATACCTGTCATAAGTATTTAGGCTGCTATTTGACAGTAAAAGTGAAGTTATTTTATTTGAAGGTACAGTCTTCTAGATTTTGTGACAGTAAGTACTCTTCTCGTTCCTTCTGCTATGATGAAAATCAAGCCAGACACTTTATACCTTATCTTTTGATGCAAATGAATTTAAAGGTTTGACTCTGAGTATGAGGGTAGTCATAGAAAGCAATCTGTAAATTATTTGTGGCATTGGTAATGGTCTTCTACTTTGTCCTTTCTATGACTGTTCTGTACTTCATCAAATATTAATCACCATCTATCTGATCTATCTGAATGAGTGTTGGTTCCTGTGTCACACACACTTAAGTTACAGGCTAGAGTTCAAGCCTACAGCTAGGCCATTGAACTTTTAATTTTTGGTTATTTACATTCATATTAAATGCCAGAGAAGCTTAATCACTGCAGTACTATTCACAAACATTCATTCTGTTCCCTTAGCCTCAAAGAAACTTACATGCAACTTGCAAAATATCAGTGGACTACAAAGAGTAAATCTCATGTATATCTTATGAAGTTTCTACATTCCTCAAGTACATTATGATACACTACTAACCAGTATGCAAGAACTCTGTTGCAGTTGAAAGTAAGTAAACCCATATTCACAGTATGTGAAATATGAATACTTGCCTTCTTTACAATGCAGAGTATTCAGGGCCTCCGTCCTCCAGCTGGCACCCACAATTACAAAAGGGAAATGAAGCCTCGAGGACTGAGGTAGCTACTGATGAGCTTGATTGAACCAATGGTAGCTACTGTTGAGCTGCCCATGACTTCCCATGACTATTGTTGGCATCAATTAAGTTAATAGAGAGCCCTGATGCCCACAGAGAAATCTCATACATCTTTTGGGGTTTGATTCAAAAAGTTAATGAAACTCATTGTCAAGTAGCAGACTGACCGCAGCTGATGAATGCACACTGTATCTTAAAGTATGGTGGTTGAGGTAAAACTATCAAAGGAGTCCTTAGTCTCCTTAACCTTTGCAATGCCTGAGTGCTTAGCGAAAATGCAAGGAACATCCAGTCATATTCCTTTTTTTTACAGTAAAATTCCCTGTACTCACAAGCAGTAAATTGGACAGCATGTTGCATCAGTTTTATGAAATATCAGGATCCCCCTGTCATGGAAACTCTCTGTTGCTGGCTACACCACATTTAGAACACTTTTTCAATGTGTGTGAAGGATCTGCAACACGACAGAGGAATGAAGACTCATGTGTCTGAAATCTATTCAATAAAATAGGCTGCAATTGTTTTTAACAGCATCAAACTAAATGTCTGTCTTATCTGCAGATGACATCTGAAAAAAAAATTAAACACATAGTCTTATGCATGGATGTAGAAACCCTGGACACACAATCCCAAATTTGAACTGGTTTTGTATCTCATACTACATATTTGTAGAATACATTAATTTTCATTTCAGTCTACTGAGAAAAACAGCCACTAACAAGTGCTGAGGCAAAATACAGCTTAAGAGGATCCTGCAAATACTTACACTCTAAATGTGCCTTAAGCAGAAACAACCCAATATCCTGCATTTAAAATGAAAATATATTTCTCCTTTGTGAATAGTTAACTGGAGCCAAGAACACATCTGTTATGAGGATTCTACCTCATTTTTGTGCTCAGAATTCCTGGGAACAAAAGTTAAAAAAAAAAAAAAGATCATTTACAAATGCATATCTGCAAAGAACTTTGTATTATTTACTTGCTATTTTATTTAAAATATTCTGTACATCCATTGCTTATCATTAAGCTCAATAAGATAAAACTGAATCCGTCCTGAAGTGATAATCTAAAAAAGGGGCATTAGTGAGAGAAAATGTTATGGGAGTGACAGAAGAATGCAGCTATATATTTTGATGAACAGTGAGTGTTCAGTGACCCAAGACAGAGGAAGCTATAAATGATTCATAACTTTGAGAAATTCTGTAGTTTGGGCAATTTAAGACATAGCGTTCTATCTAATTAAAAGTAAGTACAGCATCTACTCTGGTGTTAGCTCTTTTATTGGGTCCTGGCTTCAATAAAATTATTTTCATGTGATCCACATTGCTATTTTAATGGCCTCTGTATGGTGTATTTGTTGATTTATTATTATCTGATTTGCACATTGAAAATGATTACCCTTAGGAGAATTACAATGGGATTTGATTTAGATGTAAATAAATAACAGAAGAGCCCTGAGATCTCAGCACAGTTTGCTTCTTTTCATGGAACTTTCCAGATTTCCTAACTTGCCAGAAAATCTTTTCCAAACCTCAAGGCATAACTTTACAATTTGTGTCCCACTTTTTTTTCCCCCCTTTTTCTTTTTAAACAACAGATACATTTTTTATATAATGAACAGCTGCCTCTGACTTCAGGACTATGGTTGTCTTTGCAGTCATTCCTGTTATAAAGGCAGGCTAGAAAAATGCTTCCAATACTCTCGTTTGATACCTGAAAACAACTTTCTATTATTTGCTATATGTATAGAAATACCCTGGTTCTGCAAATATGCGCACACATACATAAATTTATCTGAAAGCTTTCAAGACTAAGTTTAAAAGCTAAACACACAGAAAAATGTCAGATGCCTTAAAGTTAAAACCTATAACTTCTAATTTCTAGACACTTGGCACTTGAAGGAAATCCAAAATCTAGGTTCAGGCACATTAGAGAGGAAATCAGGAAAACTTGCAAGTGTTGGACAGGGAACTGCAGAGCTAGGCAGAAAGAAACCTGAAATCCTGAACTTCTCTAGAAATTAGGAACCTGAATGGGACTGCCACGGGATTCTTCTGACCATCAGGAGTTAATAACTATTTCCTGAAGAAGGTTACCTACAAATGTATCCTTGAAAAAAAACAAAACCAAAAAGCACACAGTATTTGTGGCTATTGTTTACACAAAAGCTCATCAGTCATAAAGTAAATTACTGTAAAACAGTACAAAGAACTGTAACTCCAGCTGAGGGGCAACAAGTTTTTAAATACCTTGAGACTGATAACAAGAGCATGTTTGGCTGTATAATTTATGATCTTGTGTTGATTTACATCCTGGTGTATAATTTTTTTATTTCTCCTTAGGTGTAAACATTTTCCACAGGTTTACCGTTTCCACCCTAGTGATGACATACGAAATTCCTCCTACATTCAGTGAAAATAACCAGAACGGCTTAATGCAATTCTAATTGACTAAAATATGCACTAATTCACTTCTCTTTACCATCAAGTATTTGGAGGTGTCCTTTATGCTAATGAGCACAGAGGGACTGTGCTTTAGTATTAAGGATGGCCAGGCATATCTGTTCTTTTTTTTCAATTTCTTATTTTCCTTTTGGAGTTCTGGGAGAGATCTTCAAAATTATGATGAAACCCTTTATTTCTTTTATACATTCACATTATGACTGTGTAAGAACTGGGAAATCTTATATATTCTAGAGGAAATTTCTGTCTCTTCAGGGTGGGATTATAAATGAGATTTACAGAGATTCAGAGAGCCTTACTGCATTGACCAAGAAGGTACCAGTCTTATATGTAGATCTGCGTAGTTACAGTCCCATTTGCTCCCCCTGTGTGATATACTCCTGCCTCTTACTAATGCCATCATGCTTTCCTTGGTGGATTTTTTTGTTTTGGTTTGGGGTTTTTTTTGCTTTGTTTTGGTTTTGTTTTTTTTTTCTTCTTTCTTTTTGGAGGGAGGGGGGATAGGGGGAGAGACCAGATCTCTGAAATGATGCAAGTTGCAAAAAATTTTCATCAATGATAATTTCGTCTTATTGGGAGATCCTCTGATGGTGTATATCCTCTGATCTTCCCCAAGCAAGTCCTGAGCTAGTTCTCTCCTTTTCTCTTTCCCACATTTATCAAAGTACCAAGGTAGCCTGATTAAAGTTAAGAGGTGTTGGAAAGAGTAACTATGAAGAGAATGACAGAGAATATTGCTAAAAATATGATTTTTGGAAGATGTGTTTTTCTGCAATTGACAATTTTTTGTGTAAGTGCTAGCACACAGTGCAGCCGCAATCTCTCTGACAGGCACTGTCCTGCAGGGTCTAAGTGGGGTAGGCCGAGATGGCAGCCAGTGACAGGGACCACTAACAGCGCCCAGGACTTTTGGGGAGCAGCAAGTCAGGGCTGGGCCCAGCTGGGGTGTCCCATCACAAGTGGCTGGAGATGGGGCCAGAGACAAGACAGGGCTGAGGGGCCTGTCTAGGAAATGAGCTCCTCACAGAGTCATGGACAGAGATGGGGCTGAGCACAGGCACCCCTACAGCATTGGTGGGGCCAGGATGGGGTATGATCGAGCCAAAATGGGGCACAAGGACCCTGGGTGGGGGATCCCAGGTCAGGCCCATCAGGGCCAATAGGGCCAATAGTGCTCTCAGGGACCTGCCAACAAGACTGGAACTTTATGAGAAGCTGGAGGATGAAAAGGCAAAAGTTTTATGCTCTTGGTGAAATAGAGGTTTTGGAGCAGCATTTAGATATGAGTGGGTTGTAAAAGGGTATTGTTTCTCCTAAGCAATGTCAATGCTGCTGTAAAGCAATACAGGATGAAAGCCCATAACTTACAGATTCAGGTGAGGAAGTTGGAGAGGCCAGAGCCCCACGCAACAGTCATTAGCTTTTCTAAAATTTCTGGTTTTATTCTTGTGGTAATTCCATCACATGAGCTAGATATCATCATGGTGTAAGTTACATAGGTCTAAGTTTTGTTCTTTTCTTTTTAAATCTCAGCCTTACCCCAATGACTGTTCATCCCACTGGAGGTTTCAAGCTCATGTACCCCTATGTCATTGCTAAAATCCTCTTTGATTTGTCACTCAGGATATGTGACTCATATAGTTCGGTTAATGTCCAAGAGAATATTTTTTGCTTCTTCCCTTGCTTACACCATTATGATAAATACCACATACAGTTTACAGTGTTATAAAACTTTTCTGCAAAGATAATCAGACATACCTAAACAAACTTACTAAGAAAGGAAATAAGAAACACAATCATTTCACAAGCAACTTTACATGGTATAAAAATGCAGGAGCAGTAAAGCAGTATGAGAAAAATTAGAAGGACAGGGAAGAAGAAAGTCAAGGAAAAAGAAAGGAAATATGAATGATAAAGCAAAAAAAATGTAAGAGGAAGAAAACTAACAACGAACAGGAAGCAGCAGAGAAAGTAATGAAAATGGAGAAAATGACTGAAGATAATAAATTTGTTCCAAGAAAGCATTGGAGATAATTACAGCAGTTGCTAACCAAAAAGTTGATATAAAATGTACGTGACAGACTTGCATGTGAATTAAAAAGACAGTCCATCAAGAAACATCATAAGATAGTAAGCAATGGCATATTCATGCAACAGCTTCCACTTGGTTTTGATCTCTACGAAGTGAAAGGACAAGAAAACTTTACCTCAGAATCAACTCAAGAACTCAAACTTCCTTTTTTTTTTCATGGAAAAACAAAAATTATGCTTAAAATTATTGGAAAAATGCAACATTTTCTATTCTATTCCAGTGTTTTTCATTAATGTATTTATCTTTTCATCATGCAGCTTATCAATGTTTTTATTCATAATTTTCCTGTGTGTTTATATCCTCAAATGTTTAGTCTGTGTCTTGTAATTAGTACAAACAGATGCCCAGGCATAGTATGTGATTGCATTTTGTGTTATGGGAGTTTATTTCTTGGTGAATAATTGAAAGTGTGTTCACAAACATTCAAAAAGTGGTAGAATTTCATTATTTCATTATTTCATTATTTTTTTACAAGGCAAAACAAAACATTCCTGCTGAAGATATGGGTTTGTAGGGAATTATTGGCAGTTAATTTGTTTTTTTTTCTTTCTCTTTAACGTATCAATACATACATTATTTCTCCTTGTGTTAAATCCTAGTTAAGGTAAAGCACCATCTATTTTGGTGTCAAGGCAGCAGGGTCAATGCTACAGCCTCACTTCTGTTAACTTCATTTACACAGCTTCATACCCACTAGATAAGTGAGGCTGTAAGTTGTTCATTTTGTTTTGATTAATTTTAAATTACACTTGATGTGTTCTGCAAAGCAGTCCTTATCCTTAAATTATTCACATCATAGCTCATATATCCCCAGCTCAGCTCCCAGGTACCTCTCCTATTATACATAACAAATTCTTATCCCAGCATCAATCAAGAGACAGAGTACTCATCCAGGAGCTACCAGGAACATAGCCTCACATCAGACAGTTATAATACCCATATAAAAACACTTACCATTTTGACATAATCTTCTTTTCCATTACATATAGACTGAAGATGAGATGAAGAATTTATAACAATATGGCATCATGAGCCATTTACTAAAGGGCTAACTTACTACTGTCATGATAATACCATTTTAGGTAAGAGACACAAAGAATGAATATTCAGATGTGACTGTCATCACAAAAAACTGTTGCTTTGCAAATTGATAAATATATACATGAAATAAAGAAAATAAGACAAGAAAGCCTGAAGAGCAAAAGGAAGATGAGAAAAGAAATAATGAGCTGCAAAAGGTAGAAGATGATAAGTTAGAAGAATAGAAGTGGAGTTTAAGGCAGTTTAAGGCTTTATGGGTCACCAAAAAACTAAAATACATTCAGAAAACATATGTTTTGTGGTACTTAGGGTGTGCTTTATCTAAGAAGGATCATCTTGGTGTCCTGAAAAATTTTTTTAAATGGAATGACTTCAACCTTGGTGTCTTCTCAACTCACCTGCAAAACATTTGTTCTAGGAGGCGGACAACATGCTTTCCAACTAGCAGTCTGACAGAGGAGATAGTTGAACCATTGTTTACCAATGCCTGGGTGGGTGGTCTAGGCAATAGGCTTTCAGATATGAGGAAGTAGATAACTTCTTCATCTCCCTGCTTTTTTCTAGCCCTGCTTTTGAAAGCATTATTGGCTCTATTCCTAGAATTAAATAAACAATGTGAGAATCCCACTGCAAGCTCAGGTATGGGTCAGAGGGTTTGAGAGCTATGCCAAGAGCTGAGTAGCTGTGTACACTGCCACTAGGAGAAATGCAGTTTCCTATGGACTTTGAATGTTTCCCTAGTTAGCTAAAGGGTGCAAAAAAATTCTGAAAATTTTCAGAGGTCCATGAATGTCAAATATTGTCTTAGCATGACTAATTCTTATCTAAATCCTTTCATTAATTTAATTTCTTATTCTTTCAGCTCTCCTTTGGCAATCTCTTAAGCTAGAATAACGATGACTTCAGGTGTTTTTTTTAGACTGTAAACTCTCTGCTTCTCTCAGGTAGATCTCAGGTATCATGTGACATGTACAGGCAGTATTACAACAAGTAAACTTTTACAATAAACCAAGGATTGGATACTGTGGCTAAGTTGGTAGGAGAGAAATGATTTAGACTGAAAGCTTTATTACAGATGAAGCAGAAGGAAGATAAGGGAGCAATTAAAATATCTGAGATTCTTTGAAGTTTCAGATTCTCCAAATCCTTCAAGGTCAGTAAAGAGATGACCTAGATTAACTCCAACAGATGTCTTCCAATTCAGTAATTGTAAAAGGGTTACAAACACATTTTTAAGCACAAATCCCTTAAGAGAATGAGAACTAAATACAAAAAGATAAATATTGCAATCATATTAACAGCTGTATAGTAGTAGAATAGGCATCAGGCTGGTGTTGGGTAGCTTTTAGGATGTAACTAGCCTGTACAGTACAGTTCCATGCAGAAGTACTTGAGCTATTATGAGCATGACATCATTTTGTGTTGAACATGATTGTATTGTGTCAATTTTTGTACTGATCTTTCTCATAGAGATAATTGTTATAAAGTACCAAACTTCCCGTACTTTGTAAAATCATGAATGTTTAAAATAAATCTGACTCATTGATATTCAGAGCACAGTAAAGCTACAGACCAAATGCTTTGGCCTTTACACAGAAATGAAGCTACTAAGAAGTTTAGATAGCACTCTATGAATAAGTAGCAGTCAGCACTGCTAGGAGATAGGTAGAAAAGAAAATAATACATAACATGTGTACCTACAGGCCTTGCTGGGTTTGGATTAATATTTACAGACATCCTCTTAAAGACTTCTAAGTTTTATAAGAAACAATGAGGCATTAGCTAATATAGTTTCTCCATGCCTGAAGTATTTCTCCCTCAACACTTCTCAAATTACTTCTGCAAAATAATTACTGTAAACTCTGCTTATGGATATTGCATTGTGTTCTTGTTAATGAGATGTCATCATTCATCTGAAGGGGTTGGTAAGCTTGGAAGACAATGATAGTGATAGGGAGAAATTGTTAATTACTTTTACTGTAAAACACATCTATTACAAGAGTTTGAATTAACTCCCATCAGCCCCCTTGCATGTCTTGAATAAAATAAGTTTGCTCAAATATAAAATAACTCACCTATACTTAAAGAAAAACATGCATGAGAGAAAGCATCTGACTGACTATCACCTCCCAAGTTTACATCACTGTTTTAAATTGTCCAGCAAAAATTACTCAGAAGCCTAAGTAAATGACACTGTGCATACCTAGAGGTAATATTACAACAAGCCTACTCTATGATTAGGAGATTCAATGAGGGAAAAGTTAAATCAAATGGAAGATACTGTCTAAGTTCATAACTCTAGAAAGATGAAATAGTTTAAAACATGATATTTAGATCATTCTTCTGTGTCTTCCCCTAAAAGGTAAAAAAATTTACCTAAACATTAATTAACTTTAAAAAATAAAGGTTTTTTTTCTTTTTTTTTCCTCCAGAAAATATTTGCCTTTGATAATATTGTCAGTGTTAGGAAAACAGTAAAAATGTTTTTGTCTAATCTGTTTTGGATGGCAACCTCAGAGCTAAATTGTGGGATCATATCATCAGGTAAAAGTTAAGAATCTGGCATTTATGTTCATGTCAGTTAGATCAGACATATTCAAACACCCAGCAGAGCTCTAATAAAAATTATCTACATAACTGTCATTAAATGATTGTCGTTTCAGTGGTATCTATCCATTTTTTCTCTAAAAGTAAGCATATTTTCCTTTATTATTATAGTCTACAGACAAAGTGAATCCACATCTCTAGATAACATTAAAACATGGAAATTCTGATTTGAACATTTCTGGAAATTTTGATCAATATAGCAAAACTGTGTTGAGGTAAAAAATTGCTCTCCTCATGCATCCAAATCATTCATATAGTTAGATACACTTCTATAGTCTTAAATGGTCACTCAGAACCAATCTTGCAAGAGCAAGTGTGGAGCCGCATTGTGGAATACAGGCTAAGATGTTAAGAATTAGCCCTGTCACCATTTGAGTCTCTAATCCTCCAGTTGTGCATGTGTGTATTAACTCCAGCAGAGCTCTGGGCGGGTACAGGGATGTGCCTACATAGCCCACTGAATATTCAGACTCTACAATTTACTACCTCTCAACACAGCTTTCACTTAAACTAAACTGTTACACTTCAGAATTTCTTTTTGTAGCGAGAATAGAAAAAAAAAGTTTTATAAAAATTAGAACCTGCCTATAAAACTTATGTCATTTAAACTCTGAATTTCTAAAAGCTCATTAGAAAATGAGTCACATTTATTTTAAATGCATGCTTGTCTATGACTGTGCAGTAAAATGCAAGACCAGATGGTGATATACAGTGGATGTGTACTGTATGTATTTTTTTTTCATTGTTGAAAGAACTTTGAGTTTTTGTTTGTTTATACTGACAAATTAAATAAATGTCCAGAAATCTTATACAACACTGCTCTAGCAGAAGTTGGGACACTTCAATCATCTATAAAATGGACAATATTTTATTTTTCATTATAGCAGTATGCTCTCTATTCTTCTCTCTCAAAAACACCTAGCCTGTAGAACATTAAATGTGTTGCTTTTTTTATAACACTATATGGATCACTAAATTGGAAAATGGTGTATTTAGCAGATAGCGTCACTGTATCAGGATATTGTCAGAGAATAATTCTCTCCTGCTATTACAGAAACACCAGATCTGTTGCAGTGATCCTGGATACATAAGACAAGATCCTGTTTATTTTCAAAGAGAAGTATTAAACCTGTAGCAATGTTACAGTACAAAACTTTGCTGAATTGTACTTACACTATTTATGATCTGTTGTGTTTGGGAAATTGTGGAGTAAGATATTATTCTCTGTGTGCAAGGGCAAAAAAATCTGATTGGGACTGGATTAAATAACAAATCTAGTTGAACTGTTCCACTCTCTCACTAGGCTGGTGACAAAGAGTGGAATTAGCTGCCTGTAAAGCATTAGAGATGTGAGGAAAATTAAGGCAAGTGTCCTCTAGGTTGTTCATAAAGGTAATAGCTAACAATAATAATAAAACCAAATCCCAGTACATTCTTATCTTTACAAGAAATGAATAGTCACAGTTAATTCAACGGATCTCCTTCCAAAGAACACAAGCACAATGATGTGCAAACTCTTACAAACAAATGTCCATGTACTTTTCTATCTTTTCACTGTTCAAGCAATCTTATCCTTGATATCACATTCATATTTCACATAAACCACACAACACTAACAATTGCCTTTCCATATCGTCTCAATAGGTTTATTACTGAAGGAAGAGTGGGTGCATCAATATGAAAAACTGTCAATGAGCCCACGTCCTGCTGGACAGCTCCAAATTAATCATATAGTTCATTACAAAACCAGCATTTCCCTTCTTTTCCAGCTGACAGTGATTATAGTCAGCCATGGAAAAGTTTCTCCAGATGAGGTGCCTGAAGGAAAGCACTAATCTGAGTCTCTGAAAGAGCAATGCTTTCCTTTCCCAGAGGCTACGAAATGCCATAAAAGAATGTTCTCCTTGGCTTCCCCCCATTTTTCCCCTTCAACATACACTTCTCAATTTATTGAACAGCTTCAGAGCCTGAACTGCAGAATTTAACTCCTGCATATCTGAGGTGAAAGGGATTCAACCTGATTAGCTTGACTTTCCTTCAAATCTCTTTGTTCTTTTCCATCTTAAATTGAAAAGGCAAAGAAAGGAACAGAAGGGGAGGGGGGGAAGCACACAAGCAGCCATGAATGGATAATCTACTTCTTCAAAATTGCCCATTTTCTAAGGTACTTAACCCAAGAAGTGACACAGAATAAAACAAGAAGGAAAGACTTTTCAGGAGGGATAACCTACAATGTGGTTAATGAAGGCCAAGAGGTTGTGCTAAGCTTACTGGTGGTCCTTTAGTTATGAATGACAGAAAAATGGGATAAATGCTTAGGATAAATCTACAAAAAGTCATGTATTTACTTTTCAAGAGCCACTATATTCTTTTTTGCCCATAACAGGGGGATAAAAAAAAAAAAAAAAAAAAAAACCAAAGCCAACAAACCCATGGGAGAATCTGGGTACTCCTAACACATAAATTTCAATTTCCTCTAGGGAAGGGAAGGAAGGGTTAGACACCTGTGCAGCATATAGTACCTTGACCTTTTCAGAGCAGTCTCTGGCTGGAGAGTCGTAAGTAACAAAAGAGACAAAGATGAAAGTGTATGGCACCTGTGTCACCGGGTTCAGTGATGTTTGCTGTTCTCACAAAGGATATGGAAAGGTTCCTCAAAAATAGCATAAGCTTAGGCTGCACTAGGTGTTTTAACAAGAATTTCAGCAAAAGAGAGACTTGAACCAATGGAATCTGACACAGAGGCAGTCTACATATATGCTCAGGCCTCTTGCTCACATGATAACTGGTCATGAATCTCTTTATGAATATGCAGTTTTCTGCTCAATAAGGAGGCAAATCTCCATCCCTGATGATATAACTGAAAAGGTCATGAAGATTTTCTCCTTTTCTAGGCTTTACTATATAAAGGGATTTTTTACAAAGTGGGGACTATT